>CM060122.1:28396929-29114429 GCA_030522415.1 Channallabes apus | reverse complement strand
AAAGTAAAAGCACAGCGCTTTGTACGGTCTGCACAATCCTGATACATACCTCAGAAAACCCTTTAGTCCTGCTCCGACACTCCCTTCTCTCAGATATAAAAGATTTCAGCCCAGTTCAATGCGACTCTGCCGGAAGTCTGAGACCGGAAATGAGCCGAAAACACAATGTATATAATCCGGATTGACAGACCAGCAAAGCAGCCAGGGGAAGCAAAAGTCTGACTATGGTTGTGAGATCTGATTTTGTTGTGTGTTCAGAGGAGGAATGACCAGGAATGCTGCCCCCTAGTGGTTGCTTTACGTCATTAATTCCTCCTCATGATAAATAAACCTTATACTGTACACTGATCAGCCAAAACAAAAAAATATGACTAATGAGTAGGTCCCCACTTTGCCACGTAATCACTAATGACCTCTGACACCTTTCTATCACAACCAGCATTAACCTCTCATTTTTCCTCTTCTACTGGATCGGACTACAAGTGCCAGCCTTCGCATCAGTAAGCCTTGGCCGCCCATATGACCCTGTTGCCAGTTCACCAGTTTTTTTTCCCTTGGATCACTGTTAGTACGTTTTGACCACTGCACTAGCCTGGAATCATCCCACAAGAGGCGCAGTTTTGAAGTTGCTCTGACCCAGTAATCTAGACATCACCCTTCTCACAGTAGCTACATGGAATAGAAGTGAGTGGGATATATTAGGCACCAAGTGAAACTTTTTTCCTGCCCTGCGATGGGTTGGCACACAGTCCAGGGTGTACCCTGCGTCGTGCCCCAAGGCTCCTGGGATAGGCTCCAGGTCCCCGCGACCCTGAATACAAGATAAAGCGGTATAGGAGATGAGTGAGTGAGTGAAACTTTTTTCTTTAAGTTAATGTGTAAAAAAAAAAAAAAAAGAAATCCTTGATTCTGATTGTGACCAATGTGTAGATTTATATACTCAGCAAAAAAATAAACGCCCTTTTTCAGGAGTGTATTTCAACAATAATGTTGTAAAAATCCAAATAACTACAGATCTTCATTGTAAAGGGTTTAAACAATGTTTTCCATGCATGTTCAATTAACCATAATCAATTAATTAACATGCACCTGTGGAATGGTCGTTAAGACCTTAACAGCTTACAGAAAGTAGGCATTTAAGGTCACAGTTCTAAAAACACAGGACACTAAAGAGACTCGTCTACCGATTGTGAAAAACACCCAAAGAAAGACACCCAGGGTCGCTGCTCATCTGCGTGAACGTGCATTAGGCATGCTGCAGGGAGGCATGAGGACTGCTGATGTGGCTATAGGGCAATGAATCGCCATGTCCGCACTGTGAGACGCCTAAGACGGCGCTACAGGGAGACAGGAAGGACAGCTGATCATCCTCGCAGTGGAAGACCACGTGTAACAACACCTGCACAGGATGGGTCCATCCGAATATCACACCTGCCTGACAGGTACAGGATGGACACAACAACTGCCCGAGTCACACCAGGAACACACAATCCCTCCATCTCACAGCAAGAACCACATGATACTATGGCCACACCAGATACTGACTGGTACTTTTGATTTTGAGCCTCCCTTCATTCAGGGACACATTGTGAAACTTTTTTAGTTTATGTCTTATAGTGTTGACTCTTTTAGTGTTCATACAAATATTTACACATTAAGTTTACTGAAAGTAGAAACAGTTGAAAGTCAGAGGACGTTTCTTTTTTTGCTGAGTATATATATATATAAAAAAACATCAGGTACAAATACTGTATAGCTATGTACTTCACATCGACTCAGTGATTAGCGCACGGTCACCCTCAAACCTTCAACCTCTCGGTCAGTGCACAGGAGTTTGCATGTTCTCCCTGTGCTTTTTAAGTTTCCTCCAGTTTCCCCCGTAATCCAAAGATATGCAGCATACAGTAAGTTAACTGGTGTTTTCAAATTGTCTGTAATTGGGAATGAGATATGGGTATATGCAGGGTGTCACCTGCCTTGTGCCATGAGCTCCCTAGAAAAGGCTCCAGACCCCACAAAATGTTATATAACAAACCTGTAATTATTTATATGGTGAAATAAATGTTTATTTAGCATTTACGCGAGGAGTCTCCAAAGTCAGAGCTTCATAGCAGTGAAGTTTTTCACTAACACACACAACGTTATTCTGGGATGCCATGCAGAGCATCAGAGAAATATGCACAGGATCTTCAAGATCGTTTAAGAGCTTTAAGAGCATTCATGACTCTGAAGAATGGAAACTAATAAACACTCTTGCTGGATAGACATTAGGTTGGATTTAAACCATTCAGTCAAACGGAGTCAAAAACAGGTAGCTGAAACCACATGAGATAAGGAACACAGCACAACATGAAAGTGTAACTAAAAGTTTATTGACTTATTTTCTAGCCCACAGCCTCAGAACAACTTCCACCTTTTCCCTGTGAGCTCTATACATGTATTTTTTTATACAAAGTACGCAGCCAGGGCAGCCATTTTGTCTTTCGGTTTTTTAGGGTTCCCCCGTCCTCCGGGTCTCCTCCCCCTGCCCCTGCCCCTCCCCCTGCGAGCCCCGCCTCCTCTGTGCATGGGATGGCGCATGGATGCATGCTTAAGCTCCACCAGATCCTGGAAAATGGGGTCGCAGAAAACACAGCCGGTGTGTTGCGTCTCTCCGTCGGCTAGGGGCGAGCGTGCTTTGTGGAAGTCTACCATAACCAGGGAAGCCTCACATGTCTCGCAGCTCTCCTGAGACACCTGCACCTTGTGAGCCTGCTCGAAGAAATGCACCACCACGGTGCACTTGTTGCAGGCCATGCGCCACTTAGGGCCGGAGTTGGGGTCAAAAACGAGCACGCCTGTCTCGCACTCCACACACTGACCAATGCCGAGCGAGTTGAGCGAGTGCGGACAGGAAGGGTGGGTGCACTCGTTACACCCCATACCTGCAGGGAGAGAGACAGGTGGTGATAAAAGACAGACAGAGACACAATGAGTTGCATTCCTTTTAAAGAATCATCTGACAAAATAATGTCTGAAAGATTTCCAAATGAGTTTGTCAGCATTATTGTTTTTTTGTGCCTGTGAGTTGCGATAAAAGCGGTGTGGCCTCTGTGCCCGTCAGTTACTATAAAAGCAGTGTGGCCTCTGTGCCCGTCAGTTACTATAAAAGCAGTGTGGCCTCTGTGCCCGTCAGTTACTATAAAAGCAGTGTGGCCTCTGTGCCCGTCAGTTACTATAAAAGCAGTGTGGCCTCTGTGCCCGTCAGTTACTATAAAAGCAGTGTGGCCTCTGTGCCCGTCAGTTACTATAAAAGCAGTGTGGCCTCTGTGCCCGTCAGTTACTATAAAAGCAGTGTGGCCTCTGTGCCCGTCAGTTACTATAAAAGCAGTGTGGCCTCTGTGCCCGTCAGTTACTATAAAAGCAGTGTGGCCTCTGTGCCCGTCAGTTACTATAAAAGCAGTGTGGCCTCTGTGCCCGTCAGTTACTATAAAAGCAGTGTGGCCTCTGTGCCCGTCAGTTACTATAAAAGCAGTGTGGCCTCTGTGCCCGTCAGTTACTATAAAAGCAGTGTGGCCTCTGTGCCCGTCAGTTACTATAAAAGCAGTGTGGCCTCTGTGCCCGTCAGTTACTATAAAAGCAGTGTGGCCTCTGTGCCCGTCAGTTACTATAAAAGCAGTGTTGCCTCTGTGCCCGTCAGTTACTATAAAAGCAGTGTGGCCTCTGTGCCCGTCAGTTACTATAAAAGCAGTGTGGCCTCTGTGCCCGTCAGTTACTATAAAAGCAGTGTGGCCTCTGTGCCCGTCAGTTACTATAAAAGCAGTGTTGCCTCTGTGCCCGTCAGTTACTATGAAAGCAGTGTGGCCTCTGTGCCCGTCAGTTACTATAAAAGCAGTGTGGCCTCTGTGCCCGTCAGTTACTATAAAAGCAGTGTGGCCTCTGTGCCCGTCAGTTACTATAAAAGCAGTGTGGCCTCTGTGCCCGTCAGTTACTATAAAAGCAGTGTGGCCTCTGTGCCCGTCAGTTACTATAAAAGCAGTGTGGCCTCTGTGCCCGTCAGTTACTATAAAAGCAGTGTGGCCTCTGTGCCCGTCAGTTACTATAAAAGCAGTGTGGCCTCTGTGCCCGTCAGTTACTATAAAAGCAGTGTGGCCTCTGTGCCCGTCAGTTACTATAAAAGCAGTGTTGCCTCTGTGCCTGTCAGTTACTATAAAAGCAGTGTGGCCTCTGTGCCCGTCAGTTACTATAAAAGCAGTGTGGTCTCTGTGCCTGTCAGTTACTATAAAAGCAGTGTGGCCTCTGTGCCTGTCAGTTACTATAAAAGCAGTGTGGCCTCTGTGCCTGTCAGTTACTATAAAAGCATTGTGGCCTTTCTGCCTGTCAGTTGCTGTTAAGTGGGTGTGACCTTTGTGCCTGTCAGTTGTTAATGTGATTTGACCTTTGTGCCTGTCAGTTACTATAAAAGCATTGTGGCCTTTCTGCCGGTCAGTTGATGTTAAGGGGGTGTGACCTTTGTGCCTGTCAGTTGCTATAAAAGAGGTGTGGCCTTTGTGCATGTCAGTTGTCCTCCAGGACCATGGTACTACATGATTACAACAAAAACTAACTACCTAACTATGAGACCTAATTAGAAGACTAGTTGAGACAAAACAGATTAATACAATATAACTACTACTTATTCCAAGTGAAGGAGGAGTGGCTTCTGCCTATTAGTCCAATCTTTAAAGCTAATCTGCACAACAGCAAACTGCACTGTGTATTGTGTATTACACAATTACAGTTCTAACTCTTAACATTTTAAAATCACCGATTACTATAAACACATTCCTGTATCCGCTGCTTTATGTATAGATGCTCATCATAAATATATTTTTGAGTTTACATTCTCCACCATTACCTTTCTTCATGTCTCTGAAGGGAGGGTTGCAGAAGCAGTAGGGACACAGAGGGTAGCTCTTCCCGCGGGAGCCCGATGTCCACAGCACCAGCTCGAACTCATCCAGAGGACACCTGAGCTCCTTGTAGAGTTTGATTGCTCCGTTCTGGGGCAGACTGTATGTCTCATCGCAGTGTGAACAGTGCAGACGGCTCGGCTTGGCCTGGCAAAAACACACAGGATATCAACACACTGGGAGGGAAAGAATGCAGGATAAACTTGAAAATGAAAAACTAAACTTTTTTTTTTTTTTTTACTTAATTAGCAAAATTACTCATGCTAATAAACAGATTCAGGTAAGTGAGCCAGCTCAGGCTTGTTGGAACTCTTATAATAAAGTATAAGTCTTACAATAAAGGCTTAATTCACTAATCTATAGTCTTATGCAAAAGTTTGGGCACCCCTTGATAAATAACAGATTTTGGTGATTTGGTGACATCTTTAATTGAAAAGATGTTAACACAGTCTCTCATTTATTGATGCATAGTTACTTTTTATGCCATAAAATAGAACACAAAATAAAAAAATAAAAACATTAATGTGGCACTGTGCAAAAGTTTGAGCAACCTACATAATCAGTACTTAGTAAAATCTCCTCTAGCAGATATCACAGCTTGCAAACACTTTTTGTAGCCAGCTAAAAGTCTTTCAACTCTTGTACTTTTGGATTTTCTCCCATTCTTCCTTGCAAAAGGCTTCTAGTTCTGTAATATTCTTTGGTCGTCTTGCATGCACAGCTCTTTTATAATCTACACGCAATTTTCAATGATGTTTAAATCGAGGGACTGTGATGGCCATTTCAAAACCTTCAGCTTGCGTCTCGAGGTTTTCCATAGTGGATTTCGAGGTATGTTTAGGATCATTGTCCTGTTGTAGAAGCCATCATCTTTTCAGCTTCAGCTTTTTTACAGATGGTGTGATGTTCGCTTCCAGAATTTGCTGGTATTTAGTGGAATCCATTCTTCCCTCCACCCGTGCAGTGTTTCCTGTGCCACTGGCTGCAACACAACCCCAAAGAATGATAGATCCACCCCCATGCTTAATAGTTGGCAAGGTGTTCTTTTCATGAAATGTGGCTCCTTTTTTTTCTATGCCTTTGCTGATTGTGGTCAAAGAGTTCTATTTTAACTTCATCAGTCCACAGCACTTGTTTCCAAAATGCATCCGGCTTCTGTAGATGTTCTGTTGCATACTTCTGACATTGGATTTTATGACCTTTGAAATTGGCCTTTACTAATGACAGCTGTTGCCATGCATCAAATCTACCGAGCTGATTAAGGTCTGAAACCTTCTAAAAAGAATCTGAGACTCTGCAACTCTTAGGGTGCCCAAACTTTTACACAGTGCCATAATAAATGTTTTTATTTTTTGTTCGATTTAGGGCATAAGGAGTAACTACGCATCAATGTTTGCCGAAAATATTGTGCATTTTATTTCCAAGAGAGACTGTGTTAACATCTTCTCAATTAAAAATTCACCAAAAACTTATTTATCAAGGGGCGCCGAAACTTTTGTATAAGACTGTATACATTCTATACAGAAGTCATAGATTAAACTAATACATTATTATCCTGCATTTATATACTGCACTACTATAAAAAGTAATTTCCTACTACAAGTTCTGCTTGTATATTGGTTGCATTCACCACTTGATTCTCTTTCATTTAAACTCCCAAAATATGTTTTTACTTTTTCTTAAACATATTCCTATCACTTATAAAACTTTATACTCCAGGACTTTAACCATTAGGACACCATGCTCTGAATTAATAAGGTCAGCAATTTTAAATAGCTTGAAAAACATGCCAAATGAGGTCAACGTCTGGTCTTACGTCACTGAAAAAAAATTAAATCACTGAGCATCTGTTTAATCCATGAAACAAGAATGGACTAACGAGACACATTTATGATTAAATCATGAGTTTAGAAAAACGAAAATAGTGGGATCGTCCTTGGAGGCTTTAAAAGCTCCACATTTCTACTGCTGAAGGTCATTCAAAGCATCAATGGAACCAAAAAGCTGCGAACCGCCTTTACTGTACGTCATGCTGATTACTTGATGTGATTCATGTGGTTAAAAAATAAAGTCAAGAAGGAGAACTTGAATGAAAATGTTTGCTTGTGTGTACACTGCTCAGCCATAACAATAAAACCACCTGCTCAATATTGTGTAGTATGTCTTGTATTTATCCAAATAAACAGCTCTAAAGTATTGAGGAATGGACTTCACCAGACTTCTGAAGGTATGCTGTGGTATCTGGCACCAAGACATAAGCAGCAGATCCTTAAAGAGTCCTGCAAAGTATGAGATGGGGCCTCCATGTATTGAATTTTCAAGCTCTAGTTCTTGTAATAAAGTTCATATACCCATTTGTAAGAACGGACGGGGGTCAACTCTGTGCCCAGTCTGTGGTCTACACATCCTTATACACGGCAAAGCAAACTGTGTGACTGTCAGCTGTCGGGAATATCAGTCCTATACTCAAGATACCATTACAAGACGTCAGTAGCGCCTCTGTACAGACCTGAATATACTTCATGAAGCGATGGCACTTCCCGCAGCGTGAGAACGGCTTCCCTGAAGCGGCGATGGGCGAGAAGGACACCTCCATCAACTCATCCATACCTACACAATGCAGAGAGGTTGAAGAATTGTGCATGATCAGACTGAATGCTCCCTTGTTCATACATGACACATAATATAAGAATAAATGCTAATATGTTAATAAGAATTTTAGAAATAGAAGTTATGAATTGAAAAAAAAGCTGTAAAAAAAAAAAAAAAAAACTGAGGAGAATAAATCAAGCATAAAAAACAGACAAATAAAAAAAACATTATAAAAGCAAAAAAAAATAATAAATACAAATTAGTTATTTAAAATTAATCATTTAAAAAGCAGACGGTAAAAAAACGTGCCCCTTCACACACACAAGGGTATCTCTTGTAATGATATCTCTCGCCTTTACACCTGCTCCACCTCCTCTCGGCTTCACACACGCACACTCTCTCTCTCTTTCTCTCTGCTCTACACAGAAACACTGCTGTATCGCGATTCTTTTGAAAGGTAAAGTGCAGGTTCATTTATTTGTATGTTTTACTTTACAGCAGTGATTCCGTTGGTATGCGCTTAAAGCGAGTGTCATTAGCAATGTTCCTGGCTAATTTTCTGATAAAACAGCCTTTCCGTTAATGTGTGTGTGTGAGAAACTCAAATAAGAGAGGAGAAAGGTTTACTGTGTAAGATGAGAAGGGGGAGGGGCCGATTCCTCCTCTCTTCTTACTTTAGCTTCACACACACACACACACACACACAATAACCGGAATCACTTGGGATTTATTTTTAAAAGGTAAAGTGCAGGTCAATTTGTTTTATTTTTACTTTATATTTTGTATCAATTATTTTTATGTATAAATTTTTTTGGGCTGTGAAACGAGTAATTTCAGTTTCCATCATTTCTTATGAGAAAATTTGCTTTGATTTTCGAGTGTTTGGGAGTACGAGCCGCTTCCGGAACGAATTATGCTCGTAATCCGAGGTTCCACTGTATTTGAAACTTACATACAGGCTTTTGTAAACAATGAAACTTTTTTAATAAAAACGTAACTAACATGACACTAATAAGAACGTAAACTTTGTCATCGTGTTCGACAGTCAAAGCTTCAGTGTATTATTTAGCAATCTGTTTTATAATACTAAACCCATTCTAAGAGACAAGAATCACTTACCAGCAATGGAATCGACAAAGTAGTGGAACTTCCTTTTAAAGATGTCCAGCGTGTGCTGCAGTACCTGTTGGAAGTTTGCTTTGCCCAGCGCAATAAGAGTCAGTTGCTTCTCCACTGCACTGCGGATAGTGGGCAACACCAACTCCGCATCTAGCACACACACACACAAACACACTGATCAGACTCAAAAGTTTTGAGGTATCACAGACTAGATTACAATTTGAAATATTATTTACTTAAAAAAAAATATGAAAATGTTTCTTATGCATTCTAAATTTATTTAGCATTTCCTTTTGAAATATTATGACGTCACATATTTCGAGCCACATTTTATTAAATACTAAATCATGTATTTATTTATAGAATCACAGTAAAAACAAAATGTTACAAAGAGGCTGGATGATAGGTTTGATTTACAAATTTTCTTTTAATAAAGTACTCGTTTTTTTGTATTTACTCGTTTATAAATCACTCAATGGCCTAGCATAAATACATTGCAGATATGCTCACTGAATATAAACCCAACAGACCACTCAGATCTTTAGGATCGAGTCAGTTAGAAATACCAAGGGTTCACACAAGACAAGGGGAGTCCGCTTTTAGCCATTATGCTGCACGCAGTTGGAACCAGCTTCTAGAAGAGATCAGATGTGCTAAAACATTAGTCACACACATTTAAATCTAGACTTAAAACTCATCTGTTTAGCTGTACATTTATTGAATGAGCACTGTGCTACGTCCAAACTGACTGCATTGTATTTTATGTTTGTTTTATTTTTATTCTAAATCAAATTTTAAGTAGTTTTAAAAGCGTCACTACAAACTGTTTCTTATTCTTATTTTAAATCAAAATTAATTGAAAAAGTGAAAATAATTGAATAATTAAAAAAGTTTTATTGCTATTATTTTCTTTGATGTAAAGCACTTTGAATTACCTTTGTGTATGAAATGTGCTATACAAATACACTTACTTTGCTTGCCTAGTTCTGTCAATCAGATAAAAATATATTATCTAAATAATCACAGTCTTCCACTGTGATTCATACTTGTAAGGTTTAAACTTGTAAATTGTACTTGTATAAGATATCAGAAGTATAGAAGTATATAGAAGTATTATTAAGGTCATATGATTAATTCATGTGTAAAATGTCTACATTAAATGTAATATTGACAGCCCTAATAGGAAATATAACATAACTTTCCCGATAATTTAAGATATTTTCAATTGCCAATAGATATTTTTTGCAATCCATTTCAAATTAAACTTGCAGTAAGGGCATTTCATTCATTTCACATGTAAGATTTCTTGTAATGATATCTCTGCACAAGCTAGCTCGTACATACATTTTTGTTTGTTTTATTTTGTCTTACTTCGTTAAGTTCACGTAGTGAACAGTATTTTCTGTCTTTACAAAACCTCATCACTTTATCAAGCATTTATTAACAAACTAACAAAGTCTCACCGGTCACCCGAAGCAGATATAATATACATAACATACAAAGAAACGTATAAACACATGTATACGCAAAATATATAACACAGCTACTGAAGCATGAAGAATCTTCATCGCATTCCCCCATTCCGCACTCACCGATCTTGTAGTAGCCGTGAACCAGAACGATTCCCAGATTGGTGGGTTTGAGTTTGCGTCCGTTCTCCACGGTTACGTAATTCCTCTGACAGATGTTATTGATGTGAACAGGGATACTAGCGTCAGTGCCTAAAGATAGTACAAAAATATTTAAGGAAAAACAACAAGGACAAAAGTCAGAATTGGGATACAAATGGTGTAGCATATTACAAAATACCAACTACCGTCACAAAGCATGATATACACTCTCAGGTCATTTTATTAAGAACCTGCTGTGTACATATAAACGTTCACACAGTAATCCAATAATGAACGAATAACCAATCATTCATCAGGGGCAGGAAATCACGTCGATTTTACAAAGCGCTTCAGTACATGTTCACAAAACACATCAGGAAAGATGGAATAATGAAACTGTTGGTGCCAGATGGGTTGGTTTGACTACAGTATTTCAGAAACAGCTGATCTATGATTTTCAGGTACAAAATCTAAAGTTTATACAGTAGCCTGAAAAAAAAAAATCCACCTGCAGAATTAACCCTTTTTTTCTTGTACAGGATACAGTATGTGAACTTTACTACGTTCCCCTATTGTTTATCTTTTCTTTACAACACCACTTTAAAAATGATATCTTAGCAAGTGAAAATATCTTGAATATAGATAAAACTTTACACTTTCTTAAAATAAGTTCACAGCAAACCAAAAGTCACTTATTAAACTTATTTCTAATAATATTTTACTAGCAAAAATATTTCATGTTCTATCGGAAAATATTTGTTTTCTTCTTTCAAGAAATAAATCTCTAAAAGTTGCAAAATTAGGAGAATACAGTATAGATAATCTAACTATATTCAAAATATTTTCAGTTGCTAAGTTATAATTTTTTTCACTCTGACTCATTCTCTACACCGCTTATCCTGTACAGGGTCATCCATCACAGGGGCGCACGAGGTGGGACGAAATCCATCGCAGGGCACAAGCAGCACACACATTTACTCACACACTCTGGGCAATTTAGATAAGTTAGTTAGTCTAAGCTGCATGTCTTTGGACTGTGGGAGGAAATCGGAGTACTCAGAAGAAACCTACTAAGCACGAGAAGACCATGCAAACTCCATGTACACAGACCCTGAGGCAGGAATCGAACCTTCGATCCTGGAGGTGCGAGGCCACTGTGCTAACCATTACGTTACATACCACCCTTTTATAACTTATATCATTTAATAATACAGAATAATAACAATTTTAACAAAATGTGTGAACATTTTTTTTTTTTTTTTACAGTGAAACTCTATAAAATTAAGACCATAAGAACTCCAGGATGCTCAGATGACGGTGTTTAGAATTCCAGCCTCAGGTCTTGGGTACATACGGTACCTACAGTAAAACCCCCCTCACCGATGCCGTGTTTCTCCATGAGTGTGATGAGCTCAGCCTCGGTGAGGTAGTCCGGTGGGCTCGTCTGCTTCTCCAGCAGTTTAATCTCATCGACTGTAAACACGTCTCCTTTCTCACACGACGGCAAAGCCTCCTCGAGAGCAATACCCTGCCACGGCATCACCTCTGTAAAACCTGGAGGATTTTTATTATTGTTAATATAATTCGAACATCAAATGCCATAATTAGCATCACGGTGGCATCACTAATGATAAGAAATATTTCTCAAACATAACCAGTTAATGCGCGAGTACACACACCTGCAGAAATAAGAGTTTTTCCAATACAGGAGAATCCCTCTGTGCCGATTTGGAAAGCGATAGTGGTCTGTAAGTACTTACAGTCGTGACTGACCGTGGCTATGAAGTGACGTGTGATGTACTCATACAAACGCCACCCGTCACTGCCTGCGCAGAGGAAGCAGCGTGGAAAATTCAACACTCATAAAAGGAGTTAATTCAGTCTAACAACAATAATAAACGACAGACTTATGTACAGTATGTGTGTGTGTTTGTGTGTATTCGTACCCAGCTCGCTCTCGGTGGCAGCCCTCATCGGGGTGATGGGAGGATGATCTCCTGCGTCCGCACCTTTCCTGGGTCGGTTAATGCCCTCAGCGAGTAGGACTTTCACCTGTTTTTACAAAACATTGACAAAACATGGTAATATCACCGAGGTGAAAAGGTCAATTTTCACACATGATCATATAATCATCCATACTTCATGTTTTTTGTTAATTTGCATGTACATTCATATTTCATCAGATAAAAAGAAACACATTTGCTGAATACAGTTTCATGCCCTTTTATGTCTGTAGTTTCCGGAACTTTTTTGAATTCAAATTTTTCAACGATCTTAACTGTCGCTCAGATGAAACCAAGATATTGGAAAACATAAATTTGACATGGTTATGGACACTACAGATTTTTTATTTATTTTTTTCTTTTACATTTTACAAACAGAATGCTTTAATTTGAGCAGGAATTTACAGGTCACATGCTTCTAGAAGCTTACACAAATTTTAATATCAATACTCAAAGAAATATAAATAATTTGCATTTTACAGTATTATTATTATTTGAAGCGAGACAGTATAATGCTGAAAAATAGCCATTTTTGGGGCACATATAAAATCATCTTTCCAAAATGACTTGACATTTTTAGGGCAGCTAGGTTGGTCACTTCTATGTTGCATAAACTTCAGAAGTAGCTTCATTGGCACACACATTTTCTGTGTTATAACCAGAAATTACAACCGCATTTTGGGGCGTCAATTTGTTTTGGCACATTTTCTAAGAGGGACGTCACACTCTGATATTGTTAGGACGTTGTTGGAACTTCATCAAAGAACGCAGTAGGAACGCAGACAAAACGGGAAAAAAAACCTTGCATTTATCAGGTACATACTGCTTCCTAGCCACGTCTGTCATGTTCTCAATGCCTTTATCATGGTGTCACTAATTTCCGATTACACACATGATCACATGCAACAGTTATTCCTATGTCTAATCAGATTTTCAACTTGTCAAAGAAAAAAGCTTAGCAGCTCCACTTCATGCTACATCTGCCTGATGTCGCTGATGAACCTCACCGTATCGGCCCAGTAAGAACAGTTGGCCTGCTGCCTGAGCGTCCCCTTGAGGTCAAAGTTCTCAGGGTAGTGGGTGGTCTCGGTACGAGGGTAACTGATGTAGCCCTGGGTGTACAAGCGCTCAGCTACCTGCATGGCATGCTGAGGACCCATCCCTACACACACACACACACACACACACACACAAACATAAAAACACAGAAACATGCTTGAAATTGAACAAAAGTTACAAATATTGTATACATGTTTAAAAAGTCAGTGGATAAAATGATTATAATCATAACGCTCCTACTGTAGATCACACTAGAAGAAATATAATTTATTTTTTAAATCACAGAGCTTCTTGAAATGGATTTGTTAGGAGTTTCTGAAGGTATGAAGTCTCAGACATCGTAATGTTTAGACACAGAAGGGAAAAGTTACTAAAGTGCCTAAATAGCCTGGACAAATATTTAAGTAGTTATCTAATTTGCTATGATGTCACCCACTCTAGTCTTCCAGTTGTGTTACCCAGGTGACTAGCTACTCTCGGCTCACTAGTTGATCAATGGGGCGTGTTCTGTGGGCCTAACTGTGTGTGTGTCCTTGTATTTAGGTCATGTAAGACTGATAGAATGCGATTCTTTTAAGGATAAGGATAGCTACATAATGTAGGTACTCAAACTCAGAGAACTATAATATAAAATATACAGCACTGTGCATAAGTCTTATGCACTGCAGATCAAAGATGTATCCATGAAAAATCACCCTACGAAGCTCAGTAATCAGTAGTTAATGAAACAAAGTCAGTATTTGGTGTGACGATGCTTTGAGGACTCGGGTACAGCCTGTGCAGTTTTTTTTTATGGAAATTAGCCAATAAATTTAATGAGCATCCTGCAAAACCACGTACAGTTCACATGAGGATTCGGTCTTTTGCGTACAGAACACAGAGCCTTCCAGCTTGTTTGTTTTTTTGTGCTGCTTCCTTTTCTGGCAGACAAACATTTTTCTTTAATTAGAATTTTTTTGGTGGAATACTAAAAATTTCTTCCGGCTGCTCCTGTCGAGGGGTCGTCACAGAGGACCAGCCCATCCGCGCACAGGTTTTTATGCCGGATGCCCTTCCTGATGCAACCCTCCCATTTTCATCCGGGCTTGGGACCAGTGGTTGGGTATTATGGGGTGTGGCAACGCACAGACAGTGGGGCTCAAACCTAGATCCTCAGATCCCCAAATCAACAACCTAGAGCCTTATCCATCTGAGCCATTGTGGTATTTGTAAAAGATTGGGGGTAAAAAAAAATAAAATAAAAAAAAACATGGTACCTAAGAGTTTTGCATAATACTGTACAATATTAAAGAAATAAATACACTTTTGCTTTTTGGGACTGATGGTTTCCAAGTTAAGTTTAAATGATAACACGATGTGTTCTTACTATAAGAGGATTCTTACCCAAAGCAGAACTGGCGACTCTTAGCATCTCCACTGTGTTCAAGGCCAGAGGTCTCTGCTTGGCTTTCTCCTTCTTACTGACCGACTCCACCTGTGGAACGAGACGGACGTCATAACATACGGGATTCTTTACAGCAGTGACATTCAAAGGCAAGGCGGAGACTGACGACGCACCAGGGCCTCTCTCGCTGACTTTGCCATGTTGACAAACATCTGTCCGATTTCTCGGTCGAACACCCGCACGCGATCCCAATCCAAAGTGATCGCGCTCTCCTTCCCTTTAAACACCTGCGTTCCAAGACAAACAACAACATAAAAAAAAAAAAAAATCATAAGTAATGAGAAATCTACTCAGTGTCTGCGTATATATCCAGTACATCACTGTCACTATGTGCTTTTGTTACTGGTAAATATAATCTGGACGCTGACCTTGGCCTGGATGACCCAGTACGTCTCCGGTTTAAAGGACTGGATCTTGTCATGGCGTTCCACACAGAACCCCAGCGTCGGGGTCTGGCACGGGCCGAACGAGATCAGGGAGGAGTCCAGATTCCCGTATTTTCCCTGAAAATACTTGGTTTGGAAGCTTAATGAAGGAATGAGAGTGGATTAAGGATGAGGATTGAATAAAAAAAAAAAACATGGTATTTCTCATTTAAAAACAAAAAAGATTTAGTATTAAAAATAATCAGCTGATCAGAGAAACAGGCTACTTGGATTGTACTGGCTCCTTAAACGTTAAAGGTTACAAATTGTAAATTATGCCACTCTAGCACCTCTGAACAAATTCTAGAACTAAAACTATAAACGATAAGCATCACACATTATAGTACATATAAAGAAACCGATTCCAGAAAAGTGCACTTCTTTTACTCCTTCTAAAGTTCCACTTCCCCAAAGGTACGCTTATATACCGTGTGAAAGCGCAGCCGATCCGAAGGTCCAGTTCCTGCCGAGCGTCCACAGACAGAGCCTCGTTCTTATTGGGTTCTCCCAGCCGGTTCATGGCATTACAGATGTCCGTGTCTGTGATGGAGCTGAACTTGGCCCGATACACGGTGCACTCGTTACCGTAAGGCTTGTTCATCACCGGCCGGATGGCATCCAAGACCTAAATCACAATTTTTTTTTTTTTTAAGCAATGGTCACTCATGATTAATAAAACTAATAGATAAGACTCACCTCAAAACAGATGTTCTCGCCTTCTTTATCACAATCCAGCCACAAGACAACATAGTCACAAGCTTTAGCTTCAACCTATGAAAGATTAACAGACCACAAAACCTTTTAAACTGTACATTTTTATTTGCTGTGGTGTTACACTGTTAAAGTAAGATTTGCTTAGGTGGAAAGATAAAACTGTGTAGTGTTATTGTTCACACAAACATCACATAGTCTAATTTTCAGCAACATAATGCCTTTAGCCACACCCCCTAAGGTAACGCTGATTTCTGTGAGTATCAGGACTCATCATGTACCCAAGCTATTTAACAATGAAAATGAGTAAACATCTGTAAAAGTTGTAATATTTGTTCTAAAAAAAATTGTGCAATCAAATGCCCGACTATTATTATTTTTATGATAAAAAAAAACTAATCTTTGTCAAATGTTTTGCCATTTTGTACACTCACTCCCTCACCGACACTATTTTTATTATTGTTCATTTTCATTTCATTGAATTGGACCCTGACCCCAGAGTTACAAGGCCATCGTGACACTGCTTTCTAACAAAAATTCAATATTTATCATACTAAGCTTGAACACGCGACCTCAAGGAAAGGATACCTGCAGAAATTTGACCATGTTAAGTTTAGGATTGGCTTCTTTCTTCTCAGTCGGTGCTTTACTGAAGAGTTCAGCAGGATCCACTTTGTCCCAGTTATTGTATTTCCCTATTAGTGAGAAAACATACGCAGAATGTGTCAAAAGAGATGACAAAAAAAAGTAAGTCCACAATCAGACATAACTTTATGACCATCTGCCTAATGTATTGACTAGGTCCCCCATTTTCCCCACAAACACAGTAATACACTACGTGTACTGACACCTTTCTATCAGAACCGGTTTTCCTTCCTTACGTACTGACTCCAAAAATATAGCTACTATTAGAAGGGACAAATTGTGATGGTTGCACGACTGGATCAGAGCAAAACTCTGCAGTGATCTATTCAATATACGGTAGATGAGTGGTCGAAATGTTATGTCTGATCAGTGTACATTTATATACTTTTTAATTTTCATAAATAATAATAGAGAGCGAAAACAAGTTTAAACAAATGATGGCGAATTTATATTAAAAAAATAATAATAATAATAATTTAAATCACTTTATAAACCTGAAATATTTACACTTTAAACTATTTGAAAAATTGGATTGGGGGAAAAAAAAAAAAGGCATTTTAAAGAGGTAAAACTCTTGCCTGTGAAATCCAGACTCATGACGTGACCGCAGACTGACGTCATCTTAAAGCGCACGTTTTGCCCCATGAAGAATCCTGTGTACTCGTGCACTGAACATGCTCCGTTCAGACCTTTACGGCTAGAACAGCTGCCTGTGAAAGACACACAAAGCTATGATCGCACAAGATATTTAATTCAACAGACTTAGGCTACGATTTACTGCCCACAATCTGGTGGTAAAAATGATTCCTCATGCTCATAGAACAACTCTTTTACAATTTGAGTCCTGGACTATGGTCGCTCCATCAGGGATGGATACGATACGATAACCTGTTCATTCAGAACATTTTAGTGCCATATCTAGACCTGAGCAACTGAAGCAGCCCCACATCATAATCATAACACAGCCTACAGAGGCTTGTACAGTGGACGCTATGCATGAAGGGTGCATCGCTTCATGCGCTTCACTTCTTACCCCGGCACACCATCTGGACACATCAGACCACATGACCATTTTTCCATCACTCTAAACTCTAATCTTTATACTGTCTAACAAATCGAAGGCTGTTTTCTGATTAGTTTCACTAAGAAGGGTTTTTTTTTTTTGTTAAATGGACACACAGCTGTTTAGTCCCAATCCTGTGAGTTCACGTCACATTGCATGTGTATGGAAATGTTGACTATTAAACATGGCGCTGATTTCTACTGTCTATTTTATTATTTATGTTTTAATAACTTGAGGAAGCATTTTCCGTGATCGCTGATCATGTCCACTTATTATTGTTTTTCCAACCACACTAATCGATGAAGTTGACAAATCAGCCCTATCATACCAGGGTTTAATAATGTCTTGGACTGTTCTTAACCCGATTCCAGTCAGTTCAACGTTTTCTTAATTGATGCAAGCCAGTAATTTTACCCCTCAGATGGCGACTTCTATTCGGCTGTGAGTGCGTTTCGAGCATTTTAATAAAATTCTGAATCGTTCGAATAGTTCCTAGTGAGCAAACGTACAGCTGGACACGCTTCCGTTTTTGCAACGGGTGGATGAACGAGTGAAAGAGCGGAGGGAGGGGAGGTAGCCTCCACCATCCCCTTCCCCATTACTCACTCCATCAACATCATCAACTCAAAGAGGCGGATGACGTTGACCAGTAACAATGGGTTAAATGTTCTGTTGTCATGCTCAAGGTCTCAAGGTTGAGCTTTTAATTTGCAAATTAGGGACCATAATGTGGGATAGGAAGTGACCTGACCGTCCCCTGCCCACGGGTTACCTCAGGTGGGCCCTATTCAAGATGGACCACATAAATAGGAGAGCAAACGGCATCGGCTTCGACTTGCAGACTGACTGAGCTTCGGGGTTAACGTCAGGCGACTCAACAGCATCTTGTCCACGTCCTCCACTACAGATCAGCATGCAACAGGTGAGTACCTCAGAGGTAAGTTCTCGGAGAAGGAAGGGACATTTACATTGATTACAATTAATTCAATTATTATTAAAAATAAGTCTGATCTGTTAAACATCATTCAGTTTACGATACACACGGCATCCGAGACATCTTTACAAATAACCAATCAGTGGAATAGGATGCAGTATGAGGGAATCCGATTGATCCGACACAGTCAAACAAAAGCTTAACATTGATCCATCGCTCCATCACTCAGAAAACCAGAAGATCTCAGGAATAAAATTACTTCAAAACATCACATTCATCGAAATCTTTATTCTGGTTTCTGTTGTTAATCTGTAATATTTGGCAATACCGCTGAAGAATATATATTTATTTAAAATATCTTTAATAACCTTCTAGAAAAAACGGGGGGGGGGGGGGGGGGGACTATAAAGGAAAAAAAAAAAAAAGATTATGGTTAATTATGGAGTTTTTAGACTCCACTAAACAAATATATATATATATATATATATATATATAATTTTTAACTGTTTGTTTTTATTTAATTTAAAACAAAATAAAATATTAATTAAAACTACTGTAGACAATTTATGTCCTTTATAAGTATTTGATAAAAAAAAATTAAAAAATTTAAATCAATTTCTAAAAAAGTTTAGCTATAACTTAAAAAAAAAAAATACTCTATTTACTCATTCCTACACATAAGGGATATTAAGGGGAAAAAATCGAAATCAATCCAATTTCAAGTGATATAAAAACATCTAAAGAAGCTGGATTAAAACATAATTATTGTAACATTACTAATAATAAATTGTGCATTATTTCCCCATCTCTCTCTCTCTCTCTCTCAGCTTCTGTCTCTCCTCACTCTGACTGTGCTGATGTGGGTGCCGAGTCTGTGCAGTCCCACCGTGGGTTGCGCGGTGGACGAGGCCGTGTCCCCCGCCTGTATACCCAGTCTGACGGATTATTACACTCAAGTTACCAGCATTCCCAGTCGCCTCAACGAGCGCAGCCTGGCAGCATGGACCTACATGTGAGTACCGTAACGGCATCGTCTGGTTGAGAGGAAGACTCCCCTCTGAAGCGTGATATATTTACAAAATAATGCTTTGTTGATCCTGATTAGAAATTTTTTCAAATCATATTGTACATGTCAGAATGAATGATTTTTTCCCCCCACCAGATGTGTTCAGTTATTGCGGTGCTGTTAAAGCAGTATTTGTGTACTTTTGCTTGTATCCCACTGTGATGTCACTAGGGGACATTTCAAGTGCAGTTACAGTGGTGAGAGAAAGTAGCTCTGAACTAACAAAATGAACTGCACATTTTACCCTGTATAAGATCATCTCAGAGAGGTTAGACAGGACATTCACTGGACGGGGTGCCAACTCATTGCAAGGCGCAATCACACACCCTCACACACAATTTGGAAATGCACAATCCAAAGTTTTTAAAAGCCTTGTTTTTTTTTTGTTCCCCTATCCTGCACCCCACACTTCTTCGTCTCTTAAAACATAATCACTCTGATCACACTGACTTTTCCAGGGTGAGCCTGAAAGTCTGTCTTTCTCTCCTTCTCCGCAGCGAGCGAATCGATCTGGACCGCGTCCCGCAGGTCATCCACGAAGCCGTGTGCCTTACCAAACATTCCTGCAGCGGCGTAGACAGCCTCAGCGTGGAGAGCATCCCGATCTCTATTAAAATCCCGGTGCTCAGGAGAAACCCGGGATGCCTGCATCACTCCATGGAGTTCGAGTCCGTCAACATCGCGTGCATATGTGCGGCGGCGAGACGGAACTAAACCTCGTCTGTTTGGGTTGATGTTTTATTACTGTTTAAGCTGAGCAGCAGTCGTTCTGTTTATTAGAAACGCCCCGTTCACAGTAATCTTCATGTCGTGTCAGTTAGATCCTGAAAGCTTGTCAATGTTTATGATTAATAAAGCATTCAAAGTAAAATGGAATCGCTCGTCTATTTTATAATTTTATTTACTGCTTCTGGAGTAGATGTAACCATATTTGAAATGCATATTTGAAAAGGTGATCATTTGGGCCAGAGGTACTGAAAACAACTTTATATTAAGCTGCATTAAATTTTACTTAAATTAATAATGCATTAGTCACAAATGCAGCAAAAAAAAGAGGAAGACTCGACTCAACTACTCTAAAATCATTCAACACTTTTTTTTTTTTTTGAATAAAGCTTAAAAGTATAATGTTAGAACACTAATATTTCTTATATTTCCTTCTTTCTCCCCAATTTGCTCCAGACTAATTCCTACCTACCAGACATCCTCTGCATCAACTACACAGAAAGGTACAATACTTTATCAGAGAAACATGAAGCTAGACAGTCATCTTTTTCGAAAGGCAGAATGACACACTCTGAGAAAAGCGCACACGATTTTAAGCCTCGTATATCATTAAACCCAGAGCCTTAACCGTTTGATCCACAACTGTCCCATTTTGCCATCGTGTCTCCTACCATATATAACAATTTGAAGTCTATCCATCAAGCACACGTATATGGAGAACTAGAAAGGCAAAAAATAAATAACTCTGGTTTATATAGATTGATAAAGCTATTAATTCTCACTTGGTGTAGTATTTCCAATTAGCGATAAAACATAGCGACTGCTAAATAAACCAGACTGGATATAATGCACGGATACTTTACATGAATGCAGCACTTTTATACCATGTTAATGAAGTTATATGACCGACAAGCAGGCTGAATCCCAAATGGCTCACTGTTGAGTCTGTAGTGCACTGAACAGGCTGTGAACTCCACTCAGTCATAGGACTTTACAAAGAATGGGTTCAATCTTTACTTCATTCCCTAGTGCACTTCTACACACACACACACACACACACACACACACACACACACACACACACACACACACACACAAACTCATTCACATATTAAGGGCAATTTGGGAAACGCCTAATAGTTTAATCTGCATGTCTTTGGATTGTGGGAGGAAACCGGAGTACCAGGAGGAAGTTTTCAGTTTGACTGGCATAAACGATTTAACGATTATGTACCGAGTGAAGCAACAGAAACACATTTTTATGATATTAAAAAAAAAAAAAAAAAAACGTAAAACCTATCCATCGATATCCATGGATATCCAACGTATCCATCCTACAGGTGGCGCAGTCTCAACTGTTTACACTAGTTTGTTTAGAAATAATAATTATGGCGAATGACAGCGACATGCACTGCTCAGTAAAAACTGTTATATTTATATTTACACACATATCTTTGTTAAATAAATAAATATTAGTATCTAAAAAGTTGACGTTAGTTTGTACTGAGTGAGTTTGTATTGTTTAGATACTGCACTTGGTTTTTAAATGAGAAAACTAACATTATAAGGAACAGGCTACATTCACTTACTCGTTACTTTTTTTTTTTAATTGCAATAAAAATGGGAGAAAATGTAAGATCAAATCATGTCTATTGGTAAACTAGTGTGTGTGTGTGTCTGTGTGTAAGAGAAAGTGTGTGAAGTCGTTCTACACAGCCCCCCATTCCTCCAAAGGTAAAGTTCAGGTTAATTATTGTTTAATTTTTACTTTACATTTTATGTTAATTATTTTTTAGACGAATATTTTTGGTTTGTGGTACGAATCATCTGAGTTTCCATTATTTCTTATGGGGGGGGGGGGATTAGCTTTGATATACGAGTGTTTTGTATACAAGCACGCTTCCAGAACGATTTATACTCACATTCCAAGGTTCCACTGTAATCTGTTTATTTCTAACTAGAGTATGTATCCATCGTTGGCGAAAAAAAGAGTTTGTAGAAATAGTTAAGGTTAAAGCAAAAAATAATCTGATAAGCTTTAATGTAATCAATGATATTATTTCAAGTTGAAGCCCACATACTGTACATGTCTGTCTGTATGGCAGAACTCTCTGTCTAACTTATTAATACAAAAAAAAAAAAATTTTGTAAAAACAAATTGTCATCTCCCAAATACACTCCCTGTTCAGTAATTAGAGACTGAGTGACAGTTGAGAAATCGAAAAAGTAGACTCCAGGCCATTAACATTTACTTATAACCTCTTCAGCAATGTAAACCCTAACCCTATGAACTAATCTCAGAATATTAATATCTATTGGTGAAGGTGTTTGTTTACATTGAGCAAGTAGCTTATTTTGAAGATTCTTAAATCCAGCACATAACTGTTCATAACGCGATACGAATGTGTGATAAAATGATGTTGTAATAGATTTTTTTACAACAGCGATTATGTAGGTGGGGGAATGGGGTGCATTTTAGCACATTACACTGGGCTCTCAGTTCAGGTATTTTACACACGGACTACTATGGATATGTTTGCTCTAAAAACCCATGTTTTATCTCATATTGCCGCTTCAGTTGGCTGCTTGTTATTAACGCCACGGTTTCGGAACATATTAGACAAACTGATTTTAAACTTCATGCTAGAAGACTAAACAATGGACAAATTAGTTTATCAGTTTTCATAGTCTATTTTCCTTGTCTTTTTTAGAGTAAGTCATGCTGTGTCCTGCTTTGGTTTCTACTTCTTGATGATTTTTTGCGGTTTCTAGGTGCATTACTGTCATTTCTGTGTATTTTCAGTAAACTATGGCATTGACTGGATGTGTTGAGTGATGCGTGTAGCCACGCCCACCTCAAGGGAAAAAGCCTGATGCTTTGACATAATCTGGCACATGAAGTAACAGCTCATAACTTTACTTCCATGCAACATTTTGATTTCATTCATGGCACAGGTTTAACGTCATACAAATACAGAGGGACTGGCAAAGTTTCATTAAATTCTGACAGGGAATTTTTATCATGAGACTGGTTTCAGGTCCTCCAACGTATAAAACGTAAAGATGTCATTGAAAAGGCAAGTCCTGACCAATGTCGAGACACAACCCTTCTTATATTTGTATACTGTAGATGTTGATTTTGGTGTCTGTTCCACAAAAATTTAATTAATCAATCAACCAACAAATAAATTCATATAAATTCACTCCTTAGCAGCAAATATTCTGATGTAAATGGACAATGTTTCAATTTAAAATGTACTTTCAAACAGAAGACAATGTTTACACCAGTCACACTTTACTTACACCTGCATACAACTATTAATACTTACCTTCATGCCCGTATATCACGGCTGCAAATGTGAACAAGTTAATAAGCAGTAAATATTCATTTATCACCTTTTATTTGAGACATTTTCACTCACCTTTAGAGAGGATTTTGGCGATGGACTGAGCCAGAGAGGGCTTTTCAGCCACCATCAGCACTGTCCTCATCTCTGCACTAGTTATACCTTCTCACATAAACACATCCAACAGCAATTAGGTCTGGCTTAAAAAAAATTTATATAAAAATATCACAACATATATAGCTTAAACCTTTACAGTCCAACTTCTATCACAAACTGAGCAGTTTTTTTTAACCGTAGGAGAGCCGACAATTCTTCTTCCGGGTCAAAGTTCGACAAAATAAAAGTACTCGATGCAAAGTCATTCCAGAGCTTTCTGCACAAAAAAGCACATTATTGTACATTTATAAATTCTATAGAAATCATATTTTAAAAAATGTGTATGTATATATATATATATATATATATATATATATATATATATATATATATATATATATATTAGTTAGTTATAGTTATAAAGAAAGGGTGTGTGTGAGAAATTTCCTAGTTAGCTGCCAGTACATGAAGAAACATTCAAATATATATATATATATATATATATATTTTATATATATAATATATTATATTTTTTTTTTTACATTTATATAAATATATCTGTTTGTATATATTTGTGTGTGTATATATATATATATATAATTTTTATATAATTTTTTAAAACTATTAAAATAATTTTACATATAAAATATAAAATATTCATCATTTTCATGTGTATTCATGTGTATTCATGTGTAGTTTAGTTTAGGCTTAAAGAGCTATTCTGCTTTGTTAACACAAGTTACTTTTAATATACAAATGTATATTCCAGAATAGAAAAAGATCTGTAGCATTTAAAATTCAGGCTTGCAGTACTTTTTAAACTTTTTTTTTTTTTTTGCACAGGGGGGAAAAAACGAGTCAAGAGTTGCCGGTTAAAAATAACTATTTTTTTAAATATTATTATGTTAATAGTTTATAATATATTAACAATTTACAAGGGCGAGAACTTTTAGAAAAGGTGGCACGGTTTTGTAGTGATTAGCACAGTGGCCTCGTACCTCCAGGTATGGGTTCGATTCCCGTGTCGAGCCTGTGTGCATTGAGTTTGCATGTTCTCCCCGTGCTTGCTAGGTTTCCTCCGGGCTCTCCGGTTTCCTCCCACAGTCCAAAGACATGCAGATTAGCATAACTGTCATTTCCAAATTGCCTGTAGTGTGTGAATGAGCATGTGTGTGTGTATTGGCACCTCGTCCAGGGTGTATCCCACCTTGTTCCCTAAGGCATAGTCTCCAGACCCCCCACAACCCTGTGTACAAGACAAAGCAGTATACTGTAGATGATGAGTGAGTGAGTAACTTTATAAAAGACAAATCCATTATTTTGTCTCTCTGTCAATAAGTTTTTTGCTTCAGCACCAGGTACACACTCAGATCACAAAAAAAAAACCTGAATAACTGCACAATTCTCTTCTTTTGTGCACATCACAAGTGCGGCAACCATTTTTGCTGGCACCACAATTACAAATAACCTGATGTAACACGTTACAACAATAGCCTTGAACAGAAACTGTGACAGAAGTTTTAATATAACCGGCGTGTAGTCAAATCATTTTTGACTCACCTTCATATTTATAATATTTTTATGCATGTGCACTTTGCACATATTTACAAGAAGTCTTATGAATACTAAAGGGGGTTCGGTGGAAGCAGTTGAAGCTGAAGACCTTCTGAATTTACCTTGACCACCTGTGCGACTTATGTCCATCAGACAGAAGAATTAATTGAATGAATAGTTGCTGGCTGTTTCTCATATCAAAGTCTGGCCTTGGCTTTTTGTTCATTAATGAAGCTGACAGGAACAGAGCGGTCATATTCATTCATTCATCTTCAGTAAACGGTTCATTCTCAGGGATCTCAGAGGATCTGGAGGATATCACAGGAATTCTGCGTGCAAGGTGGCTGCACACACAGACACAAACACACACACACACACACACACACACACACACAAACTAAATTCACATTTTTGTATAGTGAGAGGAAACCCGAGATCCCTAAGAAACCCACACAGACAGACAGAGAAAGGGCAAACATTTGCACAGACATTAAGGAAACGAGAGCGAGATGAGCGAGAGAGAGAGAGAAAGAGAGAAATAGATACAGAAGAAGAGAATGGCAGTCAGAGACAAACATACGCTTTCTCTAAATCTACAAAGACACAATGCAACTCTTTATTCTCTTCTCTGTACTTCTCCACCAGCATCCTCAAAGCAAATACTGCACCCGTTGTACTCTTTCTAGGCATAAAACCATATTGCTGCTCACAAATGCTCACCTCTGCCCTTAACCTACAGTAGCTTCCACTTTTAACCTTCTTTCCCACAGCTTCATTGTATGGCTCATTAGCTTTATGCCTCTGTAATTGCCACAGCTCTGCACATCTCCCTTGTTCTTAAAAATCGGCACCAATACACTTCTCCTCCATTCCTCTGGAATCCTCTCACTCTCCAAGATCTCGTTAAACAAACTAGTCAGAAACTCTACTGCCACCTCTCCTAAGCACTTCCATACCTCCACAGGTATGTCATCAGCCAACATGACCAACAGCCTTTCCACTCTTCATCCTCTTCAATGCCCTTCTCACCTCACTCTTACTCATATTTGCTACTTCCTGCTCCACAACAGTCACCTCTTCTACTCTTTGTTCTCTTTCATTTTCCTCATTCATCAACTCCTCAAAGTACTCCTTCCATCTTCCCATCACCCTCCTGGCATCTGTCAGTACATTTCCATCTCTATCTTTAATCACTCTAACCTGCTGCACATCCTTCCCATCTCTATCTCTTTGCCTCGCCAACCTGTACAGATCCACCTCTCCCTCCTTACTGTCCAGCCTAGCATACAAGTCCTCATATGCTCTTTGTTTGGCCTTTGCCACCTCTACCTTCACCTTACGCTGCATCTCCCTGTACTCCTGTCTACTCTCTTCAGTCCTCTCAGAGTCCCACTTCTTCCTAGCTAGCCTCTTTCCCTGTATACACTCCTGGACTTCCTCATTCCACCACCAAGTCTCCTTGTCCCCTTTTCCCTTACCTGATGATACACCAAGTACCCTCTTACCTCTCTCCCTGATCACATTGGCTGTAGTTGTCCAGTCAACTGAAAGCACCTCCTGACCACCCATAGCTTGTCTCAACTCCTCCCTAAAGACTCCACAACATTCTTCCTTTCTCAGCTTCCACCACTTTGTCCTCTGCTCTGCCTTTGTCCTCTTCACCTTCCTCACCACCAGGGTTATTTTACACACCACCATTCTGTGTTGTCTGGCTACACTCTCCCCTACCAACACTTTGCAGTCACTAATCTCTTTCAGATTACAACGTCGACACAAGATGTAGTCCACCTGAGTGCTTCTGCCTCCGCTCTTATATGTCACCCTATGTTCCTGCCTCTTCTGGAAGAAAGTATTTACTACTGCCATTTCCATCCTCTTTGCAAAGTCCACCACCATCTGTCCTTCTACATTCCTGTCCTGAAGACCAAACCTGCACATTTTCATCACCTCTGTTCCCTTCTCCAACATGTCCATTAAGGTCTGCACCAATCACCTCTGTCTCTCTCACCTCTGGGGATGCTCTGCATCACTTCATCTAACTCACTCCAGAATTTCTCCTTCTCTTCTAACTCACATCCTACCTGTGGGGCATAACCACTAACAACATTGAACATCACACCATCAATTTCCAGCTTCAGACTCATCACCCTCTAATACACCTCTAGAACATTCCTTGCAAACTCCTCTTTCAGAATAACTCCTACTCCATTTCTTTTCCTATCCACACCATGGTACAACAATTTGAACCCTGATCCTAAACTTCTAGCATTGCTACCTTTCCACCTGGTCTCCTGGACACACAGTATATCCACCTTCCTCCTCTGCATCATATCAACCAACTCTCTTCCCTTCCCTGTCATGGTCCCAACATTCAAAGTCCCTACTTTCACTCCTAAACTCTTGCCTTTCCTCTTCATTCTCTGCTTTCGAACACGCCTTCATCCTTTCCTTCTTCAACCAACAGTAGCCCAATTTCCACCGGCACCCTGTAGGTCAACAGCACCAGTGGCGGACGCTGTTAACCGATCCGGTATGGGAATTAGATTTGTGATTCACATCATTTATTTGACAAATGTTTTATGTCGGATGCCCTTCCTGACACAACCCTCTGCATTTATCCAGACTTGGGACTGGCACAAGAAGACACTGGATTGCGCCCCCCCATGGTTGCATTTTTGAATGTCACCTGGAATAGTGAAATAAATAATAGACATTCTCTCGTGTTTGTTTATTCATTTATTTGGTTGTTTACTCTTTCATTTCATTTATTTATTAATTTATTGGATGGGATAGAGGGGTGTTAGGTTTCTGTATCAGATCATTTTAAGCTTGTAAGCTTTTCTTTTATTTACACCTGCATACAATTATTAATTATTAATACTCACCTTCATGCTTGCATATCATGGCTGGAAACGTAAACAAGTTAATAATCATTTAATTTTAATTCATCAGCTTTTATTTGAGACATTCTCATGGACTGAGCCAGGAAGGGGTTTTTCAGCCATTAAATTTTTTATAACAATTTTTCTTCCTTTAAAAAAAAAAATCTATCTAGTTCTGTTATTTTTCTTCTAATTCTAACTTAAAATCTTGAATCTGAATCTAAGAGAGGGTAGGTTTATTCTACCTCTAGCAGTTTTATTTTTTAATTTTCGGAACATTTAATTGCTGTTTCTCTAAACAAGGATGAGAGCTGATATGTTTTCCAGCATAAATGTCTAACTAAACATAACTAATTACTCAATGTAATAAAAAGTATATTAAGTAAAATATCATTTTTTGAAATAGTTTGTTTTGCACAATTACATTGCATTATACACAGTGTTCCAAATTATTATGCAAATTGGATGTAAGTGTCATAAGCATTAAATGTTTAGTTTTTAAATTAAACTCATGGATGGTGTCGTGTCTCAGGGCTCTTTGGGTCACTGAAATGAATCTCAGACACGTGTGATAATTAGTTTTCCAGATGAGCCCATTTAAAGGAAAAGTACTGAAGAAGGTTGTTCCACATTATTAAGCAGGCCACAGGTTTCAAGCAATATGGGAAAGAAAAAGGATCTCTGCTGTCGAAAAGCGTCAAATAGTGCAATACCATGGACAAGGTATAAAAACATTAGATATTTCACGAAAACTCATCGTACTGTGAAGACATTCGTGGCTGATTCAGAGCACAGACAGGTTCGTGCAGATAAAGGCAGAATGAAGAAGGTTTCTGCCAGACAAATTCATCAGATTAAGAGAGCAGCTGCTGAAATGCCATTACAAAGCAGCAAACTGGTATTTGAAGCTGCTGGTGCCTCTGGAGTCCCGCGAACCTCAAGGTGTAGGATTCTTTAAAGGCTTGCAGTTGTGCATAAAACTACTATTCGGCCCCTAATCAATGCTCACAGGCCGAAACGGTTGCAGTGGGCCCAGGCATACATGAAGACAACAGTATTGTTTACTGATGAGTGTCGTGCAACCCTGGATGGTCCAGATGGATGGAGTAGTGGATGGTTGGTGGATGGCCACCATGTCCCAACAAGGCTGCGACGTCAACAAGGAGGTGCCGGAGTCATGGTATGGGCCGGAATCATGGGCAGAAACTGTCCAAAAACTCACGAGTTCAATGGATGCAAGAATTGTGAAGGTGATATCAAAGAAGGGGTCCTATGTTAAGGTGTAACATGTAGCCCTGTTAGGATGTTTTTGATTGAAATAGTTTTTGATTTTGGTAAATATGACCTCCTAAAGCTCTGCAAATTCAACAAAAGCTTATTTTCAGTTCTTTACAAATATAAAATGTTTTAACTCTGTTGTGCACGATAATTTGGAACAGTGCATTTTCAGTTTTTTCTTTTTGAAATAAATATTATCAATAGGAGGTTAAAATTAAAATTATACATTAATAGTTGATGACTAGAAAATTATACTGACTGTCGTTTGCATTTATTAATTATGAACATCAGAGAAAGATATCATTTGCGTAATAATTTGGAACACAATGTATATATAAAATAATGATTATATTATAATTAAATTAAATATTCATTCATTCATCTTCTGTACCGCTTTATCCTCTATTCAGGGTCGCGGGGGACCTGGAGCCTATCCCAGGAGACTTCGGGCACAAGGCAGGGTATACCCTGGACAGGGTGCCAATCCATCGCAGGGCACACACACATACGCACATTCACACACTACGGTCAATTTGGGAACGCCAATTAGCCTAACCTGCATATCTTTGGACTGTGGGAGGAAACCGGAGTACCCGGAGGAAACCCACCAAGCACGGGGAGAACATGCAAACTCCATGTACACAGAGACGGGAATCGAACCCAGACCCTGGAGGTGCAAGGCGACAGTGCTAACCACTACACCACCGTGCCGCTAAATTAAATGTAATGTATATAATATATTGTATATTATTACAAATATATAAAATATACAATATATTATAGAAAATACAATATATTGTATAAATATATTTTGTTAGCAACTCTTTCATTCTTTTATTTATTTATATTCATTGAAGTTATACAGTATGACCGCCAGGTGGCAGAAAATCACAACAAATTAAGAACACTGTCCCAAACAACTCAAGCAAACAGTTTGCAAATAAAGTAAAAAAAAAAAAAGGGGGGGGATGAGGGGGGTGGCGGGGGGGCTCAGGAATATATTACTGGGGTTTTTAGGAAATACTTTATTGTCAGTAAAAACTAAAATTAATAGAATATTAATTTGAGAATAAAGTGGTCAATTAACATGCACTTTTTCAAGTATTTGGGAGCCTCTTAATATCAAACAAACCCCCCCTTATTAATCACATTGTTAAAATAAAATGACTATACACCAATGCCCCCCCCAAAAAAATCATTTCTGCTTTACTTAAAAAACTTTTGATGAATGCTTATTAATCATTTTCGCCCTAAAAAATTTTTTTTTCTTTTCTTTTTTTTCATACTTTTATATTCTCTTTTATATGTTAAAAATGTGTCAGGCCCAGGTGAGGTGTCTGGTGATATATATATATATATATATACACTACCATTCAAAAGTTTGGGGTCACTTTCTAACTCTTTCTAATTTCTTTCTACATTGTAAAGTTTTGCTGAAGGCGTCCAAAACTGCATGAATCTCCTTTGAACAGTTGATATTGAGATGTTTCTGCTACTTCTGCTCTGTAAAGACTTCATAACGCCTCTAATCTGAGCTGCTGTTAATTGGTCATTTTTCAGGCTGATAACTCTAAATGAACTTCTGGTCTGCAGCAGAGGGAGGTTTTGGTCTCGTCCTCCTGGGACGGCCTTCATGAGAGACAGTTTCATTATGGTGCTTGACGGATTTTGCAAATGCACTTGACACAATACTGTTCTTGCAGGAACTATTACAGAAAGGCCGACCTCTGTGTCTTAAAATAACAACTAACTGTTGTTCTTTACATTTAGGCATTTGGCAGATGCTCTTATCCAAAGCGACTTACATTTGTATCTCATTACACAACTGAGCAGTTGAGGGTTAAGGGCCTTGCTCAAGGGCCCAACAGTGACAACTTGGCGGTTGTGGGGTTTGAACCTGGGATCTTCCGAACCGTAGTCCAATGCCTTAACCACTGAGCTACACCTGGCCCACCCCTGTTCTTGTTGTTGTTACGTAATTACCTAGTTCCATATGTGTTATTTTATAGTTTTGAAATCCCCAGTATTGTTGTAGAATGTAGAAAATAAATCACTAAAGAAAAAAAAGAAATTTGCAAGTGACCCCAAACTTTTGAACGGTAGTGTGTATATTTTTTCTTATTTCCCTTTTGGTTTCAGTCTCTGTCTGTCCCATATACATCACTTAACTGATGAAGATTTTTAAAGTTATACCATAAACTATTAATGCCTGCTTTTGTTAAAAACAAACTAAATATAGAATTCCTTAAACAACCATGCAGTTCATGTTTCTTAAATTATTTTTATTGGAACATTAAATTTGATAATTTTTCCATCAAAAAGGTTCTTCCACTTCATAGAAATATCAGTTTTTGCTTCCAGTGACTTCACTCAATTGATTAAAGATCTATTAATTAAATGCTTTTTTTTAAATTATAGAACAACAATTTGTTCTATGTTATCTGTCTAAATAATTTGAGTCTAAATACAGCAGGGATTTCTGCTTGTAGCTTTGTTGTTCTTTATTACACTTTAAAGGTGATTGAGGAACTATTTCATTTCCCCCTTACTTTACAAATATTAAATACAAATATTTAAAACATATTGTCACATCACAATTTCACAAACATCACAAGTTTGCAGAAGAATAATATCATATATAAAGTATGAATTTCTTGTGATCAAAATGAAAAGAAAACCTCCTTTTTTTTCTTAAAAAATTCTATGATTGTAGGATCAACATAGATAGGTTTTTGCAGTTTGGATAGTTTTAATTATTATATAAACTTTTATCAATTTTATGCATTCATGATGTATCTTTCAACTTATCTATTATAATTTTTTTTTATTGTTTTAATACTTCACAGACACAAGCAATAATAATAAGACAAAATATAATAATACAAAAATGCCCTTTATTGTTAACATAAGTTTAATTGGTTCTGTTGTATCTTTTACAAATCATAATTACAAGTATTTTCAGTTTTAATTAATTTTTTAAAAATAGTTTTAATTACACCTTATCTAAGCTCTCCCCCATGTGTTGAAAAGCTTATTGAACTGTTCCTGAACTCCTGAAACATGCCATATAAAATGCCTGTACATACTGCAGTGTGTCAATTTCAGTTTATTCCATCCTCTGAAATCTGAGAAATTGGATCAGCTAATAATTCTGAATATGACACACTTCTACACTAAATCAAACTGATAAAACTCAGTTAGCAAATATTAGCTTTAAGATAGCCGTAAGACATCCATACTACATGTCCCAATCCTGCATTCAACTTAACAGATGATGTTGTAATTGTCAACTTTCTGTGCAATTACAGTAGCTCTGACACTGGATTCCTCCATGCTAACCTTTTTGTTACTAGCCATCTACCTGTGATGAGCGTAGTCAGTGTAGTGTGTAATTATAGTGTTGCGTATTTAACATGTGAATACAGCTTCATGTTTAATTGATCTCAAGCAAATATCACATAATATACACAATATCAAAAGTACAAATGCTGTTTTGCTAGTTAGTGCTGAGAGCGGCCATGTTGATTTGATGTCACTTGTTGAATCCGGGGGCCGAAATGATGGATTTCAAGACTGGGAAGAGGTGGTTTTTCCAGTTAAAGGTTGAAAAAAAATTCTTATGTTTTTTAGTTGAAAATAGCCAAGTTTTTAGAAGGTGGGAAAATGTTCATCAGATTAAACAAAGCCCAGTTACAGTAGCACAACACTCTTGGTATTATCTAAGAGTTGTGTTGCTGTATCTTAAAATCTCAACATTGTTTTTTTAAGTATTTCTAAACTCCTAAGGCGTCTCTAAAAACAGATGATTCAAATTACTGTATATACATTAAATCCTTTAAGTCAGTACTTTTACTTTTAATACGTAAGTGAGGTTAATTATAACTGGTAAACTTTTGTACTTCAACTCGAGTACAAATGTAAATAAATGATTTTTTACTCAAGCAAAATGTTTTTTCCCAAAGCTATCTCTATTTTCATTAATGTTCATTAGTTTTTCATACTTTTACACCATTGCTAGTAGAGTTATAGCAATTTAATATTAATTAGAACATTACAAACTAAATAAGAGTTAAAAAATAATAATACCTTGGAGTTTTTCTTATATCATCCTAAACTTGAAATTTAATTTCAGTATTCCTTGAATGTTCTTTGAGCTTAGTCTCTACTACTGTGTTGCTAATGCATGGGTGTATCCTTTTACCCAACATTTTAAAATCATTTATTTATTTATGTATTCATTCATTTATTTTGACATATTTTTCTGTAAAAATAGAAAAAAACAACAGGGAGCTCAATAATTAGAAAAACACACTAACTGTGTATTGTGTCAAAATGCACATAAACAGACTGGGTTTTATATATATATATATATATATATATATATATATATATATATATATAGATAGATAGATAGATAGATAGATAGATAGATAGATAGATAGATAAGTCTAAAGAACAGGTTTCATTTATTATTCAGTTTAAAATAACTGTTACTTAAAGTGTTGTTACTTAAAGTACAAAAAAAGTAATGTTGTGTGCCTTTAAAATCAAGGTTGTATAAGGAAATAAGACAAATGGGATTGCAAAAAATGTAAATATCCAGGAAAATACTTGTGTGTTATTTTTAGAAAACATTTATCAGATAAGTTTAACATAAGAAGTGTGTGTGTGTGTGTGGCCTCATCAGTAGTATCCTATCTGCTTTAAATCAATGATCAGTTAAATTCCCATTGCTGCATTTGTATTGGTTTACGATTGTGTGTGTGTGTGTGTGTGTGTGTGTGTGTGTGTGTGTGTGAGAGAGAGAGAGAGAGAGAGAGAGAATAACAGAGTGGTTGTAGGGTAATGTGATGAGTCATGGTTGGTGTAACTGGCTGATCTATACTCTACAGTTCATCAGTATTCTACACTGATCCGCCTCACACTCACACACCCGAGCACGAGAGAAGCGCAATCACAGACGAGTTCGAAAATGACAGATGGAGAGGAAAAGCAGGAGGAGGAGGGGGTAGAAAGAGAGAGAGAGAGAGAGAGAAGAGAGAGATGTGGATGAACACATATAGAAATCTGCCATTCTGTATAGAGATGATGTTAAAGCAAAGTGAGCGATTGTGTGTGGAATTGTCTCTTTGTTTTATAAAAAAAAAAGCAAATGAGAAAAAAATTCTCTCTCTCTCTCTCTCTCTCTCTCTCTCTCGTGCTCTCCCTATTAAATACACTCAAATGCTTTTCTTTACCTCTCATCCAATCTTCTATTCTCTTCCTTTTCTCATCTTTTCTTTTCTTCTCATCTCTTCTCATCTCGTCTCTTCCCTTCTTTCCTTTTCTTATCTTATCTTATTTTTCTCCTCTATGTCTCTTCTTTCCTCCTTGGTTTCTCAAACTATCTCATTTCCTCTTTTCATATTTCTTCTCTTGTTTAATTTTTGTCTCTTTTCTTCTCTTCTCTTCTCTTCTCATTTCCTTTTTTCTCTTCTTCCTCTTCTTCCATTTTCATGTTTGGGCTTCTCTTCCCTTTTCTTCTTTTCTCTTCTTTCTCTTCTTCCATTTTCATGTTTGGGCTTCTCTTCTCTTTTCTTCTTTTCTCTTCTTTCTCTTCTCTTTTCCTCTCTCATCCTTTCTGCACTTATTTTTCATTTCTCATTTTCTTCTCTTGTCTTCTTATCAGTTCCTTGTCTTCTCTTGTCTTTTCTTGTCTCTTCTCTTCTCAGTTCTTCTTCATTTTTCCTTTTCTTTTATTCTCTTCTCATTTCTTCTTTTGTTCCTTTCTCTTCTCCCATTTTATGTTTGGTCTTCTCTTATTTTCTCTTATTTTTCTTTTCTCATTTTCTTATCTTTTTTTCTTACCTTTTCTCCTCTGCTTTTCCCTTCCACTTCCTACTACTCTTATCATCTCTTATCTTCTGTTCTCTTCTCCACTTGTCTTCTCCTTGTCTCTGCTCCTCCCTTTCCTTTGCTTCTCTTCTTATTTTTCCCCATGTCTTCTTTTATTTGCATAGATCAGATGAAAGATAAGGTTAAAGGGTACTTATAACTTTATCTTTATTAATCTAACCAGTTGTTCTTATTTTTTCGTTTTTTGTTTTCCCTTTTTATCGATTTTTACTATGATTTTCTTTTGTCCCCACCCCCTTACTTTCTTACTGTCTCATTATCTCCCTTTTTCTGATTTAATGATTTTCTGGTTTAATTATAAGAAAACTATTAAAATGCAAACAAACAAACAAAAAAAATCATGACCCCTTTTGAGGAAAAAACACCTGGGATCATTTAACTGTTCCTGTGGGAAAGACGGAAAGGTGTGTTTTAACATGGTCTGCTCTGAAACTGCACAATTGGATTCTGATTATTATCATGTGAAGTGTAAGTGACTTTTCTGCGAGGCTGCAACGTACAACAAATGTCATATGCCTTTTTGTGTTTTCATGATTTTTTTTCCCACAGGTGAGATTAAACAACAACAACAAAAAAAGAAAGATTAAAAACATGTCAGAGTAAACAAGTGACGAGAGACATAAATGAGAACAGACAGAAGACATGGTGCAGAGAGAGATAAGACGTCCTGGTTCACTGACAACCATACTGACACAGAAGAACTAGATGGACTAGTTTTAGCTTTCCATCCTCTCTTCCCCCACCTTTCTCTCTATCTCTCTCTTTCGCTCTGTCCCTCTCACTGGGTGGCTGTTTTTTCTGATCTTTCTCTTTTTTTTTCTCTTCAGTGACATCCTGCACTCCATTTGACCCTGTATTTCACAGAAGAGTGGAAGAATGTGAAGGAGCCTCTGTCTCTGCCTGAAGGCCAGAGCACCTTACAGCGTACACACCCACACACCCACCCTCCCACACACACACACACACACACACTCACACACATGCAGAAACATGCATTTATGACTTTGCCTTCACTTATAACACTCTTCCAGTATGACAAAAATCTGAAAAGGTTAGAGAATTAAAAATATAGGTCATAGTCTATATGTTGAAATATACATTTTGTTTAAAAATACAAACACCCTTTGTATAACAAATGCAAATATACTTATATTTTTAAAAAAATATGTAGATGAACTTTTTCAATAATTAACCTCAAATATCAAAGCACAGAAATCGGGGAAAATGATAGAGCGAGCATCACATTGAGCTCTCTGTCTCAGGGATTATGAGATCATTTTAGATCTTAAGAGAATGGGAATAATGTGAGATTTTTATTTTATTGTTACAAACTCGTATAGCTACTATAAAATGATATGGCACATGGATAAAAAAAAACTCACCTGTTAATATCAGTTAAATATATAAAAAAAATATCACATGCCTACAAGACAAGCCTGTTGTCTCATTTTGTAAACTTAAATGATTACAAAAATTTTCAACTAGTGGGTTTGTAAACAAAGTTATTAAAAAACATCTGTGCAATCTATCTTTCCATAAGATAAGCCCACATGCAAGCCCACCTTTGTTGAGACATTTTTAATGTCTGTCTTATCCAAAGATCTTTCATCTGAAAGTGTGACAGGTCTAGATTTCTGATTCTGTTAGATTCAACACACCAATCCAACAACCTTCCTTAAACTACATTATTACATTTGGAGTAAACCAGTTTCTCTTTTTTCAGCTTGGGGGGGAATTTTTTAAATTCTTGTCTTTTGTTCGCACATATATGCTGCAGAAGTGTCATCAGTAGAAATCAGGTTAAAATAAAAACAGCAGAATATTGCTTTGAACGAATAATATTTGAGAAGAAGAATTTAGAAGAAATTATTGAAAAAGAATAGGACACTGAATTTGATTGTTTCTGAAAGTTTTTTTATATAACGCTGAATTCTAGTTTTTTGCATTTTAATTTTTTGCACTTTAAGGAATACGAAGATGAGAAAACAAATCAAATATAAAAATCAGTGATAACTTTTTGCCTTTATGGATGTATCAGTGATCTCATGTACATTTTCTGTAGTTTGATATGGAAAGTAACAATTCTTCTAGAAGCTTTGCTTATCACACTTGTTTCTGTTTTTGTAGGTGTTTTTGTAGATGTGTTTTTTATTTTTAATATGTTGCTTTCTTTACCGGATCAAAAATGTTTTTGAAACCAATCGCAATGAAGAAGGCATCAAATATTCATTTAAAACAAAATTATAACAAAACACTTTAAAGTGCTTGGAACTTTTGCACAATAAAGGATGTGCATATTATTTAAACAAGTATAATTAATTGAAATGCAAAGTTCAGTGTAAACACTGAAGCCCACCTTCAGAGGGTTGTACGTAGAACCTTCAGGGATCATCCAGAGTTACAATGTTTCTGATTTATACATTTTTTCAAAGTAACAGCATGTTTTAAGTATTTATGTGAAGAATGTAAATTTTGTAGTTCTCTGTCTCAGTATTTCAAAGTGGTGAAGATATGTCTGACACCGCACCTTTATTATTTTATTCTCTTCCCCTCATGTTTACATCTTCATCAGAAGATGATCAGAATGTCAGAAGACAACTGTAAGGTTTTTTGTACTCATTTTGTTTTAAATGAATATTTGATGACTTCTAAATTATGATTGGATTCACACATAATTGTGACTAAAAATAAAAAACATATCTACAAAAACACCTACAAAAACAGAAACAACTGGGACAGTCAAAGTTTCCAAAAGATCTGTTACAAGTTCCTACTTTCCATACCAAAATGTTGAATTAAAAGAATTAAAAAACACACTGATATCTTACTTAGGAGTGCATTCGCCCTAATTTATGTTCATTTTCTTTGCTCTAATTTGCATTAATGCATTAAGAGATCACCTCTCTCTATCTCTCTCTCACTCATACACACTCACACACTTCAAGTTTCTTTATTTTTATCTGTTTATTTCTCTCTTTTTTGATGATGTGCTCCATCTTCCTGACATGTTTTTTATTAGAAGGTAAAAAGTAGAAATCCTTCCTCCATCTCTAAACTTTTCACCTAACCTAACACCTCTCTTCTCTCACCACCTTTCCTCTTTATCTCTGTTCTCTTCTCCATATTTCCAAACTGGAAACCTGGAATTTCAGGGTTATTTGAACAGAGCCCTCTTGTCATGGATGTGGCTTTTGCTGGAGGCTATTGGCCTTTGACCTTTGATGCATGAGGTATGTATACTGAGACCTCAAATGCCTGGAATTCGTCTGAAGTCAAACCTGGGTATTAACACACACACACTAGAGAGGCAAGCATATATACACAGGAGAGATTGTTAAGAAAACAACACATTCACGGTAAGCAAAGGTGCTTCCATGTGCTTCCTGTCAACATTTTTTTTTTAAATATAAGCTAAATAATATTCTGATCACACAGTCTAACCTGCTCAGCCACAAACATCCACACACCACACACAAAGCACACAACTCTCTCTCTCTCTCTCTCTCTCCCCCCAGTGAAACCCAATCAATCACACAGATGATCAATACCAGAAGTAATCAATCACTGAGGCCTCTGCCATCATTTCTTCCATTTTGCTGTCAGAGAGGCTCTTCATCATCCTCATCCTCCCGGCCAGAGGGAGCTGAAGTTTGTAGATTATGGTAGACACTATTCCAATCCAACCTAATACCCAACTTGGGCATGATATAATGAATTAGTATTGGTCAACTGAATAACACATACCAGTTCTTACACCTGACACTCTGAGAACAGTTTCCTTGGAAGACAAAAAAATAAGATAACGTCTTACTTCGACACAAATAAGATGTTTCCAAACGTCCTGAAGTTGCTTTGTGTCTCTAAAATTTGAGGAATGTTGGTGTTACATAGTTTGACAGCATACTGTCATTTTAATTTCAATTAAATATGCTACAGTTGTTGTGAACTAATATGTAGCTAAATATTTTAAGTTGCAGGACTATGCGACAGGTCTTAGAGAAACAAACTAATTTGTCTCAGAATCATCTGTATACATCATAACTTCTAATTTCTATTTGAGAAAATTTGGTGTCAAATAAAAGAAACCAAAACAAGAACAACAAATATCACACTTTAAAAATATGATTTTTTTTGGTTTGTTTAAGTACTCACTTTAAACACTGTAGGACACAATTATGTTGTGTTTTCTTATTAGTTCTAGTATGCTGTATTCAATTAAATGAGAACAAGAAAACACTACCAAGTGATTGTAAATAAAAATATTTATTTATTATATTAGCCTTATATTGGTTCTACAATTTCAAATATTTGAACACATTTTTGACCCATCACAAACTGATCAGTCATCATCACAAATAAGTACAAATTATTTTATAAAAAGCAATTCAGAAATTTATTGAACAATTAGAAACAAACAATCAAGCAGAAAACATTTTTGCTTACCCCCTTTCATATGTCTAGTTTTATTAGTCTGCAATAAATATGTCTTCTAATTTGGACTTACAAGCAATAATTCGTTAAAACCGATCATTTCCTATGTATTAAACATTATTATCCGTTTAATGTGCATGTAATTACTAAATTAATGTGCAATTAATATGTCTTGGTAAATAAATAGATACACATACAACCTAACTGTTTGTACAAGATTGTAATCCAAGATCTCTTTAACGCTGGTTTCATCCAAATGGGTTAAATATCCTGGCAGGAATTATGGATTGGGTTCACTTGGATCAAATCACAAGAGAAATATTCCCACCGCCTAATTCCCGCCAGGATTTTATTTGTTTTGTTTTTTGTTTTCTTGCTTTTTGAAAGCAACTTCTTGGCTTAAAGCAAGCGCAGTAAACAAAAACATATCTCCATGGAACGAAAAATACAATTACAACGCTGTATTGTGTGGAATAATTAGCCAAAATGTAGAATAAACACTCTTGAATAGACTGAGTGTGTTTTTTTTTTTCTGAGAGACAGGAAGTCTAACGCCGCCCGTGGCCACGCCCACTTTGGAAATCTGTTCTCTCACCAGCTATGGCGTTGTGTTTGTTAAACTAAAAACATTTTACATGTTTTAATTAAAAACAGCACAAGTGTTATTTTGAAAAAAATCCATGTGGTTCAAATGTAACAATAAGCCAAAAACCATCTCAAATGAGCACTGTATCAGTTGCATGAATTACAAATTTTAGTAATAAGCCTATGCAAACGATCCCATCCCCAAACAATTAGCTTCAAATAAACGAATCTTTAAAAAAAAAACTGCGTTGTTTTTAGCCGAGTGTCTTGTGCATACCTTGTTTATGAAGATATTTTCAGCTTCACTGGAAGTGGAAAAGCATATGTGTGTGTGTGTGTGTGTGTGTGTGGTGCTTGGTTGGATGGTTGGGGGTGATAGGCATGATGCTGACTGGTGGGTGGGGGTGGCTAATTTTATTCAAGAGATCTCTGGTTGCTTTGGTTGCTCTGTCACTGCAAACAGCTTATGTTATTCCAGATATACATACCATCCTGATATGGATATCATCAGACAAAAATTCCATGCTTAGTCCTTCATCAAACGTTATTTTGTTTTTAACTATATTTATACACGTTATATGAAAAAAAAAAAAAAACATATTAAATGTAACAATAAATGGGGAGAAAACATACCTGAAAGAAACTATTTATCTGAAAAATAGCAAGTGGATACGAAACATGCATGGGACATGTGTGAAACAAAACAAAAAAAAAGCACTTGGGTAAATTGCAGGTCCCCATTTCTCACGTGTGTATTTATGTGATTATTCACATATGATGTTCATGTAGGGATTGTGTATAGGTTACATTGCATATTTTCTGTAAGATGAAAATGGCACAGGCCGATTACAAAGAACTGTGACTAAATAGATTTTCAGTTTCACGTGGCGTGATTTTTCATTTTTGGATACAAACTTGTATAATAAAGGAAACTTGTATGCCGTTGCCAGGATGGTACCCTGTTTAAACGCTACTTTTTTCCTTAGTTTTAACAATTACAGGTAAATTATATAACGTAAAGGAACAACCCAGAGATAAGGGAAATATAGCATAGTACCTTTATTTGTGAAACACTAAGGGCTAGTAGAAATCATCTCCATTTGTATTATGTCTTCATGCTTTCTGTGAGATGAATAAGCAATGTTCTGGGTAAATATTTTAATATTAAACTCAATATTAAGCATGATTAAGCATTTCCTAATAAATTCTTGGGTGACCAAAATGTCAGCACAGAGATTGAAGTGATGGTGACAAGAGACCTTTGAGTGGTCTGGATGCAGAGTGGGTGGCAGGCAGGTATGGGCCAAGCTTGGTGTGTATATGTATATATGTATGTGTGTGTGTGTGTGTGTGTGTGTGTGTGTGTGTGTGTGTGTGTGTGTGTAGGAAAGCGTCCTGGCGCCACACAGCCCCACACGAAACGTGAGCCTCTGAACGGAATCTCTGAACTCTGACATCTGGGAATTCTGTGGATGCTGACCTCACCGGGTCAGAGGTGAGCAGGAGGTCCCGCAGTTTCCTCTTTCGGGAGGTGGGGGTGGGGGTGAAGATTGAGAGAGAGAGAGAGAGAGAGAGAGACATAATGAAAAAGAAAAAAAATGTCAACGACATCCCAAACCACATCTGGCAATGATGGTGAATTTCTATTATTTACATTTCCATTCATGGAAGCATTTCCTGCGCTGAGGTTAAAAGAGATTCAAGGTATGCCCAGTGTGTGTGTGTGTGTGCGTGTGTGTGTGTGAGAGAGAGAGAGAGAGAGAGAGGGAGTGAAAAATCAAAGCAGTGGGTAGGGGGAGGTAAGAGAAGGAAAGGCCCCTATGGAAATGTTTATGTGCTATACCCATTATGAATAGGCTATAGCTTAAAGTCTCATGCTAATCTCAGCTATGTAAGGCTCTAAGAATGAGAACAGAGCTGTTTATAAAGCTTGGTCCCCCTTTTCACACTCTGATCTCTTTGCTCATTATTAAACATTAAGTCGTTTATATAATAACGTCCCTGATTTATGATTGAACGTATTAGAAGGAAAGCAGCTTTGCTTTTATACACACTTTCATGGGGTTTTTTTTCAGTATATGCTAGGTTATGAGTGAGTGTATCTTTTATTTTGTGGGAGAATGATTAAACTGACAATGATGTGTTACATTTTTTTTTTTACCAAATTCTACAGAATTTACAAAAAATCCTAAACAAAATAAATGTGTAGGGTTAGGGTTGGGTGTAATTTGAGTGAAATATTGTAAATATGTAAAATAAAAATAGTAAATTATTGCAATATTTCCTATTAAATGATGGAAATCGTACATTTCAGTCATTTACAGTGATCAGAACCGTTTAATTGGAAAACAAACTATTTCTACATTTAAACACAAAAAAAAAACGATTTCTACATTTAAACTACTTAAACGTTCCTAGAAGAACACGTGGGTATAGTGTAGCGTCTGTATATAATTGGTGCATAAAACGCCGTAATTTTATTTATTTATTTAACCCGACGTTGTGCCTGTGTGCGCGCTTGGTTGTGGGTGTGCACGCGCACGTGTGGCTGAGATAGACAATATCAGTACCTTAGTTGCGTTTTTTTTTTTTGTAAGTGTGAATCTATCCGCGCATCTCCCCACTATCGTGCGCCGCAGTAAGGCTTTTTGCAGTGGGAGGCTTCATGCCACCCACCCAGCTGGAATGTCATGCATGCAATTAGGGGCGATTGCAGCAGGGGGCTGGGTTAGGGCCTGGGGGTTGGGGTGGGGGGTTAGAGGTAGGGAAAACAGGGGGCTGCCGCCTGCTTAAAGAGTCAGAAAGAAGGTGGGGGTGAAAGAGGGACTTCGCTGGGGGGGGGGGGGGTGAAAAAAAGAAAAGGTAAAGGGTAAAGGATGAATTGGCTTCATCTGAAGGCAAAAAAAAGAGAGGAAGAGAGAAAAGAAGAGATGACGAACCGAATACACATTATGTTTCAAGCTTCTCACGTCTTAACGAATCTACGTTTTCTTACCATATCAGTCATTCATCAATATCAATACCCATCAATAGCAACTGTCAGACGCCCCCCCCTCACGCACACACATAGCTAAAGTGAGAAAAGAGAGCAAGAAAGAGAGAAAACGAAGAGGGGGTAAAAAGGAAGCCACACGCACCATCTGTGAGCGGAAGGAAACCCATGTATGTACGAGTCAGGAGAGGAAATCGTGAAACCTTTAACGTTCAGAGAGCTCTGTCTGTCAAGTAACCGAAATGATACAGAAATCAAGGACAATGTTTTCATCTGTCACAATTATTTAACAATGCTATGTTCACTGAATAGAGAAAAGACATCATGAACCAAATTTGCACATGAACAAACAAACATGAAGGTGAAAAACTGAAGGTTTTTTTAGAGTGTTACATATAAAAACACAACATTACAAGCAAGAAAACTAAAAGACTACAACTGGTAATAAGAAATGTGATTTGTGTAATGTGTACTGAATAAAGTTTTTCGTAGTTGGGTGATTTAGGTTTATACTTGGTCGTCCATACATTAATTTCATGAATATTTAGTAAGTTATTGATATACAAAAAAATAAATGGAACTAATTAATACCATCCATGTAAATGCAAGATTTTATAATTATAATTACCAAGATGAGGTAATATGTTACTATCTAATAAACACTTGTGCTAATTGTGTAAATAATTTAGGAAGTAATTGTAAACTCCCTTAAACAAATGTTTCTACATATTTACAAGCAATTAAAACATATTCTAATAAACTGACCTTTAATAAGATTAATGTTGTTCTTTGCAAATAGGTGCAATATTACGAATGTGATTATGCATTGAATAGAACATTTTGCTGTAAAAATTAAACAGTATATTTAAAAAAAACATAAACTGTTATTTTAAGACGAGTAAAAACACACATTTGCTTAAGACGACAAAAAGCACAAAAACGCGTCCAAATAGCCACTTAATTAGGCTAATTAAAATCACTGAAACTGATTTTGCTATTCCACAAATCAGTTATGTGCAACATAGTTTAGGGAAATTATTTCAAATAATTTATCTAGACGTTTTTTTTTTTTACACATATGCACAAACCACACCAATTCGGTGCCAGAGAAAATTCTGATCACTGTATATTAGAGATGGAAAACATGTCCATCTTGTGAATGAAAAAGAGCTGCACAAGTTTTTCAAGCTGAGACACGAGTTGTGCTACCGGGTGGGGGCGTGGCTGGCAGCGGCGCGGTGGTCACGTGCGTAAAAGGGGCTGGAAGGAGAAAGTAAGTGTGGATAAATGTCTCTTCCTCTACTGTGTCAGGGTTGTAGGCCGTTGAATGTCTGAACGAATGTACACTGTGTGTGTGTGTGTGTGTGTGTGTGAGAGAGAGAGAGAGAGAGAGAGAGAGAGAGAGAGAGAACATCACCGTTGTAATTTGTAACATATTTAAAACAAACCTGGTAAACACTTGCTGTTTAAAATATATGCATGTGTTGCATTTTGTAAATGTAGCAATTTAAAAAAAAAAAATTTTGCGTAACGGGTAGAGGGATAATAAATATCACTCTACACTCTCAAGAAATATGGAATTAAAGTAAACTGCCATTGTTCTCTCTTTCTATCTCTAGAATTATCATATAGTGTACCCTTAACATTTTGCTCCATCAATCTTATTTTTTACACTGTATCCCCACAGGAAGATCTTTCTTGAAAGGTCCATATTAAACATGCACGCACCCATATCACATGGAATGGTTAAGTTGAACACCCTCTTTTTAATGTGTGTGGATAAATTAATTTGTACAGATAGATGACAAATAAAAATTGAGGGGGGGGGGGGAGCAGTGTAGTTGGTGTTGTAATCGTTTAAATTCGTTTTGGTTCTAAAAGCTTTGTCCTGAATTGGTATGGTAAAAAAACAAAAATAATGGATTTAAATCAATCTTGGAAAGTGCCTGTACAACATAAGAGGGTCTCTACTTTATTCTTTTTAATTTACTACACGTGTGCATACTGTGCAGATATTTGCAGTTGAAGCATGCAGCTAGTTTCACACATCACGCGTGCACGCAAAAGACAACACGTGAATTTCCAAACTGTGTACTCCATGTTACACAATAACTTAAATATTAACCTGTGCGTCAGGAACCAGAGCTTACAGGGTTGATACGTGGCAAGTTTTTAATCACGTGAATATGAAATATTTGATGTGCATCTTTTTAAAATGGTCAAATGGAAATGCTACACGTTTGAATTATATATATATATGTGGTTATCTTTCAACAACCACTCCTTGCGTACATATGGTATGTACATACCTTTGGTTGTGATCTACACCCCGGCAAACACACACATTTCTTCACATATTCTGGAGGATACTAGTAGCTATTCTATTTGTTGGTCAAAATGTGTGCATGTGCGCGTGCGTGTGAGTGAGGACGTGCTCTTTAGAAAGACAAAGAATAGAATGAGTGTGCATGAGAGAGAGAGAGAGAGAGAGAGAGAGAGAGAGAGAGAATTTCGGATTGAGAGTTGTCCCCTCTGCATGTGTCCGCAGCACTTACTGAATTCACGCTCTGCTTTAGATCAAACGCTCGGTACCGATTAGGCCGCAGTAACCGGGGGAGCGCGAGGCGGCGAGAGGCGGGCCCTTTTCCGCCGGACAATGCCATTATTTCAGCTCCATTGGTCAGGAATGCCGGATTTTACAGGCCGCTGCCCTCCTCCAGGCGTCAACCAAAGAGCCTCCGGACCCCCCTGCTTCCCTCCTTTTCTCAAACCATGCATGCAGCATATCTATCCCAGCCACCAAGACTGACAAGTTTGCCAGATTGGCCAGTTTCCTGTCGTGTCTATTTTTAATCACAGAGCAGAGAAAATGGTGTTGGGCTGGTAGTACTTAAAGTTGTCTTGGATTGTGGAACAGGTCAACAGTGATCGGGCTTTAAACTACGAAACACAATCTTCATATTCAGTCTGGCAACTATTCCACTTTGCTTTCCACCATATTTTCTTTCACGATCATTTCACAAGATCTACAAATTCGGCCAAGACTAGTCCTGGTGGTAGCGCCACGAGGCACACAAATGTAGCCTTCCCTTCTCCCTTACAAATAGCGACCAAATCGATTAACACCCTGGATAAGGTACCGTAAAGGTAATATGTGGAAACTAATCATAGAGCTTATTTATTTACAAAAAGATTAGAAATTATTTTGTTTCCCCAAAGAAGATAACCTAATGAAAACCCAAATATTCAGAGCATACCTTATTTGAGTTAGAAAAGTGAACTTTTTGTTGCAAATTTCGCAAACGTATTAATTAATTCATTTATTTGAGAATTTTGCATTAAAGTATTAAATATAAATAAATCAATTAACAATTATTTTATTAACCAGGTTTATTTGCAAGTATTGATTTATATCTACTTCTATGACAGTATCATAAAAATAAATCTTCGAATTCTCAAGTTGCGCGGTAGATGTAATGAGAAATTTGTGAATGGAGAATGGAATGTGAGCGTTCATTGTTAAACCAAAACTATATGATGACGTTTCGCGGAAAGCAACCAATCCCTGCAAAGATGGGACAGTTAAATGCCTCAGAATTCGACCAATAGCTTATCGAGCGGCAAAGACTAGCGCAGAAACACACCAATCGGAACCACGCATGCAAATTAAGGAATTCGCTTCAGCAAGAGCTGAATGTCAACTAGTCAAAGATGGAGTCTTGAAGCTGAGAGGCCGTCAGGCTGGCCACGGATAAATTACAATTTACATTACCAAGACAATGCGAAGAACGAATGTGCACGGATGACAAGATGGCGTTGGTCAAACTGGATGAATGCAAAGGAGCTGCTTGGAGATTATTGATGGCCCCCTTTTTCCTTGTGCAGTCATTTCGTCCAACTTTTCACTCTCTTTTTTGTCGCTTCTTCTTCTGCTGCTTTCAAGGATTGTCCCACCTTTTGGCCAGGTACCATTCATGAAATTCGGGAGGGGGGTCCCTCTATCTGTTTGTGAGTAGCATCATCCGGGTGATTTCTTGGAAATGGCGGGAGCTGAAGGCAAAATCGACAATATCGTGTCGCTTTGGGTGGGTGAGCAGCGGTGGCTGCACTGGTCTAGTCTAGTTTGAAGCCCCTAAACATGGCTGTAGTTAGGAGATGTTTATGGAGGGCACTGCGTTGCATTACACTGGATTTGCTGGTTTCTGCTTTATTTCCTTCTCACAAGAAGATTGTATGTGCCATGAGGTCGACCTTCCACCACTTAAATCAGCGTGGATCCAGTGATTAGACTTCTGGAGCTAGCTGAAATGTTGGTCCAATTAGGGCAGTGTAAACTATTAAACTATAAGCAATGGGTTAACTTGCAATCAGCACGCTGATATTGTTAGATTCAATAAAATTCACATTACTTATAGAAATAGTTAATTGACTTTTTTTCGGCCACAAGTTGAGTGATGCCTGCCTGAGTTTAGATTAACACCAGACGATAGCTGAATTTTAGAACTAACTGTTTTTGATCTTTTAAAAGGATTTAACATTTACATCCCACATTGTTACAGCTGGTTTATTTGAATATTATATTTGTAACAGTAAATTTCGTTCTGCAATCTTTTTGTCTTAAGAGAATGAAGTTTTTTAGAAGCTAATTAATTTGTTTATTTATTTTAAAATTCAATAGGAATTGTTTAGACTAAAATAGCTGTATTGGGAAACAAAAATAACGAGGAAATAGAGTTAAAATCCCATGTGTTAAAATATGTATGATTATTATTAGTGTGTGTGTGTGTGTGTGTGCGTGAACACGCGTGTGAATCAGAAAGTGTGTTTCTTAAGCGTCAGTCGATATAAGTTATGGTACATGCATTAATCTTAGTAAGAAATTAATTTCTTTAAATTAAAACCAAAACAGAATACCAGGCATGGGATATATTAATGTCATACACTGGCTTTGCAGTGGTCAGAATCTCTCTCAGTAGTGGAGAGTGAAAATGCCAGGCTCGGTTCAGCAGCTCCCGCCCCCTTACTTCACCCCCCGAACAGGAGGAGAGGAGTGGAGGACAGGAGGGGGGTTTCAAATTGCCACTTTGGCAAAAGGGATAAGAATAGTACATATTAAATGAAGGATTCAGGTATTGTATCGCGGAATGTGCTCTTTGCCCCATTTCCCCCTTTCCATTCGTTTGCTTCTCCGAGGCATCGAGTTAAAGCTTTTTTCCCCTCAATCGCTGTGCTGGTGAAATGTTTATTTCACACTAATTTCACAAAAAGACACTGATCATGTTATACTTCCTCTTGTGGAAAACAGTGTAATTTGTATATGGCAATGCAAATCTAATCTCAATACTTTGTCTAAAAGTGTTTTTTTGTACAATTTTTACTTTCTTATACGCGATTTTTTGGGATGACTAAAATATAATCAACGTGTCTTCTATTTTAATTTCTTCATCGTTTTGGATCATTAAAGAAATTCGAAATTACCCCACACTATTAATGTTAAGTCTGCATCTGACCTCTTCTTAGTGGCTTATTTACATATTATAATCTCGACGTTTTTTCCCCTGCTCCTACAATGAAATCCTGATTTCGCCTTCTCTGGCCTATTTAATATAAAGCAGAATACGATATGCTGACGCTTACGTAACAGTAGTTAGCCGAGATTGTCGGTTTTTTTGCTTTGCTTCTCTTATATTGTTAACCAGGGCCCTTTTTCTGTTGTACTACTGTGAATCAGATAAGCAGTGCAATATTAAAAGGGCATTGGATGACAAGAAACACTCCTTACCATTCCAGTTAAACGTGTCCAAGCTCCTTCTTAGAAAATTCTCTCATTCTTAGAAGTAGATTTGGTTACACAATGTACCTATTCGTTTACTTTAGTCACTGTGTTTATTAAAAATAAAAAAGTATGCACCACCAATAAGAATGGCTCGCTTATTAAAAATATATGACACCTAAACAATCATGGTCATAATATTTTTATTATAATCCTAATGGTTTTATATGTGCATGTATAATTAGAGTTATACAGTAGTTGTATTCTGCAGGCCCTATATTTATTTAATGTTAGTAAACGTAGAATATACACATTATAATGTATATAAAATGCAGTTCAAACCTAGGTGTAAATGAAATGCATCATTGTTTCCAGTAGTCAGGTACATGATTATTTTGATCATGAGGTTTCAATTTGTAGTCTAAAAATCTAAAATGAGATATCTTAGGACGGAAACAACGTAAAGGTCCTGGGGCGTTCTGCTTGCAGCCTGAACTATTTATTAGAAACTGCTAAAGTCTTTTGCTTTGACAATGTTGCACTACTGAACCATCTAATCAAGCAGTGCAATAGTATTGTCATTGCATTCGGCTTTCGCCAACTCGTATGGCGTTACACGGACGTAAGAATTTGCTTTAGAACGAAGGCTGCAGTAGGCCATGTGCTGTTTAATATGGACACACTCAGACCCTTAAGGGGATTTTTTTCAGTAACTCCAGAGGGCCATAACAGTAGGCTTTAGAATGACTCCAGACCTTCACAGTATAACTTCAGTGTAATAAATATGACCAAGACCGAGCTAAGTGTATTACAGATATACAGTGGCAGTCTGGAGCCAACGTAAAGTCCATATGTCCTTAATGTGTGTTACTATAACCGTATACCGTTGTCTGGAGTGTGTGAAAACTCCATTCACGTGTCCTTCACAAGTAGTGCAAGGCGACATAATTACCACGATAAATTAGGCCACGTCACAATACGATTTATTAATATTACCACAATTTAGTTTTTATCAATCCATTCTTATAGTGCCTAAATAAATTCGCTTGCGTCACGATTTGATCCTCTGATCATTACCACGATAAATCTGCATGTATCACGATAGACAAAAAAAAACTAAATCTGTTATCTTTCCGGTAATCTGGCATCTGACAGAATTTCCTATTAGTTTCCCCCGTATAGTCTATGATGTCACAGTGTCATCATAAAATTCTAACGTTAACCTTTGTGTTCTATTGCTTGGCAAAGCTTCGTCTCATTGGCCCAAGCCACACATTCCGGGATATAAATAGGATTTGGATACAATTATTGGTCGAGTTTATATAAAATAAAATCCGAGACTAGCACATGCAAATATTTGTAGTTCGCAAACAAAACAATGGAAAAAAAACTCAAAACAAACCTACAAAATACATTAAATGATTATTTTCAGCTTCATCGAACGCCACCGTTTAGCAAAAGCTTACTGTTTGCCAATTAGATTTTTCCTTGTTAGTTAAGTTTTGGAATCAGTGTTGTTGTTTGGGTGTTTATTTTGGATATGCGTTTTTACGCTTGGTATATTAAACCGTAATGAAAACCTGATTTGTACTTGACATGCACAATGTGTATTCGTGTGTCTCTTACTTGTTTAGATATATTACCCACACTTACACCGCAAACAGTTTGTGGAGGTCTGGAGTTAGGGTAAAGTCCTATGTCCCTGACCGTGTGTGTGTGTGTGTGTGTGTGTGCAGGCGTATGCTATAGGCCATCCATATAGTAGCAATGCTCTTTCCCCTCGTGGTTAAAAAAGGCCTAGAAACCACGCCCCAAGAGAAAGCACATACTGTTCAACACAGCTTCCGAGGTTGTCTTCGTTTGCAACGTTTAAACTCATGTTATATATTAGCCTGCTATAATAAACTCACTTTCTTAGTTAGCGTGTTAGGTCTATTAAATGCCTCGTCAATTTCAGTTTTCATTTTGAATATTTTAATGACCGAAATCAGTTTAAAGGCAGTCCTATATCATACCACATGCAACATCAGCCTAGATTTTCTAATTAAAATCACGCCATATATTTTTTTATTATCTTCTCGCAGCCGGAACAGAATATAAAGCACTTTGGAGAATTATTTTATTTTTTCACAGTGGGATTTTTAAACACGCACTAATAGTGTAAACAGTAAATACAAATGTAAGAAGAAGACGAAAACTGCTTAAGTACGCCCATAATGGCTATTTACTTTGAAATAATCCATAACATTTTGCTCAGATATGCGTGTCAGATGCTAGGACAGGATTTCTTTCCAGGCTTCCTTACCGCCGTATCTGATAAATATCAAAATTAGAGATTAAGCCATTTAGGCCTATTATAACACAAGTACGCATGTTTCTGCTTTAGCATTTCCCCCCTAAACATATAGCTAGAGAGCAATTAGATGTCAGAAGTATGGACTAATATATCTAATTGCTTTGCATGAATAATGGATTGCAATTATTCTATGCTTCTGGCGAATATGTGGACACACAAGACTTGAACAAAAGCTATACATTTTGCAAGGGGTATATAGTGAGACTGGAACAGAGGAGGAGGTGGTAAAGGAGGGATGAATTTCCTATTTGAGGCAGGTCGGTGGGGGGATGGGACTATTTGTAAGGAATGCGGGAGGGGGGCAGGTCTCGTTCAGTGAGGAGAGGAAGGGAAAGAGGGAGGGAAGATGGGAACATCCCACCCAGAATGACATTTTTACTCCTTGGTTGGTGTCTGCAAGATTAGGGAAGTTGAGAATTAAACTCTTACTTTAATCTCATCACTTAACAGAACGAGTGAGAAAGTTTGGCAAAACGGAATGTTGCATGCATAAAGGCTTGCAGGCTACAAAGTTAGAGGTGGTAGGCTACAATTTTAACATTTTTTTGGTTTGAATTAAAGTACTCGACGATGGTTTAAATTACAGACTTCATACTTCCCACATAACATCATGCATACGGGATGTGCGCGTTGGCTTCTTTTAGCGATCAAAAATGCATGTTTATCCTTATCGTCAGTGTGTTTTGTGATTTCAACTTTGGATTTCGTCCTCAGTAAACAACCCTGAATTTTCCAGTAAACAACTCTGATAAAACAGAGCATATGAACAGTTTTTTTTAACAATATGGCTGTGATTTTATTCAATCCTATAGAGTACATTTGGTTTTCTATTGGTTCTCTTTTATGTATCCTGGCAACAGCAGACTACCCCCCCCCCCCGCCTCAGCTACCCCCCCCCTTCCTCTTCTCCCCTCCGCTTCCTTCCTCACGCGCGGTGGTCTCGGGGTCTCCCATGGCAGCACGTTAGCGCGTGCACATCAGAAAAACATAACCCAAAAAGAATATATATATATATAAACATATATATAAACAAACTCAATTGGTCTAATTGTCAAAGCTAAACAATGGTCATGTGTAGCCTAATTATGGAACATCACCATGATGACATGATCAATTAGGCTCGCTGTCTTTTTTTCTCCTCTAAATGGCTTTGTAGTCCTACAGCAGCTCTCTGATCTCTTCCTAGCCTTTGTTGCTTTTTTATCTTTATGTACCAGGTGTGTTTATTAATCAACATTGCTGATGTTAATGTCTTGCTAGCAATATTGGTGGTGATGTGATAAAGGGCGGATTTTCTGACCATTTTGCTTGACGTCACATGAAGTCGTGTGAACGCCTCGAATTAAGGAAATTCATGGAAAAAAATGTTCCCGCGTGGCTCTATGCGCATGCGCAGAACTCTCACATAGCGATCACGGGGCCTTTGCGACACCTTTTCCTGCGCTTCATGATCACAGATCGACTTTGATAGAAGGCCAAGAGCGTTGGTTTTATTGGTGGTAAGTGCAAACGGACATTCATCCTATGACTGTTGCATTTCTTTTTCTTTCTTTCTTTTTTCATAAAAAAAAACAAGCTTTCTTTTTTGGTAACACATTAGGGCCCAGGTCATGTTATTTTGCTGGTAGGCTTGTTTTAACAATTATTACCTGTCGCATTGGGAGATTGACATGATGCTATTGTCATTATTTTTATTAGCAACGTTATTATTGCCTTTGTTACGCAATAATATTAATGTCATTATTGGTGTTATCCACTATTGATTGATTATTCTGTTCCACATAGTGTAGTCCTGAGTAAACGCACAGCTCTCGTCTGTGTTTTTTCACTCGCATTTACTACATGTCTTCACTGTGAAAGAAAGGGAGGGGGGGGGGGGGGGCGTCAGCCATACTTGGCATGGGACGTGTACAATCATGCATGTTACTTCAACGTGAAATCCCCCAAGAGAGGGGTAAACTATTCTGTTGTAGCATGTCATTTGCTCGCAGGCAAAAACTGGAATGTGAGGAATTAAGAGTTTACCGACGACTGAGTCAGGCATATGAGCTTTAGTAATTTGGCCTGCGTTGTTGCTTTGTGTCAAGAAGGTGAATCAGGATCGAGAAACATAGGCGTTTTGGATTGGGTGCTTTCTGACTACATATGCTTTGCAGCATTTTAACCAACATTGAAATGAGGAAATTAGTGGATAGGCTAATTCTATGCATGCGTGTATATATATATATATATATATATATATATATATATATATATATATATATATATATATATATATATAATTTAAACAAGGTTGTTTGTTTGTTCTCTGACTGGGATCATCATATGGTTTAAATCCGCATTTTATTTTGACATCATTTAAAACTAATTAAATTCCACACCTAAACATGATGCCGGCTCGGCTGCATTAGGACCATCCTTGCACATTCTGAGAAATAGATGATAGTTTAAAGTTTGTAAAACAGATAGTATAATCATTAATTAGTGTAGAATTCTAGGTGAAGCATAGTGTGTATTAATGTGTCAATGTTCAAAGGAAACAGGCTTAACGTAAACGCACTGTGAAGTAGTTTGAGGGTTTCTTGGTAGGTGGAAGGCAAGGGGGTGTGGTCACAAGTACAGTTTTAAGACACACGAGTAATTCCCTAAACCATATTCTCTGTCTCTTTCATGTTTGAAATTCCAAAAGCTCAGCCACATTTAAAGCATTAAAGCATTTACAATATGAAATCCACCTTGCAGGCGAGACCCTATCAATATTGCCTCTGCTTTTTCGACTGTAACTGTAGTAGTGCAATATTGCTTATAGGGTCTTGACTTTAAGGCATGTCTACAATAGCAAGTGTTTTGTCATTTGACTTTTCTTATGTGGTATGAGAAAATGTAAGGCACTGCAGTCATGGTATAACTAATGTAACAAACTGCTAATATTATTGATTTATATTATGCTGTACAAATTCATATCATTCTTGTAAGGAGAATTTGAAGTTTTTTAAATGAAATATATGGATTTTGCATAAGTCAAGAAAAACAAAAACAACAACAATATATTAGATGCAATCTTGTTAAATTATTTTTTTCACATTGAAAAAAAAAACACAAATTAATGATATTTTTTTTCCTCATGTAGAGTTTTGAAATTGCTACTAGTTAACTTTCAATTCAAACAAACAAAAAAAAAATATATATATATAATGTGTGTGTGTGTGTGTTGTCTGACTATCTGAATTTTTTTTTTTTTTTTTTACATTTGTATAAATTATTAAGATTAAACATCAATATTCAGGAGTTAAATCCAGCTGTCATTGCAAATAAATCTAGAAAGATTGTCTATTGAGGTTTGTATATAACAGTGATTATGCTTCATTGATCCCTAAAGATTATTGCTAAAACAGTAAACATTCAATTAAACAACATTTTTGTTTCACTTACAAACACATTGAACTCATTACAGAAAGTGTGTTTTTTAAACACATGACCCTGGAGGCATGTTGGTACACTGATTTGATGTTTTCCCACTATTTACTCAAGACAATCTAGTGACTTGATTATATAAGTATTTATTTAGACAAATCCAGACACACAGTGGATTGAAGTTTATCTTTCAGAGAAGCATGAAATAAAGTACATACGGGTCATATGCCATATCTGTGTGGTTTTAAACTTATTTCTAACCTCATCTTTGAATGGATACACAATAATAAATAAGAAATGACAGTTGCTGTCATGTGGATTAGGTAATACATGGCCTTATTTATTAATAAGGTGGTTAAGTAGCTTTACAAACTGAGCAGATTTTATGCTATCAAGTTGGTATTACGTGAAACAAAATATGCATTCTTTTTGTATTTTTGACAAGAAGGTCAAGAACTGTGTGTGTGTATGTGTGTATTTGTGAGTGAGTGTGAGTGTGTGTGTGAATATGAGTGTAAGTGTATGTCTGGAATAGCTCTTGTATCCACTGGCTGTTAGTCGTCTGTTGCCTGACACTCTTTCTCTGTTGCACTACTGTGGGAGATGCAGCTAGCAGTGCAATAATGAAAGGGCATCAGTCCACTAGACTAAAAGACATATGTACATACAAAGATATATACCTATCTATCTATTCTTTTGAAATGTGTGTGTGTGTGTCTGCACTAAGATCTCCTGATCACTAATTTGACTACAATTAAGCATGCAAGAACTTGTGTGTGTTCTTATTCTGGGTGTTTTATGCTGTCTGTTATATAAATAAAATCTGAAAAATAATTCTAATTGTGATTTTTATTGCATCAATAAAGCCAACATATGACTTTGTACTGTATTCTTTACTGTTAACTTTGCTTTTTCTTGGAGTTTAATAACTAGAGATAAAAAGGCTCCTTTAAATTTTAACCAGAATCTTGTTTACTTCAAGGCACATATATTGTACAAATAAGAAATATCTTATCTTCAGTATCTGGTGTAAAGACCATATAAAAGGACAACAGGATGTTATTATTATAGGCTTATTAACCTGTGGGCAGAATTTCGAGAAACAGGACTAAATAAATGCTTGAGTGGCTTATATTTAGTGTCATCTGAATAAAGAACTTGATTCACATTTGATAAACTACTTTTTTTTTTACACCCCCTTTTGCTTTCCCTTGATAATATTTAACTAATATGTTAGCGAAGGATACCTGTTGGCATGTAAGCAAACTAGCAAGTTGTGTCCTAATTACTTCAGTAAAACGGCATAGAATGTGGAAATGTAGTTCCTACACAGATTATAGTTTAATTGTAGAAGTAAAATAAGCACCAAAATAATGATAACAATCTCATGAATATAGGTTAAAAGTCTAATAATCCGGAATGGAAATGTGAGGCTAGCAAGGAGTCAAATCACCAACTGAACAGTGATAGATAGATATACTCAATCATTCATCATCTGTAATGCTTTATCCAGTATACAGAGTCATGGGTGATCTGTAGCCTATCCCAGGAGACTTGGGGCATGAGGCAGGGTACACCCCAGATGGGGTGCCAAACCATTGCAGGGCACATGCACACACTCACAAACTCATTCACACATTATGGGCAACTTGGAAACACCAGTTAGCTTGCATGCCTTTGGACGGTGGGAGGAAACCGGAGTGCCCAGAGGAAACCCACCAAGCACATGGAGAACATACAAACTCCATGAAAACAGACCCCAAGGCAGGAATCGAATTCCCGACCCTGGAGGTGCGAGGCAACGGTGCTAACCAAGAAGCCACCATACAGAATGTGTAAATATCGGTTAGCCAAAGTTAATTTTTTACTTAGACACAATTTGTCATTTTACACTCCATACCATGATACAGTGTTGGCTAGTATGGAGAAATCCTACATTGACGTATACTGGCTGACATTCTAAGCTTTTTAACATGCGGTGTGATATTCGTTTTATTTATTTTTTTAATAAGAACATTTGGAATAAAAATTCATGAGATTTATGCTCAGTGTGTTAAGGTTCCTGTTTCCCAATTTAGAAGTTCGGACACCATGATGAAAAGCTCACAGGGGCGAAATCACGGAGGAATCATACTTCAATCAATATTGTTACATTACTCGGAAATTAAGGCTATAAGGATGTAAGATGGCATCTTTAGATTTTTTTGACATTTAAGGTAATTAACGCAATCCTTTCTATGACCAGGGTCAGAAAGAATCACAACATGGAGGATTTCGTTATTGCAGAAACGCCTGAGTTTGGATCACTTATTTTAATGGTTTGTGCGCCACCTACTGGTACAAATTAGATCATCACTTAAGCGGTTCAATCGGATACAGCGGTTTATGATCATGTTAGGAATACGGGGTACATCCTTTAAATGTAGAGAATGATATTTATTGAATAAAAACAAGTTACATTATTGTTCAGTTAATTGTATTTTGGTGGTATTGCTTAAATGTAATATATTATAGTTTGGTTTATTACATTAGATTCAACTTCATTGTCTTTGTGCAAACTCTACTTACAAGATAAAAAAAGGCAGTCGGTATGTAAACAGAAGTGCATAAGTGACATATTTACCGATTAAAACAATGATATGCATTTTATATATGGGGAGGGGGATCATATGTACAGGGTACTGATGTCATATTTACAGAAGGTGCTGTATTATAAAGAGGGCGTGTGTGTGTGAGAGTGTTTTTATATAAATAAATTGGTTCTGCAGTGAGGAAAACATAGCTTAAATAAGGAGATAATATGCAGAACTGAATGTGTGTATAAACAGATTTTCAATTTATCATAAATGTAAGTTCTGGCTAATGCGTAATGGATATGAAGCAGTGCAGAATCAGTGAAGAGACAGTGCAGCTGTTCAATATGAAATCAGCCACAGGGGGGAATATATATATATATTTTTTTTCTTTCCTTTTTCTCCCCCAGTTATTTTAATATGTTGATTAAATGATGCAATATATCCACTCTGTTTTAACTACAGTATTTACAATTTCAAAGCTATTATTATTATTATGTTCTAGATGGTTTGATTTATTTGTCCTGGATTAAACAAATACACTAATACAAAGTTTATATCTTTCTAATCGCCTTTATTTGAGGATGGGCGTGGTCTCTCCCAGGATGGCCCCGCCCCCATATACGGGACACCAGGGCTCATTGAACTGAAGATTGAGGATGAAATAAATCTTAATGGTGTGATTGTTGCACTTAGGAGATCTCAAGACAAAAAGATCATCATCATCTTAAAATTTTCATTTTGAACATCATCACAATGCCAAATTTACAAAAACAGTTTTAGAGTCGTGTAGAATAGAAATAAGGCGTTATTTCCTATAATTTGTTACCTGTCGTTGGTTTTCCAATTATTTCAATAACTATTTAGATGTAATGATCCACAGGATTTATTTCCCCAAAAGCATCACAAAGTTAAACTCATTTTAACACTGTGGAAAATGAGGCTTTATGGTATTTTGGGAAAAGTCAGTTTAGTTTAATTCTATTCTTTTCAATCATAATATTTTTTAAATATTATATTAAATAAATTGCTAGTCCAAATTTAAATATAGCAGAAATTGTATTGTAAGGAAAAGATGAATAAGAAGCAGAATAATAAAATAATAAAATAGCTTCAATATCCAATGTATATTCAAAAACTGAATTTCAGTATGCATATTTACATTTCTTTTAAATCCAATAACTAATAACAGACATAATTACTCCCATAACTAATCAAAAATATAGAATTATCATTAATACACAAAATGGCAGCAATTATTTAAAGGCACTGATGGTATTAATTATACAATATGTTTAACATCAATTTAATGCAATTTAACATTTAATATGAAACTAATATTCTATTTATTCTATTCATATTAAATTAATATGACATGTTTGTTAGAATATTCTACATCCATCTCTTTACCCTTTTATACCTTTCCACATTGTGTAAATTACACATTGTATAGATTGTAATTATATTTTTATTGTAAATCTGTAAATTCATGAAAAAAAATGATTTAAAAAAATTATTGCAGTAAAATCTTTCAATTCTATCCTATTGTTCCTTTGAAGGCCATGAACGGTCATATATACAATTTCCTGCATATCATACTGTGTTGTGTACGTGTCAAATAAAATTTGAAGATATGGTGGTAGATGTCTCTTTAATATTAATAGTTGAAGTGGTATAAAATACAACATTACCTCCAAACTAAAAACTATATTAAACTGACCAAGAGTTTATTCCGCACAGACACTGCCCTCCTGTACTTGTAATGGCCAAAAACTGATTTCAGGTTTGTAAAAATGTATTTATTGTTGTGGCATAATTCCACCCTTCAGGCATCCAATCAACAGACTCTGCAGTACTACTGCTAAATAAAACATAAATCACTGTAAAATCTCTAGTAGTCATTTCAAACTATATATACACATACAAGGAAATAAAAACGTAATATTCCTTTCCAAAAGTGTTCCAGGTATACTTTTATTACATACATTTTGACTAAATTGTGTTTTTTTAATTACAAAACAGACATGATGAATAGGGGGAAAAAAAACTTAGATCAGATAGGACATTTCCAAATAAAACTAAAACACTAAGTGGAAATTGTGGTACAGTCTTTATTGTCTGAGAGTACAGTGCATTTTGAGTCATCAGAGCTCATCATGATGTAACGGTTCAGTACTGGGAAGAATAAAAACGCCCTCCATCACCTTCCAGTAGTTGTTCGAATTGGGCGAGGACATTCCATGGACCTCACGCTGGCCCCTGATTGGATGACCGTACTGCTCTCCGGTCACACTGAGGAAGGCGCTTGTGCCGACATGTTTGATCCGGATGGCGTCTTCGCGCTCCCAGTACATCCCGCTGCACTGGACCGCCCACACATCTAAATCATCACCTTCACCGTTCTCTCCAAATGCACTCACCTCCTGCATTCAAAAATGCATTGTTTTAGTATGCAACCCATGAGCATAGTAATTACTGCGAAAATTTAAAAGCATTCGTACAATGTCTGAAAAAATTATCCGCACTCATTCTCGGTACAATATGAGCATGGAGATGTGTGCATTATTTTAACTCCTTTTTAAACTATATCAAAATGACAGGATTTGTATAATCCAACCTGACTTACTTAAATCTATTTATTTAATTTACTATTAAAAAGACAAAATGCCTTCCAAAATATATGTAAAATGTAATACTGAAACAGAGGCTTTTAGAAGATGGGGTAACAAAAAGAGCAAGGAAGAAAGTATTTGATAAAAGAGGATTTAAAATAAAAGGAAGATGAGGGAGCTCAAGACCAGAAGGTGGCAGTAATGCAACTTACTGGATGCCAACCATAATAAAAGACCTACAGTTTAACCTTGTTTCTTCAAAAAATTGTGGGAATATGGTAACATATTATAAATAATAAAACTAAATGTGACCTGGATGACTGAAATGCTTCATGAGAAACTTCAAGGCAATATAAATAGTCATCCTACACAGTCTGTTCTTGTTGTTTCTTTGGCTGCTCCCATAAGGGGTCACCAGAGGGAATCATCCAATCTCCTGTGCCATGAATATCTAAAATATTAATCTACTCTCCTTTTGATTTTGGCACTGGTTTTACCCTGGGAGCTCCTCATGATGCAACCCTCCCATGTTTTAACTGGGCTTGATCTCGCCAACAAGGGGAAACCTCCAGTTCTGAAAAATATGTCCAATGTGGAAGTTGTCAAAAAACGTCCAGTTCCTCAAGTGGCCACTAGGGCTGTCTCCAAAAGTGAGTCAATCCCAAAAGACCCCACCATGTTAACATGTCCAAGTGAAATAAATATATGCAGCGTGGTATAAATAAACAGTTTTGGTCTCTGTAGCTAGATTTCCCATTCATGACAACTATACATGGGTGAAGTTTTATTCAACTCATCAGTTAAAATTACATTAATTACAAAAATTCTGCATAATTAAAGACATGACTGATTTGAGTGATCAACTGCTCTGCAGGTGACAAACATCTAGTTGCCTGATATGCATCACTTTAGCTAACCAGCAAACTTGAATCGGTGTAGTTTAAATTTAGCAAAAGAAATGTAGGAGGTGAAATTGTTGATGCAGTTCATTCAAATGCAACGTGAGCATGTAAATCAATGTTAGCCACCTTAGAATTTTAGCTAAGCTAAAGTTAAGCTAGCCATCTTGTAGTAACTAAGGTAAGTAGCATGTTCCAACCAACAGCCAGGCTTTGTTCATCTCACCCATTTTCCCATTTATGGATCAAACGAATTTAGATGTCAGGTTCTGCCAAGGTGGCAATGACCAAAGCGGTCACAACTCAAAACCACTTTTCAGAAAACTGGCTGACATCACAGAGGGTGTGTCCAGTTCTTATATAGTCTCTGATGGTCACCAGAGGTGGAAAGAGTAATAACTTTTATACTTAAGTAAAAGTAGTGTTACTTTAGTGAACTTTTACTGAAGTACAAGTAAAGTTACCCTTATAAAAATCTACTCAAGTAAAAGTAAGAAGTAGCTGAGTTAATTTTTTTTAAAAGCGGACGTGGGATGAGGGATGGAACACCCTTGAATAATAAATCTGTTCCCTTTATTGTTCTTGAAATCAAAGTGGTCGCTTAAATATGACCAGGAGTTTGCTTCATATGTTGGCATTTCACTTTCAGCTGTGTCTGCATCACTGGCATCTGTTTTGTCCGTCTCCATCGTTCTTGTGAATTTAGCGTGTTTGTTCTCCACGCCCATCAATCAATCAGTGCAGTGGTTTCCGGGGTGCAATTTTTTTCCTTCCCCGTTGTATTATTTTTTTAAATTTTCATTCATTTATTTTTTTTACTCAGTAGCGAATATGATTTAAAATGTAGTGAAGTACAACACTTTAAAAAAAACATACTTAAGTAAATGTAAAATTACAGATTTTAAAAAGTACAAGTACACAAAAAATCTACTCAATTACAGTAATGCAAGCAAATGTAATTCATCACTTTCCACCTCTGATGGCCACTAGGGGTGCCAGTTTGCAGTTTTCAACATAAAGTACATAAGAAAAAAAAAACTGCTGTCACCATATAAGGGCATGTCCATCTCTTCGCACTGTACTGTCACTTTAATGACATGAAAGACAGTACCAGTGTTGCTGGTAGGACGTGAGGGGACACAGAGAGGACGTGTTGCACAGGGAACATCATCATGCAATAAATATATAAAATATAATTTGACTCTCACTCAAGCTCATTTCTAATGATATATTTTTTTGTTGCTATTTTCTAGTTTTCTCTTACTAGCAGGGGAGAAACAGTGAGCTGAGCTTGTGTGAATTAAATGTTTTCCCCCTTACTTCCTTTATTATTACAATGCGAGGGCATGTGCAATGAGCTAAATCCCATCAAGGGTGCCAAAAATACAACATTATTTAGCAATATTTCACATAGATTTAGATTGTGTAGAAACTCATCAGAAGAATAATTTCACCAGATTTGCCAGTATGCACATCACTGTTCTTATCAAAACGATCTGTATTAATGATCACATCATTTGATATTACAAACGAGCTTGCAAGTGGTTGGAAACGTTTGTGACTATATTTCCTGGTATAAGATATTAGTATCTATAAATAGCAAGGAGGAATTAAAACCCCACCACTCTGGTGTCTGGTTTAAGTCTTGCTTGCTTGCTTTAGGGGAGGAAGCGAAACACGTACACTAAGTTTGAACCAAGTCAAATTCTAAACAAATTAAGAAATCACCTGGTTGTTCGAAAGCGGAGAGGTGAAGTGGTGGCTGTGGAGGTTGCGTCCTGTCTTCATATGAGTGAAACGGATAGCCTGACCGCATTTAATGGGCACTCCACGCTGGCACGTTTCATTAGGTTTACCCCGGATACGCCAGTAACTGTTCGCATCGTCCGCTGCCTCCACACCTGTTACCGACTGCTGCCCACTACCTGTGGAGGATAAAAAAAAAGCAAAATGTCAATGTTTAATGTCAATGTAGTGCTGACTGTATGTTCTTCATACATGTGTAATCCGTATAGGTGTGACCGACATATGTAGGATTTATTCCCGCCTCAATCTTAGGAATAAATATTCTGGGATAGACTTCACACAAATTCACTGCATATCTTATACACTGAACGTTATGACCACCCATCTAATATTGAGTACACCATAACAGTGATGCAAAGTGTGTTTTTACACCTTTCTATCACAACCAGCATTAACCTTTTTATGAATTTTATCTACACTGTGGCACTATTCTACTGGATCAGACTACACGGGCCTGCCTTCGCTTCCCATGTGCATCAGTGAGCCTTGGCCACCCATGACCCTGTTGCCAGGTCATTGTCCTGAAAAGGACAGACTGGGAACATCCAACAAAAGCTTTGCAGGTTTTAGAGTTTCTGAATGACTCAGTCCCCTAGCCATTACAATTTGGTCCTTGCCAGTGTCACTCAGATCCGTTAACACATGAACTTCAGGAAAAAAAAGATTCGCTCGCTGCCACCCGCCATTGTAATGAGATGTAAATGTACAGTAGATACTGAGAGAATCTAGACGACTGGGTCAGAGCAACTCCAAAACTGCAGGTTTTGTGGGATGTTCCCGGTGTGCACAGGTCAGGACATACGGAAAGTGATCCGAAGACGGAAAACCGATGAACTTGAGACAGGGTGCATCAGTGAGCCTTGGTCACCCACGACATGGGGAGTGAAGGCCGGCCTGCTTAGTCCAATCTGAAAGAAGCGCTGTAGTGTGAATCAATTTGATGAAAAGGTCAATGCTGGTTGTGATAGAAAATTGTCAAAACACACAGTGCATCACTGTTTGGGTGGCCAAAATAGGACCTACTCAATATTAGGTGGGTGTTAATAATATTATGGCTGATCAGTGAACACATCAGCAAATACCAAGTGAAAAGGATTCATAATGTGACAAAGAAAACCGGAAGTGTGAATAATGAGTTGCTTAGCAACACAGAATGACCAATTAACGTTATATAAGCAACCGATTTAGACCATTCCTAACCTTGCACGGTTTGTAGTGTTTTATCTGCACTTAATTATGAAATAAGAAACAGAATGGAAAAGACAAACAGCAGAATAACATGACTATTGTTTACTTCGCATTAGCCTCCAGGCTAACACGCTAACGCTAACCTGCTGTTTTCTAACATGAGCAAGAATTACAGTTACAAACATCTATACTAATCATACTAACTGGTTTTCCATGTGTGTATCTCATTAACAGCCGTATGTTTATGATATTAAACGCATTTCCTGTAAGAAGTTTAACGTTACCTGATCCGTATTTGACATCATGTGAGTGGAGTCTAACGTTGTGCCTTGTGTTCATGAGTTTCACTAAAGATCCACATGTAACATAATCAGAGTCTGAGTCGCGGCCCTGACATTTGTAAAAGATGACAAACAATAAAAAAACATCTAAATAGACGCGTACAGCCTTTAACGGATCCATTGCGCAGACGTAGTAAAGAGCCTACATAACACCGCGAGGTCGAAAAGACCCATTCAAAACACCGGAGGAGCTTCTGACCAATCACAGCGTGACAAGTCCGAAAACCAGGAAGTAGGGTTAACACCCGGTGATCGTGGATTGGTCGATGACGCAATGACGTAACGCGTAGCCGAACGTCGAGCTGCGCTAAATGAAAACTGAACGCAGATTTGCATGACTGTTATTCAAAAGTGGAAGTCTCTCACGACTTAAAGGCAAATCTACAACCTACACAATAAACGTGTTTATAATAAAATATTTGTGATGTATTTAATGATTCTTGGAGCAACAAATGTTGCTTGTTCTTGTATTTTTCTGATGTTCTTCTTCTGAAGTTTTTTTTAAATATTATTATTTCTTTATTTTATTATAATAAAAATTATTTGACATTGAGTATTTTTTTTTAAATAACATATATTTGCTCACAGTTCTTGTGATCATTTTGACCCCACGTGGTGAGATCGTGCATGGAGCCCCAGATTGAGGGAGATTATCTTGTACAGTATGTCTTCCATTTTCTAATAATTACTCCCACAGTTGATTTCTTCACACCAAGCTGCTCACATACTGCAGATTCAGTCTTCCCAGCCTGGTGCAGGTCTACAATTTTGTTTCTGTTGTTTCTGTTTGTTTTAGTGATGGGGGAACATCATTTTCTAGGTTACTTGGGAAAACAGAAAAGAGAGGTCTGGTGGTTAGGGTTTTACATTTGTGACTAGGCCAGGGGTAACTCAGTGGTTAAGGCACTGGACTACAGTTCGGAAGATCCCAGGTTCAAACCCCACAACCACTAAGTTGCCACTGTTGGGCCCTTGAGCAAGGCCCTTAACCCTAAACTGCTCAGATGTGCAATGAGATAAAAATGTAAGTCGCTCTGGATAAGAGCTTGCCAAATGCCTAAATGTAAATGTGACTAGAATGACATTTACAAGAAAGTCTTTTCTGAAAAAGTTAGTGGTTGTCCTGGGTGCTGATTTTCTTCTTCTTCTTTCGGCAGCTCCTGTTAGGGGTCTCCACAGCAAACCATTTGTCTCCATCTAACTCTATCTACCACATCTTTCCTTGTTACTCCCTAACCACATCCATAAACCTCTTCTTGGGGCTTTCTCTTCTCCTATTGCCTGGCAGTTCCATCTCTAACATTCTGCTCCTGATATACAGAGGTGGAAAGTAACGGATTACATTTACTCGCGTTACTGTAATTGAGTAGTTTTTTTGTGTATTTCTACATTTTAAAGTAGTTTTTAAAATCTGTAATTTTACTTTTACTTAAGTACGTTTTGTTTGAAGTATTGTAATTCGCTACATTTTAAATCATATTCGCTACTGAGTAAAAAATAAATGAATGAAAATGCTAAAATAATTTTAAAAAATATTATGCTTTGTATAAATGCTCCGTTGCGCCGCGTGTGTGTATCATGTCCTGGTCGCGTGCTGTCTCCACATCGGCATCTCCCTGACCTTCCACATGGTCGCTTCCGCCCTGAGAGTGACGTCATCGACTAGCGTGACCATATATAAACCGGAGAGAGACGCGGGAAAGAGGAAAGAGGTTGTGATTTTGGCGTTTTGATATTTGGTTGTGTATTCTGGTTTTGACTTTTTGCCTCCAATTGACTTTGATTATTGCTTTGTCCCTTTGGTTTGGTTGGTCTTTGTATATATTTGTAGATAATTTCACTGTTTTTGGTTTAGGGAGTCCGGGAAGGTACCTGTATTTTTGTTTGTGTGGGTTTTTTTTGTTTTTGTTTTTTGCAGGTAATCTACTGTAGCTACTAAATATAAATACCATCTTGTTTATTATTTTGGCCTGGGTCCACGCTGAATCTGATCCTCATCCTTCTGTTGTGTGTGTGTGTTTTTGTATATACAAACCTCATTATTTCATCAGTTAATGATTGGATCTAGTTCGTTCTGCCATATACCACCATTTCCATACAGTTTAAAATAGAACCCTGAACCATTCTTTTGCTGTTTGGCCCTAGACTGGGACGTAACACCATATTTAAGTGACCACTTTGATTTTCAAGCACAAGAAAGACAACAGCTTTATTATGCAAAGGTGTTCCTTCAGTTAAAAACAACTAGTTTGAGATTTATATCTGCTCATCTTTTTTGAACTATGCTAGAATGCCTCATCCCACCCCCGCTGTTAAAAAATAAATAAATAAATAACTCGGTAACTTTTACTCTGAGTAAATTTTTTAATGAGCTACTTTTTACTTTTACTTGAGTAGATTTTTATAATGATAACTTTACTTGTACTTAAGTAAAATTTCACTGAAGTAACAGTACTTGTACTTGAGTACAAAATTTTATTACTCTTTCCACCTCTCCTGATATACCCCTCATCCCTCCTCTGCACATGCCCAAACCATCTTAATCTAGCCTCCCTTAACTTTATCCCCGAACTGTCTCACTTGCACTGTCTTTCTAATATACTCATTCCTGGTCCTGCCTATTCTTGTCACAATACATATGATGGTCGTATAAGCATAAAAGTTGAAGTGTTGCAATTTGATCGATATGGGCAGAGTGTACATAAGAGGAGGGAATAATGAGTGCTGGGAAGTGGAAAGGATTAAGCTACCTCTATTCCCAGCAACTGCACCTATCCCCCACCCTCTCTCTCTCTCATTTACACACATGTCCTCGTTGCTCCGGTTACTGACTTTATTGCTACCCTTTACCACTAGTTACAACGATGTTGAAAAGGGCCTGGGAGAGAAAAAAATATTTAACAGTCATAAACGTAAGAGCCACGGGATTATTTTTTATTTGTCATGTCCAGGCTACTTCTGCTGCAATAAAGAGTAGTTAATAAGAAATTCATTCATTCATTGTATATACTGCTTATCCTGTATAGGGTCATGGGGAGACTTAAGGCACAAGGTGGGGTACACCACCACAATCCATTGCACTTGACCTGGAGGTGCGAGACTACAGTCCTAACCTCTACACCAACATTCCACCGGTTAATAAGAAATAAAGCAGAAATAGTAAACTCTGCTCAACTAGGTAGCGATCCACAACATGATAAAGCACAGTATACATGATGGTGGTATTAGCATAAAAGTTGAAGCATTGTAATCTGATCTATATGGGCAGAGTGTGCTGATGAGGAGGTAAGAATGAGCGCTGGAAAGTGGAAAGGATTAAAGCTAATGCTCTTTCGAAGTAGAGACATGAAGAAGACTAAATCTCATTGTACGACTATCGCTGGTAATCAAACAGCATTGTGGTTATTGTAGGAAACTGTTAAGAGAAACCCCAGGACTTCTATTTATGAAATACATATTTTACAAAATTAAAGATCATGTTTTTCTTATAAAGTAATTTAGTAATTTCATTTAATTTAATCATAAACTAATTTAGTTTAGTTTTTCTTTATATGGCAGTTTGGCAAGTTAACCTACTTACTGTGTGTAAATAAGTAAATTCTATATAAATATACATGATTGTGAGTTCATATTGCCTTGAGTTGGTACCTAAAGGTGCTCACAATGTTTATGAGCAATATACATTGATCACAATAAAACATTAAAACAGCTTTGCCTCATCGAGGCATGGACTCCACAATGTCTCCGATGGTGGTGCCGTTTAGTTCACGCTGTTGACATCACCTCCAAATTCTTCAGATATCAGTCAGACTGATTTTCTGGACAAACAAGTCGGATCCTCTGTGGCCTCCCCTCATTTCTTACGCGACGTATATGCTTGAAGGCATATGGCTTTCTGAAATGTGTAGCAACTGTAATTATTAGTATGTAATTGAAGTGAAGAAACTATATCGATAAATAAGCCTCACAAACAAAACATGTGAAATCAAATGGCAATTGCATAACGCTTTGAAAAAATGAAGTTTGGTCTGACAAATTTTGAGCTGCCAAACAGGCTGGGCAGGTCAAACTGGTAAACCATCTTTACCAAGTGACGTACTTTTCCAGCTTCCTTATTACTTTACTATTATTTGACAGTGGGAAGAATAAGGTGAACCAAAGTCAATAAAAAGGGTAAACAGTGGTGAAGAAATCTTGATGACTTACATTTTTTTGTGCTGCATGTGTATTTTATTTAGTGTATTTCTTTCTTTCTTTCTTTCTTTCTTTCTTTCTTTCTTTCTTTCTTTCTTTCTTTACGTTGTTCTATATATAAGGAAGTTGGTTTCATCTCTGCTTTGTATGATGTTTCAAAAGTTATTTAGATTGTTTTTACTTCTTGTTATTGAGACATTGAGAATTTATAATCAGCCGGTTGAAGTGTGCGTTTTTGGAATTTTCAAAAACCTTAATGTCTGGAAAACCAAATATTCCAGTATTTCAGTGATCATAATATTAATGAGATAATGTGTATATGGTGATGTACATACCCGTAGTAAACTCACCAATCACAGGGAGAACATGCAATTCCCATGCACGCAGACCCTGAGGCGGGAATCGAACTTGGACCCTGGAGGTGCAAGGCGACAGTTCTAACCATTAAGCCACATTGTGTATTGATATTATTAGTACATTTTAATCATAAACAGATATAAAGCCATGTTAAGAAAAGAGGGATAACAAAATTAAAAACACTATGGATATTGCTATGAAAGACTACAAGTGTTCCCAAATTGCTTGCAATTTGTTTAGGTGTGCCCTGCAATGGATTGGCACTCTGTCCATGGTGTACCATGCCTTGCGGCCTAAGTTTCCTGGCATAGGCTCCAGGCCCCATGCGATAAAGTCAATATAGGACAAAGGACAGGATAAAGAGGTATAGTTAATAAGTGAGTGAGTAAATATATGACTGCAAATCTTTATTATATTTATACTAATAATTAGGGCTCAAGCACTATAGGCTGCACAGGCCCCTCTTGTTTTGTTAGGGCCTAAGCACTATCTTGTTTTCCTAAAGATTGTTTTCCCACTTTTTGGGGGAATCTGCTGCCATTAGGATGCCTCTGGGTCTCAGGGAGCCTCACACGAGATTTTGCTGCATAGCTCATATGCACATATGCGTGTGAAACTTGGTACACATTTAGAGCTCATTGAGCTGAACAACTTTCGCACTGCATACCATGAGCTCAACTCAACAGGAAGTCAGTTATTTTGGGTCGTCCGCAAAACGCACCCATGGATTTTGATATACTCCTTCTAGGGAATTTATATTATCGCCACCAAACCAGGTCTATGTGATCTAAAGACATTGAGGATGAGAAATTGTAGAGGGATCTTTGATATCTCAAATGGGCTATAACAGTGCTTTACACTTGCACTGAAAAGTGGTTAATAACTTTCTGTGTGACCTTATATTGAGTGACATCAAATCAAACATAAAAAAAAACCACACTCATATATCACACACACACCCATAAACACACTCATACTGTACATCACTCACAGGCACACACATCACAAATGTTAACACTCACATCTCTCGCTCTCTCTCACACATGTACACACACACACACACAGTTGACATGACAAATATTTAGAGCCCAAGGTGGCCTATTACATCATATCGTGTGAAGTTGTGCGGTGCCCCTGGGCGGTGATGGCTTTTTCTAGGTCCTAACACGGACAAAAAACTAACCGTTTGTGTGATGTGCCCGGGTCATTGAGATGAACAATTTTCACAACAGGACTCAACAGGCAGTCAGTTATTTTGTGTCATTTGCCAAAACACACTCGAAGGAATTTGATATACTCCTCGCCACCAAATCCGACCTATGTGATCTAAAGACATTAAGGATGCAAAATTGTAGAGAGATTTTTGACATCTCAAATGGGTCAGTTTAAGTGATGCCTTAAACGTATGCCCAAAAGTGGTTTATAAGTGGTTAAAAAAGTGGGACATCACATTGAGTGACATCATAGTGTGATGCTTTTTTTTTTCTCTAGCAACTGCAGCCTATTCTATATACGACAGATCACAACACCTGTGTTAACACCTACACACGCACACACAAACACTCATAGATCACACACATACATGCACACACACACGCTAACATACTGTACATACTAACACACACATCACAAATGTTGACACAGACTCACACAACACACAAAAGGACAGTGGGGGGTTGGGGTGGTGGTGGTTGATGGCGCAGGGTGCTCATCGTTGCTTCCAACTATATTCATTCATTCATTCATTCATTTTCTATACCGCTTAGTCCTGTGTTCAGGGTCGCGGGGGACCTGGAGCCTATCCCAGGAGACTTCGGGCACTAGGCGGGGTACACCCTGGACAGGGTGCCAATCCATCGCAGGGCACACACACATACACACACTCACACACCCAATCACACACTACGGGCAATTTAGGAACGCCAATTAGCCTAACCTGCATATCTTTGGACTGTGGGAGGAAACCGGAGTACCCGGAGGAAACCCACCAAGCACGGGGAGAACATGCAAACTCCATGCACACAGAGACGGGAATCGAGCCTGGCCGGGGAATCGAACCCAGACCCTGGAGGTGCAAGGCGACAGTGCTAACCACTACACCACCGCGCCGCTCCAACTATATTATAGTATGTTATTATTTAGGGGTAGAAATTTGTCAACTAATAGAGATTTTGGTCTATCGTCTTAATCGTGGTTGAGATCATGTGACGTTGCGCGTTACGTAACCACGCAATACACATTCACTTCTATGGGAAGCCAAACACATCTAAAGTGGGATGAAACCGTGGCACCCGATTGAGCCGGCGTGGGCAGACCAAATATCCAGACCCGGTGGATTGTGCAGCGCCGACCAACTTGAGCTGATAGAAATAGACCGCGCTGACCATCAAAATACATTTTACCCCGCTGGGATGCGCACGTACAGACCAGGCATGGCAAGGCGGAAACAATATTAAACAGTCCTGACATTTTAAATAAATTGTTTTTTAATAAAAAACAGTGGGTCAGCAGGTTTGTGATCAGGGCCGGTTCTACATTTTAAATGTTGACAAAGCACATGTTAATATACTCACAAAATGAATTTATAACAAGTTGATAAAATGATCTGCGGTAGCAGAAAAATCCGCCTAAAAAGGGACACTACATAATACGGTATTAGATTTCACAGGCTGCAGCACGCGCAATCGGTTTCGTCCCATTTTTGATGAGTTTGGCTTCACATACACTTCGACAATGAAAGAAGACGGTGCAGCAGCAGTGAGTTTGCTTACATGTGACATAACCGACAACGAGGAGATTGTAAAGGAAAAAATGTGCATCGTCTGTGGTGTGGAATTGGTTTGGGTATAAGAAAAGTGATACGAATGAGCAGAGGTGAAAAGTAACGGATTACATTTACTCACGTTACTGTAATTGAGTAGCTTTTTTGTGTATTTCTACTTTTTAAAGTAGTTTTAAAAATCTGTAATTTTACTTTTACTTAAGTACGTTTTGTTTGAAGTATTGTAATTCGCTACATTTTAAATCATATTCGCTACTGAGTAAAATATAAATGAATGAAAATGATAAAATAATAAAAGATATTATGCTGTGTATAAATGCTCCGTTGCGCCGCGTGTGTGTATCATGTCCTGGTCGCGCGCCGCTCCAGACTCCACTCCAGGTTTTCTGACATCGGCATCTTCCTGACCTTCCACACGGTCGCTTCCGCCCTGAGAGTGACGTCATCGACTAGCGCGACCATATATAAACGGAGAGAGACGCGGGAAAGAGGAAAGAGGTTGTGATTTTGGCGTTTTGATATTTGGTTGTGTATTCCGGTTTTGACTTTTTTCCTCCAATTGACTTTGATTATTGCTTTGTCGCTTTGGTTTGGTTGGTCTTTGTATATATTTGTAGATAATTTCACTGTTTTTGGTTTAGGGAGTCCGGGAAGGTACCTGTATTTTTGTTTCTGGGGTTTTTTTGTTGTTGTTTCTTTTTGCAGGTAATCTACCTACTAAATATAAATACCATTTTGTTTGTTATTTTGGCCTGGGTCCATCCTGAACCTGATCCTCCTCCTCCTCCTGTGTGTGTGTGTTTGTATATACAAACCTCATTATTTCATCAGTTAATGATTGGATCTAGTTCTTTCTGCCATATACCACCATTTCCATACAGTTTAAAATAGAACCCTGAACCATTCTTTTGCTGTTTGGCCCTAGACTGGGATGTAACACCATATTTAAGTGACCACTTTGATTTTCAAGCACAAGAAAGACAACAGCTTTATTATGCAAAGGTGTTCCTTCAGTTAAAAACAACTAGTTTGAGATTTATATCTGCTCATCTTTTTTGAACTACGCTAGAATGCCTCATCCCCCCCCCCCCAAATATAGATTTTTATAATGGTAACTTTACTTGTACTTAAGTAAAATTTCACTGAAGTAACAGTACTTGTACTTGAGTACAAAATTTAATTATTCTTTCCTCCTCTGCGAATGAGACGAACGTGATTTGCAAGGTACGCAAGTGCACTGTTTTAGCAAGTGGTGGAAACACGTCAAACCTTTTCTATCATCTGAAATCCAAGCATCCAAACGAATATGGCCAAAGTAAAAAAATGCGGCAAACCTCAGCAATTCACAGTTTAAATAAAATTACATTATGTAAAATTTCTTTGTGTTTGAATTTTTATTTATGCATTTTCAGATACAAATTGCTATACTGTGATATATATATTGTTATTGATGTAGAAAATTGCTTCTACCGTGATAGAAGATTTTGATTATATCACCCACCCCTATTATTATTATACCCCCACAAGTCCAAAGATCAGGCTTTCCCAAATTGCCCATCATGTTTGACTGAGCGTGTATGTGTGATGGACTGGCAGCCCCGCCCCTCCCGACCATCGAGTGACTGAGTAAAGGCAAACTTAAAAATAACTCATGAACCATTGCCATACATGTCCGATAGGGGGCGTTAAATCGCCGGAAAAGGAAGCAGTTTATTTTAAGTGCAAGGCTGAATTCCAAACACCTTCCTACTCTCTATGTTAGTGCACTACATAGGGCACGATGAAATGTTTTATGCAATACACCACATAAAGGAACAAATAGGCATGTGTTTGGGATCAAACCCAAATATTTCAACTGGAGTAGGAGAGACAGTCGCTAGTTATCAAAGCGAACCGGCATAAATGGCACAGATCTGTTAATAAAATGGGTAAGGAAATGTTTAATCGATTCAGATATGCGCGTTTAATAAATACTTTGGATTGGAATCGAGTAAAACTGCTTTGCGGGTTTACGAGGGAATAGATGGCTGTTAATAGATGAAAAGCAATTATGTGTCCTTGGTAGATAAACCAGGGTGCGTTCAATGTACCGGTGTTAATTAGTTACTGTAAGGACTGAGTTTTCTATTTCCTGGAAGAAGAAAAAAAAAGATATAGTTAATTGGAAGAGGATATTCTACTGTAACCCAAACCCGAAAAGAAGTGAATAATGGAGGAGGTGTGTGTGGGGGGGTGGGGGGGGGTACAGTATACAGGTTAAGTGCATCCGCATCTGGGTTTAATGTTCCACCTCATGCTGACTCACAGACAGACAGCCACGTGAAACAGTGAAGCCTCCGCCTGACAGGAGTGTTGGATCACCGACAGTTACTGTTACTACTGAAACCGGCTGTTTGAGGAAGCTAATTTAACCTTTGAAAAGGAAATTAGTCACGTCAGTGTTGTAAAAAGCAGTAGTTGACTATGTGTCCTCAGAGCCCGGCACTGAACATGCCTCAGCCCAGAGTCAAGCTGGTGGTGACCGGGGATGATTTTGGATACTGCGCTCGGAGAAACCGGGGCATCGCCGAGGCTTTTCTGTCCGGTGGCATCTCGAACACGTCTCTCCTGGTGAACGGAGCTTCTGCTGAACACGCGGCCCAGTTAGCCAAGAGGTAACCAGAGCCCAAATCATTCATGTAAACGAGTACTACCTTCTGGATATTGTACAGAGTCAGTGTCTATGTTTTTTTTTTTTTTTAGGGGTAAATGGTCACATAATGACGTCATCCATAGAGAGTACTAATTTGTAAGCCACGTACTCAATAAATCATATGAATCAGATTTTGAATGTGAATACGACAAAACATGAAATTATATATTTACAGGTATTTCTTGTATTAAAATTATTGTTTTTTGTCACTGATACTACAAAAGTACTAACATTTCTATTGTAAACAGATTCACTCGTATCACTCACAATGTTTGCTTGTAAATATCACCAGAAAGAAGTGTTTGTGTGCGACAAACAACTGTCATCACTGATGACTGTTCTGAAGAATTATGATCAGTGATTATCGGTGATTGGTAGTTGGAACCCATGGTGATCGGTGATTGGTTGTTGGAACCCATGGTGATCGGTGATTGGTTGTTGGAACCCATGGTGATCGGTGATTGGTTGTTGGAACCCATGGTGATCGGTGATTGGTTGTTGGAACCCATGGTGATCGGTGATTGGTTGTTGGAACCCATGGTGATCGGTGATTGGTTGTTGGAACCCATGGTGATCGGTGATTGGTTGTTGGAACCCATGGTGATCGGTGATTGGTAGTTGGAACCCATGGTGATCGGTGATTGGTTGTTGGAACCCATGGTGATCGGTGATTGGTAGTTGGAACCCATGGTGATCGGTGATGGTTGGTGGAACCCATGGTGATCGGTGATGGTTGGTGGAACCCATGGTGATCGGTGATTGGTTGTTGGGAACAATGTTGGTCAGTGGCAAAAATATTAAAACCTTCTATGTTTATATATAAAAAATCTGTTTTTTGCTAAACTGCCAAGTTAAATTCCTGTATGTACTTAAATGTTACCTAGTGAAGTGATTGATATTGATCATGCGGAAAAATCATGATTAGTGATTGGTTGTTGGGGAAACAATGATCTGGTTTGTCTTTGGCAACAATATCAAAACATTAAAACAAAATAAAAATATTTTCATGCTGATCTGCCAAGTTAAATTCCTGTTTAATTGTACATTAGGACAAAAAAGTGATTCTGATAGATCAGTAATTGATAACCCTTGCCCAAATGCAAATCAGTTACGCTTTAAACACTTGTCAAATAAGCCTTCTGTTTCTCAATTTGTGTATTAAGCAGCTGTAATGTGAGCTGGAGAGCCATATTGCTACAATGGCTGCTTAGAAATATGCTGCTGCAGTGGTGTCAGGGTCAAGAGTGTTGCCATTATCATTGATATCATCAGCATGGCTGTTTTTATATCATTCAGTTCTTAAGATGTTGTACTCCCTATTAAGTACCTGCTCTTTAAAAGTGAGCTTTGTGTGTTTTTTTTTTTTTAATCTTAGTGCAGGGAAATGTCTCCGCTTGTTAATCACGCATATGCCACAGATATGGTAGCGATTAGTTAAAAACAAAAAAAACCTCAATTGTATTTATAACCCACTGTTTCTCTTTTTTCCCCCTCTCTTTAGACATTGCATTCCTATTGGACTCCATGCAAACCTGTCTGAAGGAGCTCCAGTGTGTCGGGAGCTGAGAAGGTCCACACTCCTTAATAAAGATGGCTTCTTTCATGGAAAGATGGGCTTCCGCGAAGTTCTGCGGAGTGGAAAAATGAGCATGACGGATGTATGTATGTTTATACTGACTTACAGATTCAAGAATTCTTCAGCGCTATGGTATACAATGGCATCAATCCAGGCTGTCTAACGAACACTGTACTGTAGAAACGGCAAACATACTGTATTGCACTTGGTAAACAAAGGTGTACATCTGAATAGTAAACAAAGCAAATCTTTGGTGTAGAACACTCAGGCAAATTTCCTGTTCAGCTCAACGCAAGTTGCTACCTAGCAAACAGTTTAAAACAGGATGTATATACATGTTGACTTTACCTGTGTGCATGTGGTTACATTAAATAAAAGTTTTAATCCATATTGTGTGCCATTGCCTGTGGCTTTCTTTATTAGCTAATTCCATCTCAAGCTTTGAACAGTCTGTGTGAGGATACAGATTTTCTGAAGTTAAAACCTGTTGTCTAAGCCAGGTTTATAAATGTTAATAAACATCCTGCATCTGACAATAGTTTTTTTCTTTAATTTCATGAAAGATTGCTTTTTCTCTGTTTGACAGATAGAGGTGGAGCTTAGGGCCCAGGTGAAGCATTTCTGCGAGCTCACTGGTCACCTGCCCAGTCACATGGATGGCCATCAGCATGTGCACGTGCTGCCAGGTAACAACAACAACAACAACAGCTCATGGGTTGTCTGAATCACACATATTGCATACATTATGGCACAATCCTATTTGGCCTCAATGTATTTATTAATTTTTTCACAGAGGTGCGAGAAGTGTTTGCCCGGGTTCTTTCTGACTTCGGCATCCCTTACACACGGGTCCCAGTGGAGCCTGGTTTGCACTCCTGTCATTTCCTACCTCCAAACCTCAGAGAATTCTATCTGCAGGTTGAGAAAGATGCACTCCAGTCTGTGGAAGTCTTTCATCGCCATGGTATCAGGTGTGTGAGGCTACAAGACGGCAGGAGTTTTAATCGAGGATCAAAAAGATGGAAACGTACAGCACTTAATTAAGTAAAACGGCAGAATAGGACTAGTGCTGTGTGTAATTAGGGAAAGGTACATTTACATGAATACTGTTTGAAGAGATTCTAATTTGTAGGGGTAGATGGATTCACAGTTCTACTAAGTAGGGTGGTGTAACTAGTTAAGAAAGGGTTCTAGCTTGGGTTGTGTACAGACCTGTTCTCTGTGGGTTATGGTTTTTAATTCTCTTGACATTTCAAAGGTACACAGAAGAGCAAGTGAACAATTGTTTGCGTGAATGTTTTTCATACGTCTCTTTCAGCCTCCTAATTACGAGTTTGTTTGTTTTTTCTACAGATGGCCAGATGTGTACTTGGGCCTCAGCACGATGGGGCAGAACATGTCCTTCTCCAACCTCAAAAGACTCCTGAAGTTTGCTCTGGATGCACAGACAGCTCTGGACGCTCAGGACGACAGCCTCTGTGCAGCGGAATCGTATCGGCCAGTCACAGCAGAGCTGATGGTGCACCCTGGATACCAGAGTTTTCCACTGCAGGGTGGGTGTGGTGAAGGTCCGGATGACTTTTCGCAGTCAGCTGATCGTCTACATGAAATGAACACGCTCAGAGACCCGGTGCTGCTTAGTTACTATCAGCAGCAGGGAATTCTGCTCTGTGCTTTTAATGACTTGTGAACATTAAGGGCTGCTTAAGCAGGTCCTCAGGTGCTGCACGTCTCAACGGGATCTCTAACAGATAACACCTAACTTCGTTAATTAGCTTTTCTTCCAGTCCTCCTGGGATAAATTAATTACCCAGTCAGGTGTCAAGCAGCCGTGAGATTGTTTTTCAGATCACCGGAACGTTCAGGTTCATGCCAGGCTGTAAAATGATCCAGGATCATTACCTCATACTCTTTACACTGTGACCGAGGTCTGGGGTCATGCTTCCAATAACCGTTATTATAGTGTTTTAGATATTATCCTTATTTAAAGTGCGAACCACTTTGGAATATGGGCTGTTCTCTTAAGACTTGTAGATAACTGGAAAATTATTTAAGTAGTTTTAACAAAAAGCAGACATTTTAAAATGTCTGAACTGTGCAATTTGCAGTAGTGTAAGAAGTTTTTAGTGTCAGGCCGAGCATGTGGATGATATTTAAAATATATAAATATATAAAATGTATATTTTTATTACATCTACTTCAGCAAATGTGATATTTTTATGGCAATAATTGAATAAAACCATAACTGTTTTACTCCATATGAAAATTTTCTATGTCTTAAAAAAAAAAGTATTTTCTCTAAATGTTTACTAGGTTAGGTTAAGCCTTTATTTGTCACATGTACATTATGATACAGTGAAATTCATTCTTTGCATATCCCAGCATAACTGCGGTCAGAGTGCAGGGTCAGTCATGATTCATCACCCCTAGAGCAGATTAAGGGCCTTGCTCAAGGGCCAATGTCAACCAAGTGGAGCTGGGGCTCGACGCACAGATCTTCCCATCAGTAACTCAATGCCTTAGGCCACTGAGCCTTCACTAATCACGATTTAGAAAATACATTTAGATTAAGAAATCTCCATTAGTTTCTAATGAAGTTCTGAATGACTGACTCTTCATCCTGGCTGTGGGTCATCTAGTTGAAATCATTCCACTAAGCAGATCTGCCCTGGCATAAACATTGACTATCACACACTCACTTATAGTAACCATTTTATCCTGCTCATGGTTGAGGAGGATCCAGTACACTGCGTGTGAGGAGGAAATAGACTGGTATCCCATTTAGGGTTTATCACAGGGGGACACATTTCACACTGCCTAACCATATCCTGGAGGTGAGAGGTAACGAGATAACCCAGAGGAAACCCACAGGGACTTGCGCGCAGAGTAATCTGAGCTCACGATCAAACAATACTACCCGCAGTGCCACTGCGCACTATTCAGGTGTGACCTATAAATGATAGAATAGCCTGCTTTCTTTCAAACTCATCTTTTAACACTTATCTTCTCTACTGCTTTTGTCTTGCCTTTTTTACATTCTTTCTGTATGACCTTATACAGTGTGGCCTAAAAGTCTGGATGAGTCGACATTTTTCTCCATATTTTATTCCATACTCTAGGTGGCTTTGAAACTAACTAGCTTTAAAACCAATAATTTTTTTCCCTTTGTGCTCATCAGTGTTCTGTCTTGCATGTAACAGCAGTTGTTATCTGTAACACATCTTTGTATATTCATCTAAACGGGCCACACTGTATGGATGAATGTTACATACACGGGACCAGGAACCATAATATGCAAACAAATGTTAAAGGAAACCTATCAGATGAGTAAAGGTAACTAGTAATATCTCATTTTCCAGGTATGACTAGTCACCCATGTACCACACTAAAGGGTTCCTGATTTGTCCCTCTGAATTACCTTTTAGTATAGCATCAAAGTTTTTTTTTTTTTTTAAACAGATGTAGCTGAGTTAATGTGTACCGGGCCTTAATCTGCTGTTTGGATTGAGATCCTAATAATTCGTTAAATGCTGCCACCTAATGGAATTCCATGGGAATTCCATGATGCACTTAATTGTAACTTAACTTTGTCAATTTAAATATCTGAATATATATATTTTTCTATTTTAAGGTGTAGGAATGGATAACATATCCAAGATATATATTTCAGATAGATTTTTTTTTTCATTTGAGAACCTCACACAGTCAGTCTTGTTAGTTAGCTGATTTATTAGGAAACCATTGACCAATCAGAGAGTCAGCATGCTCAGAGTGACCAATCAGTCAGCCGCTACTTGAGTATTAAACGTCATTCTCATGACTGTGCCAGTTTACTCTACCTCCACACACACAATATATAGTGCCTGTAAAAGAATCAATTTACTGGTATCTTAATATCGCTGATATTACTACTTCTTGTGTAAAACGGATGAATTGATTTAAAGGGATACACATCAACGGCCGATAGTTTTCCTTATAGGCCTCTACAAATAAAGTGCGAAAGCACACCTTATCAATATCTACTGCACTACTGAGTGTAATATTCTGTATTCTGGCTAGAAATATGAATCGCAACATCAATATGATTCTAAAGAGATGCCTACTAATCTTTACTCTGAATAAACAAAAATAAACGATCTCAGTCTGGAGGCACCATTTCCTCTTTTTTTTTTTCCTCATATATATATTTACCCTAAACCCAAATAATGAACAAAACACACAATCTCTTTGTGAAGCATTTAAAATAAAGGGTGTTTTTTAAAATTAAACCTCACCGTAAAATGCTCATTTACAACAATTGTATTCTTTCCTTTCTTCACGTGTGGAAAAGTAATGATAATATCAGTGTCTAGATTTTTTTTGTTGTTGTCGACTAATCAGTGCATCTGCAAATCTATGGTGTGTTAGGAGCGGATAGGACGAGAAACACAGTGCGACTCAATAAGTGAAAAATAAAAAGATCAGATGAAAAAAAAATTACCAGCACACTCCTCCGGGATCAAGCTGTGTAACCTCTGTCATCTTGTTCGTCGGTTTAAACATCACATACATTTTGTGTGGAAAAACATAAATGTGTGAATTGGATAGGACAAAATATTACACAAGATAAATTACATTTAACACATTTTTTTTCCAAGGATTATTTTCGAATAAACTGTTAAATTATTCTCCAACTTAAATTCTCCAGATTAAAGAAGTGCATACTCATGTGAAGATCGTTTCACTTAGAACAGCATCACACAGCACTCAGTACTGAGAATACCATGTTACAATTTCTTGATTGGTTTTCCTTAACAAACTTAAAAAAAAAAGACCAAATCCAGAATATTCTTAAAGGCTTCAAAGCTAACACCAGGCATAATGACTGGTGATGGATCCACAAGGAGTCCGGCCTTAAGACGGAGGCTTCGGCGGTGATGCGATTCTCCGGCCTGACTAAAATGACATGTGTAGTGAGAAATACAAGACGGAAGAAAGCAAGGAAAAGGAGGTAAGAAGAGGGTGCAGAGAAAGGATTTTATGTTTGGGAAGAGTGGCGCTACACACTTGTCAGGGTGTCATTAGTCCACTGGCCGTTTTTCACTGTGTTTCTTTGTAAACTCTTCTGCATTCTTAAAGAATTTTTTACGGTCCTTTGAGTATTCTTCTGCTAAGTCGGCCCTCAGGGGATGTTCTGGCTGTGGGTCGTTCACCAGCGCTATGAGCGACTGAATAACTGCAAAACAAGACAGACAAACAAAAAAAATTAAATTACTAGGGATGTAACGGTATCAAAACTTGACAGTTCAGTAATACCTCGGTATGAATGGCACGGTACGTTATTTATTGAATCATTTACAGGAAAAACTAAACTAATGAAGAGACTCGAAAAAAGTGCCAGAAGTGTTTATTCAACAGTATACATGAACACTGAACATATCAATGGCATACAAATTAGCCATCTATCTATAAACATTGAAACAGAAACTTCAATTTTTAAATGTTAATAACAAAAAATTATTAAACCATGTAAAAAAAAAAACATTTAGTATTTAGGAAAATAAAAATAGCAGCCTACTTATTGCAGCTGGCCCATGTGCTGAATGAGTATTTGAGACACTCAACTCATTCACTCACTTATTCAGACAGAGACAGGATTTTTTTTTCCTTTTTCATTTCTTTTCAGAGTGAAACCGAAATGATTCGATAAAACTATAGGTCTTCTTAGAAAAGTTTGCTCAGGCGAATGCAGCGAACGGGAGGTAGCGGGAACTACAATTCCCATCAGCCCAGGCGTGACCATCATCCTTTGCGGTCTGTTGTCGGTGCAGATCCAGTAATGCGGAAATGGCGGGTGCTGCTATTAGCGGCGAAGGAAAAGAGATGGAAAGAGTAATTAATCATTACGGAGTAAGTGGGTTTTAAATCGGATGTGCGCATTACTGGATCTGTACCGACAATAGACCGCAAAGGATGATGGCCACGCCTGGGCTGATGGGAATTGTAGTTCCCGCTACCTCCCGTTCGCTCCATTCGCATGAGCAAATTTTTCTCAGAAGACCTATCATTTTACCGTCATGCGACCACGGTATTATCGAAATAAAGTGTTATTGCGGTACGATGGTATTTACAATACCATTACATCCCTAAAAAATTACACAAATTTAGGTGGCTACACCACAATAGAAAATTTAAATATTCAATGCTTTTTTTTAAGCATCTTAAGTTTGGAACTATTACTACAGAAAGTACTAAAATATACATGCGTGATTCAAATAAAAATGCATATTTGTCTTACTTAAGTAAATACAAAATGCATTTTTTAAATGATTATTTCACTTATTAATGAAAAAACCTGTCCAAACCTACCTTGTCCTATGTGAAAAAGTGATAACATCTAAGTAAGTAAAAGGCCTCAGGTAAGATCAGTGTTTATGATTCAACAATAAGAAAGAGACTGGGGCACTGCTGACCAAAAAGAACACCAAGGCTCGTCTCGAGCTTGCCAAAAAACATCTTGATTATTCCAGAGACTTTTGAGAGCAAATATTCTGTGGACTAACGAGACAAAAGTTAAACATTTTGATAAGCGTCCCATTACATCTGGCGTAAAACTAACACAGCAAAAGAACATCATACCAACTGTAGTTTAAAGTGGTCTAATCAAAGTCGAGATCGACAGGCCGTTCAACATGGCTGGGTAAAAACTTTGCATAGAAGATCTCCACAGGGATATGAAAGACTAATTGACAGACAAACACTTGATTGCAGTTGCAACCAGTTATTAGGTTTAAGGAGCAATTCCTTTAATATAGGCCCAGGTAGGTTAGGACAGCTTTTTTCCCCTTAATAAGTGAAATAATTAAACAAATACATTTTGTATTTAATCAAGTTATTTGTATATAATATAATTTTGTAAAATATAATTAAATTTGCTTGATTTATATATACAGTGGTGTGAAAAACTATTTGCCCCCCTCCTGATTTCTTATTCTTTTGCATGTTTGTCACACAAAATGTTTCTGATCATCAAACACATTTAACTATTAGTCAAAGATAACACAAGTAAACACAAAATGCAGTTTTTAAATGACGGGTTTTATTATTTAGGGAGAAATAAAATCCAAACCTACATAGCCCTGTGTGAAAAAGTAATTGCCCCCTGAACCTAATAACTGTTTGGGTCACCCTTAGCAGCAATAACTGCAATCAAGCGTTTGCGATAACTTGCAACAAGTCTTTTACAGCGCTCTGGAAGAATTTTGGCCCACTCATCTTTGCAGAATTGTTGTAATTCAGCTTTATTTGAGGGTTTTCTAGCATGAACCGCCTTTTTAAGGTCATGCCACAACATCTCAATAGGATTCAGGTCAGGACTTTGACTAGGCCACTCCAAAGTCTTCATTTTGTTTTTCTTCAGCCATTCAGAGGTGGATTTGCTGGTGTGTTTTGGGTCATTGTCCTGCTGCAGCACCCACGATCGCTTCAGCTTGAGTTGACGAACAGATGGCCGGACATTCTCCTTTAGGATTTTTTGGTAGACAGTAGAATTCATGGTTCCATCTATCACAGCAAGCCTTCCAGGTCCTGAAGCAGCAAAACAACCCCAGACCATCACACTACCACCACCATATTTTACTGTTGGTATGATGTTCTTTTTCTGAAATGCTGTGTTACTTTTACGCCAGATGTAACGGGACACGCACCTTCCAAAAAGTTCAATTTTTGTCTCGTCGGTCCACAAGGTATTTTCCCAAAAGTCTCGGCAATCATTGAGATGTTTTTTAGCAAAATTGAGACGAGCCTTAATGTTCTTTTTGCTTAAAAGTGGTTTCCGCCTTGGAAATCTGCCATGCAGGCCGTTTTTGCCCAGTCTCTTTCTTATTTTGGAGTCGTGAACACTGACCTTAATTGAGGCAAGTGAGGCCTGCAGTTCTTTAGATGTTGTCCTGGGGTCTTTTGTAGCCTCTCGGATGAGTTGTCTCTGCGCTCTTGGGGTAATTTTGGTCGGCCGGCCACTCCTGGGAAGGTTCACCACTGGTCCATGTTTTTGCCATTTGTGGATAATGGCTCTCGCTGTGGTTCGCTGGAGTCCCAAAGCTTTAGAAATAGCTTTATAACCTTTACCAGACTGATAGATCTCAATTACTTTTGTTTTCATTTGTTCCTGAATTTCTTTGGATCTTGGCATGATGTCTAGCTTTTGAGGTGCTTTTGGTCTACTTCTCTGTGTCAGGTAGCTCCTATTTAAGTGATTTCTTGATTGAAACAGGTGTGGCAGTAATCAGGCCTGGGGGTGACTACAGAAATTGAACTCAGGTGTGATAAACCACAGTTAAGTTATTTTTTAACGGGGGCTTCCGGTGGTAAGATGAGGAAGTAGTCGTGTTTCGCTCGCGCTCTCATTGACTTTTATTTTATTAGCGTTAATTACGCATAACTTTACCCTGAAGTGAGTTAATTCTGTTCTTACCAAGAGCCTGCATCTAAGGTCGACATATTTGTAGGAAAATGGCAAGCAAAAATGTAAAAAAATCGACGACAAGACAAACGCGGCTCGATAGCCCTGTCTTAAAGCAAAACATGGAGGCCGCTGTGATTCCTACAAGTGGCGTCAGCATCTGCGGTGAGCCATCCTCGCTTGAAGATAATTCACTTCTTCAACTGATAAAAACTGAATTGACATCCTCCCGCGAACAGATGACAGAGATACTTAAAACAGAAATGGCGAGTTTTCGAACTGAGGTCGGATTAATGGTCGAAACCCTCCGCTCGGATGTGAAAACTAAAATAGATGCCTTGCAATTGGAGATAGCGGGCCAAATTCATTCCGTTCAAACCAAACAAGCTGATATATCTGACACCATGGAGAAAATGGAAACAACACTCAACTCTCATCATGACTCGCTCGGAACAATTGAATCCACAGTTTCAACTCTAAAAAAACAAATATTGAAGCTGCAGGAACAACAGCAAGATCTCGAAAACAGGAGTCGCCGCCAAAATCTGCGAATTATAGGTATACCTGAAGACTCGGAGAAGGGCCGACCCACTGAATTTATGTCTGATTTCTTCTCGGAGGTGTTAGGTGAGGACATATCGGATCTTCAGTCAGTGGTTTTGGACCATGCTCATCGTACCCCCGCCCCGAAACCTCGCGCCGGGGACAGGCCCAGAGCAATGATTGTTCGACTTCACTATTTCTCTGATAAAGCCAAGATTCTTCAAGCTTCCAGGAAGCGTGGGGAGCTTACATTTCGCGGAGCACGGGTGCATATTTTCCCGGATATGAGCGCTGATTTGAGTCGCAAAAGAGCAGCTTTCAACTCGGTGAAAATTAAACTTAAACAGGCGGGGATCTCCTTCGGTATATACCATCCAGCGGATTTACGGTTCACCTTTGAGAACACCAGACTATCCTTCAAGTCACCGTCAGAGGCAGACGCCTACTACGAGCAACACATTAAACCGAAACTGAGTGCTCCGGCCGCCGAATAGCTCGTTGGTCCCTTTTGATGTTTGTTACAGGGTATCCGGTAATATTTAGAACAATAATTTCTTTTGGAATAACAAGGTAATTACGTGTTTAAAAATTATTTAAGTTGAGCGCCTGAAAGAAGCCCGATGCGTTTGGAGACGCCAAAGGGTAGTTACATGTGGGATGTTCTTTTTCCCTTGCTTCTTGTTCGGGAAGCTGGTTGGGGGGTGGGGTGGGTTCGAAGGGTTTGTTTTATATTTAAATGTGTTCATGTTTTCAGATGCTATTGTGTACTGACGTTAAGAATATTTCAGATAGAATGCATCAGTTGTGTATATATTAAACAACACTGTAAACCTGGGACATAATGGATCACCCATAGTGAACTTTGTGAGCTGGAACGTGAAAGGGGTTAACAATGTTATTAAGCGTAATAAGACCCTTACTCATTTGAGGAAACTAGAGGCAAATATATTATTTCTGCAAGAAACCCACTTGGTATCAACGGACCATTATAAATTGCAAAAACCCTGGATTGGACAAATATACCATTCAGACTTTCAGTCAAGATCTAGAGGCGCTGCAATTCTTATCAGTAAAAACACTCCATTCTGTGTAAACAATGTTCAAAGTGATAGAGGAGGAAGATTTGTAATAGTAACAGGTACGCTTTATGATATCCCCTTGATATTAGCCAATATTTACGCTCCAAATTGGGATGATGTATCATTTATGAAAAAAATATTTACCAGTTTTTCTAATCTGACTACGCATAAACTAATATTAGGGGGAGATTTTAACTGTGTGCTCCACCCCACTTTAGATCGGTCTTCAACATCACCCTACAATATCACTAAATCCGCCACGTTTATAAATGCTTTTGTGGAGACCTACAAATTATCTGACCCTTGGCGTTCTCTATATCCAAATCTGAGGCAGTTTTCTTTTTTTTCTCCAGTACATCTGTCATATTCCCGAATCGACTATTTCTTAATAGATGATAAACTACTCACCTCTGTCACTGATTGTAAATATGAATCTATTGTGATTTCAGATCACTGCCCGGTAATACTAAAACTGACATTTCCCAAATCATCAATTCGTAAGACATGGCGCTTTGATAATTTCATTCTTTCTGACCCATCCTTTGTAGACCTAATTAATAGTAGAATAGATTTTTTTCTATCTGTCAATGTGACCCCAGATGTCAGTAAAGCTATAGTCTGGGAATCTTTAAAAGCCTATATCAGGGGAGAGATAATTTCATTTACTTCATGGGATAAAAAAAAAAGAAATCAGAGGTTGAATGATCTTATGAACCAAATTAAACAATTAGATCTGAAAGGGGCAAGTAAACCATCTCCGGATGTTTTTAAAGAAAGAACTAAGATACAAACGGAGATTGATCTAATAACATCCGAGCAAACGGAACGACTTCTACTCCAATCCCGCTCCAAATTCTATGAATCATCAGACAAATCAGGAAAGATCCTCGCTCAGCAAATAAGGCAGCATTCTGCAGCAAATATTATAACTTCTATTCGTCAGAGCGATGGGAAGATCACAAAGGATGAGTTAGAAATTAATGCGGTCTTTGAACAATTTTATTCAACCCTATATTCATCTGAAATTGATTATAACTCTCAAGAACTTGATTCTTTTTTCGATTCTATCAATTTACCCCAAATCTTACCGGATGATAATACAGGACTGGAGAAACTTCTAGCACTAGAAGAACTTAATGCAGCACTCTCATGCATGCAAAATTCAAAAGCTCCTGGGCCGGATGGCTTCACGGTAGAATTTTACAAAATATTTAAAGATAAACTAATGCCGCTGCTACTTGAGGTACTTGAAGAATCATTCTCTAGAGGTCTTCTCCCTCATACATTTTATCAAGCAACGATTTCAGTTTTACCCAAAAAGGGCAAGGACACTTTGGATTGTGGTTCATTCCGACCTATATCTTTGCTAAATGTTGACTGTAAGATATTGGCGAAGGTCCTGGCCAGGAGATTGGAGGATGTTCTTCCTACTATTATAGATCCGGACCAAACTGGTTTTATTAAAAAACGATTTTCTTTTTTTAATGTACGCAAGGTATTTGATATTGTTTACTCCCCTAACTCGGATAAGTATAAACCAGAAATTTTAATATCTCTAGATGCGGAAAAAGCCTTTGACAGAGTGGAATGGAGATATCTTTTCTACTGTCTTGAAAGATTTGGCCTAGGGTCCAATTTTCTAACCTGGGTAAAACTTTTATATGCTTCACCTTCCTCTTCTGTCATCACAAATAGCACCAGCTCACGATATTTCAAGCTGGGCAGAGGAACTAGACAGGGCTGCCCCCTGTCCCCTTTACTATTTGCAGTGGCAATTGAACCCTTAGCTGTTTTGTTGAGATCAAATACAAATATACTCGGTATATCTAGAGGTAACAGAGAATATAAACTGTCACTATATGCGGATGACCTGCTGTTATTTATTACAGATCCTCATAAATCTCTGCCCCATATTATGACGGCTCTTGAACATTTCAGTTACATGTCAGGATATAAACTCAACCTCTCTAAAAGCGAGCTATTTCCCATAAATCACAGAGCAAAAACCTCCTCCTTCTCTCATTATCCATTTCCAGTAGCCTCTGATAAATTTACATATTTAGGGGTTAATATTTCAAACAATATTTCCAAGCTATTTCAACATAACTTTACCCCACTTCTGGAAAAAACCAGACTATCCCTTAAAAAATGGTCTAACCTCCCCACTTCTTTAGTGGGCAGGATCAATATTATTAAGATGAATACACTTCCTAAATTTTTGTATCTATTTCAAACTATACCTATCTATATTAAGAAATCTTTTTTCTCCCATTTAAATACAATAATTTCGTCTTATATCTGGAACAAGAAACCCCCCAGAATACGTCTACAACATCTCCAAAAACCTAAAGAGGATGGAGGAATGGCGCTACCAAATTTTGAATTTTATTACTGGGCCTGTAACTTGAGGGCTCTGACGTACTGGCAGAATTCTCTCTACACTGATCAGACACCAGATTGGGTTCAGATAGAATCGGCTGCCTGTCTCTCCTCCTCGCTCCCAGCTCTCCTGTTTGCACCTTTGCCGTTGGGTTTAGACTCCCAATCTCTACACCCAGTGGTATGGAACTCTATTCAAATTTGGAATCAGATCCGTAAATTCTTTGGCTGGCAGAGAGCTTCAGTATTTACCCCAATTGCCAATAATCATAGATTTCCTCAGCCTTTAAATGACCAAGCATTCATAATTTGGCAAGAGAAAGGCATTTTAACATTTAAAGACCTCTTTATTGATGGATGTTTCCTATCTTTCACTCAATTGGAATCCCAGTTTAAGATCCCCAAAACGCACTTTTTCAGGTACTTACAGGTGCGAGATTTCACACGCAAGAATTTTCCCTCTTTTCCAGCATTACCTGAACAAAATCCTATTGACCAGCTCCTTCCTGACGATCCAGACCAAAGAGGAAATATTTCTGGTTTATACATTAAAATTGCGTCAGTACTATCCATTTCTAATAATGTACAAAGAGACTCCTGGCAACAGGATCTCAAGGTTAAGCTGACAGATGCGGAATGGGATGAGGCTATATATAGGATCCACGGATCTTCTATTTGCGCTAGACATAGCCTTATTCAATTTAAAGTGGTGCATAGACTTCATCTTTCTAAAGCCAAACTAGCAAAGATGTATGCCTCGGTAGATCCTACCTGTGTGAGATTCAAGCAGTCTCCTGCTACATTGGCTCATATGTTCTGGTTATGTCCCAAACTATCTGTATTTTGGTCAAACATATTTCTATCTTACTCCAACATATTCTGCAAAGATTTGTGTGTGAATCCTTTAACTGCCATCTTTGGCATCGTATATGAAGACAACAACCTGTCAAAAAGTGAATTGGACTGTATTGCTTTTACCTCCCTGTTGGCAAGACGCCTGATTTTGATCAATTGGAAACAATCATCTCCCCCTGCCTTTAAACAATGGGCAAATGATGTCCTATATTTCCTTAGTTTGGAGAAAATAAGACTGAATTTGAGTGGTTCAAGATCCAAGTTCACGGCCAGGTGGCGTCCTTTCTTGGATTACATCAAAAACAAGATATGACTACGAGAGGTCAAAACTATGTGGCTGTTACCAGGTTTTGTTTATGATGTTCTGATGCTATTTCCTGTACACAATAGAAGAACACTTTGTATATATGTTATGGTGTTGGTTGTTATATACGGTATACATATGCTTTTTTTTTTTTTTTTTCGTTTTTCTTTTCTTTTATTTGTTGTTGTAAAAAAATGAGAAAACAATAAAAAAAAATTAAAAAAAAAAAAAAAAAGTTATTTTTTAACAAGGGGGGCAATCACTTTTTCACACAGGGCCATGTAGATTTGGAGTTTTTTTTCTCCCTTAATAACGTAAACCTTCATTTAAAAACTGCATTTTGTGTTCAATGATGTTTTCTTTGACTAATAGTTAACGGTTTTTGATGAGCAGAAACATTTAAGTGTGACAAACATGCAAAAGAATAAGAAATCAGGAGGGGGCAAATAGTTTTTCACACCACTGTATATATATATATATATATATATATATATATATATATTTTTTTTTTTTTTTTTTTTTTTACAAATATGCAAAAAGAAAAAAAAGAATCAGGAAGGGGAAAATACTTCACAGCACTTTACATTTCAAAGGGATCTTTTTTTTTTACTGTTAAATTTAACATCTATACATACAAATGTACTGTATGTTTTGTATTTTTTATTTTCCTGTATAAGGTAAATAAAAGACAATTAAATAAGTTTCTGTAAACAAGTTTTTTTCACTTGTCTAAATCTGTTCCCTTTTACCATCATGTGACCAAAAACCGTAATCGCACCTAAGGAAATTATTCTCTGGGGGGAATCCAGGACACACTTTTTTTTTTTTTTTTTTTTTTAAATCTCAGAGCTGTTTTCCACTGAATTGGACTGAGTTTTTTTTTTTTTTTAGGAAGTTCCGAAATTTGCATTATTCACCATTGGGACAGCTTTACAGGACAGACTTTTTAATCAACATGCTTCCCGGACTGATTCATTGTAACCGGGGAGGCTGACTCATTTCTCCTGCACCCCCACACTAGGGCTCGACATTGGCACCTGCCCACCAGCCAAATGCGGGTAAAATTCGGCTGTGGCAGGTAATAACTTTAGTCTCACTAGCCACTTTGGCGGCTAGTTTATTCTTTGGTATGACAATATATTTTTGTTGTAGTTTTCTCTAAAGTCATCTGATATAATAAACACATTGCAACGTAATATTACGCACATAAAACGCGCATGTATGTAATGAGGACATTTAATACCTCTCTCTACACATGCATTGCGCGCGCGTATCTTAACAGTACTGAATACTTGAATACTACTATAGTGATACAGTGGATGCTGTCATTTATAAGTAAATTAACTAAATTTACTAAACTAAATGCATTTGTTTCATTCAGCTTAAAATATGGAACATATGGTGGTTTTGTCAGGATGTAACCCGATAGTATGTCGAGGAGCTTCTATAAATCATATTGAAAAGGCACTATACAGTACTACTAAGCTTTATACAATACATGACCAACGGCACCATGGTAAGGACGTGATGCTGTATGTCCTGTCCCTTCGCTTACCTTGGTCGGTTTTGGTGGCTGGTTTCCAGTTCTCTGCGCTAATTACTGGCAGACAGACCTGCCCTTTCTCGTCAATGTTGGGGTGGTAGATCTTCGTCTTGAACGTGATCTTTGGGGGCTTGAAAGGGTATTCTGCAGGGAAAATGATCTCGATTCTGAATGCCCCTTTGTCATATGGAGGGTTATCCTAAAAGAAAAGGGGGGGGGGGGGAACAGGAGTGAATCTGATTTTTTTAAAAATCCACATCATTATAATACTTAAATTGAAACAGTGACTAAGAAAATTACTTCAGTAAAGATAAAGTCAGAGAGTACACTGATACATTTTGGGTTTTTAGCATGAAAAATGAATAAAATAAAAGCAGAGTAGAAAAATAAGGACTTACTGGAACAATAACGCCTTGCCATGTCAGTATATTTGAATCATCGACTTGAATGTTCCGGAAGTTCTTCATCCCGGATTTGCGAATTTCTTCAAGCTCCTGTCAAAAAAAAAAAATAAATAAATACATTTTTTTTTAGCTGAACATAAATCTTGTTTCCTTACTTCCCTTTCTCAAATCTTAGCTTACAAAAGGAATGGGCGCAATAAAAGAAAACAAGGTCAAAAAACAAAAGAAAACTATTTTTTTATATGTACTAAGGAAAAGGAAGTCCTTGCCCTCACTGAAGTGACATCATACTTAAATCCTCATAAGAGGGGACCATCTCTGTTTGATTTTGAGTATGTTAAAAAACTTATTAAATTTTTTTTTATTGAGGACGCAAACAGGTTTCTACGCCTGAAGGCACAAAGTGCATTTCTAGTATGTTCTTGTTTAAGAAATCAAGAGTTAGTCTGTATGACCTACGTGTTTAGAAATTACACACACTCACTGGTGACTCGAGAGGGAAATAGGAAAGCCATGCAGATAGAGGTTGAGACCTTCAGGTAATGTTCATGTCAAACATTTAAATGGGAGAAAGAAAATTTCACTGTGTCAAATGGTTTGGATTAAGTATTATTCTTATAGACTGTGACATTTTCAGGTGGAAACACCTTACTGATGAGAAAGGTCAGAGGAGAATGACGAGGTTCAAGCTGACAGGAAGGCTATGGCTAATCAAACACTCAGCGGAGATCTGTTAGCAAAAAAAAAAAAAAAAAAAAAAAACACCAGGAATCCCTGGCTCCATGTATTTCTGTTTGTTTCCCACAATTTAATCCTGTAAATTTTTACACTTATAACATGGTCATATCATCTTGATGAAAAAAATCTTGATGATCATCTTGATTTCTAGTTCCAAGAAATTAATCTGAATGACTCATTGAAAAAAGGCTTCAAGCGCCATCACATATGATAGTCATATATACCATCAGTAATCCTATAAATACATCAAAACACTCTCTACAAAAATAAAGTTAACAACTCCCACATGGGAAATATCTCTTTGTTTTAAAAATGTATTGTTTCACAGTTCTTTTTACCTTTTGAGATGTTCAAATTTACTAAATAAGGAAAATAAATACAACACAGACTATATCTGTATTATACATCAACTGTGATTGGCCTATGATTGCTTCAGGCGAATAAGCAATGACCGGTAACCAGTCAATCGGTCTTATCAGATTTCTAAAAGCGTTCTCGGTATCCTGTGGAGATCGCAGGCTGAGTCTGGGGAGTGCTGAGTGTTTTACACAGCCCTAACAATGTATGAGAAGCAGGCTCGTTAAGTCATGTAAGCACTTTGCCTAGAATTTTTTTCAGGCACGAACGGCATATTTTTGCTTATTCACTTCTCGAATAATACAGGAGGTTTTTTTTTTTTGTAATTTCCATGAGCGTACTACAGAGTAGTGCTGGACGATAGGACCTAGAATTAATATTGTGATTATTTGTTATTATTGTTTGCCATTTTTAGTTTGTTTTGCCTCACATGGTTTGTACTTAAGATGGGGATTATTTATTTATTTTATTATTATTATTCTAATGAAAGATTTGTCCTCCATGTTGCAGAATCATGTAACTACAATATTTTTAAGGAGACAGTACATGAAATCACATGGTGGTCATCTTTCCAACTGCCCCCCCCCCCCACCGGAAGAAATCTAATGTGTTAAAAAAGTGTATGTTCCACATTGGGTCTCTTCTTTATACAATCTGTTCATGTCATTCTTTCATTACCTTAATGAATTCTTTTCCTTAGTATAAAAAGATCTAATCACTTACTACATCTAAATCAGATTTCTTCTCCATGTCACAGTCATGTGACTACACACATGATTAGAATGTTTACAGTGTGACAGTACATGAACACTGGGGGGAAAATACTAACATGATTTTTAAAAATTAAATAAATGACACGGGCAGGATTACTGAATGTCGGTTTCGATTAACATCCCAGTGTAGCTACAAAATAGTGCTGATTTGGAGATGCCACGCCCTTGGTTATCGCACCTTGTCTGTGGGATCACTGTTGTTGAATAGATGTAAATTTGTGTTTTCTTTTGATCTTCACAACTGCACGGAAGGTTTCAGGACTGTATTAAGGGCTGGTATTTATTGTTCTGAGAGTGTACTACAGAGTCGTGCTGATTTGGACAGTCCCCCGTTTTTTTCAGCAGCACTATAATACATTATATTACAAGTTATGATGTTATAATAATTTAAATAAAAAAAAATACAAATAAAACACCAATCTTAATTTCTTTTATGTACAAGAAAAATTAATATGCATAATTAATTTAGCGACTTGTTTTTGGCACACCACTTTCATTTTGACCCCCTGACAGGCTGCACATCGCTATCCTTCTCTCATACTCCATGTAAGATTCCATACATTATAATAAAACTCTAACAGTGATATCTGCACTGTTCTTCGTCCTCTTTTAAAACACACCCTAATATGATGTTTTCACATATACAGAATGTAAATGAGGATTGTCAGATAATTTTCCTATACGACTAGCTCATACAGAGGTAAGAAACTTTGAATATCAAGCAAATAGACCAACATTAGCTCTACAATAGCAAGTTAGCTTAAAGACACGAAAAACATGTCTGGATGGAGAATTCCAGTGTAGCTTTATTCGGAGAGAATTAAACGTAGATTAAACAAGCCAGTTCTCCATGACGCTACATTCCTTAGTTATACATGAACCAAATGTAAATTCATTGGGTTCTTACGATCAGCCTTAACATTATGACTGCTGCCTGGTGAACTGAAGAACACTAATCACTGATTCTGTGTCTTTCATTATTATAATTATTTTCTTTTTCTTACTATAAAGAGCTCTAATTACATGACTAACAATGTTTGTGAAAATCTCCATATATGAAAAAATGTCTAATTTCATTTACTTTTACAAATTTGTTGAAGGGGGCAAGGTTATAATTAACTTAATATTTTATTCAATTCAATTAGAGAAAACTTTATTTATCCCCATGGGCAATGGGCAGAAAGACATGGAGAGTAGTTAAAAGAAAGAAAAAAAAGCCATCGGTGCAAATAAATATAAAACTGTTAGAACGATGATGAATGGAAACAGTCTGTTAGTGCAAAAAAGCTTAAATAAACTAAATCTAAAATTTGTACAAGTATCTGCATAAAATATCTGTAAATAAATATGAACTGTATAAACTGTGAAAAAAGGTACCACTTAATAGTCGAAACAAAGTAGAAGAGAAAAGTAGAATAAGGTGAAAATAATGGATGCATATATTAATAAATTAAACTTAGAGAATGGTGCAGTATATACAACCCACTAAGTTTTTTTAATTATTTTATTAGTATATTTAATACTACTTTTAACAGTTATCTAGTAAAATAGGCTATTCTACATTTATTGTAATTCATTAAAATAAAATTTAGACCAAATATATCGTCAACAAAGCCGTAAATGAGTCATCATTATACATCAGATCACTTGATGGAAATGCTCAAAGTGCCAATGTATTAATCACTGAAAGCTTTCTGTTGCATGTGTATGCGTCGATAAACATCTAATCTATAACAAAACCTTTAAGTAAAATATGACACCCACATGTATACATGTACGTAAACAGTTTCACAACACATGTATATATGTAGATCATTGCACACGACTAATTTGCACTCATGGTGTTTTGAGACTAATTTAAGAGTGTGTAATGAGTGGGTTTGAAGCTAATTCGCTCGCAGATTATGAAGGAGAAAAAAAAAAGAAGATTGGAGGATTTTAACTTTTTCTTTTTATAATGCAACACCATAAAAATGCGTTTTGGTCAGATTAAAACCCATAGATGATCGACCCAAAATAAAAAACTTAAGTGTGACAGTACATGAATCACCACACAATAGAATCACAAGTCATTACTGAATCACTTTTTCTCTTGTGTGTGTACAAACACAATAAACACATACTGTATACATACACAGATAGTCAAAATCTACACAGACTTGTACAAATATTTTAATACATTATATATTGACGGATATCATCTTAATATTAATCATATAGATCATACAATTTTTTTCTTTTCCTGAAATGTGTATAAATGTTTTGGCTTACTCTGTGTGTGTGTGTATATAGAATACAGGAAATATTCAGGATGGACAACTTTCGGCATCTGACTGACGTAAGGAAACTGATCTGTGCTTCTGTACTCTCCCGAAATGAAATCTACTTACAGTTTCGTTTTTTCTTCAGGGCCTTTCTTGCTAACTAGCTGGCTAAAATGCTATTTATATTTAACACATTGACAGTCTGTATTTTCTTTACGCTAGTAACGTATTTTATTTACTTTCTTATCTAGCTAGCAATCTCGACGGTAGCTTTAGGTTAATACCAACAGCTAGTTTAACTAGGTTAACTTACTTCTGCTTATTTTGACTGCTAGTCGAAATCAACATACTTTCTGTTAATAAACATGTAAATACACGTTCATTTTTTATTAACTTAACCTTATGGCCTGATTAAGCGAGCTAAAATAATGACCCGTTTTATTTAAAAAAAAAAAAAAAAAACTCGCGGCCAACTAGCACAGTATATTCAAAACATGACTTATTTGCTCAAATGATTGTATACCCTTACCATTAAACTTTATCTCAGTTTAAAAAACAAAAAACAAATCCAACAAAATACAGACAACCATTTAGTTAGCAACGAGGCTGTGTCGTCTATTTTCTCGAACAAACCCGGCTTCTGTAATAAAGCTAACACCGGCTACAGCCTGAACCGCATACTTCCGTACTAACTAGTATGCTAAAACGCTACACCGCCGCTGCGTGCATACTATTTCGTACACACTAAGCAGTACGGTAGTAGGCTGTTTGAAACCTAGCTACCGTCTGAACGAGGCAGTAACTTTGAACGAAACTTAACCACAAGCGAATACGAACGAACTAATTACTCGTTCAGTTTGAATACCAATCAATTTAACAAAAAATCCTCATTCGGTGGTCGACTGCGAAAGCGATATAAAACCTAAAAAAAGAAGGAAATGAGGATACTCTACCTTGTGCAGTCTCCTGCTCGCCGCCATCTTGAATCATTCGACTACTCCCAGAATTCACCGCGGCAACAAGACTCAGCAGAAACTAATTAAACTCATTGAAAAGTAACTTAGAATAAAAGGGATGTAAAAGAAATTAACAACAACAACAAAAATCCGGCCCTTTGTTACATATTAAACAGTTTAAATTGCAATATAGACATGTTAAAATTTTAGGCTTAGACAATAAGCCTAATATTCAAGCATATAAACACACAGGTTTATACAAGTGTGTGTGTGTTTTCTGACACCTTTCTATCACAACCAGCATTCATAGTTGTAGCAATTTGATCTACACTAGTGCTTCACAATCTTATAGCCATCAAATTTTGGCATTTGTCAAAATCACTCAAATCCTTATTCTTGCCTACTGTACATTGTTTCTTCCAACACATAAATTTCAGGGTCAAAATGTTCACTTTCTAACTATTATATCCCACCCACTTTCAGGCATCACTATAACACGATATTGAAAATTTAGCTACTGTGAGAAGAGCCAAATTGTAATGGCTAGATGACTGTGTCAGCGCAACTCCAAAATGTTTCCAGTGTGCAGTGGCCAGGATATACCAAAATGGATCCAAGGAAAGAAAACTGGTGAACTGTAGCTCAAATTGATGAAAAGATTTAACATTGGTTCCAGTAGAAAAGTGTCAGGACACACAGTGCATCACTGTTATTGGGGTGGCAAGAACTTACCTTTTTCAAAACATCAGTTTGTGAATGGTCTGATTAGCATTACCGTCGACTACCTAGCAACGCTATTTGTCATCTAACCAGTTATAGCTAACATAACAAAATACATCTTACATAGCTTCCAACGTTTTCAGAAAAGCTTGGAGTGAGATTCTGAAAATAAGGGCATTGGTTTTGGGTGTACACGCGCATCCATAAATAGTACATTGCAAATTATATTTATTATTTACATTTTATTCTTAAAAAATTAACACAGTGCATACAACAGGTTTAACCACTCAATCAAATGTGTCTTTAAATCTAAGTTTTTGTGGACTACCTTTTTTTCTAAACGTTAATTGGTTTGGCACCCCCCACAACATGATGCTGCAACCCACATGCCTCACAGTTGGTATGGTATTCTTCATCTTACAAGCCTCCGCCTTTTCCCTACAAACAAAGATGGTCATTATGGCCAAACAGTTCAAACTGTTCATTTCTTCAAAAAGTAAGATCTTTGTCCCAAAGTGCAGCTGCAAACCATGGTCTCTCTCTCTCTCTCTCTCTCTCTCTCTCTCTCTCTTTTTTTTTTGCCAGTTTTGGCTTCTTTCTTGCTGAGCAGTTTTCCAGATTACAGTACATTGATCAGGCTTGTTTTACTGTATATAATATACTATAATATCCTTTTGTGGCTATTTCCTTCAATTTCTTTACAAAGTGTCTTGCTGTTGTTCTGAGATTGATTTGTACGTTTCGTTAAAAATGAATGTGCTACCTTCAGACATGTGGAAATTGCCGAGCCATGTGTGGCAGGTGAGCCAGATTTTTGGAGGTCCACATATTTTCTGAGGTTCTGTCTGAGTATCAAATGAAAAGTACTGAGTTTGAAGGTAGGACCTAAAATACATCTGCAGGTAAACTATCGTCAATTGACTTATCAGAAGTTTTTAAAGCAATGACGTCATATTTTTTGAATTTTCCAAACATTTCAAAGGCAAAGCCAACTTAATGTACAGTATTTAAACTTCTGTTCCACTGGAATTGTGATATAGCTCAACTAACCGTGTGGCCAAAACTGTGATTTGTTAACATGAAATCTGTGGGTAAAAAAGAAAATCAGCTTTACTGACTTTTACCTAAGTGTAAGTAAACTTCTAACTTGATGAAATACTGTATACATTGAAATATGTACTGTTTTGATTGCGCTTAGAACCTAGCTTCTTTCATTTGTTTACATACCAAAGCAAGAGTTTTTAACAGTGGGATGTAAGCTAGTGAATGAAGTCATTATTGAGATATTGTTGTTTCTTAAATTTTACACTTAAGTCTGTTTTATGTAGTATTTCCCTCGAGAAATTGTGTACATTTTATAGGGATGAAATTTGTAAATATTTTGTATGGATTTTAAAGGACATGGCTGTGTCATGACACTTAGAGTCAAGTTAGGCAGTGGTGGCTCAGAGGGCCCAGGCACTGAGTCGCGGTTCGATCCCCAGCTCCACCAGGTTGCCACTGTTGGGCCCTTGAGCAAGGCCCTTAACCCTATCTGCTCCAGGGGCGCTGTATCATGGCTGACCCTGCGCTCTGACCCCAGTTACGCTGGGATATGCGAAGAAGGAATTTCACTGTGCTGTGATGTATACGTGACAAATAAAGGCTTAACTAACTTAACTTAAGTTGAGCACTAGTGAAATGGAGCGTTAACTAGTGACATGAGTGTCCACTGACATGACATAGATTTTAGAAGGCAATAAGCTCTCTATCTATGTTCAGTATGTCAATTTCCTTTCTGAACAGAATTTTAAAAGTCAGGTGACTGGACATCATGGCAACACTACAAAATCTGATAACTTAGCAAGTGAAAATATCTTAAATATAGTAAAATTTATCAACAATTCCTTAATATAAGATTACAACAATGGGAATATAAGATTATTTAAACTATTTCTATTTCTATTCTTACATTTTTTTAAAGCATACATTTCTTGTTCGATTGACACAAAAGTTTGCTTGTTGTATGCATTTATTTCTTGAAAGAAGCTACATTATCTGACAACAGAACAAGAAACGTAGGCTTAGAAATTGAAAACATTTTGTTTAGAAATAGGCTTAGTAATCTTCAAATTGGTTTATTTTAATCTTATATTAAGTAATTTATATAACTGACTAGATTATAGGAATTTTCACTTACTAAGATGTCCAATTTTGCAATAATTGTACAGGGCAATACCAACAAATTTTTTTATTTTTTTTTATTTTTTAAAAATATAAAAAAAATTAAAAATAGAAGGCCTACTGTATATGTACTATGAATTGACCACTAGACTTTCTAACATCCATCCTCTGGGAACTAGGGACATCCTCTGTCCAACTAGGGATCATGGAGGCCGTTGTTGACTATTGTATTTACTGTATTCCCATTTTTATGACCGTGGTAGGACCTCCAGTCAACATTAGACTACCTAACAACTGTGATTCTATGTACAGTAGATATATATAAATTCCCCCCCAGCATTGGTAACTACAGACTATTTAAGATCTGAGTTTAAGTTCTTCATGTAGCCATGAGATGTCCCTCTACTGTCAGAATTCAGCACTTGTTCACTCATACCTCATGAATGGCCTGATATGTATTTTGCTTGGCACATGTGAGTGTGGACAACAATAAGATTGCCAACACTAAGTCACTGTATAATTACTGCTTTGCTTTAATAAACAGGTCTGTTCATAGACGTCTGACATGGAAATCATCCCATTTAAAACAAGAAAACAAACTTAGGATATCAGACCTAAATTTACTGTTAAAGTAATTTGTCGCAGTATGACTCAGTTGTGTCCTAGCCATTTCCTGGATTAGTGGTGATGCCATTGACTTTTCATATAGCAGACTTTTTCTTAAAAAATTCAACTTTGGTAAGAGCTGCTTGAAATTTTAAAGAGCATAATATTTTATGATCTTATAAAGTACATTGAGTTTCTAATCAAACCAGAATTTCCCTGAGCGATACCAGCATTTAGCGATGTTATCAAAGAAAAATCACAGTACATGATTTATGTCTCAGAGATTCTTTGCACAGACCAGACTGTATCTAATCGGAGTTTCATGCATCATACTTTCAGAAATAGGATGTACAGTAGTTTCATGCATAATAGATTCAGAAGCCATAGTGTGTGTGTGTGTGTGTGTGTGTGTGTGTGTGTGTGTTTCATGGCTTTCCTGACATTTAATCTTAGTAAACATTCTCTGTTTTAGGTCAGTACTTCATTTTAAGAATTTGAAATGTCAGAAAAATAGTAGAAAGAAAAAATATTTTAGCTTTTATTTCTTTCATCACAGTCTCGGAAATGTACATATACTGTACTATGTTAGTATTAAGTAATTGTGTCTTTGAATTGTTTAACTAAATTGTTTAACACTATGTTACTTGAATTTTAGTAATTTTAGGACCTTATTTGTCCTGAAGCTACAAAGTATCTTACTATTGTTCTGGTTTATGATTCATACTTTTCTACCAAAGTGTGTTCATCTCTAGGAGACAGAACATATCTCCTTCCTGAGCGGTGTGATAGCTGCATGGCCCCAAGGTGTTCATACTTGCGTAATATTTTTTTGTACAGACGAACATGGTACATACTGTAGAACGTGATACAGGCATCTGGAAATTGCTCGCAAGGATGAACCAGTCCTCGGATTTAACATTGATTCTAGAAGAGAGGTTTATTTGACTGTCTATTTATGTTTGATGTAAGTCAATGTTCTTTCAAATCAGAAATTTAAAAGTCAGACATATGTCAAGGCAATGTAAAGTAATAAATTTTGGATATCACTACTATAGAAACCCTACTATACTACACTACCATAGAATTAGGTCTAAAAGTACACTGCCTAGCCAAAAAAAAAAGTTACATACTCTCTATGATTTCATTCACTAACTTTGTGCTTTCTCCCAAGAGTCCCAGTCCTGTAAGTTCTCACCACATTGCGTGTGTGTGAAAATACTCTTACTTTCACTTTTGAACATAGCTGTGGGCTTCACTGTTGAATCTTTTTACAATAAATCTTTTTTGATTGGCTCTTATAAAATGCTGACTTTTTTGGCCAGGCAATGGAGTTGGTTGCAACATGACTGAACTGTATCTTAGCCATTTTCTGAATTAGTGGTGATGCTAATGACTTTTCATATAGCAGTCTTTTTCTTCCTTAATTCAACTTGGGTAAGAGCAAAGCTGCTAAACATTTAGAAGAGCATAATATTTTATGATCTTATACAGCATGTTCTGCTTATCAAACCAGAATTCCCCTTACAGTAACACCGACATGATTTAATGATGTTACCAAAAGAAAAAAAGAAAGAAAAAAAAGCACACGATCTGTGTCCTAGAGATTTTTGCATAGACCAGACTGTATCTAATACAGAGTTTCATGCATCATAGATTCAGAAGCCACGGTTGTGTGTGTGTGTGTGTGTGTGTGTGTGTGTGTGTGTACATGTGTGATTGTTCAGAACTTTCCCAGTCTGATTAGAGTTTTGATAGGCTTGCACATCACTGCAGGACCAAACAACATTTTTTTATGTTTCCTATAAACCATGTGACCAAACAGACCTGCCTCTTTCTGTACATAGCATAATTTTGCCAAGGTAAAATGTAATTGGTAGAAATTGTTTTGGGTTCTTACTGGTATGGCCACTGTTACAGTAGGTGCGCTGCATGCCATCTCATTAACCCACGCACATTTCTTAGCCTGGGAATTTTTTAAATTTTTTACACTAGCATTGTGCTCTCATTGTATAGCATTGTATTCCAGTATCTCTAGCAGAATGCAGCATTGACAGAAACATAAATATGACTTTCTATTTACAAGTTTACTTTCACAGCTTATTTCTGCACTAAAAATCACCATATTGCATACACTCAGTAAAAAAAAAAGTCAACTTTTTCAGTTTAACATTGGATAATTAGTTTATTTTCCAAGGAAGCCTCATTAATAGTGAAACCAATTGCCGTAAGTTTCTACATTAAACTTTCATCAACACACCCAGAGTGACCGGCCACAGAATCCTTAATTATTTTATATTTATGATGTTTAGAGTTTCCATCTTAAAGTACTGATTCTGCAAGGCTAATTATTTTGTATTTGTGGAAGACAAGTCCTGATATTCCTGATCTAGATTTGTTAGACAGCTTAGAACATGGCACCATTGGTACCAAGTACTGAAACTGATTATTTAAGTAAATAAAAAATAAATAACACTTAATAATGGTTTGCGTTTCCTTTATTTGCAATAAGTGCATCAAGCTGGTGATCCCATTGCCATCACCAAACTGTTGCATCCTTTGTTTGTGATGAATTTCCAGGCCAGTACCATAGATTCTTACAGTTGTTGTTTGATTTGGGCCGGTTTGTTCCTTTGGTACGTATCGTCTTCAGAATGTGAAATGAATGCTTGATTGGGTCCAATGATTTACTTGGCCACTTTAAAACCTTCCACTTTTATTGCTGATAAAGTCCTTTGTGCATGTTCTCCCCGTGCTTGGTGGGTTTCCTCCGGGTACTCCGGTTTCCTCCCACAGTCCAAAGACATGCAGATTAGGCTAATTGGCGTTCCCAAATTGACCATAGTGTGTGAATGAGTGTGTGTGTGTGTGCGCTCTGCAATGGATTGGCACGCTGTCCTGCCTCGTGCCCCGAGTCTCCTGGGATAGGCTCCAGGTCCCCGCGACCCTAAAATACAGGATAAAGCAGTATAGAAGATGAATGAATGAATGAAAGTCCTTTGTTGTGTTGGCGGCGGCGCGGTGGTGTAGTGGTTAGCACTGTCGCCTTGCACCTCCAGGGTCTGGGTTCGATTCCCCGGCCAGCCTCGATTCCCGTCTCTGTGTGCATGGAGTTTGCATGTTCTCCCCGTGCTTGGTGGGTTTCCTCCGGGTACTCCGGTTTCCTCCCACAGTCCAAAGATATGCAGGTTAGGCTAATTGGCGTTCCTAAATTGCCCGTAGTGTGTGATTGGGTGTGTGAGTGTGTGTATGTGTGTGTGCCCTGCGATGGATTGGCACCCTGTCCAGGGTGTACCCCGCCTAGTGCCCGAAGTCTCCTGGGATAGGCTCCAGGTCCCCCGCGACCCTGAACACAGGATTAAGCGGTGTAGAAAATGAATGAATGAATGAATGTTGTGTTGGCAGTGTGGTTTTTAGTCTTTGTCTTGCTGCATGATGAAGTTTCTTCCAATGACATAATATGCATTTCTATAAATTCATTCTGATGAATTTCAGTTTTCAATTTCATCATGAGTTACAACATCATCAACAAAATCTTGGTTACATAACCTTTGTGGTTTATCTTCATATTTCTTTGTCAACTCTAAACTGGCTTTCTGATTCTTCCTGCTGATGAGTTGTTTGTATCTTTTCATATAGTTCCTATATTTCTGCTCTGAGGGTATTTTTTAAATGACCCCCCTACACTGTGGAGTTCATTGGTCATGTCTCTGTGGTTGTGGTTTTGGAGTTTTTCTTCACAACGTTTCTGCCATCAACTGTTCTTGTTTTCCTTGGCCAACCTGTTCCTGGTTGTTAGTACATCAGTTATTTCTTTTTTCTTCAAGACATTCCAGTTTTTTAGTATTGTCTATGCACAATGCTTGTGCAATGGTTGTGATTGAGTTTCAGCTTCGAAATGACTTGCTTTTCTCCGATAGATAACTTATTGGTTTTCATTTTGGTTAAACTTAAACAAAAAACAAATACACGTGCTTGTCTTCACAGGCAAAATTTAGGGCTCAAGCCCAACTTTGTTAGGCTGTGGTCAGAGCTCAAGGTCAGCCATTACACAGCACCCCTGGAGCAGACAAGGATAAGGGCCTAGCTCAAGGGCCCAACACCGGCAACCCTGGTGGACCTTCCAATCAGAAACTCAAAACCTTAATACATTGAGCCACCACTGCCTCAAATAATGTGTAATGTATGGGCTTAAACAAAAGGTGCAATGTTCCAAGTTGTTTAACACATCTAGATGAAAATATCCACCTATGGTTGGTGGAGGCCAAGGTGATTCCATTCTTCCATCCATCTAGGAACCTCTGTAGTCCAACTAGGGACCATGGAGGCCAGTAGTGACCATTGGATTTATTTCCATTTTACATCTGTGGTAGGCCCACTGGTCAACATTCACACATGCATTCACACACTACGGGCGATTTGGGAATGCCGATCATCTGCACGTATTTGGACTGCGGGAGGAAACCGGATTACCCAGAGAAAGCCCATCAAGAACGGGGAAGAACAAGAAACTCCATTCACACAGACCCTGAGGCGGGAATCAAAGCCTGACGTTGTAGGTGCAAGGCGACAGTGCTAACCAATAACCAGCATCCTGTAAAATTCTTCTCATATACATAATTTCATCTCAACTTGGGGCAAACACCAAATAATTGATATGGTCAACCCAATACCTGCAGTTGGCATTTACTACCTGTAGACTTCCATATTTCCCCTTTCTATGGACTATTTTTAAGCATGTGAAAGTGTCTGCGTGAAAGTGAGTAAATGCCAAGTCAGATTTCTCATAAACAAATCTTAGTTGTACAACGAAACTGATCCTGGTTTACAGCTTATTCACAGTTCTTTCTCACTGACGTGCAGCAGTTTTATTTTTCATTAAATCTCATGCATTCCAGAATGAAATAATCATTACATTACATTTAGACGTTTTGGGAAATCTAAATGACATAGAGTATGCAGAAGCTCTCCTCTCATATTGGGTCTCAAAATAAAAAGAATTATTGGCTATGCAGAAGAATGTGCCGTATCTTGGTAATCTATATAATGTAAATAATGGTATCTATATTGTAATATATATGTATGATGAAATGAGTTCAGTAAAAGTTCATAAATGTTTACAGGTACAAAAGACATGAAGCGTGTCTTTGCTCGTAAGGGCCTCACACCCAAACTCTTACTGAGATTTTATGTGTGGGAAGTTATTGAATGCGGTAACAAAGGTAGGCATGTAAACAGTAACGGTCAATATCGGTTATAGAATCTATTATTGTTCCTTAGGTTCCAATTCCTTTACAGCCTTCGCATTAGTTTCGTTTCATGGCCGCCAACTGCGGTGATTATTATCTTAAAAGTGGGAGTATAACGCCTGTGGGGAAAACACATGCGATTATACTTAGGCTGAAGATGAAAAGTATGTTTCCGACTAATGATAACACTTAACTCCAATCTCAGGCTGCTATTATACATGCATTGTTCAAACAAGCTTAGGGACGCTTACAATAAATCTACCGGGGATTATTCCAGGTAGAGATTTTGTAAAAGTCCCTATGTGACAGTGAATTGATATTTTTAATAAATAAATAAGTAGATGAACAACAAAAAGGTTTCAAAAGTGTCTGAAGCAGTAAAATGTATGTTTTTTTGCAGCATGGTGGAAATAGTCGTAAATTCTGTAAATTCAATGTAAGTAAGGTTCCTGAGAAAAGTTACTTGTTTTGCAGAGTGTAAAAAGTACCTAACTTAGTTATACATTTCTTGTATAACTGTTGTTTGTTTAAATGTATTATATACTGTAATTCCTATAAAAAAAAACTGTGACATCAGCTAGAAGATTTGCATGGATAATATAAACCATACTGTGTTCATCTAGCCAGAGGGAGACCCCTAATAAGCCCCTTGTAGAGTCTCCTGCTAAAAATGAAACTTCTCTTACATCCATCTACTGGAAACAGAGAAATACTGTGTAAGTACGAAATGCCTTGAACATTACAAAGAGGATCTGTTAAAGGTCTCTAAACACCAGACAGAAGTGATGTCAAAGCATGAAAGTATACAGTACAAGCTTACATTTATTTTCTAAGTTATGGGTCATAATTACAGGCTGATATTACCGATAAGGAGGTTGGTGTGTGCAGATGAAATTACTCTGGTTTCCAGAGGAAAAGAACTATTTGCACAAAATGCGGTATCATCACTGGCTGATTCTAAGTTAAGAATTATAAGAAGAATATCACATTTAAAGGTTAGTAGAGAGTAGAGAGGCTTTAGGAAAAGGTCTATGACTGGTTGTCTTACTGCAAGAAAATTACTGCAAGTGAAATATTCTTGAATCAATTCAGGCCTATTTATAATTTCTTAAAATAAGTTACATAAAAAAAAAAACAAATAACCAAACTTTAACTGCTACTGATGTGACTTGGGGCAACAGCAACTCTGTAACAAAGCAGCAGACCATGTAATCTCACATAATGGGGCTGTTAAGTGCTGAAACGTGTAGGGCATAAAAATTGACTATACTTTGTTGTATCGCTCACTACGGCATGAGATCACCATGTGCAGTCCCAAGGGTCTGCTAGACTTATGCAAATCAACCGCCACTTGTCTGAGCCTGTTTCAGGGTCCGAGCCCCTTAGTTCCAGCACAGAGTAACTTTTAGATTAATGCTACAGCATATGAGGACATTTTAGACTTCCAACTTTGCTTTCTGCACAGGAGCATTGTCAGACTGCAAAAGTTGGAACAGATTTTTAAGGCATTCTTGGCTGAGGTTGGTGTGCTGGAACTCGAAAGGCCTGCATAAAAACCTAAACTCAACCACATTCACCATGATTGGGATTACCTGGAAAGACAATTATAAGCCTTCTCATCCAACATTACTGATAGACCTCACTAATGCTTTTTGGACTGAAATTGCACAAATTTATTCAAACATACAAGAGTGTAGGCTATTAAACCATAAAGGGCGTTCGGGTTAGGGCTCACTCACTCTCTCACTCATAGTCTATACCGCTTTATTCTGATACAGGGTCGCAGGGGGCCTGGAGCCTATCCTAGAAGAAATAGGGCACAAGACGGGTTACACTCTGGATGGGGTGCCAATCTATTGCAGAACAAACACATATGTACACACACTCACCCGCTCATTCACACACTAGGGTAATTTGGGAACACCAATTAGCTGCAGTACCTAGAGTAAACCCACCAAGTATGGGGAGAACGTGTAAACTCCATGCACACAAACCAGAGGTGGGAATTGAACCCGGATAATCATAAGGAATGATGGTCAGATTTTGGCCGTGCAGTATATCTATAATTCAATCCATTCACACATACAAATGCACAGTGGCACTTGCAGCACTGCCAGATTTATTGAGCAACATCAAGTACACACACTGCAGATGTACCACTTCCTGGAACCGTTTGTTTAATGTTGAGGAACCGGTGCCAAAATCCACTTACTGCTTCTCATCTAACCCCCATTCCTGATTTACAACTCAAAACAAGAAGAATGCTTTCTGTAGTGAAAGTCCCTACGAAAAGGCTTACAGTAAAAGGACCGCCTCTTGAGATTTGTCCTCAGGACATTTTCCTGTTAACATGATAGATTAAGCATTAAATGTGTAATTTATGCATAACATGCTGTATAAATCTTTAGATAAAACTATCATATGTGTGCTGAACTGTTATTCACACTTCAACTGTAAACTGTTGCATCATCACTGGTGCGGCAATATAAAGGGCAAATGAAATAAGTAACATTCATACATTCATCTTCTATACCGCTTTATCCTGTATTTAGGGTCGCGGGGACCTGGAGCCTATCCCAGGAGACTCTGGGCACGAGGCAGGGTACACCCTGGACAGTGTGCCAATCCATCGCAGAGCACACACACACACACACACACACACACACACACACACACACTATGGTCAATTTGGGAACGCCAATTAGCCTAATCTGCATGTCTTTGGACTGTGGGAGGAAACCGGAGTACCCGGAGGAAACCCACCAAGCACGGGGAGAACATGCAAACTCCATGCACACAGAGACGGGAATCGAGCCTGGCCATGAATCGAACCCGGACCTTGGAGGTGCAAGGCGACAGTGCCGCCGAAATAAGTAACATGAGTCAGCATTTTTATTTATTTTATTTTATTTTTTAAAGAAAACTTAAGAATGGCATGGTGGTTAGCACTGTCACCTTGCAGCTTCAGGGTCCGGGTTCGATTCCGCCTCCGTGTGCATGGAGTGTGCATGTTCTTCCTGTGGCTTGGTGCTTGGTGGCTTTCATCTGGAGGTGTTAGCAGATTAGGCTAACTGGTATCCCCAAATGGCCCATAGTGTGTGAATGTGAGGACTTTCAGTGTGTGCCCTGCAATGGATTGGCAGTGTACTCTGCCTTGTGCCCTGAGTCTCCTGGGATAGGCTCCAGGTCCCCCAAAACCCTGTACACAGGATAAAGCGGTATAGATGATGATTGAGTGAGAAAACATAAAAAAATCCACTCCCCCCCAAAAAAAAATCTAAATGTACAATGTAAGTGATTTAGAGTTCTGCACAAGGTGTGCAATTAAAGTTGAACTCCTGTGGGATTTATTTTGCGGCGCTATTATAATTTACTTACATTCTACAAACCATTCATTTACAATGTGGTGCACATTGAACACTTGTAATATCACGTTACTTAACATGTTGATGGAACCTTCTTTGTCTGGATCCCTTTGATTGCTCTGTTTAGCTTATGGCAATGTTCGCTTTCACTTCCACGTCTGTCTGGAGTTCAAACCATCAGGTCCAGATAGATTAAAAGAACTAAAGAAACAGGTGAGTGAGATGTTAAGCCGGAGAGGCTTTGTGAGCCGCTCCTATGGCTCCTATTGTTCGCATACACCGCATTTGGATTAGTTTGCATTTCAGTATTCAGTGCATTGCTTGTTTGTATAATGCAATCAAATTCCACCTGTATTATTATTATTATTATTTTTTTTTTTTTTTTGTTACTGATCCAGTGACTTGACCTAAGGGGGGTTTCTGCTTTTAATTTCACTAGTTTCTCTTCCTATTCTTTCCCAGTTCTACAGTATGACGTAAAAGAGCACTTTCAGAACCTCTTATCCATTCTCGTGTATTTCGGCCTGTAGAACATATTATGCAATAAACCACAAGTTCCCAACACTCGTCCCGAGGACCCAATGCCCTGCACGTTTTGGTGTTTTCCCAGCTCCGAACACACTTAGCTAATCAACCAATTATCTAAATCTGAATCAAAGCTTGGTGTGATGGAGCACAGAAAAGGCTAAAATGTTCCTGTTGGAAATCTGTTTAATAAATAATAGTGTAACCTTAGAACAAATCTGATCCACCAAGATAAGCCAAGCCACCAAGTGATTGTTAGTGAAGTATTGTGCAATTGTGCAGTTAGGGCAAAAACACTGGCACCTTGTTTACCACCTTTTATACTGGACGTATTCAGGTATGAAGCTGTGCACACTCAGCTTGTGTGTGGATGGTGGTAGAATAGATGGTGGTAAAATGTGTCAAAGGTCACACAGTGTGCATTAAACCACTGGGACGTGTGAGCAGTGATGTCTCATGCCTTCACTGGATTTATCATTTGCGGTTTTGACACTTGCTAATAGGCGGCATTTTCTTCTTCGGTTTGCACAACAGTTCATGAACTACACCTACACCTCAAAATAGATTCATATCCAAAGAGCAGCAATGGAAGTTCTTCCAACAGTTATTCTATTAAATTGTACCAGTTGGTGCACTATAGTAAGTAGAAGCACACGGTATATAAAAAAAAAAAAAGTACTGTAATCATTGGCGGCATGGTGGCTTAATGCACTGTTACCTTGCACCTCCAGGTCCTGGGTTCGATTCTGTGTCGTGTCTGTGTGCATGGAGTGTACGTGTTCTCCCAGTGCTTAGTTGGTTTCCTCCGGGTTCTCCAGTTTCCTCCCACAGTCCAAAAACACGCAGATTAGATTAATTGGCATACCCAAACTTCTCATAGTGTTGACTAGAGGTCCTACCATGATTGTACAAAATGGGAATAAATACAAAGGTCATCATTGGTCTCCATGGTTCCTAGTTAAACTACAGAAGTTTAACTGATTGTAATCATTAATCCATCCATCCATCCATCCATCCATCCATCATCTTTACCTTGCATAGGGTCATGGGGTCCTGAGTTCTGATGGAACTCTGGTGGAAAGCATGGTACACCCTAAATGGTTGGGCACCCGTGCCAGAGTACACGTCCACTCACATCCAGTCACACATTACGGCGATTTGGAAACATCAATCAGCTTAGATTGCACATCTTTGGACTGTCTGAGGAAGCCGGAGTACCCAGAGAAAACCCCTGGAGTACAGAGAGAACACAGAAAAACTCCATGCACACACAAAGTGAAGGTGAACCCTTAACCCTGGAAGTGCGAGGTGACCGCGTAAACCACAACACCACTGTGCTGCCATGTTGTAATTATTATAACCTTTCTGATAAAAAAGGGGCAGCACGGTGGTGTAGTGGTTAGCACTGTCGCCTTGCACCTCCAGGGTCTGGGTTCGATTCCCCGGCCAGGCTCGATTCCCGTCTCTGTGTGCATGGAGTTTGCATGTTCTCCCCGTGCTTGGTGGGTTTCCTCCGGGTACTCCGGTTTCCTCCCACAGTCCAAAGATATGCAGGTTAGGCTAATTGGCGTTCCCAAATTGACCGTAGTGTGTGAATGAGTGTGTGAATGTGCGTATGAGTGTGTGCCCTGCGATGGATTGGCACCCTGTCCAGGGTGTACCCTGCCTTGTGCCCGAAGCCTCCTGGGATAGGCTCCAGGTCCCCCGCGACCCTGAATAGAGGATAAAGCGGTACAGAAGATGAATGAATGAATGAATGAATGATAAAAAAGGAATGAACTGCATGTCTTTATTGTTTACATCTACAGTCATTTACTTATTGTTTTTTGTTGTTGTTGTTGTTGTTATATAACGTTCTCTTCATTTTCATCCACTCATTCATGCAACTTCAATAACCGCTTTGTCCAGATTTGGATTGTGGTGCATTTGTAACATATCCGTTGCATAGTCATTCACACCCTGGGGGCAATTTGCAGTGGCAAATCCACCCATTCTTGGAAAAAACCCGATAGCCCGGTTGTGTGTATTGTGTGGATAATAAGGTCTACAAATACAAAGAACATGTGCGAGAAGCAAGCATATAAATATTGTATTGTAAAAATTGGGACTGCCAATCAGTAATTGTCTCTAAGTGGCGAGTTAAAGACTTCTTTGAAGCTTAATTTACTGTAGGTCATCCAGATATATAACTTATATAACTCTCATGTTATTGCATGGATTAACAGCATTGCATATGATTCATTTTGTGTCATTATGTAAGCAATGCCAGCAAGATAGCATCTTAGAGTGCATGTAATGCTCAACTGCCTGTGAAATAGTCATGACAGTCATGGTCATTTTCATTCACAGTGAAACTAGAGTCACTGCTTTGAAGTGCCACTCACCTGTAACATTGCTCTTGACTCGTCTTGCGAACGCACAACCCTGTCCCAATGCTAGAACCTGAATGATCTCAGATATGTACTGTAGGAGGCTGATCATACAGTAGATCAAGATAACGGCAAAGATAATCAAAGCTGCACCTTGCAACTTGACCCTGACTTCAGATGTCAGCATAATTTTCAAAATTAAAGAGAGAGGAAGTTATGCTTTAACATGCTTATCTTTGCAGTAAGAAACCGAAACAGCTGCTTGTCCTGTGAATGTATTCCCTTTTCCTGAGAATACAACCGTCCTTGTTCACACAGCGATTGCGCTGTCTTTCATGCAATGATGGACATACCCTTTATCACCAACTCACCACAGAGAAGTGAAAAAACGAGCACGGACAGAAACAAGTGCACAATGCAGCCAATTTTACTTTGATTTTGTGCAGAGCTGAAACACAACCAGCTTTGTTTTTGCATGGAATCGAATTTGTAATGCATTATCAAAGCATTATGAAATGATCCCTCCATTCACACAGAGAGCGTGAGACTTGGTCCAAATTTTTTTTTTTTTTTTTTTTTAAATAAATAAATAAAAAAGTGGGGGAGGATGATGTGACGGGAATCACTTGGAAAGAATAGTAGGAAAGGCGGAGAGTGACGAGACATGCAGATATGAAAGTGAAAGGTGATGTTCAATGCAGGTGCTCAGGTGTATAAATATAGCTCGGAGATGTTACCTGTGCACACACACACACACCTTCAGGAAGATCCCGCGCATTTCCCTCTGGTGCTCAGGAAGCTGCAGAACTCAGACGAACGCAAACATGACGAACGCAGTAGTTGCGCTGTTGGTCATCACTGCACTTCTGTGGACCAATGCACAGGGTAAGACGCACATGCACATGCACATGCATGCAGATCTAGTGCTCTTTCTATTAAAATGATGTACAGTAGGTCATAGACTCAGGGTCAGTGACCGCCTGAACTAATGTCTTTTAAAACTGCAGGCCTATTATGTGCAATGTGAACTTGCTACAGTCGGAGGGGTATACTGTAAATGCCATTATTCATTTCCCCCTCCCTCCTTCTTAAGGAGTCTTTCTATTTTCCTACAAATGAATAGATTTCCTGTAAATCATGCACAAAAAATATATAGATAGCAAAAGCATGGACAGAAATCTACAGTATTCTAATTCACAATATTGTATTGCTTTATTTCTTGGTTTATGTATTACTATCATAATCATAACAAGTCTCTCTCTCTCTCTCTTTTTTTTTTTTTTAGCATCCAATAATGATGCCGACTGCTGCCTGTCCACCAGCAATGTTTACATTCCACGCCGCATCATTGAGTCCTATGAGATCCAAACTGTAGAAAGTGGATGCCCCATTGCAGCTACTATGTAAGTATTTTATAGGATAGCAAATTAGTATAGTAAAATACAATATTTTGTTGCATTCAGCAACCGTATTTTGTATAAAAAGATGCTGTCTTCTTTTTTTCATCTGTCCCTTTGTCATTTTAGTTTCATCACCAAGAAGAACAAAATGTTGTGCGCTCCACCTCCAAGTGACCTGACGTACACATGGGTGTTGAAGCACATTGAATATCTGGACGCTCGTAGTGCCAAGAGAAAAGGTAAAAATCCTATACAAGTATCTACTTAATCATGATCAAAAGGTTCATTATTATCCTGTCATTACTGATTTACGCTTTCTCTTTCTTTAGGCACTAAGTGATTGACAGGGTTGATACGTCCAGGCCTGTCGGGTTTTCTGTGCCAGCTACTGCGATGTTAATGAGCTACTTTACCTTAGTGTCAGTTTTGTTTTTTGGTCATCATCTTGTGTCATGCACACTCCCTTGTGTTATGGTTTTCATACCATTAAAAAAAAAGAACGAACATAAAATGTGACAGCGTGCATGGATGAATCCATGTGTGCAAGTGTGTCAGCACTGATTTATATCTACTGATGAATTGTTTTATATCTACTGATGAATTGTATTGTGCTTTTTTTTCTTCTTATGAATATGTACGTTATTATATTTTAAGAATTCAAATAAAAAGCATTTTCTAAAAAAAAAATCACTGTTTGTTACATTTCTTGGCAACCCGATATCGATATTAACAAAAGTATTTATCAATACTTTGATAAATTGTATTGTCATATTATTTTCCATTGTTCATTTTAGAACACTGACAGATTTTTGGAACGAGTCCCCAATGTCAGTGCTTTAAGTTAAAGTAAACCTAACATAAATCTTTCTCACATGAGATTTTCCGGGTTGGCTTGATAACTTGACAAGCTGCATTTTTTTTTGTCTTAATAACTTCAAGAGAGAAGGGAAAGACAAACTGATGAGGCAATGATGGAGTACAGCTGTTGTAATGTAAGTGATTCCAGGAGCTGACTTCTTTATTTTGGATGTTACACAGCTTCATAAACATGATTTTTAAAATGTAATATGTCACACGGTGTAGTGGTTAGCACTGTCGCCTTGCACCTCCAGGGTCTGGGTTCGATTCCCCGGCCAGGCTCGATTCCCGTCTCTGTGTGCATGGAGTTTGCATGTTCTCCCCGTGCTTGGTGGGTTTCCTCCGGGTACTCCGGTTTCCTCCAACAGTCCAAAGATATGCAGGTTAGGCTAATTGGCGTTCCTAAATTGCCCGTAGTGTGTGACTGGGTGTGTGAGTGTGTGTATGTGTGTGTGCCCTGCGATGGATTGGCACCCTGTCCAGTGTGTACCCCGCCTAGTGCCCAAAGTCTCCTGGGATAGGCTCCAGGTCCCCCGCGACCCTGAACACAGGATTAAGCGGTATAGAAAATGAATGAATGAATGAATATGTCACACCAAATGAGAAATAATTTTTAAAAATATTAGTTTTGTAAATTGCTATGGTCTAAGAGTAAATAAAGACATTAAAGTGTGATTAGGGGTGGCTCAGTGGTTATGGTGTTGGATGAAGGTTCCAAGTTGCCACATTTGGGCCCTTGAGGAAGACTTATAACCCTAAACCTACTTAAATGTATAATGAGCTAAAAATGTAAGTCGTTCTGGATAAGAGTGTCTGCAAAATGCTGTGGATGTAAACACTCTGTGATGTGCCGTCATTGGAAAAGAATAAATTTCCCAGTGGTAACAATAACTCTATTTCATGTCAGGTCACATGATTGATCATTATTTTTTTTACACACAACCAAACACACACACGCACACACATAGCTCATGGTAGCCAATCTACAACAGTTATATTGTGCACACACCCTTATGCTTCGTACAATAGATAAACACAGTGTGTCATCTGTGAAATCCCCGAAGTCAACAAACAATGATTTAAAAGAAAAGTGGCCGGTAACTTCATTATCTTTACCCTGAAATCTGGACGGTAAGAAGCAGCCCAGGATCTGCTTGTAAAAGGAAAACGAAAGAATTTTTTTGCACTGGAGTGGCTCCAGTCAAATGTGGGAATAAAAAAAAAAGGGTCATAAATGCCTAGACAGGACCACCATCGGACTGTGGGAGAAAAATGTGGAAGCGTAGTCAATGTAATCCGTGAACCCCCCCAAAAAAAACTGTGAAAAAAAAAAGAGATTTACGGTAATGCAGAAGAAATTCTTTCCCAAAGCAAACAAGTGAATACTGCAGATATGTGACTAATGCATATATTTATACTTTAGTCTATATAATATATTTGTCTGTTTCAGTTTCTAGTTGTATCACTTGGAACCTTTTGAAAAAAACATTTTCACTCCTCATGGATTCTGGCTGACAAAAATGATCTGTTAAGTATATCTATCCATCTTTAACATTTTTTATACCTCAAAATGTAACATGTTGTGCACTACCTTGCCATGCTTTTCTGCTCATTTGTATAGAGTGATTATTTTAATTACACTACTCACAATAAGTATTTACATGAGTGCTTTTCCTATTTGCTCTGAATTTAAATGAAATAAGTAAAAGTTCCCATTGATATTACTAATAATGTATGAGAAGAAACACCATTTTCATTAGTTTAATATTTATTACCCCCAAAATTTTGACAATAACAGGGATAGCCCCAAATAACACAATGTCAGTACACAATGTCAGTAGCGGGTGTTTCCACCATTTGCCGCAATGACAGATTGACAGCGATGCCTCATGCTCCTCACTAGCCTCATGATCTTGTTCTAATGCAATGCGTTCCACTCTTCCACAAGTGCTACACGCAGTTCTGCCAGGTCACGTGGTGACCCGACACTCATCAGTGAACAGAACGGTAGACCACTGCTGCATTGTCCAGGTCACATGGTCTTGTGCCCACTGCAAACGTTCACGGCGGTGTCTTGGTGTCAGTGGAGTCACCTGCAACGGGCGTCTGGCATTCAAGCCAAAGCGGTTGCGAATGGTTTGTCTGGAAACCCTAGTACCCCTCGCATCTCGTAAACGGGCCTGCAGCTGTCTGAGTGCGTAGGTCCTTACAGTAGGTACTGGTCATCGTTGCGGTCTGTCAATCGTGGGGCTCCACTTCTGGGTCTGTCATGAACTCTGCTAGTAGTTCTGTATCTTGATGCAAGTCTGCTGATGACACTTTGAGACACCAAGTTCACGAGCAACATCTGACATGATGAACTTGGAATGAAAAAGCTTGTCTTTTGGGATTGGCCCCAATATAAGGCACAGCTGTACACAACGAGACCATTAAATGGAAAACACAAAATGAGGTGTGTCTATCACCCCAATACAATTGCCTCCCTATCCCAAAAATGTCTGAAGTGAAACAAACACCATATATACAGTATGACATCCACTAAGACTCTCACAAAATCCCTAACTTATTGTGAGTAGTGTATCATAGTCCTGAAATAGTCTGACCATTCTATTCTGCCGTGGCTCATCAATACGACATACGGTAACTGCGTACTTTGTGATTATTATTATTATTATTTGCATCATCTTAGATTTTTTTTTTAAACTTTCATTTTTCTTCGCCTTCTGAATGTTGGTGTGAACATTAACTAAAGCTCTAGACCGGGCAAAGCGAGAGATAAGAATTGTTATGCAACAATAAAGCATTAAAGAATGCTTATTATTTGCTTTAAAGCAGGACAAACCTTGACTTACCAGTTGACCCTTAATCCAGGAAGGCTTGGGAATCCCCACGTAAGGGAGGGACTAAAATGAAAGAGATCTTTGCTATAAAAGGGTGAAGCAGTAATTCAACAGGCGAAGAGGAAGAGAGAGAGCGAGAAGAGAGCGAGAGAGGGAAGTCCAGAAGGAGGAGATTCAACATTCTTAACAGCAGCAGTAGCATCTGATTTCGGTGCAGAAACAGGACGTGTGTAACTCTCATCCTCTGACCACAATGGCTCGTAGTGGCTTTATCAGCCTGTGCATGTGTGTTTGGATCATTGCATTTATCATGAGCGTCAATATGGATGGTTAGTTGTTATGATCTGTTTTTTAGACTTATCATGCATATGTATGTATGTGTGTGTGTGTTTTGACTGTATGGAAAACCTGTACTGTATCCTTTTCATGCCTAGTGTTAACATCAACTTTGCTAGAGTAATCAAATTCTGGAGTAATCTAAAGCATCCTGGACTTCTTCATTCAGATGAATCTTCCTAACCTTTGAATGTTCCTCTCTGTTATTTAGTGTGTTTTGGAGACCAAGCCCTGGACTGCTGCTTGAAGGTTAGCCATCATCACATCCCAAAACGCCTTGTTGCCTGCTACCGGGAGCAGCGCAGATCTGAAGGCTGCTTAATTGATGCTGTTGTGTAAGTATCACATGTTAATATTTAAAGGTCTGGCCAGTGATTTTGAAATCAGCACACTCTTTTGAATATTTCTCAATGAGAGAGGAGGAACTCCATGCTCTGTGGCTCATTAGGCTTTTAATAGGAGGGGAAAAAAATGAATGGACAACCATAGTTTCACTTGCAATTCAACTCATTTCCAAAAGCTCTGCCGATTGCATTATCAAGCAGGTGTTTAGTCTAGGCAGATACTGTACATACTGTAGCGAATTCCCCAGTGTGAAAAATAGCAGTTAGAGTGTTGAAATACACACAGCAATGTATATATCAGTCAAGTTGGAATTACAGTAAATCAACTCTGAAAGTGTTTAAATCACTGACTACAGCATTAATGAGAGTAGTTTATTACTGTACTTTTATTTTTTTAAATGCATGTGTTTATTATATCAATATGTATTGGTGATTATTTGTATTTGCATGCAATTTCAGCTTCCGGACTCGAAAAGGCAGGGATCTTTGCGCTCCCCCTGAAGTCGAATGGGTCATAGACTTGAAAAATGCAGTAGACAGCAAGCAAATAAAGAAACACAAGGTATATCAGAATATCAGTTAATTTAAAATGGTACCAATATATGCGATTGTAGCTTTTGCATACGATAGTCATGGATCATTTTTATTTCTTTTCTTCGATGTAGATATGATAAAGGTATTTAAGTGTTTGTTTCATTCTAGAGTCATACATATACTATATTAATTGCTCACATGTCAAATTCATGCCAATAAAAAACAAACAATCATCAGGGCAGTGTGACCATCTGCTAATCTGACACAGCTACTCGCATTAAGAAACCACTATACATCAAACCACAGACCACAAACCAGATACTCAGCTGACTCTCTTCTCCTTCTCTGTTTTGATATTACAGGATAATATCTGTCAAGACAAGAAAGCCTAGGCTGCTTGGGTGAACACACCCACACACCCACGAGGTGTGGTGAATAAAGCTGGAAGTTGATGTTTTAGAGATCATGGCAGCTAAACAGCTAAATTGTAATTCTGCTGTAATTCTTGCTGTTACAGCATGCTTTTAAATAATATTTTTTTCTCCGCATTGTAATGCATCTGCACCTTCATATTACTTTTTTTCCGTAACAACATATAAGCTTGTTAAAAAAATACTTTGACGTTTTGTTAAACTGTGACCAAAAATCTTGGCCATATCTGTGATGTTACTATTGCTTTAACTGTGAGTCAATCAATAAAGGATTTAAAACAGGATCAGGGCATTTATCAGCTCTTGTCTCAACAAAATAAAGCAAGAAGTAAAAGTGCATTAATGTCTTTTTTTTAATGTCTTTTTTTCTGTCCAACAGAAAATGTGAAATGAATGTTAAATGAATGTTAGTGTCTGAAAAAGTGGCCATGTTGTAGAAAGTTTGGATTAAAAAAAGACAACCTTACATTGAGCATTATAGCCTTGAAGCACACATTGTTAATTATGTTAATTATCTGTATTTTTGGCGAAATAATTGTATTTAAGTTTAAAGATTGTTTATGTATCCTTGTGTAATGATTTAAATGATAAAAAAAAATTAGGGCATTTCTCAGCCCTCAGTTTTATACAGAGGTTTGTTACAAATTAAACAGAATCAAGTAAAAGTACATTAATGTCTTTTTTTTGTCTGGCAACTGTGTATATGAATGTTATTGTCTGAAAAAAGTGGTCATGTTGTAGAAAGGTTGGGTGGAAAAATTACATTGTTAATTCCATGTTCTATGTATTTTGGTCTAAAATTATATTATACAAGTTGTTAACAATCGTTTATGTATTCTGGTCTAATGATCTTTAAGGGTTCTATTTATTTCATAATTTAATGCCATCATTACATGCTTGTAGTTTTGACTTATGAACTGTTTTAAAAATGCATGGATAATCTGAAAATAAACATAATTTTAGTTGCAATACTGCTTGCATATTTTTTTTACAGAAATATTGTCACAATGATAACAATATTATTAATATAAAATTATCAACATTAACTGCTCTTACTGTAATATCACAATTATTATATACAGAATGAGCAAATATTTCTTCACTGATTATGAAAAATTGGTTGTCAATTGTCTATCTATCTATCTATCTATCTATCTATCTATCTATCTATCTATCTATCTATCTATCACCCAAAGATCTTCTATCGACTTGAGGTCAGGACTTCAAGTTCTTTCACACCAAACTCGCTCGTCAGGTTGGAAGAGGAAGAGGCCATCCAGTTCCAACACGACTGCGCACCAGTGCACAAAGCAAGGCCCGTAAAGACATGGATGAGCGAGTTTAATGTAGAAGAACTTGACTGACGTGACCTCAACCCGATAGAACACCTTGGAGATGAATTAGAGCGGAGACTGCGAGCCAGGTCTTTATGTCCAACATCAGTGTCTGACCTCACAAATGCGCTTCTGGGAAAATGGTAAAGAAATTTCCAGAAACACTCTCCTAAACCTTGTGGAAAGCCTTCACAGAAGAGTTGAAGCTGTTATAGCTGCAAAGGGGGGTGGGAACCACCATCATATTAAATACCATGGATTAAGAATTAAATGCTAATGAAGTTCATATGCATGTGAAGGGCAGGCGAATTGAGCGAATACTTTTGGTGATATAGTGTATTTATCTATGATGATACTTCGGTGGAGGTGATTAGTAAGGAGCGCTTACTCTCCAGGACACCAGATGGCGCTGATGCTGCAGAGCAGCAATTTGTCTCGCTGGTGTTTACATTCCCAAAGAAGAACACAAACCTCCGAACGTCTGTTTTGTACGATGGTACAGACGCGACTGAGAGACTGTTTAATTTTGCTCTCTCGCACGTTCATCCTGTTTGCGCTGCTTTATAAAGAAGTTGCTAGATGCGATGTCGGTAAGCTGCGTTTCATGTATTATCATTATTATTAAGGTCGGATTAGTTAGCTTAGTAAAGCGGGTGTCAAATGTGTCTCGTTGCTAGGAAACGAGTTTCAGGTGACTGTGCTCACACACACACACACTACACACTATGCACTGTACACTATATAGTGCGTTACAGTATGTGTCCTGAATTGGGATTGAGCCGGTGACAACTTTAAATAGTGGTGTAAAATCTTCAGTCCTTTATTTATTGCACGTGGTCATATCTATTAATATGCTGTAGCACTCATTATCACATGCAAGTTAATTCACAGTGTAAGCATTTTGTTCTTTGTTTAACTTTAAATTAATTCACAAGTGTCAAGGGGATTAGTTTGTTCTCTGATTTGTTGTATGATTATCAAAGATGTTTCCCTCACTCATCTTCTATACCGCTTTATCCTGGAGGAAACCCACTAATCACGGGGAGAACACGCACACAGAGGCGGGAATCCAGCCTGGCTGGGAATCGAACCCGGACCCTGGTGGTGCAAGGCGACAGTGCTAACCACTACACCACCGTGCTGCCCCAAATGGCTTTAAAAAAATGCATGTGTGTTAGAGATGAAGGTATATGTATTCTGATTGTTTTGTGAGGTGATTCATGCCTTGCACCTCCAGGGTCTGGGTTCGATTCCCATCCCGCGTGTATGGAGTTGGTGGATTTCCTCCGGGTACTATTTGGCTTCCCAAATTGCCCGTAGTGTGAGTGTGTGTGTGTGCCCTGCGATGGATTGGCACCAATCCAGGGTGTACCCCACCTCGTGCCCTAAGTCTCCTGGGATAGTCTCCAAATCCCCCCCCTCCCCCAATCCTAATAAAGCAGTATAGAGTGAGTGAGTGAGTGAGTGAATTTATCTATGGAACTGGGTATCTAGCAGGATTACATCTAACATGTTGCTTTGTTGTCATTTGTGTCAGTGTTTATGCCGTCAGTCCTTGCTGCATCTGGTCCAAGAGCGTCCGCCTTCCTGGTTGGGAACCTGACTGGAGTGTCGCTGACCATCAGCAGCGCCTCACCCGCCAGTGCTACAGGTATGAGTCATATCTGTGACACCGTCACATATATAATTTTATTAAATTACAAACTATAAAAAGATTCACATATAAACATACAGTGTCTATAGGTTATTTTGTGTTGGTTCTGTGTGATAGGACGCTTCCCTTCAGCTTCCTGCCTGCCGTCGCAAAGCAGCCAATGGATTTTGTCAGATGAGCCAATGGGAAAGGTGTGCATTTGCAGTTTTTGAAGCTTCTTAAATGATACAGAATCTACACTAGGTTTGGATATTACTTTCAAATGTGCATCTTTTAATTACTGACCAACTGATGTTATTTATTAACACCTTAGAACTTGGGATAAAAGAACTAGTACTGTGAATGTTGTTGACATTGAACAGCTGCTGTGAATTGTGATTTTATTGTAGCTACAGTATTTCTGATATTCATGAATGACTACCAGCTTATGGTTGAGCACTGAGCTTTTTTAAACACCTATTTAATTTTTTTTCCCTCTAAAATGGTAATATTTTTGTTTGGTGGCTGCACAGTGCCGCAGTCTTTTTTTATTTATTTATTTTTTATTTATAAAAGACGCTTGAGCGTGCAGGAATTTGGCCGTGTGTGTGTGTTTTTATCTCTGCAGATCATGCATTTGTAAGAGCTTTTGTAATACAGCAAATAATTTGTATATTTTTTTTATTAGGAGTTAATAGTGTGTAATAGTTAATAATTGTAATTTACGGTTCATCATAAACCCAGGCAACATGGCCTAAACATTACATTGACTCTCTGTGTTTGCCGTTTTCATTAATAGTAAGCTCAAAAGTTTGCATCCCCATGGGTTTCCCAGGGTTCACACAACCCTTTCATCCTTAGTGCATGTAAACAAGTTTCCAGCCTTGTCCTGCAGTGTGCCTCTATTAACCACTTCTCCTGTAACAGAGCAGCCTCCTGGTGCGTGTTAGTCTGAACCAAAGCTTACAGCTGTGTGCCAGTGCGAATGAGACAAACTGCTGTAGCCAGCTGCTGTGCGTGAGAGAGACTGTCATGGTGTCTGCATGTCTGGGTGACATCCCCCAAGCCTCTCTCATCGTTCAGGCTCAGATCTACGCCCGACTGCTTCCCGCCGGCCCTGTATCAGGTTAGGGACATATTCTGGAATGCTTTGTTGTTTGCAAGGTGTGATCATAAATATAGCTGCTTATATGTATTTATTTCACTTGTTCTTGTAGGGAATAAAACAGCAATTCCTAATCAAGTGTACCAGCCCCTTGGGCCGTGTCCATGTGACCTCACAGCAAATGCATGTGACGTGCGATGCTGCTGTGACAAGGTACTTAATAATGTCTACTTTTGAGATATGGTTTTAATACGGTTAAAAAAAAAAAAGTGAAAGCTAGGACCCTCTGAGACCGTAGTCTGGTATCTGGGTGTGATGGCTAAAAACACGTTATTGTCGGTGTAATTCCTACAGGACTGTGCACCAGATCTGTTGTGGCTTTTTACTGGACGATGTCTCGCTGGTCCGTTTGGAGGGATGGTCTCTCCTGTTCCTGACTATGTCTGCTCAGTTCAGTCGGCTGTCAATGTTCCTGATTGGTTCCCTTTCCTCTGTGTCTCATCTGCTTTGGAGAACAACCCATTCCTTGGACTTTTCTATGATGGAACTATTGTGTAAGTGATTTATTATTATCATTTTTTTTTTATCTCTCTTTGTAATTAGCTTTTACGCTCTATATGTGTTTAATGTTTCTATACATCTCCAGCACTCCGAAGCCTGCTCCATCTTTCCAGGCACCACAGCTGACCGCACCTGTACCTCCTACAAATTACCATCAGGGGGCGCCCATCTTCACCACAGACAACCAGTACTTCACCATCCCACAGGTGGACGTCTAGACAGGGTGTCGCTCTTATTTATATGCTGTCGGTTCAGCAATACTGATGTTCAGTGTTCCTCTGTGTGCAGGTGTCCATGTTGGGACAGTGCTTGGAGAAAGCTCCGGTTGCGTTCCTGCAGAACTTTGAGGCCCTGTGTGTGAGAACTCTGCAGTCCTGCCCTGCCAAACCAGCGAATCTCAGCGTGACGGTCAGAGGTGACCAAGGAGGTGAGGTTGTTCTTGTTTGAGTTGAATCAGGAGTGTCAAGATTTGTCCGTCTGCTCAGGTCATGGTAGCATTTACAAGCAATAATTCTTCAGTTAGCTTAATCAAACGTTGTTTTGTGAACATCTCTTGGGTGTTAAAATATTTTTACGGAGTGCTTAAAAGTCTCAACTTAATTTTGAAGCATCTCAAGCTTTCATGTGTGCTGATGTGTGTAGGAGTGATCGCCGTTGCCGTCACAGATGAAGTCATCACAGATCTCAGCCCGTTCTTATCAAATCCTCCTCCTAATCCTGGTCTGTTATTTAAACTTTCCACCTCGCCATTTTATCTTTGCTGTTCTTTGCTCGTAGTCTTTGTATTAAACCTGTCTTCTCTTTCTCTTTCTAGCAACTGAGACACAGTCGTGTGTGAATGTGGTTCTGTCTTTAAGTTATACATTTCAGTGGAAAGGGAACGGCATTACAGCCATCAGTGTGACTCGCCGCATTGGAAACATGACCTTCAGTCCTGGAGGTGAGAGTGTGAGCTGGCATGTATGCTTATAGCTATCTGGGTAATGTGAAAAATGGTGAATCCAAAATATATTGTTAACCCTTTACTGGCCAGCTGTTTTTAAATTTTTAACCACGCCCATGGGTATACAGTGGCTTGCAAAAGTATTCGGCCCCCTTGAACTTTACCACATTTTGTCGCATTACAGCCACAAACATGAATCAATTTTATTGGAATTCCACGTGAAAGACCAATACAAAGTGGTGTACACGTGAGAAGTGGAGCGAAAATCATACATGATTCCAAACATTTTTTACAAATAAATAACTGAAAAGTGGGGTGTGCGTAATTATTCAGCCCCCTTTGGTCTGAGAGCAGTCAGTTGCCCATAGACATTGCCTGATGAGTGCTAATGACTAAATAGAGAGCACCTGTGTGTAATCTAATGTGAGTACAAATACAGCTGCTCTGTGACGGCCTCAAAGGTTGTCTAAGAGAATATTGGGAGCAACAACACCATGAAGTCCAAAGAACACACCAGACAGGTCAGGGATAAAGTTATTGAGAAATTTAAAGCAGGCTTAGGCTACAAAAAGATTTCCAAAGCCTTGGACATTTACATTTAGGCATTTGGCAGACGCTCTTATCCAGAGCGACTTACATTTTTTATCTCATTATCAGAGGTGTCAAGTAACGAAGTACAAATACTTCGTTACCTTACTTAAGTAGAAATTTTGGGTATCTATACTTTACTGGAGTAATTATTTTTCAGCCGACTTTTTACTTCTACTCCTTACATTTTTAAGCAATTATCTGTACTTTCTACTCCTTACATTTTAAAAATAGCCTCGTTACTCTATTTTTATGATCAGAACGCGTAACCCCCCCGGTCGCATGATAAGAACGCGCACAACGCCCCCCCCCCCCCACCCCCTCGCATGATCAGAAAGCGAGACCTTAATGCTTTTGTCGCCCCTCACGGTACTTTTACTTTTATACTTTAAGTAGTTTTGAAACCAGTACTTTTACACTTTTACTTGAGTAAAAAGCTTGAGTTGATACTTCAACTTCTAAAGAAGTATTTTTGAACCCTAGTATCTATACTTCTACTCAAGTGATGAATGTGAATACTTTTGACACCACTGCTCATTATACATCTGAGCGGTTAAGGGTCTTGCGCAAGGGCCCAACAGTGGCAACTTGGTGGTTGTGGGGATTGAACCTGGGATCTTCCGAACCATAGTCCAATGCCTTAACCACTGAGCTACCCCTAACATCCCACTGAGCACTGTTCACGCGGTCATGCAGAAATGAAAGGAGTATGGCACAACTGTAAACCTACCAAGACAAGGCCGTCCACCTAAACTCACTGCAGAGATCTACAGCTCAGGTGGGGGAATCTGTCCATAGGACAACTATTAGTCGTGCACTGCACAAAGTTGGCCTTTATGGAAGAGTGGCAAGAAGAAAGCCATTGTTAACAGAAAACCATAAGAAGTCCCGTTTGCACAGCAAACATGTGGAAGAAGGTGCTCTGGTCAGATGTGACCAAAATGGAACTTTTTGGCCAAAATGCAAAATGCTATGTGTGGTGGAAAACTAACACTGCACATCACTCTGAACACACCATCCCCACTGTCAAATATGGTGGTGGCAGCATCATGCTCTGGGGGTGCTTCTCTTCAGCAGGGGCAGGGAAGCTGGTCAGAGTTGATGGGAAGATGGATGGAGCCAGATACAGGGCAATCTTGGAAGAAACCTCTTGGAGTCTGCAAAAGACTTGAGACTGGGGTGGAGGTTCACCTTCCAGCAGGACAACGACCCTAAACATAAAGCCAGGGCAACAATGGAATGGTTTAAAACAAAACATATCCATGTGTTAGAATGGTCCAGTCAAAGTCCAGATCTAAATCCAATCGAGAATCTGTGGCAAGATCTGAAAACTGCTGTTCACAAACACTGTCCATCTAATCTGACTAAGCTGGAGCTGTTTTGCAAAGAAGAATGGGCGAGGATTTCAGTCTCTAGATGTGCATAGCTGGTAGAGACATACCCTAAAAGACTGGCAGCTGTAACTGCAGCAAAAGGTGGTTCTACAAAGTATTGACTCAGGGGGCTGAATAATTACGCACACCCCACTTTGCAGTTATTTATTTGTAAAAAATGTTTGGAATCATGTATGATTGTCGTTCCACTTCTCACGTGTACACCACTTTGTATTGGTCTTTCACATGGAATTCCAATAAAATTAATTCATGTTTGTGGCTGTAATGTGACAAAATGTGGAAAAATTCTAGGGGGCCGAATACTTTTGCAAGTCACTGTACAGTCGTGGCCAAAAGTTTTGAGAATTACATAAATATTGGAAATTGGAGAAGTTGCTGCTTAAGTTTTTATAATAGCAATTTGCATATACTCCAAATTGTTATGAAGCGTGATCAGATGAATTGCACCTAAATCAACAATTCATTGGATCATCAAGCGCTTCAAGGAAAGAGGTTAAATTCTTGTTAAGAAGGCTTCAGGGCGTCCAAGAAAGTCCAGCAAGCGCCAGGATCGTCTCCTAAAGAGGATTCAGCTGCGGGATCGGAGTGCCACCAGTGCAGAGCTTTTGCTCAGGAATGGCAGCAGGCAGGTGTGAGCGCATCTGCACGCACAGTGAGGCGAAGACTTTTGGAAGATGGCCTGGTATCAGGAAGGGCAGCAAAGAAGCCACTTCTCTCCAAAAAAAAAAACATCAGGGGCAGATTGATCTTCGGCAGAAAGTATGGTGAATGGACTGCTGAGGACTGGGGCAAAGTCATATTCTCCGATGAAGCCGCTTTTCGATTGTTGGGGCATCTGGAAAAAGGCTTGTCCGGAAAACAAAAGGTGAGCGCTACCATCAGTCCTGTGTCATGCCAACAGTAAAGCATCCGGAGACCATTCATGTGTGGGGTTGCTTCTCATCCAAGGGCGTGGGCACACTCACAATTTTGCCCAAAAACACAGCCATGAATAAAGAATGGTATCAAACCACCCTCCAACAGCAACTTCTTCCAACAACAGTTTGGTGAAGAACAATGCATTTTCCAGCACGATGGAGCACCAAAAGTGATAACTAAGTGGCTCGGGAACCAAAACATTGAAATTTTGGGTCCATGGCCTGGAAACTCCCCAGATCTTAATCCCATTGAGAACTTGTGGTCAATCCTCAAGAGGCAGTGGACAAACAAAAACCCACTAATTCTGACAAACTACAAGAAGTGAGAGCCCAGTCGAATTGTAGAGGTCCTGAAAAAGATGGACCAACACTGCAAATACTGACTCTTTGCATAAATGGGATGTAATTGTCGATAAAAGCCTTTGAAACGTACGAAGTGTTTGTAATTATATTTCAGTACATCACAGAAACAAAGATCTAAAAGCAGTTTAGCAGCAAACTTTGTGAAAACTAATATTTGTGTCATTCTCAAAACTTTTGGCCACGACTGTATATGTGTTCTGAGCTAAAACGTACCTTTACATTCACATCAAAACACATACAGTTCTTTAAAAGAAAATAATTGCATTATGTCTGCCAGGGTTTGATTTAAATGAGATGATGGTGAAATATAATTTGGTTTGATAGACGGTTTTAATCCAGCACTATACTTGGAAAGTGAAAAATTTCAAGACGTTTTCCAAGGCCCTCCCTCCCTTTTTTATCGAAATTTATTTTTACATTTATTTTTTTCTTTTCCAAAGATTTTCGTCATTGTAATTTTTAGGTTGGAAATCAAAGATTGGTGATGTTACTATACAGTATTTGCATTAAACACAGATAAAGATAAGGCATGCTCGTTTAAATATGAAACATGCAAAAAGAGTTTTTTTTTTTTTTTTTTTTTTTTTTACAAATATGTTTTTTTTTTTTTGAGATACTGATATTGATGTTTGTGGTTTTTCACCTGAGCATCCGAGTAAGGGTTAAGTCCTTTGTACTGAGGTACTGAAGCAATGTCAAAATGAGAGCTACCACCTTTAATCTTTTATCTTTTACCCTTTATCTTTAATACTTATCAGCAAACCTGGTTTCAATTTTAGATTATTTGATTACTTTTTGTTTTCCAGAAAACTTTTAAATGCAACCAATTTTTACAATTTGTTCTACAATAACTTGTATTTAATGAATATTATTAAATGTTAATTTACATGTTTATCCCAAGTCCAAAATGCTATACAAAAAGCGGATCTGATGTACTATATTAGACTATTACTTAAAAAAAATCCATCATTGATATATATATATATATTGAATAGAATTATCTGCATTTTGTTCTAATGTGCAAACTTTTGCAACTTATTGCAAAATATTTATTCACTAAAATTTTATGAAGTTAAAAAATTATAGCAATGACTGTTTTTACTTTATAAAGCATAGTGTGATTCAGATCAGTCATGTTTGTACATTATCAGTGCACAATTAACACCCCATCCCCCTTTTCGCAGTGACCCTGACGACCCGTTTCTCTGCAGTATTTATTAACGGAAATATCACAGCTCAGCCCAACTCTGGCAACCCAGGTCTAACTACATCTTAGCTCCTTAAAATGATCTAGGGACCAGTATAAATTTGTCTTGCTTACTTTTGATTATTATTATTATTTTTTTTTAGGTTATCAGGTGGGAAGGCCAGTGATTGGTGGAGTTTTGGACGATGCTACCGGAGGCGTAAGGAGAGCTTCATTCAGCCTCTGGCAAGGAGGTAACATCACAACGAGTTACAGTATCTACAGTATTTGCTTCAACTCTTTATAAAAACATAATGTTATTCATAAAATAATAAGTAATGAATGCCATCACATCATGCAAAAATTTTTAGGTGCTAGCTCACGGAGAAGTTAAAGTAGTTATAACATTAAGCGTTGTCCTATGACCACAAACCACATTATGTTTAAACATAGCTATAAGGATATTAGGATTTTTTTTCTAGTCATTTAGCCTTCTTATTTATCCACCACTGACTTCTGTCTTATCTGCAATGAAAGATGGCCTGTGCTCCTCTGCTAACCTGAGGCCGGTTCTCTATGGAATAAACTCAACATCTGGATGCCTGCTGTCTGTCAGTTTACTTAATCTTACCGAGTGCAGTCAACTTAGGTGAGCACTGTAATCTACATAATGTCTCTCAAAGAACAGTCTGGTAGTATTGGAAACAGGTTAATCAGCTGTGAGGATAAAGAATAACAGGAGTCTGTTCTTTCCACCCCACATAAACTTTTCACATAGACTTGCTAATATTTGTCTTTGGACAGTGTAACCTTCTCTAAACTTGATCAGATCTACAGTTGAACACTGCACCATTATGGGAGAAGCTAGCCACCCCCAATGTTGGGACTACGACCGGAAAGGCAAGAGAGTTGGTCTGACATGATGCAGAGAAGGAAGGTGGATATACTATTATGTGTCCAGGAGACCAGGTGGAAAGGTAGACAGGCTAGAAGCCTAGCTTGTTTAACCATGTTGTGGATGTGGATGACTGGATGTGAATGTTCCGTAGGTGGAAAGAGTATCTGATAGGTTAAGTCTGAAGTTGGAAATTGATGGTGTGGTGTGCAATGTTGTTAGTGGTTATGCTCCACAGGTAGGATGTGTGTTAGAAGGGAAGGAGAAATTCTGGAATGAGTTAGATGAAGTGATGCAGAGCATCCCCAGAGGTGAGAGAGTGGTGACTGGTGCAGATTTTAATGGACATGTTGGGGAAGGGAACAGAAGTGATGAGAATGTGATGGGCAGATTGGTCTTCAGGACAGGAACGTAGAAGGGCTGATGGTGGTGGACTTTGCAAAGAGGATGGAAATGGCAGTACTTTCTTCCAGAAGCGCTCAGGTGGACTACGCCTTGTGTCGACATTGTAATCTGATGGAGATCAGTGACTGCAAAGTGTTGGTAGGGGAGAGTGTATCCAGACAACACAGAATGGTAGTGTGTAAAATGACCCTGGTGGTGAGGAAGGTGAAGAGGACAAAGGCAGAGCAGAGGACACAGTGGTGGAAGTTGAAAAAGAAAGAATGTTGTGCAGTTTTCAGGAAGGAGACAGGCTATGGATTATCAGGAGGTGCTTCCAGTTGACTTGTCACTTTGGGAGTGATGAAATGATTCTTGATTCTATCCATCCTTGTCAGAGGGACAACCCATGTTAGATAAAGTCAGAGAGGCCAGATTGATGTGGTTTGGACATGTTTAGAGAAAGAGATTGTGAGCATATTGGTAGAAGGATGCTGGGGTTGGAACTGCCAGGCAGGAGGTCTAAAGGAAGACCAAAGAGGAGATTTATGGATGCAGTGTGAGAGGACATGAAATTCGTTGGGGTGAAAGGCGATGATGCAGAGGATAGAGTAAGAAGAAGGCAGATGATTTGCTGTGGCGACCCCTGAAAGGGAACAGCCGAAAGGCAAAGAAAAAGTGTTTACCAAAAAGTGAACCATGGCCCCCTTGTGTGCTGTGATGGTACTGCAGATTGTCTGTAAAAGATGATTTACAATAAATAAACAAATAAAAAGTTTAACATTTTCATTTTGTTAATTAAGTTTTTAATTATTATAAAATGTTTAGCATTAAATATTGGCACCATACTTGTAATATTTATAAAAAGTAATCAGATTCTGTTAATCATTTATCTCACTTATGTATGTCATCATTAGTGAGGAATCATAATAAACAGTCAGAATACAGGCTTAACGGTTTATTGTTTGCACTTATTTATTTATTTTTTTTACATTTGTTGCTTTACACATTGTGCATGGATTATTATGGCACTGCATTGCTGTAGGCCCAGAAATATATGATTGTTCTGTTTATGATATAAAAACATATCGTTACAGAGAAACACTTTAAGTGTTTTGTGTGTTGTTCCAGATATGCGATTAAAGGTTCGGATGGATCTCAGAAGATCTTCAAATTTCAAACTGCGCCATGGTTTACTTTAGTTTGGGAATGACTGTGTTAGAGCATTGTGCTTTGACTTCTCTTCTAATTTCAGAGAAACTGTTCGCTCCACTTTGGCTGCTTTAGTCCCTGCTGCATTGGTTTCCAGTACAGGAAAGCCAGATTTTTCCACAACGACCAACTGGACCCGTGCCACTAGTGAGTAAAGAACAACTTGTTGATTGTCATGACCAAACATTGTTTACTCTTTATTGTAAGAAAATGGTCCCTGGTTGCCTGTAAATGGTCTTTAAAACTTAAAGAAGGTCTTTAATACTTCTCTCAAGGGCTTTAGGTTGTCTTCATGAATGTAAGAAATTACTAATTTATACTCTATGAATATCCCTAAAGGGACTTTAGGGGGGCGTTCAAATGTGTAGGGCATTTTAGGTCTGGAAGATATCACTAATAAATCAACAAAACAAAACAAAAAAAAACACTAAAGGAGATTTGTAACTACTGGGTCTGGTTAAGAACTGTAATTCCATTTTGTGAGGACCAGGTGATTACGATGATTTAAACTCAGTCCCATCATTATGAGGACATATAATATGTTTTGACATCCTCACAAAGAGCTGAACTAACTAATCTGAGGTGAGGATACAGCGGTACCTCGGCATACAAACTTCAAACCAATAAACCCGCCTGCCGAGGAACCAGTGTACCGAGAAGGCACAATTCTTCCCGAACATTCCTTTCATTTTCCTTTCTTCATCTTGGCCACTTTCTCCTTGCGCTTCTTCACATGCTTCGGGACCTTCGTTCTGCGTTTCTCTCTCTCTGAGCTTCTTGAACCAACTTCTTTCTTTCTTTTTTGTCCAGATGTTGCGTTTTGTCCTGGTCGCTGTGTTCTGACGAGTCCTCTTCTCCAGATTCGTTCTCATCTTCGTCATCCTCCTCTTCCTCACTACTGCTCTTGTCCTCAGCACAGCCCTCTAGTAAGGAGGGAATCGTCCTTTTTCAGTCCCATCACTGTCTGGTACAGAATGTTATCGTTCTGCTTGTACTATCCTGCTCCCTCGTCATGGCGTCCACGTCTCGTTCGTAATGGCTCACTTCGTTGAGCGTACGAGGGATGCAGGCGTTCTTAAACACCTCCTCGTCCACTTTGTCCTGATTGGATCTCTCCTCAGCTATCCTGGTTGATGCGATCTCCATCGCTTTTTCCAGGTACTGGTTGATGTTGTCGCTGGTGATGGACGGGTCTGTGACGAACTCAAACAGAACCCTTCAACACATTATCAAAACCTGGAAGGATAGTGCTGAACTATCAGCTTTGTGGAAGAAAGGTGGTCGGTTAAAAAAAAATTATAAATCATGGGCGGAGATGACTTAAACACTTGAAGTTGGAATCTTAAAAATTAAAAAGCAAAACCAGAACTATGTTTAATAGTGAGAGTAAGAAAATTGTCATACAGTGTTATAAGAACAGGATTGGGAACAGCTGTGTCCATAAGAAAACCACTTGTCACTTGTCAGTTAGTTGGTGTGAGAGAAGAGGATGCAGAGGATCGGGTTAGAGGGAGATGATTCGCTGTGGCGACCTCCGAAAGGGAACAGCCGAAAGACAAAGAAGAAGTGAATATTCATCAAAGTTTTAAAATGTTTCATTTTGTTATTTAGTTTTAAAGTATTAGTTCAGTGCTACAATGATATACAGTGGGGGAAATAAGTATTTGATCCCCTACAGATTTTCTAAGTTTGCCCACTTACAAAGAAATGAAGGGTCTATAGTTTGTATCATAGGTTTATGGTAAAGGATTGAGACAGAATATCAGAATATCAACCAAAAATCCAGAAAAAGCACATGATACAAGTGTTATGAATTAAGTTGCATTTCAATGAGGGAAATAAGTATTTGATCCCCAAGCAAAAACATGACTTAGACTTAGTACTTTGGTAGTGAAACCCTTGCTGGAAAGCACAGTGGGAAGGCGTTTCTTGTAGGTGTTTACCAGATTTGCTCACATCTTGGGATGCATTTTGATCCACTATTTTTCATTTTCTCTAAATGTTTAAGGTTTCTTGCCTGTTGCTTACAGTTATAGCTCTCTCCGTAAATTTTCTATTTGATTAAGGGCTGAAGACTGGCTAGACCACTCCATGACCTTAATGTGCTTATTCTTGAGCCACTCCTTAGTTGCCTTGGCAGTATGTTTGGGGTCATTTTCATGCTGGAAGACCCATCCTCAACCCATTTTTAGGAGGTTCTCATCCAAACTTTTACAACACATGGCCTCATCCATTGACCCCTCAGTGCAGCAAAGTCAATCTGTACCATTAGCAGAGAAACAGCCCCAAAGCATAATGTTTCCACCTCCGTGCTTGACTGTAGGGACTGTGGTGTTCTTAGTGTCATAGACACCATTTTTCATCCTCCAAAAACAGCAAGTCGAGTTGATGACAAAGAGCTCAATTTTGGTTTCATCTGACTACAGCAAGTTTATCCCAATCTTTCTCTGTTCATTGGCGAACCTCAGACGGGTCTGTACAAGTGTCTTCTTGAGGAGGGGAAGCCTTGCTGTGCTGAAGGATTTCAATCCATGCAGGCGTATTGTGTTACCAGTGGTTTGTTTGGTGACTGTGCCCCAACTGCCTTCAGATCATTCACAAGCTCCTCCCGTGTAGTCCTGGGCTGGTCCCTCATTTTTCTCATGATTATTTTTACTCCATGAAGTGATATCTTGCATATTAATGGTTACTTTATTTCTTTCATTTGTAAATAATCGCTCCAGCAGTTGTCTCCTTCTCACTAAGCTTCTAGCTGATGGTCTTGTAGCCCATTCCAGCCTTGTGCAGGTCTAAAATCTTGTTCCTGACTTGCTTTGACAGCTCTTTGGTCTTGCCGATGGTGGTGAGGTTTGAATGGAAGATAGAGATTTTGTTGACAGGTGGCTTTTATACACATACCACATGGTGGTTAGGAGCACCTTCTTAAATTAACATGTGTACCACAAGAGCACATAACCAGTCTGTGAGAGGCAGAATTATTGTTGGTTGGTAGGGGATCAAATACTTATTTCCCTCATTGAAATGCATCTTAATTCATAACATTTGTATCATGTGCTTTTTCTGGATTTTTGGTTGATATTCTGTCTCAATTCTTTACCATAAACATATGATACAAACTATAGACCTTTCATTTCTTTGTACATGTAAGTGGGCAAACTTAAAAAAATCTGTGGGGGATCAAATGCTTATTTCTCCCACTGTAAATATATCTCTACGATCCTCAATAAAAGAGTTCAGTCAAATACAGTGGAAGACACATTTGAGCCAAAATGGCGTCTGGGATGCCACTTGTAATTTCAAGATGCAGAGAAAACACATTTTAAGTGTGAGATTCGTTTCCTTAGTCGTGGTTATGGTTTTTGGCCACATGATGGCAGTGTGGGGAAAGGGGACAGAGGTGATATGTTACCATACATTGGTGTGTTTTTCATTGTACTGTATGTTCATGTCAAACATCTCACTTTGTTGGACTTAAGAACAAATCCAACTTACAAATGTGCTCCTGCAACGGAACTCGTTTGGAATTCAGTGATTAGCTCTGATATCTTATGACACAATACCACTGCTCCTGTACAATTGTTTCAAACTCATATCTATTTAATAGATTTTTATAATTACAAACATCTTGGGTCTATGGACTTTTAATTAAAATCAAAGTATGTGTGAAGTTAATGTTTTAATGTTTGAAATATGTTTATATATACTTTGTATTATTTATTAAAGATGCAGTACAGAACTCTAGTCAGACAGTTGGAAGCTCTGGGGGTGTGTGCTCTGGTGTTCCAGCTCACCTACACATTCACATCAGAAGTGTGGTCATGGCAACCATAAATGGGGTACCACAGAAAATGATTCAGGCTGTGGAGTTAAAGTAGGTCAATGCTTAATCATCTTATTCGTCTTATTCCTGTCCGACCTCACTTTCTAAGTTTAAGATGAATCCACTGATTCTGCTGTCTTAGTTTTAAGACGTCTACATGGAGTTTAGAGTGCGACGCAGCTCAAGGATCCGTTTGTCTGACTGCAGACCTGACACAGAAGTTCCCTGTGACCTCTTCTGTGACCTTCACAGAGGCTCCTGTCAGTGGACAATCGCCCATGTCCAGGTGAGTCAGAAACATTCACAGGTTATGAGAATACATTAACTTCGGCGTTATAGTTATCAGTGCCCGCAACTTTGGTCTATTTAAATCTCTGCCCGGTCAGTGTGTAGATTCTAAGATGTATTTAATTTCCCTGGGGATGATCGGCTCTTCGCTGTCTACAGATTACCTCTCTGCCTTTGTCCGTCTGAGCCTTTTTGTGGAGCAGCTGTGAAACGTTTCTCGATTGCCATATTGGACTTTGTTTACTTGGAACTTGATCACTGTAATTACTTCAATGCACAATCCTGCTCATAAATCCTCGCAGCCATGCTGAGTCAGGCTTTCCTCCCTTCCTGACGTGTTAAATCTGGATGACTTGGGTTCTCGAAAAACTGTCTTATTTAATCATATTTAAGTATTTTATATCTTTTTTTCAACCATGGTGCAATTGAATCCAATTCAAATTCAATGCAAAGCTGGTAGGTCCGAAGTTTTTATAACCAGGAGGATTATAGTTCGAAGTTTTTATGCACTTGGTCTGATGCATTATTGTTTCTATGGTGACTAATAATTCAGGTTGATGTAAATTGGTACTCTCTGAATTAACCAAAATGTTTAGTTTTAATTGAAGGTCTCTCCAGTGTCAGGGTCACACATTTTGCTTGTGCTGGGGTTTAAATGGAGAAAAAAAGAGAAGTGAATTTTTCTAGCTTATATAAGTGACAACAGGAACTAGTTTGTATAAGTGATTATACATTGATTAAATGTGGTGTTGTTTTGTTTAATAAAATAGAAATATGTACAGTAGGTTTACATGATTAAGCAGAATAACACATTCCTGGCTGTGTACTTCTAATATGATACCTCTGGCGGTGATGTGCCTTTATGTAATTCTTACATGACCCTGAAAAGTCAAGGTTTAAGTCATTTTTACATTGTGGATGGGTTTAAAGGAGACCTGTTATGCAAAATATATATATATTTTTGTCATTTTTAGACATTTACAGTGGTGTGAAAAACTATTTGCCCCCCTCCTGATTTCTTATTCTTTTGCATGTTTGTCACACAAAATGTTTCTGATCATCAAACACATTTAACTATTAGTCAAAGATGACACAAGTAAACACAAAATGCAGTTTTTAAATGAGGGGTTTTATTATTTAGGGAGAAAAAAAATCCAAACCTACATGGCCCTGTGTGAAAAAGTAATTGCCCCCTGAACCTAATAACTGGTTGGGCCACCCTTAGCAGCAATAACTGCAATCAAGCGTTTGTGATAACTTGCAACGAGTCTTTTACAGCGCTCTGGATGAATTTTGGCCCACTCATCTTTGCAGAATTGTTGCAATTCAGCTTTATTTGAGGGTTTTCTAGCATGAACCGCCTTTTTAAGGTCATGCCACAACATCTCAATAGGATTCAGGTCGGGACTTTGACTAGGCCACTCCAAAGTCTTCATTTAGTTTTTCTTCAGCCATTCAGAGGTGGATTTGCTGGTGTGTTTTGGGTCATTGTCCTGCTGCAGCACCCAAGATCGCTTCAGCTTGAGTTGATGAACAGATGGCCGGACATTCTCCTTCAGGATTTTTTGGTAGACAGTAGAATTCATGGTTCCATCTATCACAGCAAGCCTTCCAGGTCCTGAAGCAGCAAAACAACCCCAGACCATCAAACTACCACCACCATATTTTACTGATGGTATGATGTTCTTTTTCTGAAATGCTGTGTTACTTTTACGCCAGATTTAACGGGACACGCACCTTCCAAAACGTTCAACTTTTGTCTCGTCGGTCCACAAGGTATTTTCCCAAAAGCCTTGGCAATCATTGAGATGTTTTTTTAGCAAAATTGAGACGAGCCTTAATGTTCTTTTTGCTTAAAAGTGGTTTGCGCCTTGGAAATCTGCCATGCAGGCTGTTTTTGCCCAGTCTCTTTCTTATGGTGGAGTCGTGAACACTGACCTTAATTGAGGCAAGTGAGGCCTGCAGTTCTTTAGATGTTGTCCTGGGATCTTTTGTGTCCTCTCAGATGAGTTGTCTCTGCGCTCTTGGGGTAATTTTGGTCGGTCGGCCACTCCTGGGAAGGTTCACCACCGTTCCATGTTTTTGCCATTTGTGGATAATGGCTCTCACTGTGGTTCGCTGGAGTCCCAAAGCTTTAGAAATGGCTTTTTAACCTTTACCAGACTGATAGATCTCAATTACTTTTGTTCCTGAATTTCTTTGGATCTTGGCATGATGTCTAGCTTTTGAGGTGCTTTTTGTCTACTTCTCTGTGTCAGGTAGCTCCTATTTAAGTGATTTCTTGATTGAAACAGGTGTGGCAGTAATCAGGCCTGGGGGTGACTACAGAAATTGAACTCAGGTGTGATAAACCACAGTTAAGTTATTTTTTAACAAGGGGGGCAATCACTTTTTCACACAGGGCCATGTAGATTTGGAGTTTTTTTTCTCCCTTAATAACGTAAACCTTCATTTAAAAACTGCATTTTGTGTTCAATTATGTTATCTTTGACTAATAGTTAACGGTTTTTGATGAGCAGAAACATTTAAGTGTGACAAACATACAAAAAGAATAAGAAATCAGGAAGGGGGCAAATAGTTTTTCACACCACTGTATATGGGTTTGTCTTGTCCTTTTCCCATTTCATGTGCCAAATTTGTGTGTGGATTTATTAGTTAACATTAGGTGACGACCCCTTAATGGATGCAGGCGAAAGAAACTATGATATTGGCCACAGCGTAAACAAGCCAATAAAACTTTCCCACTATTGTGTCCTCTTATATACAGTAAGAACATCCCTGTCCTTGGCTTGTTGCTCACCTTGGCTTTTCAGTGAAGTGGCTCAGAAGTAGTTTATTTACAGTACACAGACTCTGTAACGGTGCACTTTGGGGGAGCTCTGTGACCTGTGTTAACATGTACTAAACCTTACAACCTAATACTAAAACATGGGATCTTTAAGATAAATGGCAGCTGTTAAATATTCGTTTTAAAATATGTAGTTATACTAATAATCTGCAATTCTCTTCTTCTCTTATTTCTCCACTATAGGTTTCGTATTAACTTCACAGAGTTTGACTGTGACAGGAATGATGTGTGCTGGCCCGAGCTCGCATTCCCACTCACACCTTATTACACTGGTGAGACCTCACACAGCGTACTGTACAGTGCTAAACATGTAATTTTTTTAAATGTAATTCATATGTTTGGTGCTCAGAATAATAAGCAAGTGTAAATTTGTGTGTGTGTTTTTTTTTTTTTTTTTTTTTTCTGGCAGGTGAGCCGTATTCTCAGGCTCTGGCTAAAGGGCTCATCCTTGTCTTCTTCTTTATCGCTGCATCTGTCTTAGGGACACCTTGGAGACAAATTAGACAGGCGTGGAGTAATAGCTTACTTTAATGTGTGTGTGTGTGTCGGAGAGAGAGAGAGAAAGCGAAGATCACTGATGGTGTTTATGGAGGGAAGTGAAAGATGATACTGTAGTCATGACACTTTTTCTCAGGAATGTCATGTCAATTTATTGACCTCTATGAAAACTAGTTTTCTTCACAAGCTTTTTCTATTGAGTTCTTTGTAAAGCCAATGTAAGATAAATATTTTTGATAAATATTTATTATACTGTGTTTTATAGTGGAATAATTTTTTTTTCGAGTTTGTGCTTGTCCTTTTCATAAAAGAAATAAACTTTTATTTATTTATTTTTACTGGTGTTGAATCAAAGTGATTAACCAAGTCATATTTGGTATCTTGTGCACATTCCATTTAGGGCATGTACCTACTGATAGACCACTAGATCAGGATAAAGTGGTTTAAAAAAAAAAAAAGGAGTGGGTGGGGGGGGGGGGGTATTAACTCTAATTTTGCATTGCAGTTGGCAACTATGGTACTATATATATATATATATATATATATATATATATATATATATATATATATATATATATATATATATATATAGCAGACAAGTAATTGAAGTGTACTCACCCAGAAAGGTTTCTATTCATTCGTAGTCTTTTTGAAATATGCTGTGAAATATGATCTTTTAAATAATTAATGTTGTATAATATTGACACAGGGTAAAGGTCAGGGCGGAGCTGTATCATCAACATGCTGTACTGAGGTTTCTTAAATGCAGTAAAATTCCTCCTTCAAATTTTGATGAAAAATAGGTTCTGATCCCCCCCCCTCCTCCCAGAAACAACTCCTGTAGTTGTTTTTAATATTATTAGTGGGATTATATTAATATACTTTGTTTTTGCCCATTCATCATGATTTGACTATGCATTTTAATTTTTTTATAATTCTATTCACACTATAGCCCCATTTTTTTTTTTTAAACTTTATTGTTTCTATCAGTGCCAACGTCTTCATGTAAGTGCATGCATGTGGGGATGTGGCAATAACTCTCAGCCGAGTTCCTGTAATGTCCAAGTGCTGTTTGTGAATGTATGTGTACAGTTCCCACAGACAACAGACAGATGCATCTCTTCTGCAAGTTGCCAACGAGTTATGCGTCTATTTATTTATTTATTTATTTTTGGATCAGACGTTCCACTCGCCAAACGTTCATGGGAACAACCGCTGTGGGCTCCGAGCCACTTTGCCCGGGATCATCATTCACAGATCATTCACACTCAAATGTTTCACTGTGGCTAAGTTTCTCCCCTTACAGTACTGTGCTTGAAGTCTTCTGTAAATGTCAATCAGTTTTGAAAGTCCTTGTTCCCAAAAAAAGTAGAGAATTAATTAATAAATTTTTTTGTTGGGTACATTAGGTAGAAATACAGCTCTATTCACTCTGCTACCATCAACATTTAAGATGTTGACATGATAACATTTTACATTTGTGAATCAATCAACATGCCATACCTTTTATTACAGCTTAGACTTTTCCATTTATATGATTGATTCTTTTATTGATGACACATGCTTCACTGATGATGGATCTTCAAGCACTTAAAATGTGCTTTAGAATTATACAAATTAATTTTCTCCTCACGTGGCGAAATGGGGTGGAGCATGGTTCTGGTGAGTTCTTGCAAGACTACATCTATAAACGTATTACTTAAGTACTATATCCATATATAGTATACATCCATATTGCTTTCGTTAACAAAAATAAAACTTACTTAGTAAATACCTGTATATCATGATTTGAAAAATAACAAATAGTTGTAGGAACCAGGTGTCTTGTGAAAATCGCTTCTTCCTGTCCTTCTGATGCAATTATAGTGATTTAAGTCATTGATACAGGCTCTCTATAGCCACTAACAATGTGTCCATCTTGTGCATATGCAATAGCATTTTGAGTGTTCATTGTAGCAAATGGTGGCACTCTCACCATCTGTATTTCTTTCGTTGTCAAACAAATACACTCCCTGTTCGGTTCGGAGTGAATCACTCAGTTAAATCGACAAAGTAAATCGGATACAGACTAAGTTTCGTCTTTAAACGACTCCAGCGCATTAAAATTCACCTATACCACTTCAGCTCTGTTATTTTAGCAGTAATAATATTCAGGTTAGCCTTTCTAATTAAGATATTGTGCAAGTATCTTATTAAATCCAGATGATTAAATCTGTTCATAACATCACTTTTACTCAACATTTTGATTTCACTCATGGTGCAGGTTAAACATCAGGCAGATATCTAAGTACTGTGAAAGCTTCATTAAAGTCTGTCCAGCGGTCGATTTAAGACGCACACACCATTTGACACACTGTCAAAAGTTGCAGTTTATGATTTGGCACATTGCTTATAACTTCTTTTTCTACTCAACATTTTGATTTCATTTAGGGTGCACATTTAACTTCAGGCAGATATCTAAGTAGTGCCAAAGTTTTAATAAATTCTCTGCAGCCAGTATTGCGTGATGCTGTGACAAAATCTGGCTGGACAGACATACAGACAGACAGAATTTATTTTTTCTGAGACCAGGTTTCTGGTCCTCTAATAGGGATGTAACGGTATTGTAAATACCGTCGTACCGCAATAACACTTTATTTCGATAATACCGTTATCGAAATAAATAATCGTAAATAACCGTGGTCGCATGACGGTAAATTGATGGGTCTTCTGAGATAAGTTTGCTCAGGCGAATGGAGCGAACGGGAGGTAGCATGAACTACAATTCCCATCAGCCCCGGTGTGGCCATCATCCTTTGCGGTCTGTTGTCGGTACAGATCCAGTAATGCGCACATCCGATTTAAAACCTGCTTACTCCGTGATGATTAATTACTCTTTCCATCTCTTTTCCTTCGCCGCTAATAGCAGCACCCACCATTTCCGTATTACTGGATCTGTAGTGACAACAGACCGCAAAGGATGATGGCCACACCGGGGCTGATGGGAATTGTAGTTCCAGCTACCTCCCGTTCGCTCCATTCGCCTGAGCAAACTTTTCTCAGAAGACCTATAGTTTTATCGAGTCATTTCAGTTTCTCTCTGAAAAGAAACAAGAATCCTGTCTCTGTCTGAATAAGTGAGTGAATGAGCTGAGTGTCTCAAATACTCATCAAGCACATGGGCCAGCTGCAATAAGTAGGCTGCTATTTTTATTTTTTCTGAGTTTTCAAGAATAATAAATAGAAACTTTATTTTTTTTATATGGTTTAATAATTTTTTGTTATTAAAATTGAAAAATTGAAGTTTCTGTTTCAAAGTTTACAGATAGATGGCTAATTTGTATGCCATTGATATGTTCAGTGTTCATGTATACTGTTTAATAAACACTTCTGGCACTTTTTTCGAGTCTCTTCGTTAGTTTTGTTTTTCCTGTAAATGATTCAATAAATACCGTACCGTGCCATTCATACCGAGGTATTACTGTACCGTGAAGTTTTGATACCGTTACATCCCTATCCTCTAATGCATGAAACATTATCAATATATCATGGAAAGAGCCAATGTACAGCCATCTATTATTTATATGGATTATATTAGCGCGCCCCCTAGTGTGTGATATCGGTATAATATCGCGGTATGACGGACACGTGGTGTATTGTACAGCTGCTGCTCAGCTCTTCGGTTACTGGGAGGGAAAAGGAAATGTCTCACTGCGCGCGCATCTGAGTGTGTGTGGGGCTCTCTCTCTCTCTCTCTCTCTCTGTGTCGCAGTCCCGTTCATTTCAGTCTGTTTTGGAGTGTGTGTGTGTGTGAAGAGGAGATGAGCGGCAGGGTTGGAGATCTGAACCCGAAGCAGGCCGAGGCTTTGTCGCATGTGAGTATTTCACTTTATGCTTCCTCTCTTCGGCTTTTCATTAGCGGAACTATAACGAGTATACTGTATACGCGGCACTGTGATGTAAAGGACGTTTGCGCAGTAACAGCTCAGCACGAGCCCATGGTGGAAGTGACCTGCTTGTAGTGTTTACATCATCATAGCATCGAACGTTCCTCGCGCGAGCTGTACCGTTGGATATCCTGGATATTTCACACATGATGTAATTTCCTGCTTACTTTTTCTCCGGGATGTCAGTACCAACTTGTATAAGAGACACAACAACAACAACACCACTAACACCAGCAGCAGGGTTGCCAGGTCGAACACTGCTTCTAATGACAACGCATTTTTTTTTACAACGCTCTTCCCTTTAAAGTCCCTTTGAAGTCCCTTTTGAAGTCATCATAACCCTACAGCATGTTAATCCATTGATCTTTGAAAAAGTAACGGAATGTTATTTAAAAATTAGAACCATGATGGAACCCTTTCAAAGGGATAAAAGCAAAGCGTGTACAAGTGAGGGTGGATGATATGACAAGCAATATCATATGCCCATCTACAATACAGAATATGTCTCATCATGATGTGTAGGTTTGCTAACAGAAGTGGGTACAGGGAACAAATAAAAAAATAGAATTGAAAGATAACTAACACAGACCAGGGGGATTTGTAAGGATTTTACATTAGATCAATGGACATTTAAAAATGGAAAATAGAAAAAAAAAATTACAACATAATTATTCATCATAATCATATTGATATGTGAGTGGCACGGAAGGGTTCGATTTCTGCATCGGGTCTGTGTGTATGGAGTTTGTATGTCCCCCCCTGTGCTTGGTGGGTTTCCTCCTGGTACTCAGACATGCAGGTTAGTCTTTATTTTTTAATAAAAGAATAATTACTGCCATTCCCGAATTGCTCGTAGTGTGTGAGTGTGTGTATATGTGTGTGCCTTGCGGTGGGTTGGCATCCTGTCCAGGATGTACCCCGCCTCATGCCCTAAATCTCCTGGGATAGGCTCCAGGCCCGGTGAGTGGTGAATGGTATTAGCTCAACATGGCCCAGACATATCACATCAAAATACTAAAAATCAAATTGAACCAAAAAAAAAAAAAAACCCACAATATTTTAAATACTACTAAAACGATGTGAGTTTTGGAAGAGTCTTTTATTTAGAAAAATAAAATCATAAATATGTAAATTTTGAGCATATAAATATTATTTTTATGTTTCATTCTCATGGCACAGAAGTATTTCCATCTGTATTAAACCTGAAAAGTTCTTCTTCTCCATGTCCAGAAAACATTATTACCTGGTTGGTCCTTCTGTGATCCCTCTACTACAGAAGGGTTTTTCTTTCATGTAGGGTTCCAAGCAGAGTAATGATGAATAACTGTGGTAAATAAATAATTAATAATGATTTCATTATAATTGACATATAAGTACTGCTTCATTTATTTCAGACGATTGTAATTAAGCAGATAAATGTGCACAGTTGGGGACGGTGATTAAACAAAATGTACTTTTTTTTTTGCTTCATCTTTTTAATTGGGACAGTTTCGGGAGAGGGTCCAAGATGTCCTGCCACAATGTCCGTCTCAGAGCGACCACTTCTTACTGCGCTGGCTTCGAGGTGAGAACCACATGAATCTGTCAATCAATGACACAGCTTATTTAGATATACGATTCTTTTATTAACCTGTTGCAACTGTGATATTACAAAACCCGAAAAGAGTTTTAATTCCTCTTTAACACACATTCGGTCATACTGTTATAGCTACAGGCAAGTGAAAGGGATCTGTTGTTCAGTCCTGGCGCAGCAGAGTGCACAATGAGCTGGATTAATCTCAGCCATAATCCGATTAGAGCTCTAAAACAAAACGCAGCATGTCTGTACAGTCATCTATGGTCGGGGAGAACTATTCTGTCCAGCTATCAGTATAATTGCGTACGTATTAACTGACAGAATTAACTGCACACTAGCGGTCTGGCAATAACAGATTGCCTGAGCAGGCATTTCTGGCTCAGTAGATATGAACATGTTGTAGGCTGTAAGATGAACATACACCAGAATATAACTTAAGGTTTCTTCTAATTTGATTGGGGAAAGAGAGCTTTTTAAAGCTGTGTTCGCTGAAGCTTAGCACAGACTTGGCTTTGTGATAGAGAATGTCTGTGTTTGGAATCCATGGCTCTGAAAGGCATTGGTTATCTGGTATAGTTATATATATTATCTGAATAGAGCATCGAATGATATGATATGGTAACATTATCACTACTTGTTTACTGTTATTATACACAATAAACCATTTGCACTGGGTGTGTGCAGTTACATTTATCAGATTATGTTGGGGTTACAATGTTAAAGTTGTTTCATATGCCAATTAAAGCGATGACCCTCGTTGGAGCAGTGTTGTCTACGTTTCTCGTTATGTGGAGCATGCTAAAGTATGTGCTAAATAGGTGATTGGTCAAAAGTTTTTAATTAATTTGTTCACTTTTTATAACATCAGCACTGTCCATATTGCTGATTATTAACCTAAATAAAGTTTTACTGGTTCAGACTGGTATTAACACATTGGTTTCTATGTTATTGTTTCTATAGTAACTGCTGATTGACATTAACTTGTATGGCGAATACTCCACATAATCTAAACCTAATAGTAAACAAATAATTAGTTTTTGACTAATATTGTACTGTGCCAGCATGGTGGCTTAGTGGTTAGCATTGTTGCCTTGCACCTCCAGGGTCAGGGTTCAATTCCCATCTCGGGGTCTGTGTACATGGAGTTTGCATATCCTCCATATTCCAGTTTCCTCCTACTGTCCAGCAGATTAGACTAACTGGCATTCCCAAATTACCCATAGCCTGTGAATAAGTGTGTGCACCCTGCGATGGATTGGCACCCTGTCCCCGCCTCACGCCCTAAGTCTTCTGGGATAGGGTTCAGGCTCCCCAAGACCCTGTATACAGGATTAAGATGGAGTCTCCAGTGTCTGTGCGTTCCCATTTATTAATAAAGAAAAGCATAATTTTAAAGGAGGTTCTATATTATTGGATGATCAGACCATTTTGTGACCTGCTATAATAAGAAAATAAGCTTTTGGGAGATAACGGTAACTTTTATTGTGTTAGATAAAACACCATATCACCCATTCATTGATTATTTTCCTTTAACAGCATGTTCTGTTATGTTTTAGTCATTATTTCCCAAATTCTATATATATATAGTAGGCGATGAGACGATGATAGTGTGCAAAAGTCTTGAGCCACCCCACATTTATTCTATTATAAGTTAAGTGTTTTACTGTGACAGGTTACAATTTTAAAAACTGGTTGTATATGTACTTTAACAACCACAGCGGCAACCTCATTTCCCCTCTCACTTGTTCCAACCACTCAGCATCAGCATCAGCAGTGTACTAATCACCGGCCTGATCATCTGTCATCATCTGCATCCGTTTCTCACTGGTTCATACCTTAAGTTAGATGGGTTTTGTTTGCTTGAATGATTCATAGGACACTTTGTGGCTTAATAAACAAATACATGCCTCTAAAAGTGCTAAAGTTCAAAATGAAAGACAGAAAAGTCCTTCCGGAATGCTGGAGAGCTATTCCTCAAGAACTACATTAAAGATACAAGAAATCTAGCTCTTTGGAAGCAACATATGAAGAAATGAGAGTGTGTGCAAGATTTTTGCACAGTACTGTAAATGTGTATTTTTATTACTATGATAAAATATGATGATAATGAGCTGTGTATTTAGCATTTTAAGATGGAATCTACAGTGTAAGTGCTTTGCCATTTATTAATAAAACATCATTTTAAAAGAACGCTATATTATAAGATGATCAGACCACTTTGTGACCTGCTATAATAAGAAAATAATCTTTTGGGAGATAACAGTAACTTTTATTGTGTTAGATAAAACATCACATCACTCAATCGTTCCTTGAACAGCATGATCTGTCATGTTTTAGTCGTTACTTCCCAAATTCTATATATACTTTATCCAGCATGTGACTTTGAGTACTTCTGCATTTCTTACTGAAGTTTGGACATTTTTATGTACAGTTATGCAATGTCATGCAGGAGATTAAGGCATAAAACATTACAAAACCGGACACAAACCTGAGTGGCTTCTCTGATTTAATTTTATCTGATAAATAGTTCAGAAATGGGTGAAATGACATTCATTAGATAATATTGGTAGACGTGAAATGTTCCTTGTGGTTCAAAAGCAAGTTATACCTGTGTAGTTCAAGAGAAGTGTTTTGATTTAGTTTTCTGATTGTCAATGCCTGATATTAACATTTTCACACTTGACTGATTGCGCCAGTGGTGTTGCCCAAGGTTTGTCTCAGTGCTTTAGGGAAGATAAGATAAGAACAGTGGATATGATGAACGGTGTATGACATTCAGCTGTATGACGTGACTAGTTCAAGTGTGGCATTCGGCAGTTATAACCGTTTCGGCAGTTATAACTCGTGAAATCTCATTAAATGAAAGAACATTTCATTATCACTTATAACAAACAATGAAGGGACTTTTCCCTCCTACTGCATTGAGAGACTAGTTAGAGATGATGTGTGTGACAGGTGTCAGATCCGCTGCTGTCAGCTGTAATGTATAATCGCCTTTATGAGTATTAAACACTGAATCTGCTGGGCTGCACGCGCAAGTTGAATATAATTACTGTTTATGACTCTAATTCTCCTTTTTAAAGCCTTCTAGAGTTAAAACTGTTACATTTAGCAAACCAGCTTACAGCTGTAAAGTCAATATGTGAATAAATTTCACGAAGTATAAAGAATTTAAAAATGACGTTTTGACTTTTTCTGGTCGAACTGAATTAAAATAATAGACACTGTACATAAAGATAAAATTTTGGTTATACTACCACTAATTGTTTTTTTTTTTTGTACATGACCACCACTCTTACTCGTGAATGAAGGCAGTCGTACCTGTGAACATTCAGCAAGTAGAATGCCTATTCGGCATGAGAGATGCATGTGTGTGTTGGAACTGTACCGTACACACAATCATTCACCAACACCATCTGCACATTACGGGAACTCGCTGGGAGTTATTGCCACATCCCCCATACTGTGCTCACCTCACTCCAATTTCCACATGTTTGGGCCATTAAAGAGTTCCTTTAAGGCCAGTGTTTCAGATGTGAATCAGACAGACAGATCTGATGATGGCTCCAGCATCATGAGATGAGAAAACTTTCTATCTTAATGGAATCCAAGCACTAGTGAATCACTAAGATAAATGCATTAGTGTCGCATGGGATTATACAGAGAAATAAAGTGAGTTTTACTTTCAAAACTATGTGCTGTTATTCTGTATAATCAAAAGTCCTGGTTTGACTTGAATGCCAGTATAGTATAAAGATGTATGGCTAGCAAACTTTTCAAGCTAGTGATAATACATAGTAAAAGAAATATCATGCTACGCAATCAAACTATTTAAATATTAGACACATTAGACGAATAAGGACTACGCCCTTACATTTACTGTATATACTGAAGCTTTGTCTTAGTCCTTTTCACAGCCAGAAAGCGGTGATGCACAGAGTGTTCTGATGCCTTTCTACTTGTTGATATTCATTCATTCATTCATTCATCTTCTATACCGCTTAATCCTGTATTCAGGGTCGCGGGGGACCTGGAGCCTATCCCAGGAGACTTCGGGCACTAGGCGGGGTACACCCTGGACAGGGTGCCAATCCATCGCAGGGCACGCACACACAAACACACACTCACACACCCAATCACACACTACGGGCAATTTGGGAACGCCAATTAGCCTATTCTGCATATCTGACTGTGGGAGGAAACCGGAGTACCCGGAGGAAACCCACCAAGCACGGGGAGAACATGCAAACTCCATGCACACAGAGACGGGAATCAAACCTGGCCGGGGAATCGAACCCAGACCCTGGAGGTGCAAGGCGACAGTGCTAACCACTACACCACCGCGCTGCCCGTTATGATATTGTTGTACTGTATTGTTTAGGTTTCAGCTGTGACTTCTACTCTTCGTATCTTTTCACAGTGCTCACTCTTAATTTATTTGTTGTTTAATTTTCAGCCAGAAATTTCAACGTGCAGAAAGCTGAAGCGATGCTACGTAAGGTACGATACCTAGTCTCTCTCGGTCAATATAAAACCAACAGGCCTTATAATTACGACACATTGTTAAATTAGAGTAAGACTAAAATGTCTGATGTCTAAATTCTATGGAAAGCTCATGTTCATGTTTACACCGTGTTATTAAAATCATGCTTTTTTTTGTTGTAGAAATGGTAAGGTACTGTAAAGGTCAATGTAAATATGTAAGGTAAGGTACTGTAAAGGTAAATATGTAAGGTACTGTAAAGGTAAATATGTAAGGTACTGTAAAGGTAAATAATGAGGATGCAAACAGAATCCGTTGTCCGTCAATGTTTCTGGTGGCTGCCACCCACCTAAGATGTGCATTACATTGTGGTCTTGACCATAGTCAACATTTTCTAAAATGGTGTTCCTCTCCCCAAGCTACCCTCCGCAAAGAAAACGACTCTGCTTGTAACCCATTACATTTTCCGCCTACATGGTCTCCCACATAACATTGTTTCCGACAGAGGACCACAACTCACAGCTCTATTCTGGAAGGATTTCTGTTGCCTTCTGAGGATTCCCATGAGTCTCTCTTATGGCTTTCACCCAGAAACCAATGGCCCAAGAGAGCGGATAACTCAGGAACTTGAAACTGGACTTTGGAATCTCCGTTCGTCTGAGCCATCGTCCTGATCACAGAACCTGACATGGGTAGAATATGGCCACAACCACCATATCATGTCAATCAAATGGTCTGGCTATCCACATGCAACTTCACCTTGAAGGTCGCCTCCTGGAAACTTGCCCCTAGTTTTGTCAGACTTTTTCTGATCTCCAAGGCGCTCAGCCCAGTGGCAAACTGCCTGAAACTGCCAAATGTCTTACGAATCCATCCTACGTGACATATTTCCCAAGTTAACCTAACTAAGTTAAGTCTAACCAACCTTAGCTGGTTGGATCAAGCTGGATTCCTTAGCAGAGGAGGATATCCCAGAAGTGTAGTTTTGGGAAAACATTACTAATTGCTTCTTCTTTATACAGTAATTATGCAGTGCTACTGTAAAGATCAAACAACAGGATTGTAGTCAGTATATTTATTATGCAAGTTTAGTCATACTACACTGACACGGTTTTGTTGGAGTAGGTTACAGTGCTGAAGTTGTTTGAATTAAATAATGTTTCTGGATGTTGAAGAAACATGTATTTACATGTTATTTCTTAATAAAGTCAAAGATGTTTAATATCATGTTTAAATCTTTAAAAAGGACAACTTTAAGTCTTTAGGACTGTGTAAATGCAGCTGCTCTGTTGCTTATTACCGCTTTTGTACCGCTTATGTCTTGCTTTTTCAATTCTGATTGAAAGTCATTCTCAAAGCTGAATTTTTGTTAGACTGTTAGTCATGTTCGGTCATGTCATGTTTCCTTTGTTTACACGTCGATAATAGCTTTTTGAATAACGTGTACTCACTTTGCATAACTGCTCAGCAGGCCTGATGTTTACAAGTATGGAGATTGGAGTCACTAACTGATTAATATTCTTAGTTGATTAAGTAAATAAAAGTTGTTTTTTATGAATTAATAACGTCTGCAGCATATACAACATTTATCTGCACCTCATGATGTCATAGTACATTTTCCATGCTTGTATTAAACACCTACTCTGACAGTCAGGCTCGCGGTTACCTAAATTTGAATATCGACTGTTTAAGTAGAAAAAGCATCTATTTTTATATCATTCTTTTTAAGCATTTGATAAACAGAAATCTTTACTTAGGTCTGAAGTTAGTATGTAGATATTCATGTTAAAATGTTTTACTCAATAACTGCTATGAACAAAATATACAATACAAATGATGAGAGTGAGGACTTACAGTATGGCTAAGCATAAAAACAGATCCTTATAGATTAATAATTTATCTACAATTGTTTTCATGATAAAAGATTGGTACAATCGGAGAAAATGTCAGACGTTACTTCTAAGGTGCATTTCATTAAGCTGATTTCCATGTGATTGAAGAGACAGTAATTATTTATAAATAAAACATCTAATGTGAATGATGATACTGTAAGGTTTAGTGTGAGTGTAGCTCCTCCTTAGTCTCTCTGTATTGACCTTCAGGAAGCGGAAGCGCTTTCCTGACCGCAACAGAGAGAACAGTCCATGGTTGGGATCTCAAGATCCTTCACGAACTTCCTGGCCTTGGTCCAGCACCGCTTGGTGTAGATTGAGTGCAGGTCAGGTAGCTCGGCGCGGATGGTGCGCTCAGCCGAACGCACGACCCTCTGTAGAGCTCGTCTGTCCTGCATGGTGTGGTTCCCGAACCAGGTTAAGATGTATCCCGTCAGGATGCTCTCTGTGGTGCAGGAGTAAAAGTTCCTGAGCACCTTGGAGGGCAGTCTGAAGTCTCTCAAGCGCCTGAGGTGGTAGAGACGCCTGCCTGGCCTTTTTCACCACGGTGTTGATGTGGCAGGACCATGTCAGGACCTGACTTTAACCTCTCTAATGAGACTTTCTTTCGCTCATACAAACAAAATAAAAGATGTTTTACGCACATACACGTGGTCACAGCGTTACAATAAAAAGTACACACGTGCAAGGATGTTGATTATACCAACTCGTAAACCAAGACTTTCTCGTTTTTCCAGTCAAAATTGATTAAAGATTTTTGCTCGTCTTGCGGAACACAAACCGCGTTACTCTCAAGCCGAGGTTTTACTGTACACTATTTTAGTTTACAATATTTTACATTTGGCCAAAATCAGAAAAATTATTTTTTTTATACGGCTAAAAGCAACAAGTCAGGTAATAGATGTTTATTTAAAAAAAACAGGTCCATAAATTTTGGAACAAAATTGTTGGTATTTGGCCTCTGTACACCACCACCTTGATTTTAAAGTGAAAGACGCAAGATGTGAGTGAAATCAAGGCTTTCAACTTTAATTTAATGTGTTTGACAAAAGGGTGTCATTACCCATTCCGGAATTTTGGGAATTCCTGCCAACAGGAATGACAGTCATTTACAATATATACACACAAACATTTTGGCAGCTTATTTGTATTGAAACAAACTAACATAATTATAAAGATAGGTAATTTAAAAATGGTAGCTATAAATATTGGGTTTGCATCCACTGCTAATTGGGGGGTAGAAAAAACACGAGCAAGATTTTTTCTCTTCAAATTATTACTTAAATATTATATCTCTTTTTCTTTTCAGCATTTAGAATTCCGGAAACAGATGAAGGCCGACACTATCACTACTGATTGGAAGCCTCCTGAGGTATGGTCTGTGCACGGTTATGAGAGGGAAACAGTTTTTCAAGAACATATTATGAGCATTATACATTTCCATTCAAAAGTTTATTGGCGCATCACTGTCACTAATGAAAGCTGTGATTTTCATCAGGGTTTATGTCATTCCCTCTCTTCCTATATGTGCACTTGTGGTTAGGTTTTAGAGAAGTACCTCTCAGGAGGGATGTGTGGCTATGACAGAGAGGGTAGCCCTGTGTGGTACGACGTTATCGGGCCGGTGGATCCCAAAGGTCTCCTTCTGTCTGCCTCTAAGCAGGATTTCATGAAATTAAAAGTACGAGATTGTGAGATGCTGCAAAAGGAGTGCACGTCACAGAGCGAACGGGTAAGTGAGTGAGCGACAACATGCCTAGTGTCCTTCAGTAATGTAAGGGGGCAGAAATCTGGAGCATGTGGATTCTGGAGCTACTTTCTGGGCTAGGAGGCTGACATGAAAAATATTTGTGTTATTTTTAGTATGTCTTAAAAATTATGTGATTTTTAGGTCCTAAAAACACATTGAAACTTTAAGTGATAATTGCTTATTTTTATTGAGGCTTGATATATGAGAAATAAACCCTACTGCTTTATATTTATATAATTTTCTATTACAATCCAAGCATGACTCATTAGACCTAGCTAGACAAATCTAGACCAGAACCTCCTACTGTAAGCATTAATTCATTCAGTTGACCGAGACTGCTCCCAGATCTTAATTTCTTGTTTTTCCTCCACATCATTATCTCTGTCTGTCTCTGTCTTATCATTCAGTTAGGGAAAAATGTGGAGTCCATTACGATGATCTATGATTGTGATGGTTTGGGATTGAAGCACCTATGGAAGCCTGCTATAGAGACCTATGGAGAGGTAGGATCTTATTTTGTTTTCTGTCTGCACTGTATTTCTGTTCTTTATCAGTGAACTTGGTTCACTTCCAAAATGTGTAAATATTTAGATGACCTGACCCCTTGTTAAACATTGCTTATTAAAAAAAAGAAGAAAAAAAAACTTTTTGTCCAGCTCTTGAGTAATCAGCCTGTTTTTTTTTCTCTCTTGTAGGTTTTGACAATGTTTGAAGATAACTATCCTGAAGGACTCAAGAGATTATTAGTTATAAGAGGTAAGTTGCAAAATTATATATCATTTCATAATTCTTAGCATTTATGAATATTTATACCATTGTCCTGTTAAATTCTCAAATCTAATTGTCAAAAGGTGTTTTTCTATAATAGCAAATTTGTTTTTGCTCAGGCTTAACTTTTTTTTTTTTTTTTTTTTTCCCCCCCCAGCACCCAAACTGTTTCCTGTGGCGTATAATCTGGTGAAGCACTTTCTAAGTGAAGATACTCGCCACAAGATCATGGTTCTGGGGTGTAAGATAACCTTAGTTATTACACCTCCTATATTATTTATCGCTCAAAATCTTCCCTTTCTTGATGCGTTCACAGCTTTAACTAAGAACCGCCCAACTCAACCCATAACACACTCACACAGATAATGTTTCTGATGTAAATTTTGGTGTTTATCCAGCCAACTGGCAGGAGGTGTTAAGGAAACACATTGACCCTGAAGAGCTTCCAGCCGCCTATGGGGGAAACCTGACTGATCCCGATGGTGACCCACGCTGCAGGACCAGGGTGAGTAAAAGTCAAAAGTAACTCCCGGTCTCAGCTCTACAGCAGGTGGCATAGGCTTGCCCGTAAACTAGTGCATAGTACAGTAGAACCAGAATGTCTTCGTTCCATGCTAAATAGTTCTAGCTCCTTGCTGCTCAAAATAGAAAATATGTCCTGATTGCGAGATCATTCTAACGTAGTTCAGGTCAAGGCTCTGTGTAGGAAACTTCAGCTCTTCTATTCCAACAGTCAAATTATGTCTTCATGTTGCTAGCTGTCGTGCTGGAACAGGTTTGGGAAATTTTAATCCTAGAACATACAAAGACGTTCTGTAGACTGTATATAGCTTTGTAGCAACAATGTGGGGAAGGACCACCTAAGGCTATGATTGTCACGTGATGGTCACATACGCGTACGTTTACAAAAACAGGTTGAAACCAGACTTCTAACCTTTTGTCAAAAATCAGGAAATTGCCCTATAGAGTCTTTCTTGCTAATGTCTTGCTAGGTGTGCATTTAGTGAAAACAAATGGGTTGGTAAATACAGCACCATCATACCTTTATTGCCACATACTGTACATGCAAGCGCAGGTTCATATCTAATAACAAAAAAGCAACTGGGCAGAAAAGTGTTAAGCTGTTTTATGACATGCAGTCTTGTCCTGTATTTATTTTCTCGACCTGGGAACGCATGTCAGACCAACGCCACGCATACACACATTTAAACATCATAGTATAAATGCAAGCAGTAAATAAGGTGCTGTGGTTACACGACATTGGACAGTGGATAATGGTTTTCTTCTTTTCAAAATCACACACAAACTTTAAGAAAAATGAAATCACGCAGAGATTTGAACGAGAAAATCAGTCTAGAGGGTATTGTAGTAGCCACTTCAATCAATCAGAGTCAAATCCTAAAAGAAATTTACTATTTCATCACTACTTGGTATGGTACAGTACATGGTATGGGGTGAGCTCGTATCACTAGTACCCTCTTGTGCCTCCTCATCTCCTTATCTTTTGTTTGTCACGACTAGCGTCGTCTTCAAAAAAACCTCTTCAGATATTATCTATTAATCATAATTTTTTTCTCATCATTGCGCTTGTGTGATTGACACTGCAACTTCTCCTTTCATTTCTTTATATGTTTATATGAAATTGAGCCTCTCAAACTTCCGTCTTGTTTGCACCTGACACATCATACAGTTGAAGTCGTTAAACTGAATGCCTTTTAACCACGCCCATTAGGCTAATCCGCCCGTCTTTGGACTGTGGGAGAAAACCGGAGTACCTGAAGGAAACCCACCAAGCACGCGGAGAACATGCAAACTCCATGTACACAGACCCCGAGCCAGGAATTGAACCTTGACCCTGAAGGTGCGAGGCGACAGTGTTAACAACTAAGCCACCATGCTGGCTTTAACAAATATGTACTTTTGACAAACTATGATTAAAAACTATTTTATATTTTAAAATGACATGCACATCTTTGGTAGGAAGACATACAGTACCTATTTAGAAATGTGCAAAAGAATTGCAGTAAAGCAACAATTAACATAATACTTATGTAATTTTTAAAAAACAATTGTTTACAGATAGATTACTCTACTTATTTAATTCACTGTCACAATTCCCATGGGTCAGAAGTGAGACGACTTCTAAATAATAATAACTATATATCATAATAAATAAATAAATCGTATATTTCCTGGGCGGCGCGGTGGTGTAGTGGTTAGCACTGTCGCCTTGCACCTCCAGGGTCTGGGTTCGACTCCCCGGCCAGGCTCGATTCCCGTCTCTGTGTGCATGGAGTGTGCATGTTCTCCCCGTGCTTGGTGGGTTTCCTCCGGGTACTCCGGTTTCCTCCCACAGTCCAAAGATATGCAGGTTAGGCTAATTGGCGTTCCAAAATTGCCCGTAGTGTGTGATTGGGTGTGTGAGTGTGTGTATGTGTGTGCCCTGCGATGGATTGGCACCCTGTCCAGGGTGTACCCCGCCTAGTGCCCGAAGTCTCCTGGGATAGGCTCCAGGCCCACCGCGACCCTGAACACAGGATTAAGCGGTATAGAAGATGAATATTTCCTGTATTTTTATATATACTTCGTGAGGCTTGTTATTTTAGTAAGGAAAGCTGGTAGAATTTATTGTTACATTTATGGCATTTGGCAGACGGCCTTGTCCAGACGTTGTCTCATTACACAAGCAGTTGAGGGTTAAGGGCCTTGCTCAAGGGCCCGACAGTGACAACTTGGTGGTGCTGAGATTTAAACCTGCGACCTCCCGAACTGTAGTCCAATGCCAAAATCATACTTGTTATATTCTAACATTTCACATAAAGCAGTGACTTTGTTCTATCCTGTCTCAAGACAGAGATTCTTTGCCAAGAGTCATATAAACTTTTAACTTGATGTGCATATGTGTTTGTACTTCATTTCTTTTAACTTCATTTGTTAATTTGTTCTCTTTATCTGTATTTTTGCTTTCCATAAATTTCATTCTATAACAATTTCTCTTATTAATTTTCTCTAAATCATGCTGTTTCTATAAATACTAAGCCTTCTTCTTTTGCCAGCAGACTGCATGCCTTACTTCTCACAACATTATAACGTTCTCTTTTGCCTAACTGACGTTGGTTTCCTTTTTTGTCTCTTCATCGCAACAATTTTGAATCTACAGTAAATTCACAGTTAAAGTTTCGCATTATACCTCACTTTTCCATTAATTCAACATTTCCATTAATTTAACTGGTTGTTATGTTAATTGCTTAAAAGGTAATGGCACTTTATCTCTTCAAAGGTCAAGAAATAACTTAAACCCAATTTTTTATACAATAATATACTATAATATACAATAGGTATAATATAATACAGCATTTGGGGCCAGTTTCAGCTTGAATGTTGATATACTGTAAGTACCTGATAATCACAGGTTGAGGAAATGTGTTCTAGATTTTTATTTATTTTTTTTTTTTTGAAGAAAAAAAAGACCTGCGGCTGTCCTTTATTTATGTAATAGAATACAGTATGTTTTGCTTACTCAGTTCAAGAAAATTCTGCAGGGTCAAGCCTTTACTATACTGTTAGTCATCACTGATTTTATCATTAGTCTGCACGTCTGGAACTACATGTCAGAGAGCAGCACTGTCTAATTGTGAAACTGTAATCATTCTTTAAAATGGCATGACAACAACAGCAATGATATAAGCAATTGGATTGCATAAGTTTCTTCAGACATGAACATTTAGATAAAGATAGATAAAGATAGGGCTATTTAAAGCATTGTAATGCTGTATTGAGCAGAGCCCAAATCTAAATTGCACTTTGTTGCACATTTCGGGCTTGGATTACTGCGATTCAGCATTTTATCCGGTATCAGTTTATCAATGTTATCAGGCAGAGTGAAAGCTGGTGCATTTACAACTTGTACATACTTTCTCCCTCTATCGCTGTAGCAGATATTAATGCGTCATTGTTTTTGACGGTGTCTAAAAAACTAAATGGCAAAATGTGGGACAGATGCAGTAGGCATGCCTTTGAATTGGACAGATTTCTTGTCATATACTATAGAAAAAGTATGCAATGAAACTTATGTAAAGCAAAAATACCTTTGAAAATGCCTAAAAAATACATAGATGTTTTCAATAGCCTCTCCAGGGTCAAGGTACAGTACTGCATGTCATGTTAGCTAACAAACTGTTGTTTGTAAAGATAATGAAATTTAACATGACCTGAAAATCCACCCATAAGAAATTTTATTGTGGTATGTACTCTTGTAGTGTAGTCTAGTAAACCATTCTACATTCCATAATACACCATAGTATCACCATGGTACTCCAGACATTACCATGGTAAGCATCATAGTGTACCAGCATAGGTAATGTGCCACTTCATTGGATACTGTGGTAGCACTATGATGTGTACCTGGTATCTTTGAATGTAATATGGTAGATTGTATGTAATACTAGAGAGGGAAAATTCCTGAAGAAATTTTAAGTGTGTCTATGCGCGTGCCGGGTCAGATAACCACATTCTAATGATGATGCTAGCAACATGCTAATATAGGTAGCATCATGCTAGCAACATGCTAAGCTGCTAAACATCATGTAAAGTACGCATGACGGGTCAGTGCTAAAACATCATGCAAGCAACATGCTAATCAGCATAACGCCATGCTAGCAACATGCCAATCAGCTAAACGTCAATGCTAATTACAATAGCATCATGCTAGAAACAATCTACCTGAGTTAAAACGTATAAAAAAACGACCAACATGTGATAAATGAAGTTCAAATCAAAAAAGTGAACCATGAAGCTAATTAAAAAATCTTAGATGGCGTTATAACATACTCTAGTTGGATTTTTATTTTTTTTGCATTGTTCAGGAAACTTTCTACTGGACAGAAACATAAATACATTTTAAGAACTTTTGTTGTTTTAATAGTAATAGAAATTAATTTAGAAATTTGTATATTGCAGACAGAGTCTTAAAGTGGCCTATTTGTCTAATGGAGACACACAAAGCTTTCATATAATCCCACTTATCCAGCTTTTGTGAATTAAATCACCTCTTCATACTTGTTGCTGACTCAGCAAGATCTCACAATTACAGATGCATATCCATTTACAGGTACAATCCAAAGCAAATATGAGGCATATTAAGGATTACATATACTGTATGAACTGGGTGAATTTGAGCACTTATTATGGCTTGTATAATCATAAAATAAATAATTCTTGGTTAGTATAATCACTACACATTAACGTGAGATCCTAGTATATGAGTGAGTTACCAGACTGATTTTTCAAGCTTTTCCGCTTTTAGCAAGTAGTGCAGCTCATTAGTCATCCTGCACTCCCCAAAAGAGAAATACCAAAAGGTCTGCTTATTATCTGACCTGTCTTGACATGTTGTTTGCTCGTAGATACATAGGTAAAGATGCTGCTCTCTGAAGGACTGGAGAAAAGGTCCTAATATGAAGCCGTACCAGATTCCATATTTTTTTTGTGTGGGAGTGGCTTTCACATTTTTTATGGAACTTTGAGCTTTCTTTCTTTCTTTCTTTCTTTCTGTTTATTAATTATTATTGTTAATTTTTTATAGTTATAAAATTATTAATATTTTGTTTAGAAATACAGCTGTTTTTTGCCTTGATGTCCCACAGAGTATAGAATAGTATGGCTTTAAATAGACCACATTTTTGTATTTTGTGTTAATGATTCTTTGTGCAAATACTTCTTTGGCTGTCTGCAGTAAATCCTTGTCCAACATGGACCTTGACATTTCATTAATAAGCATGAAAATCAAATAGATAAGAGGGTTTATCTTTGTGAGTAAAGATAGGCCTTGTAGATGATAATGTTGATACTTTAGGTAAAAAAAAAACCTTCTGTGTATATAGGTTACAGTATGTGGATTTTGTGTGTTTGCCTTTCTTTAAATTGAAAAATGGGAAGATTTGTGCAGACCAGTCAGTTTGTACTGTATATCTCATATCACTGACCTCACCGAGCATAAGGAACTGTTTTAGGCTTCTATAAGCAATAAGTTACATCATTGTTGACTAAAGTCATCTTAACTGTAAATAACCTTTTTTATTTACCTTAACTATACTTCTTACAAGCTTTCCTTACTTTTATGTTGGATTATTAAAGCTGTACATTTCTAGAAAAAGTGTTATTTTCTTATGTACTGTATACATTAGTATTGGAGCTATTATTCTGTAGCATATTCTATACTTGTGTTATTTTGTCGTACATTATAAGAAACACTGTGCATATGAAGAAGGGGTGGGGTTTGCAAGGTTCTGAGAGTTCCTAGTTTGCATATTCATAAAAATGTAATGAGGAGTAGAAGTGTAAGCAGTTTTAACAACACAAAACATTATTATAAGACAGTATTATTTCGGTTTCCTTGAATAGCTCTGGGCATGACTCGTGCTGTGGGTTGTGAAGTGGGGACACCATGGATCAGACTTGTTTATCCGATACATCCCATGATCGGGGGAGATTGGAGGCTGGGTCAGAGTCCTCTGCCTGCCTTACCCTTTCTATAGAAATAACCTTTCTGTTGTGACCAGCATGGACTTTGCCCCACACAGGCATAGATGAACCTTGTGTGCCCGTCATCCTATCACTAGTTACTGGTATATAACTGATCACTGTTAATTTGTTAATGTGATGTGGTGTTAATGTTATAGCTGATCAGTGTTTTATTGTATAACATTATCAAGAGATGGTTTAGTAAAAAAATATTGCATCATCATCATCAATGTTCAAGTGTCTATACAGTATACTATAAAATGTTATTATTGCTCATTTCATTTTTCTGAAAGGGTCTTATTTCTTCCAAACATCCAATCCTGTAGAAATGTGGATATATTTAAACGTTAAACATTACTACACTTCCCAGCAAAAAAATAAAAACATGCTAATATTTCATTGGAGCGCCTTTTGCTTTTATTACGGCACTCATTCGCCATGGCATCATTTTGATAAGCTTATGTAATGTCCCAACATTTATTTCCATCCTGAATCACATTATTGTCTCTCTAAGATCTTGTACGGTTGATGGACCACTGCGTAAAGCCTTTTCCAGCACGTCCCAAAGATTCCCACTGGCGTTAGGGTCTGAATTCTGGTCGCCAATCCATGCGTGAAATTTATGTCTCATGCTCCCTGAAACACTCTTTCACAATTTGAGAAAAATTAATCCTGGCATCGTTATCTTGGAATGTTCCCGTGCCGATAGGTGATGAAAAAAAATCCAGTGATGAAAAACCTGGTCATTCAGTATATTCGGTCATGAAACGTTGCTGGATCTAGTGATGGATGCATTACTTCATCGCATTCATCTCCTTAGTTGTTTTCTTTTCTTGATACAGGACAATAATTTGACTCTTCTGAAACAGAGCAACATCTTTGCCATGATGACAGGCTATGTCTTCTAACATGGTTGTTTAAGGAAATGAGAAGCTACTCACTGCATCAGTTACGGTTAAATAACTTGTCGCCAGCTGAACCGTATGGAAGCCTATTTGCTTAGTTAAATCCAGGTGGTGAAATTTTTTTTGGTTGTGCAGTATATAAAAACAGATTATTGGAACAGTAATAAACATCTGAGAGAGTAAAATGTCTGCACACTGGTTGTAACATGAAACTTTAGGAGACACGAGAGGTCAACATGGTCTAATGTTCAGAGTGTGTCTGATTGTGTGACTAGTTTTTCCTCAACATTTCTTTATGTCTTATAGCTGAATTACTGGCCCAAGTTTATATTTAGCAGGTATCTCAAAACAAACGAACTTAATCTCTTGTAAAATGTATTTCCCATGATCGTCTATGTGTTCATGCACACACTTCTGTAAACATCATATTAACCATTCCAGCACTAAGCATGCTGTCATCTGTGTAAGTTTCATTTTCTATCCTATTATTAAACCATGGCTGAACCATAACCATTACCATATAACCATTGCCTGTGCTGAACCATAACCAGTTTGTCTCTGCACAGATTAAACAAGGTGGCCTGGTGCCCAAGTCCTACTACGCACGAGAATTTATTAAGCAGCAGTACGACCAGTGTGTGTCTATCAGTCGCGGCTCCTCCCATCAGCTGGAATATGAGATCCTCGCTCCGGGCTGTGTGCTTAGGTAACACAGCATTTATTACAACCTAGGAATATTTGATAGCAGCTCAGTATAACGGTGGTCAGTCATAAAGAACAATTATTAGTTCCACCATTAATGTTAAGCTATACTGGTGTAGTTAAGTTGTGGTGAAAACTGATGTAAATGGTGTTATGAAAAATTCCATAACCTAATATTCTTTAAAGGACAATTAAAAAGACTAGGCTAAATTTCCCCATCTTCACCTATTCCTGCCCCTCTGTGCTTGGTCTCTGTCCTCAGGTGGCAGTTCTCCTGTGAGGGTGGGGATATTGGCTTTGGAGTCTTTACGAAGAAGAAACTGGGCGAATGGCTAAAGGCAGGTAATATGCAGGAAGTCCTGACCAGTCAGCGCTACAACGCACACCTCGTACCCGAGGACGGAACTCTGACATGCACTGACGCTGGAGTGTGTAAGTGGACAATGAGAGAGGAAGTGTTTTCACTGTGAAGTTTCATGTTTATCAAGTTTGCCTCTTGCGAACTGAAATTGTAGACAGCAAACTTTTTCTTCCCACATTTGGCTTTGTGAGATCCAGTAAGCATTATTTGCAACCAGATACATCAAATAATGTATTACACATTATGTATTATTTTAAACTATGCATCTTTTTAGATTCCTGGCTCAATAAACTCAATTTTTTATGAAAAGGTTATTACTGCATCATGTCCGGTTGATGAGATATGATCTCGTTTGTTCTCGACAAAGTCCTATTTTTAAAACCTATTTTTAGAATATTTAAATGAGTATTCTGTGACATAAGAAGAAAAAGGGAACCTTCAGTCTCATTTTGGCAAAATTATTTCCCTTTTCCCTCTAAAAATAACTTATAGCCAGCAGCATGGTTTTATAGCGCTTTAGCTTTATACTGTAAGCTATTAGCTTTAGCTTATAATTAATATCAGATTTATAACTCAGCTTGACTATATAACACAATTATAAAAGGAATTTATCCATAGCTATCTGGTATCACACAGATGAGGATGGGTTCCATTTTGTTTAGTTTTTTTCTCTTGGGCTTCTTCTTCATGAGGTCTCAGGGAGTTTTTCCTTGGCACCGTCACCTCTGGCTTGATCATAAGGGACAAACAGCTATAATTTATAGGTTTTTTTTTCTTTTAATTATTTACATTTTTTTTATTTGCATCCAGCATTATATTCCTGTATAGCTGCTTTGTGACAATGACTGTAACAATTGTTAAAAGTGCTATACAAATAAAATGAATTGAAGTTGTACAAAAAAATGTATAGAAATTTTTGAACATTTAATTGATATTATACACTTGTGGTTAAAGAATGCACTTTACTCTGTTAATCAAAGGAAAATTTTAATGTTTAGTCAACGATAAAATCATTCTACAATTCAATCATTTAATTCTGTTGCTAATATAATGCAATTAATAACTATATTTACGAATTAAAATTTCGTTCCAGACGTTCTGCGATTTGACAACACTTACAGCATCTTCCAGTCCAAAAAAGTCAGCTTCTCTGTGGAAGTCCTTTTGCCCAGCAGCGACAGCCGATCGGGGCCCGAGACGAGCAGGACGCCGGGACAGGATGTCCAGAATGGTCACTAGGGTGTGATGTCCTATCGGCCTGTTTAGAGAGTGTCGAGTGGAGCAAATCAGTACTTGAAATTGCCTGTCTTATATGCACAGTAATTTCCAGACAAAAAAGGTTTGGAACTGTAATTACTTGTTTTGTAAAAATGCTGCTTGTGGGAAGAGAAGAATGTGATGTTGGTTGAATGCTCGGCGTAATTCCGTTGGAATTCCAAGTCTGCACAAGACAGGGAGTTAACATTCCTTCAACATTTACCTTTTACTACACAATTGCGATCATGTTCTCTGTCATGTTTTTCTTTTCTGCACTGAGGAGGTTTTGGTGCTGCTGTGCTGCACAGGAGGGTTTGCTGGAATAGATGCTTATTTTTGGCACTTTACAAAAAACTTTAAGACTTCCATGAATATACAGTACAGTGTGTAAGGAAAAACAAGCACTTACAGTAGTATTATTATATATGGATTGTATAAGCATTGATATAATGGATGATACAATATTGTGCAAAAGTCGCAGTACAAAAACATTATACATTACAATATATATTATATTATTAATGATTAATATTTTCATGTTCTTTTATATATATATATTTTGCATTACTGAGTAAATTTTAGAATTCCAAGCATTACTTTTTCTACAAGAAAATGTGTGTCAGCAAAGAAAGCAGTATAAATTAATAAATTTTTTGCATGCACAAAAACTGAGACCAAGAAAGTGAAGTATTTCTCCTAGATTCTTAGCTAATTTCCTTATAGCATAAATCTGCAGAAATTGTACTAAAAATCCTAGACCTAAGGCTTATTTTTTATAAACTATACGTGATTTAGATTCTATTATTTAGATTATATTTAGATTATTAGTATGCTCTATGCTTTATAGTATTTTTATTCAGATTTTCCTTTGCAGACTTTTGCACAGTACTGTACTGCATGTATAAGGTATAAAAGAAATAATGATCATGTACTTCCATTATATTTCCGTTAAGATAGTGTGCCAGTAGTGAAGGTTATTCAAATAAAAAAAAATTTTAATGCAAAACTCATATTGCTAGTTAAAAAAAAAAATCCTATTCAAATGATCCTGCTCTCTATCTTGGTCGGTGCCGGTGTATACAGATCCTTTTCATGGGAATCTTGGCATCATGCACACATGCTCATAGGGCAGTTAAGCGTAACTGATCCAAATACTGGCATCTGTACGAGAAGCAGAAAGAAACCAGATAACCTGGAGAAGGAAAGAAAACAGGTGGATTCAGTAACCTGAACTAAGGATAGAACTAAGATCCTAAAGCTGAGAGATGACAACACCATACCACACAGGCGTGGGAATATTCATTTAAAACAATGTAAATTGGTTGTAGTTTTGCAATTAATTAAATTTTAGGAATGCCAATATATGTTGAAGAATAAAGTCACTGTAGATGTTTATTTAAAAATGATTATTAAACCAATATAGAAAGCAGAGAAGGCGGCGCGGTGATGTAGTGGTAAGCGCTGTTGCATCACAGCTCCAGGTTCTGGGGTCGATTCCCGCCTCAAGTCTGAGTGCATGGAGTTTGCATGTTCTCCCCATGCTTGTGTGTTTGCCCTGCGATAGTTTGGGACCCCATCCAGGGTGTACCCCGCCTCTAAGTGTCCTGAGATAGGCTCCTGGCCCCCCGCGACCCTGTATACAGGATATAGACGATGAGTGAGTGAGTGAGTGAGTGAGAGAGAGCAGACTCTAACTCGCATGGAGAAAGCTTTATACTGATTGACAATCATGATTTTTTTAAGTATGGCCAGATCATTTAATCATTTTAGAGCTTAACCTGATTCATTCATTACTAATCTATGACTAAAGTCATTTCATTTCGAACCTCTAAAAACATCCCAAATACTGATTTCATGCACATTTCAGTGTAAATTTGTATGTACGAATTAATTTAATACTATTTTATTGAAGTTTGATTTATACCGTAAGCGCCTACACAGTGTATATGTAGTTGAGTGCAAAAGTTTGCGTAACATTATGACAAAATGGAGACAAGGGAATGCTAATTATAACGATAATGTATTTATCAGCTCGGTTTTAAAGATTCCTTTATTACCACAGGAAAAATTATCTGCATCGTATTAAAAGCAAATCTAATATAAACATTATATATGTACTGTATGTAATGGTATGTATCCTTAGATTTTACCGCACCGTTTTGTGATAGTGACATTTTATTTGACATTTTGGGGTTGTATTTTTCTTGAAAAACAAATTGTTCGTTTTTCATTTTCATGGAGAATTTAAACTATTGCACTCCGCTGTTGTTTAGGACAAATCTTATATTTGCAAACCTAAGGCATACAATTAATTTATTGCACTGTTTTCTGTATTAAAGTGTTCAATTAAATTATTCGTAGAAGACATGTTTATTTGATTGGTCCTTGTCATTACATGTACATAATGAGAACTCTTATTTTTGAATGGGTTTTATTAGTATTGTTTCATTGGATCAAGTTCTTCAGTAATGGGACCAGTAATGTTAGATCAGTGCCTTTTTGTCTGTTAAACTGGCATCTGTATGTGTGTGTATGTGTTGTATTGTTGTTCACTCATTAAATGCTTGAATTGTAATAGAAGAATTGGCTAATTAAACCAATATGTCCTTCACAGCAGTGTGTGACTCAGTGCTTCACTTTCCTATCACAGACAAAAAGTCACAGTATGAAGCAGTTAAGCCGACCGACTGATTAGATGGCATTTCGTTAAAGAGTGAGTCGACATATGTCTGTCATTGGAGATGGTGATGAAGATCTTAAAATATGTTTGTGCTTAAGATAGTGACTTTTGAGTCACCTTGCTTGAGACAACATTGATGATTGATGATTGACTTTCAGCTGTTCCCTTTCAGGGGTCGCCACAGCGAATCATCTGCCTCCATCTAACCCTATTCTCTGCATCCTCTTCTCTCACACCAACTAACTTCATGTCCGCTCTCATTACATCCATGAATCTCCTCTTTGGTCTTCCTCTAGACCTCCTGCCTGGCAGTTCCAACCTCAGCATCCTTCTACCGATATATTCACCATCTCTCCTCTGAACATGTCCAAACCACCTCAATCTGGCCTCTCTGACTTTATCTCCAAAACATCTAACATGGGTTGTCCCTCTGATGAACTGATTCTTGATCCTATCCATACTTCTCACTCCCAAAGAGAACCTCAACATCTTCAGCTCTGCTACCTCTAGCTCTGCCTCCTGTCTTTTCTTCAGTGCCACTGTCTCTAAGCCGTAGAGCATCGCTGGTCTCACCACTGTCCTGTACACCTTTCCTTTCATTCTCGCTGATACTCTTTTATCGCACAACACACCTGAAACTTTTCTCCACCCATTCCAACCTGCCTGTACTCATCTCTTCACCTCCTTTCCACACTCTCCGTTGCTCTCGACCGTTGACCCTAAGTACTTAAAATCCTGCACCTTCTTTACCTCTGCTCCCTGTAGCCTCACTGTTCCTCTCGGGTTCCTCTCATTCACACACATGTATTCCGTCTTGCTGCGGCTAACCTTCATTCATCTGCTTTCCAGAGCGTACCTCCACCTCTCCAAATTTTCCTCCACCTGTTCCCTGCTCTCGCTACAAAGCACAATGTCATCTGCAGACATCATAGTCCATGGAGACTCCTGTCTAACTTCATCTGTCATCCTGTCCATCACTAGAGCAAACAAAAAGGGGCTTAGAGCCGATCCTTGATGCAGACCCACCTCCACCTTGAACTCTTCTGTCACACCTACAGCACATCTCACCACTGTCTTACAACTCTCATACAGTACATGTCCTGCACCACTCTAACATACTTCTCTGACACTCCAGACTTCCTCATACAACACCACAGCTCCTCTCTCGGCACCCTGTCATACGCTTTCTCTAAATCTACAAAGACACAATGCAACTCTTTATTACCTTCTCTGTACTTCTCCACCAGCATCCTCAAACCAAATATTGCATCTGATGTACTCTTTCTAGGCATAAAACTATACTGCTGCTCACAAATTCTCACCTCTGCCCTTAACCTAGCTTCCACTACTCTTTCCCACAGCTTCATTGTATGGCTCATTAGCTTTATACCTCTGTAATTGCCACAGCTCTGCACATCTCCCTTGTTCTTAAAAATTGGCACCAATACACTTCTCCATTCCTCTGGAATCCTCTCACTCTCCAAGATCTCGTTAAACAAACTAGTCAGAAACTCTACTGCCACCTCTCCTAAGCACTTCCATACCTCCACAGGTATGTCATCAGGACCAACAGCCTTTCCACTCTTCATCCTCTTCAACGCCCTTCTCACCTCACTTTTACTAATATTTGCTACTTCCTGCTCCACAACAGTCACCTCTTCTACTCTTTGTTCTCTTTCGTTTTCCTCATTCATCAACTCCTCAAAGTACTCCTTCCATCTTCCCATCACCCTCCTGGCATCTGTCAGTACATTTCCATCTCTATCTTTAATCACTCTAACTGCTGCTGCACATCCTTCCCATCTCTATCTCTTTGCCTCGCCAACCTGTACAGATCCACCTCTCCCTCCTTACTGTCCAGCCTAGCATACAAGTCCTCATATGCTCTTTGTTTGGCCTTTGCCACCTCTACCTTCACCTTACGCTGTATCTCCCTGTACTCCTGTCTACTCTCTTCAGTCCTCTCAGAGTCCCACTTCTTCCTAGCTAGTCTCTTTCCCTGTATACACTCCTGGACTTCCTCGTTCCACCATCAAGTCTCCTTGTCCCCTTTTCCCTTACCAGATGATACACCAAGTACCCTCCTACCTGTCTCCCTGATCACATTGGCTGTAGTTGTCCAGTCGACTGAAAGCACCTCCTGACCACCCATAGCTTGTCTCAACTCCTCCCTAAAGACATCACAACATTCTTCCTTTCTCAGCTTCCACCACTTTGTCCTCTGCTCTGCCTTTGTCCTCTTCACCTTCCTCACCATCAGGGTTATTTTACACACCACCATTCTGTGTTGTCTGGCTACACTCTCCCCTACCAACACTTTGCAGTCACTGATCTCTTTCAGATTACAACGTCGACACAAGATGTAGTCCACCTGAGTGCTTCTGCCTCCGCTCTTATATGTCACCCTATGTTCCTGCCTCTTCTGGAAGAAAGTATTTACTACTGCCATTTCCATCCTCTTTGCAAAGTCCACCACCATCTGTCCTTAAGACCAAACCTGCCCATCACATTTTCATCACCTCTGTTCCCTTCCCCAACATGTCCATTGAAGTCTGCACCAATCACAACTCTCATCTAACTCACTCCAGAATTTCTCCTTCTCTTCTAACTCACATCCTACCTGTGGAGCATAACCACTAACAACATAGAACATTATCCCTTCAATTTCCAGCTTCAGATTCATCACCCTATCTGATACTCTCTTCACCTCTAGGACATTCCTAACAAACTCCTCTTTCAGAATAACTCCTACTCCATTTCTTTTCCTATCCACATCATGGTAAAACAATTTGAACCCTGATCCTAAGCTTCTAGCCTTGCTACCTTTCCACCTGGTCTCCTGGACACACAGTATATCTACCTTTCTTCTCTGCATCATATCAGCCAACTCTCTTGCCTTCCCTGTCATGGTCCCAACATTCAAGGTCCCTACTATCACTCCTAAACTCTTGCCTTTCCTCTTCTCTCTCTGCTTTCGAACACGCCTTCCTCCTCTCCTTCTTCGACCAACAGTAGCCCAATTTCCACCGGCACCCTGTAAGTCAACAGCACCGGTGGCGGTCGTTGTTAACCCGGGCCGCGACCGATCCGGTATGGAAATTATATTTCTGATTCGCATCATTGATTTGGCAAATGTTTTATGTCGGATGCCCTTCCTGACACAACCCTCTGCATTTATCCAGACTTGGGACTGGCACAAGAAGACACTGGATTGCGCCCCCCCATGGTTGCATTGAGACAACATTGATGATAACAACAATAATAATAATAATAATAATAATATGAAGAAAAAGAAGTAGATGATGAATAAATATTGGTCACAAAATAATTTTGTGTATATATATATATATATATATATATATATATATATATATATATATAAGGAAATATTAAATAGCAGTCGTCATACATAAAAAATAGTTTTAATGTGAAAAAGCCTAAGATGAATTTAAGTAAATGAGCAGTTGGCGCCCTCTGGCGGACATTCTATCTAACCAGAGCTACCACTAGAGGGAGCCTTTTTTTTTCAAAATACAGTAAACCAAAAACATTGAGGTAGTTTATGGTGTTGCTGTGTCAAAACGGTAAATAAATAAATGCCAAAACATATACTAAATACTAGAGGTGGAAAGTAATGAATTACATTTACTCGCATTACTGTAATTGGATAGATTTTTTGTGTACTTCTAATTTTTCAAGTAGTTTTTAAAATCTATAATTTTACTTTTATTTAAGTATGATTTGTTTAAAGTATTGTACTTCACTACATTTTAAATCATATTCGCTACTGAATAAAAAATAAATGAATGAAAATGAAAAATAATACAAATAATACAACGGGGAAGGAAAAAATTGCACCCCGGAAAAAATTGCACCCCGGAAACCACTGCACTGATTGATTGATTGATTGATTGATTGATGGAGAACAAACGCGCTAAATTCACAAGAACGATGGAGACAAAACAGAGGCCAGTGATACAGACACAGCTGAAAGTGAAATGCTAACAAATTCTTATGAAGCAAACCCCTGGTCATATTTAAGCGACCACTTTAATTTCAAGCACAACAAAGGCAACAGATTTATTATGCAAGTCTGTTCCATCCCTCATCTCACCCCTGCTGGTATAAAAAAAAAAAGAAAAGCAACTCAGTAACTTTTACTCTGAGTAAATCTTTAATGAGCTACTTTTAACTTTTACTTGAGTAGATTTCTATATAAGGGTAACTTTACTTGTACTTCAGTAAAGTTCACTAAAGTAACAGGTCATTAAACCTGTACCCATTGTTTATATTTGTTAACATAATGTATTTAGCAGAGGTGGAAAGATAACATAATGTATTTAGAAAGAGGTGGAAAAATTACTAATTTTAATTACTTTTTTTTATTTTATTACTCTTTCCACCTCTGCTAAATACATTATGTTAACAAATATAAACATGGGGTACAGGTTTAATGACCTGGAAATTGCTATTGCAACTGCTAGTGACCCTCTGTCATCATCCATGTGGTTTATTGGCTAATGAGTTTTCCTACCATTGAACATGTCAGACCCTCGGGCTCAGGTCACTGAAAAGCTTTTTAAATTTTTTTACGTACTTGCTGTCATGCAAATTATAAGTCTATACATTTGTAAATCTTTGTTTCATAATAATAAGTCTACATCAAAATGCACTTTTTTATTTTTATTTTTCATTTCATCATTCAAGTAGGATTGTCTAATGTTATTTACACTATTAAAATAGGAAACCTATTTATTTATGTTGAGGATTTAAAAATATTATTATTTAGGAAATTCTCATAACAAATTTGCCCTAAAACAATAGCTTTATGTTTAATAATGACAAATAATGCATAGATATAAACAAATATTAAATAGCAGTCGTCATACATTAAAAAAATAGTTTTAATGTGATAAAGCCTAAGATGAATGAGCAGTTGGCGATAAATGACCAGTTGGCGCCCTCTGACGGACATTCTATCTAACTACATGAGTGGTTTAATTATCCAGAGCTACCACTAGATGGAGCTTTTTTTTAACATGTATTTATTATAAAAAAAAAAAAATTAAATACAGTAAACCGAAAGCATTTAGGTAGTTCATACGACATGTTGTGTAAAAAAAAAAGAAGAAAAAAGGTAAATTATTAACATTCATTATGTTAACAAACAATACAGTATTTTAATGACCTGGAAATTGCTATTGCAATTGCTAGTGACCCTCTGTCTTTACCCACGTGGTTTACTGGCTAATGCATTTTCCTACCTTTGAAAATAGCAGACCCTCGGGCTCAGATCATTGTGAAGAAAAAATATACATTTTTTACTTACTGGCTGTCATGAAAGAGTCTATACAGGTTTTAATCTTTGTTTCATAATAATAATAAGGCTACATCAAAATGCACTTTTTTATTTTATTATTCAAGTAGGATTGTCTAATGTTATTTACACTATTAAAATAGGAAACCTATTTATTTATGTGGAGGATTTTAAAATATTATTATTTAGGGTAGGGTATCATAAGGTAGAGCAAACTGTGGTTTTGCTAAAGCAGAGGTTGATGTTTCATATTTAAAGTGGTATATATAATTTTTAATATTGACTTGTATGTTTCCATCTGTGGAAAAGAAGTGGGAGGAAGTGTACAATTATCTACTGTATACTTCACCTCATGTCCAGTAAGACAGGGGAGCAGAGCGACATCTTGCTCAGGCTGTACAGTATGTGCATCCGCAATGACACTTGGTCGCAGGTGAAGTTCGTGGAGGTCGGGGACGATGGCGACCACTCTCGGTGCAGTGAGAGACATCATTATTCAAAGTGGCATGAATGTGACCCATCCTCATGGTAAAGATCAAGTGAGGCACAGAGGGATTACTCGCTGTGCATCAGGAGTGACCAGGATGCCAGGTGATACGTTCTGGGAGACATCGATTGCAGGATATGTGGGGTGGAGGAGAAGAAATCCATGCTTCCTCAACTTTTATTGCTTGACAATAATCCCTATAAGCATGCTGATCATAATGCAAAGAAGTAATGCCAGAGGTCTGTGGCTTCAGGTGATCCTGATCTGCTGGATTCTGGTGCTGTCTAGCATGTTCAGAGGTATAACTCCAAAGTATAGCACTTTTAGGTAGATAGCAGATAGCAACCAGTAACATATTAGTTACAGTTCTGAGATCCAGCAAAGACGAAGGAACAAAAAGAGAAACGCTGATAACTAATTCAGAGCTGCAGCACAGACAAGGAGAAAAAGAAGACATCAGAAGACAAGAAAACGTCCTGTTGTGGACATTTCTTCTTGTTAACTGTTGTTTAGTTTGTGCATGTTTATCTTATCCAATATACAGTACTGTAAACTGGATATAAATCTATTCAAAATTTGTGTTTAATCAGCGGGTTAGGGATAAAACAAGATGTGCAGTACATAATTATGAGATCAAAAAATAGTTAGATAAAGATATAAACAACAGCATATCTGTTGGGAAGGGAAACTTTGTGCTCTAAACCCCACAAGAGATACCTTTAATATTGGCATTTTCCCTTAAACCCACAGCAAAGAGAAGGGGTGACAAAGGTCACTCTTGTCTCACACAACAAAATTATCTGCTTTGTATTAAAAACATACAATACAATTATAATTTTATTAGTATATTTTATGAGTTAATATTTACAATTAATTGATAAATTTTTGTGCAGTGATTTCTGTATAATTTCTAATTGAAAATTAAATTATTTGTAGAAGACATGTTTATTTGATTGGTTCTTGTCATTACCTGTACATAATGCGAACTTTTATAAATGAGTCTTTATTAATAGTGTTTCACTGGATGTGCTTAAATCATCTGAACAGTAATGCTAGATCAGTACCTTTTTGTATGTTAAACTGGCATCTGTTCTGTATATGTGTGTGTACAGTATGTGTTGTATTGATGTTCACTCATTAAATGCTTTAATTGTATTTGAGTCATTTGCTAATTAAACTGATATGTCACTTACAACAGTGTGAGTGTTGGTGCTTCACAAATATGTTATAGTCACAGTATGAAGAAGTTGAGCTGACCGACTGATTAGATGGCAGTTTGTTAAAGGGTCAGTCGACATATCCAGGTTAAAAAAAGTTTTTAATACAAATATACTTTATCATGTAGTTCACACAACCGTTTACAAATTCTGAATGCATTTTTTATACTATATCATTTTTTAAGGTCAGCGAAACACATTAATTCAATAATGACAAAGCAGATTTCATTTATGAGTTCAACAGATTTTTATTTACCTGCACATGTTTGCAGAAAAAAAACAGTATAGTTTGTCTTGTACTTTGAAAATACCAAATAAAAACCATGACATTTACCTTATGATGATGATGATTACAACAATAATTATAGCAACAACAATAATAATAACAATATTATGATTATTATTTATAATAATAATAATAGGATGATGAAAAATTATTAATCGCAATTTTTATTCAGACTTTATTGAGACTTAAAAATATAGATAATGTAATGATTACAACAACAACAACAACAACAATAATAATAATAATAATAATAATAAGATGATGATGATAAAATAGAAAATAATTTAGTGACAAATTGCTTCAGACATTGACTTGGTAAAAAAAAATAAAAAATTAGATAGTAACAAATACCAAGAAGAAGAAAAGGAAGAAAAGGTGGAGGAGGACAAAAACCTCAGTGAGCCAAAAGGAATAGCTTTGTTCCAACATAGATAGATAGATAGATAGATAGATAGATAGTCTTCATGCATTTAAAAATCAGATTAACGTTTTTAGTGTGTGATTAAAAACCTAAAAATTATATAAATAAATGAACAGTTGGCGCCCTCTGGCGGACATCTACATGAAGCGTTTTATCCAGAATGACCACTAGAGGCAGCAAATATTTTTTGATGAACCGAGAGCATTTAGGTACCTCATACAGCATGCCGTGTTAAAAAGCGAACGTGATAAACACCCGAACATATCCTAAATACATTATGTTAACAAATATAAGCATGTAAAGGTATTTTAATGACCTGTGAACTGGGAACAAGAGGAGCTTATGGGACATTCTGGGAGAAATTTAACTATGTATATCAAGCTCTTTCTACTTCCTAAAGGACACTTGTGAATTCTTAAATAATTTAGTGTTATAAAAACTTCAAAAACCAAAAGACTGTAAACTGAACACACTGAACTAACTGGTGGTGAAAGCCATATTGACCCCATTTGGAGTCACATCTTTGGCATGTGCTTAGAGAGGAGCGATAAGCCAGCATTGGCCACTGACATCAGGATCATCCAGGTGACAGATGAGAGCAACACTTGGTCGCAGGTGAAGTTCTTGGCGGTCAGGGATGACAGCGAGGACTCTCTGAGCAGTTCGAGATTTAACAGGACTTGCTGATTTCACCAAAGACATCATTATTCAAAGTGGCGTAAACGTGACCTGTCAGGGGACATTGGGGATCATGTGTGTAAAGATCAAGCTGCTGAGGAAAAGTGAGGCGCAGAGGAGACACGCTGTGCACCAGGAATGACCGGGGTGCCAGGTGGTACCTAATGGGAGACAATGATGACAAGATACGTGTGGTTGTGGAGAAGAAGTCCATGCTTCCCCTGTGGCTTCAGGTTATCCTGATCTGCTGCCTCCTGGTGCCTACTGACATGTTCAGTGGTATAACTTTACTTACCTCAGTTAAAGCTAACACTTTAGGTAGCAAATAGCTATCAGTACCGTCTTAGTTACAGTTCTGAGATCCAACAAAGAGGAATGAATAGAAAGAGAAACCCTGATAACTAATTCAGAGCTGCGGCACGGACAAGGAGAACAAGTACACGCAGAAGAACCTGATCTGAAAAGAATGGAAACTACCTGTTGTGCTCGCTCCTTCTTGGGAACGTATAGGCAACATGACTTTCACCATTCTCCTGGACGATCTTATACTGTAGGTTCTGGGCTTGGAGCTGTTGTCGCGATGAGAGATGTAGCGATGTAAAAGGTCACTGAGCTGTATAATATTAATTTCCAGTATATCTTAAAAGCAGTGTGTATATATATAGAAACATTCATGTACCTGGATGAAATGTCAAATGTCAGACACAAAGCCTGTGTTTCCTGCTCTTATAAATACAACAAAAATTTCCCACATACAGAAAGCGAAATCATTTTTGATCATTTCTGGAAAATGGGGATGTGACACTGTGAGAAAATGAAACATTCTGCTGATTTATTGTCAACAGAAGCTACTTATTGTTCTGTAACTTACTTTCAGTCGGTAATGGCTAAATGTTTTAAGTAGTTGTTAATTAGTCTTATTAGACTAATCACAGGCTAATTCAATTCAGCTTTACTTATTTATTCTATTTATATAGCACTTTTAACAATGGCCATTGGCACAAAGCAGACAAACATACAAACAAACAAAAGCCTAAGATTTTCTGTTTACAATTTATGGTGCATTAATGAGATAAAATGGTATTAAATAATATAAATATACCTTTTCTATTTACACGTACAGTACATGAAAACTGTATATACAGGCGGGAACTAAACTGTATATACAAAGTGCACCAGCAAGTTGTAATATAGTAATAAAATTGTAAATAGTAATAAAATGAGAATGATATGAATGAAAGGACCAAAGTGAAATGAAGACAGAGTGTATAAAAGCCTATTTATAGTGATGTCAAAAAAGGACATCTCTCTCCTGACCCTGTCGCTACAGAGTTATTGTAAAGTCTAATTGAAGCTGGCAGACAAATATTCCTGTAGTGTTCTTTGAGCTGAAACATTCTCTTATTGAAAGTGCTCCGGCTGTTTAGCCTCTGGATTGTGGAGAGGATGTGGAGTGTTCTCCTTCTCTTCACTACCAACTCCAAACACTTTAAGAGTCTGACCAACATTGAAATGTATACATCAAATATGTACAAATCAAAATGGTAATATTGTTACTGATAAGCAAGCCTATCCCAGGAGACTTCGGGCACTAGGCAGGGTACACCCTGGACAGGGTGCCAATCCATTGCAGGGCACACACACATACACACACACATACACACACCCAATCACACACTACGGGCAATTTAGGAACGCCAATTAGCCTAACCTGCATATCTTTGGACTGTGGGAGGAAACCGGAGTACCCGGAGGAAACCCACCAAGCACGGGGAGAACATGCAAACTCCATGCACACAGAGACGGGAATCGAGCCTGGCCGGGGAATCGAACCCGGACCCTGGAGGTGCAAGGCCACAGTGCTAACCACTACACCACCGCGCCGCCCGTGTTTAAGTTCATAAACAATAAATTATAATAATATGTTATTAATTAGCACAGAATAATTGAATTAATTGTAGGTTTTAATATTATACCTATATTTTTAATATCTAACCATTTAACTTGTCAAATGGTTTAGTGGTTGAAATGTTTACAGAATTTTGTAACATTCATTGAAATGTAAGGTGGCACGGTGGCTTAGTGGTTAGCACTACTGCCTTGCACCTCCAGGGTCTGGGTTCGATTCCCGCCTGCTTTCCTCTCACAGTCCAAAGACATGCAGGTTATGCTAATTGGCATTTCCAAATTGCCCATAGTGTGTGAATATAAGTGTTGATCCTACCATGGTCGTAAAATGGGAATAAATACATTGTATTTATTACAACATTGGCCTCCCTAGTTGTAAACTTGGTCCCTAGATGGATGGATAGAACAAACTGTTAAGTAAAAGTTTTTAAAAAAAATCATATTTAATATTATCAGAATTTAATGCTATTAAATCTCAACTCATAAATGTAATTCTTTGCTTATATTGTTATCAGATATGTCCATGGATTATTTAGAAAAATTTAATGAAATGATGGTGCCAAAATTTTTTTTACTTTTAATTAAAGTTATAATATGAGAAAATATTGTTCATTAAAGTATACTTCCATTTATGTGTTTACGTTGTTTTATTATTAAAGACTGAAATTACTCTACAAAATCTGGTAATTTTGTAAAGTTGCTCAAACGGCAACTTACGCCCCCTTCTGGTGGTCCTCCCCCATGGTTATAATACAATATAATATACTGTCTAGAAAATATTACGTTCCGGTCTACCTTAAAAGCAGTGCAACACCCTCCAGTCAACCTTAAACAATATAAAACCGAAGGGAGGCTCGTCCTGCGCTAAGAGATGACGTGTCGATCGTTGATTGGTGATATGTTAATCGGGGAGGCGGGCGTGGCGAAATGAGTAGGTGACGTCAGGCGTGAGCTCTCGGAGAGAGCGCATAACAAACATGGCGACACGATGGTGCGGAGGAAAAGGGATCACGCTGACTTTTATTCTGCTGCTGTGGCCCGGAGAGTGCGCGAACGCGGCGGAAGCGGCGGCCGAGGCCGGAAGCGAGAGCCGCATCCTCGGCGTGCGCTTGGAGAGGAGCGACAAGCCGGCGGCGACCACCGACGACGGGATCATCCAGGTGACGGAGGAGAGCAACATCTCGCTCAGGCTGTACGGTCTGCGCATCGGCAATGACACTTGGTTGCACGTGAAGTTCGTGGAGGTCGGGGACGACAGCGAGCATTCTCAGATCGGGGAGAGATTTAACAGGACTTGCACTGATTTCACCAAAGACATCATTATTCAAAGTGGCGTGAACGTGACCCGCCACGGGACCTCGGGGGTCCTGAGTGTGAAGATCAAGCTGCTGAGGAAAAGTGAGGCGCAGAGGGATTACGCGCTGTGCATCAGGAACGACCAGGATGCCAGGTGGTACCTTCTGGGAGACAACGATGGTAGGATACGTGTGGTGGAGGAGAAAAAGTCCATGCTTCCCCTGTGGCTTCAGGTCATCGTGATCTGCCTCCTCCTGGTGCTGTCTGGCATGTTTAGCGGTCTCAACCTGGGGTTGATGGCTCTGGATCCCATGGAGCTCCGGATCGTTCAGAGCTGCGGCACGGACAAGGAGAAAAAGTACGCCAGGAAGATCGAGCCCATCCGAAGAGAAGGGAACTACCTGTTGTGCTCGCTCCTTCTCGGGAACGTGCTGGTCAACACGACTCTGACCATCCTCCTGGACGATCTCATAGGTTCGGGGCTTGGAGCCGTCGTCGCTTCCACGATCGGCATCGTCATATTCGGTGAGATCGTCCCACAGGCGCTGTGTTCACGCCACGGCCTGGCAGTCGGCGCCAACACCATCCTGGTCACCAAGTTCTTCATGCTGGTCACCTTCCCGCTCTCGTACCCCATCAGCAAACTCCTGGACTGCGTTTTGGGTCAGGAGATCGGTACCGTGTACAACCGGGAGAAGCTTGTAGAGATGCTGAAGGTCACTGAGCCGTATAACGACCTGGTCAAAGAGGAGTTGAATATGATCCAGGGTGCTTTGGAGCTCAGGACTAAAACAGTCGAGGATGTCATGACGCCGCTTTCGAACTGTTTCATGATTCACAGCGACACCGTGTTGGATTTCAACACCATGTCGGAGATCATGGAGAGCGGCTACACGCGCATCCCTGTGTACGAGGAGGAGCGCACTAACATAGTGGACATCCTGTTTGTGAAGGACCTGGCCTTCGTGGATCCAGACGACTGCACGACCCTGAAGACCATCACCAAGTTTTATAACCACCCCGTCCACTTTGTGTTCCACGACACCAAGCTGGATTCCATGCTGGAGGAATTTAAGAAAGGTGTGTTTCGGGTTTGCGTTTGTTGGTTTTGTGTGATGTTTAGACTCACTCATGCTTTTCAGAGTGTGCTTAGAAGAATCACAGGTAGGTGACTGTTTATGTTCCTCGTTTCGTCTATAAAAGCTCTTAAACATGTTCGGGTCATTCTTCAAAAATGGTGGAAAGTGCCGTCACTGAGTTTTGCTGATACTAATATCAATTAAATTAACATGACAGACACTTTTTTTTTGTATATGTTCAATAAATATAGTATGTACTTTCAATCATGAAACACATTTTCTTAGTTTAATGGCCAAGTTCACGATGTCGCAAGATGATGTCTTGTCACTTTGATCATACATGGAATTGGAACCACATACTTTTCATCTAAAGATTTTTTTTTTCACGAAATAAAGCACGATAACATAGAGAGAAATAACACCAGAGTTATCACCAGTGACGATGTCAGTCCCTGTATACATGAGCCATATAACAGATCTGTGCAAAAATCACATACATTTATGTTTGATTCATTATTTATTCTTTTCATTTATACTGTTGTACATTTCCTGAGGTAAGGCAAAATTTAATGCAGGCATTAAATTTAAAGCAAAGATTGTGCAGGCAGAGGAGAGACAAGGTACTTGGCAGAACGCCATAAGAGTTATCTAAATGATGTCCTGTCCAAAAAAAGGAAAAGAGTAGGAGATATGAGTGAGAGGGAAGCAAGGCACAGACAAAGGATGAGAACAGAGCAGACAGGTCTGAGTCTGACCCTGAGTCTACACCAGAAAGATCTCACACCCCAAGGTGGACCTGGAACATGATTAAAAAAATTAACAGAAAAGGAATTTAATTGAAATATACAGGTTATATATTTATTCTTTTTTTTTTTTTTTTTTTTTTTTTAAACATTCTGTTTGAAATGAGTTGATGAAATTGATAAATTAAAACCCAATTGGAATATAAATGTAAAAAAAAAAAAGTTCAAATTACCTGCTTGTATAAACATTTCAAGCTGTTTAGATTATAGGTAACAGCAATGACAAAACAATAGCAAATTAAATGTTTAAAAATCCTTAAAGCTCTACTTTTTATGCATTTCATAAAGTTTCACAAAGTACGATATTGTTTTTTAAAGATGTTCTAGGTGGGAAAGAAGAAATACAATTCATTAGATTTTTATCAGGTTTTAAATTCCACCATTATTGTACAGTAGAATGAGCCGTTACTACCTTCCAGCAGTACCGCTTTTTCTCCAGTGACCTTAGAGAGATCTTCTAATGTTAAAGTAACTTTCACTATTCTTACTGGTTGTTCACTTTTATGTGCACTCGGTGTGTACTGTACCCTGCTCCATTAACTTCCCTGTCCCACAACATCCCCTAACTGTCTGGCACATATTGCTGCAAACAGTGTTTGTTCCTTTTTTCCATTTTTGTCTTTTCTGCATAGTCATGCATAGCTCAGTAAAGAAGGAAATCTCTTAATCCTGAGGTTTAAAGTCAGTATATTTTGGCTATAAGTGTACATAACACATTATTATTATTATTATTATTTTTTTTTTTTTATTAGTAGTTTAAGGAACACCTGTACACATGCTTATTTATGGCGGCATTCAAGTACCTAATTATATTATTATATTATATATTTTTCTTTTTTTTTCTTCTTTTTTTTCGTCTCCCGTTGGCCCGTTTGATTGAGCCTCTGCTCATTGTAGTCTCAGATTCCTGACCTTGAATGGCAGGAGAGGAACCCAATATGCTCCATCAGCTGTTAGGCCAGACACCTAAGTGTTTTGTTTCAATGGATTGACTGTTTCTAATATTCTAAGATGCTTTTTTTTTTTTTTTTTTGCTCACCATGGTTGTAAAGAGGGTTTATTTGAGTTGTCATAGCTTTCCTATCAGCTCAAACAAGTCTGGCTGTTCTCTTATTAGGAATGAGAATCACCAGTCACCTTCTGATACAATATTACACACAGTGGACCATTCAGTCCACACACACAACTTACACCAGATTCCATTACCTACTGTACACAACTCTCCCATTTTATAGGGGCTTGAGAACCGGCACTGCATCTAGTGTTTTCATACTGGTTTAAGTGATTGTGTAATGCGTGGGTTTGAGATTAATTTGCTCACAGAGTTTGTAGAAAGGGAAATGCTGGCCATAAAAATGCGTTTCTGTTACGCCACTCTGAAGATTCAATCAGAGCAGATTGTATGTTACTTTTAGAGAATTTTGTCTCAGGGATTTTTTTTTTTACTTTCTATTAACTCAAGCAAAAAAAAAAAAAAAAAAAACCTTGATTTTGTTTTTGGTCACAAGATAGAGTAACTACCGTATGCATGATAGCCCTTTTTGAAATATAGATTTTTGCTTTAGTGCACTTAACTAGAAACTCTCCATGTGTTTTTACATTATATAAGCTACCATGCGTTATCCTAATCACTTCAAAGGGATACACACTGCAAAAAAAAGAGAAGTTTTTGTCCCTTTTCCACAGTTTTTTTTTTTTTTTGCCGACTGGGGTATTTGATTTCCCCCCTAATGTGACCTCATATAAGATAATATAAGACCCCTTTTCTAGCTTGTTTATTAGCTCTGCAGTTCTCTGGAAGGGGCGTGGCTCAACAGTAGCTTATTTTCATGGTCACTTGTGAATTCTATATTAACTTGTTAAAGATATAATAAAACGATGGGATCTTTAAACCTAATTGAACCAAAAGGAAGGTTCTATTTTTTTGCTAGCTAATACATTTTTGGTTTGTCTTTCCATGTGTAGTCATTACTAGAAAATGATTTAAAAAAAAAATAATTTTTTTTTTTTTTTGCAATGGAAGTAAAATTAGATTGAGTTCTGAAGCACAAAACAAAGAGGAACTGATACAGCAGTGGAAAAGTTATTTTTTTTTGTGTGTGTGTGTGTAGCACATTTTGTAGTGTGTTTCAGGAATCCACACATTCTTGGACTTTTGTAGTGTTTGAGATTTTTTTTGGTCCCGGAGGTCACTGGCGAAAACTAAACCTGGGTTTAAGCTTAACTTAATTAAGGTCAGGACCTGGATTTCTGATTTCTTTAAAGCTGCTTTGAGACCCATGTATTTTTTTTTAAATATGATGTCTAAATAAAAATAAATCATTCACATCAGTCTTCGTCAAGCCGTGTTTCAATTATATCTTAGTGGAAGTGTTATATTATTATTATTAATATAATAATATTAATAATTATAATAAAAATTAAATCAGCACTTCTATTTCTGTCAGCTCCTGTAACGATTCCACTTGACTTGTAAGTCTCTGGTTAAAAGTAATCTGCAAATTAATTCATGTTATTATTATTATTATCATTATTATTATTATTATTAATCATGCTGAGATAGGGGTTGTGTGAAGTGATGCAGAAATGCAGGAGCTTTGCGGTGGCTGAACTGAATGTTGTTGTTCCTCTCCTAGGCGACGGTACGAATTCAGAAAGTGTAGTCGTCGTCGTCTTTGTTTAGCGGGTGCTGATTATGATCTCGGTGTGGTGAGAAGCAATCTGTAGCTAGATTAGATACTTTATGGGTTGTTACTTGTTTCTTGCAGGGTCTGAGCTTGGAAAGTTATTAAGATAACTTGTATAGTGCAGCATTTAAATTTGTCATGCCTTAAATGGGAGTGTCTTTTCCACAGTCAGGACAGCTCTTCATCCCGGCCACGATGTGTCTAAATTATAATAACAATATAAAAATGTGAAAAGTTTAGAGTGCAGGTTACTGACCAGATCATTTGCCCTTTTTTAGTGTGTGTGGATCTTTCCAGTTTTGTACCTGAGCTTCCAGTAACGACACTGGACTCCATATTAACTTAAACACCTCTCCTGATATACTAAACTTTCAAACGACTAACACCCAGTATGGCTGCAGATCAATCCCTGCTTCCCGTTATTCGCCAAAATGAGGATGGGTTCCCTGTTGTGTCTGGTTCCTCTCAAGGTTTCTTTCCATCACCATCTCAGGACGTTTTTCCTCGTCACCATCAGATCGCTCATCAGGGAAAATCTGACCAGTTTGATTTATACATATTTTCTCACACATTTCGAACTCATTTTACCCCTTTTTTGATTCTGTAATTTGCAACAATGACCATTGTTTAAAGTGCTATATAAATAAAATTTAATTTAATCTTTACATTTAGAAAAAAAAAAACAGTGTTTTGATTTTGCAGTGTTTACAAAATCTGAATTTTATTTTACAAAATAATCCATTATTACATTTTCGAGCTGTTATTCTGTGCAGAGTGTCTTTCTTTCATATTCGCCTTATCATCATCATCATCATCATCATCACCACCATCATCTATGTGCATTCGTCATCAGCACAGATAGAGATTAACCTTAATTTCATCATAACCGCCTCAGAGTTGGCCAACATCTCTGATCCGGGACAGACATTTGTTGTTTCAACTCTGCTAAGTGGATTCTTCTTGCTCCATGTTTAGGCCCATCATGTCATAAGCCTCTTAGTGTGTAACAGGATCATCTTTCTCTCTCTCTCTCTCTCTCTCTCTCTCTCTCTCTCTCTCTCGCTCTCTCTCTCTGAGTATGTGTGGGGGTTTGAGTGTCTGTCTGATAGCGGTGTTTTCTCAAACACGCTCTTCCTCTTTCTGCTTTCCTGTGCTGACTGTGCAGAGAAAGAGAAAGCACAAGCTTCATCGTGTACCAATCTGTGTAACAGGAGAGACCTGCTAGAAAACTGACAGCTGTAGAAGGGAGAAGTGCTGGAAATATTTGGACATGATCGTTGCTTGTCCTGTTTTAACCCCTCGGATCTTGTGTCATATCTCCACACACACACACACACACACACACACACACACACACACACACACACACACACACACACACGTATGCACAGACACTACATTATTGTTAGTTTGCTGTCAGGAGACACACACGTGATTTGTGGCATGCATGTTCTGCTAATCCTTGAACTGTGTCAGATGCATACATAAAGGTTGGATGAACCTATGTACACAAACAAAAAGAGCTCAAGGACTGGATTGATCTCTATAAGGATTTAAGATTTTTTTTCTCCATAAATACAGATTTTTTAAAAACACTTTAAATGATAGTATAGCCAAATAACAAGTATGCAAAATACTGTCCTTTTCTATTATTAAGTAATATATATCATGATAGAGTAACAAATCCATGTGCGGACACTTTGTCCTGATTTCTAAAGATGGTGGAGCTTTTATAATTTACTACTTGGTTTATTTATTTATTAGGTTTGTTTTTAAGGGCATTGTTGGCTCAGTGTTTGGTTTCTCACCTGCCAAGTGAAAGGCTCAGGTTCGATTTCCAGCCAATGACCAAACCCCAGCCACTGGATGCAGTTTCGGTCTCATGTCTGGGTAAAATGCCAGGGTTGCGTCAGGAAGGCTACCCGGTTTAAAACCTGTGCCAGGTTGTTGTGTGGATTGGATGGTCCACTATTGCGACAGATTGGACACACCTTCTAATTCCATGGTCTTTCCTCATTTTACACTACACTGTAAAACAATGCTAAAGGCATCCAAAATGCAATAATCTCCTCTGAACAGTGGATTTTAACATGTGTATGCTACTTGTATATAAAATAGCAGTGGGCCTAAAACCGAACCCTGTGGAAAACCAAACTTCACTCTAGTACACATAGAATAGTTACCATCTACAAACCAGTAACAAGAGCTAGGATCAATGGTGTCAAAAGCTGCACTCAAGCAAGGAGACACAACCCTGCTCAAAGTTCATTAGGAGGTCATTTACCACTTTAACCAGTGCTGTCTCTGTGTTATGCTTAGGCCTATATCCTGAATGATACATTTTTAAATAAACTTCTACTAATCAGCAGATGTAAGTTTTGCTTTCCTGGGATGTTCTTAATGAGAGCCAGTTTCATCATATTGCTTGATGGGTTTTGCAAACGTCAGATGGTTCACCAGTTGACCTTTTTACTGCCATTTAATGAGTCCAAACAGGCTTTTGCAAAACATTAACTATAAATTTACAGTTCAATTTTGCGCTTTATAGTTTTTTTATTTATTTGCGTCATCAGTCTCATAAATATTGAACTGTCTAAAGTGCTAAAGAGGACATTGGCGAAGCTTGTTTTAAATTTTTTTTTTTTATCCATGTGTATTGTACACTTCATAAAGGCCATCTGGCTTTAAAAATAGTGCATTATGTAATGTTTAAGCTTAGAATTGGTTTATGCATATGTGAAAAATTAGTTTACGATGAGATTTAGCTGAAACATGCAGTGATTGGGTTTTCTCCAGCTATATAAAGACAGATGGTTAAATTCTGGGGCTCATTAGGAACAGCGGACTTCGTTGCAAGCGAAATGTGCGTGCTTCATTGCAAGCGATCACAAAATTTATTTCATGCAGTACATTTTCTTTTTGCAAGAGCATGCTCACATTTCCATTCTTTGGCATGGGCACTCTTTAAAATCCAGTGTATTGCATGCACGCATTCCCTGTAAAAAAATTTATAAAATAAAAAGGAGCAAGCTTTACCTGTACTGGGGCATGCTACATATTACTATCCATCCATTCATCTAGGAACCTCTGTAGTCCAGCTAGGCACCGTGAAGACCGTGACCATTGTATTTATTCCCATCTTGTACGATCATGCTAGTCTGATGATGATTGGATGACCTCCGATCATCATTCGCATTCTACAGGCAATTAGGGAACCCCACTTCGCCTAATCTACCTGTCTTTGGACTGGGGGAGGAAACTCACCAAGCACAGGGAGAACATGCAAACTCCATGCACACAGACCCGACAAAGGAATCAAACCCAGGACCTGGAGGTGCAAGGCAACAGTGCTATCCACTAAGACACCGTGCCTCCTCTGATTACTATGGCATGCACATTTCCCCAGCACCAAGGCATGCAGACTTCAGATTACCAAAGCATACATGAGATTACCTGTAGCATGCAAACTTCAATTGTACCAGTGCATGCACACTTTAGATTCCTGTAGCATGTATACTATTTTGCACCGGAGAATTGCTCACATACCCTATACCAGAATCTACACACTTCCACTCTATCAAAGCATGCACCATTATCCTGTACAAGATCAAGCTAATTCCCACCTACAGGCATCAGCATCTTCAACCCTGGAGTATGCACCCCCTTCTATCCTTTTATAGCCTTGAAACTTCTTATTTATTCCAGTACATGGGAAGTGTACATGATGTCAGATAGGAATAGGTTGCATGCTTCACTGCACGTACTATGATACAGATCACGTTTGCATCCTGGTATTTGTTGTGGAAAAATGTAGATATTCCAGTTATGTTCTTCAGTACAGGAAAAGTATGTGTGGTGTAGTGCAGAGATAGTCAGCATGCTCCAGTAGAAGAGAGGAATCTGTCCTGCATTGCAGCAGGGAAGGATGTCGACAGAAAGGCCCACATTGCCAGAGAGGATACTCTGAGTCACTTGAGTCACTCTGAGTTCTTGTTTGAAACTTGTGCATGTGTGCGCGCGTGAGCATACCCATGTCCTCACATCAGTTACTCTCAAACGGCTGACTCATTGGATTTACAAAAGAGCGAGTGTGTGTAGATGAAGTAAGGGCTTTGGAATGAGTTTACAATGGCTGAAAGTCACCTCGAGCCCATAGCGATGCGGTGGTGACGTAACATGGCATTAAATAGGTCTGTTGCTACAGCTAGAGAATAAGCCCTCTTCACCACGGACACTCTTAAAAAACATTTTAGTCATCCATTCAAATTGTGTGAATGTGCAAATTGGAAGCATCCAATCCTACTCTAACCAGGCCTTCTACACTTCATACGGGCCTTTATAAAGAGCAACTTCAGTGTTTTATTTTGTTTTGTCATACCCATGTGTTACAAGACTCTGATCAACCTGATGTAATTACATGGTGAGTTCACGTTATTTCTTTGCCAGTAGAAACCACATTGAGATTATATATCAAATTCAAATTCAAATTTTATTTGTCACATACACAGTCATACAGTATGAAATGCAGTGAAATGCTTTTTTTGCGACCACAGGGTCGCGACGGCAGCCACCCAGGCGCCATCATATATATATATATATATATATATATATATATATATATATATATATATATATATATATATATATATATATATATATATATATATATAGAGAGAGAGAGAGAGAGAATTTTTTTTTAATCGTGCCTTTGTAGATTTAGAGAAAGCGTATGACAGGATGCCGAGAGAGGAGGTGTTGTATGAGGAAGTCTGGAGTGGCAGAGAAGTATGTATGAGAGCTGTAAGACAGTGGTGAGATGTGCTATAGGTGTGACAGAATAGTTCATGGTGGAGGTGGGTCTGCATCAAGGATCGGCTCTAAGCCCCTTCTTGTTTGCTCTGGGGATGAACAGAATGACCAATGAGTTTAGACAGGAGTCTCCATGGACTATTATGTTTGCAGATGACATTGTGTTCTGTAGCAAGAGCTGGGAACAGGTGGAAGAAAATCTAGAGAGGTGGATGTATGCTCTGTAAAGTGGAGGAATTTAAAGAAGAACTTTATTAATCCCAGAGGGAAGTTGAAGAGGGATTGAAGGTTAGCCGCAGCAAGACAGAATACTAATAAATGTGTGTGAAATGAGAAGGACCCAAGTGGAATGGTGAGGCTACAGGGAGCAGAGGTGAAGAAGATGCAGGACTTTAAGTACTTAGGGCCAACAGTCTAGAGCAATGGAGAGTGTGGAAAGGAGATGAAGAGGCATGTGCAGGCGGGTTGGAACAGGTGGATAGAAGAGTATCAGCGAGAATGAAAGGAAAGGTGTACAAGAAGGTGGTGAGACCAGCGATTCTCTACGGCTTAGATACAGTGAGCTGGAGGTAGCAGAGATAAAGATGTTGGGGTTCTCAAGAATGAGTCCATCAGAGGGACAACCCATGTTGGATATTTCGGAGATAAAGTAAGAGAGGCCAGATTGAGGTGGTTTGGACATATTTATAGGAGAGATTGGAGATTTATGGATATATTGAGAGAGAAAAGGATGCAGAGGATGGTTAGATGGAGGCAGATGGTTCGATGTCGGCAACCCCTGAAAGGGAACAGCCAAAAGTCAAAGAAGAAGAATTTTTTGATTTTATAAAAGCTTTGTTTACACTCCTGAAAAATTTAATGGCTAAACATCTTAGGCTGTACTTTGACACAAGCTGTGTGTGTGTGCCTATCTCACAGCTTTGTGTTCACTCTCGATGGGTTTAATTGTTAATCAATGGAGGTTTGAAAAGAGGTTAAATGTTAAAAGCTCTTTAACCGGAGCCGCTTTGCCATAAACTGGTGCTGCTTCGCACGCACTAACCTTATTTCATTAGCCTAATAAACATATTTTCATAATAATCTAATTGTTCCATACAAATAATTTCTATGTATTTAGATATACTAATAAATAACTAGTAATAAATAAAAATTATGTAAATTTGGGTCGAAATTAAACTAATGTTTACTCACTCATCGTAAAGTTTTATTCTGAATACACAGGACCTGGGAGACATGGGGCACAAGGCAGACTACACCAGGGGTGCCAAACCATCACAGGGCACACTCGCATACACACGCTAACACGCTCATTCAGACACCATGGGGAATTTGTCAATGGCAACTAGCCTAATCTGCATGTTTTTGGACTGTGGGAGGAAACCGGAGTACCCAGAGGAAACCCAACAAGCACAGGGAAAACATGCAAACTCTATGCACACCCGGTTGGGAATTATATCAAACTATATCAAACCCGGTTGGGAATCGAACCCGGACCCTGGAGGTGCAAGGTGATGGTGCTAAGCACTAAGCACTACAACTAAAATTCTGGGTTCCTGAAAAGAGTAATGTGTTCCAAACACGCCTCCTGTTCATGACACAATAACATTTGTGTTTTTATAAAGTTTAAAGAGACTAAGAAACCTAGAATATCTGAAATGTCGGATCATCACAGTAACCATTACCCTCCAAGCTTCTAACTTGTAACCGCATGAGCTAAACATTGCAAAAGTTCACAGAAGGGTTGATTTAAGTTCTTGTGTAGGTTAAAATAATGATGATGATGATGATGATAAACCAGTCCTTTCTTTTGCTAAACATTTAATGGAGTGATCTTTAGGGTATCCAACACGATAGTTTTATCTGTTTAGTCCTCCGTATACCTAGAGATGATTCTACAGTCTGTTGGGACCCTTAGCAAAAATTTGCATAGGCTCTCTCCAACCAGCATTCATCACCGTTATGTTATAATAAATAGGTTTGTCAGCCCTCAGGGGCCCTCTACTAACCTGGGGCCCCAAGAAGTTGCCTGCCTTACCTATTGACAAATTGCATATTTGCATATACCCGTATCTATTGTATTCAGATTGATATAGAAGTGGATTAAAACTAAAGCAGATTCTTTTCCTAAGGCCTTGTCCACATGTACACACAGATCCTTAAATAACAAAGTTTTCTACAGATAAACTTTAGGTCACTTGAAAATGGACATTTTGGGAAACTTTTTCCAGAATGAAGACACTTAGAAACTCTGACGTGAAAAATGAGCATTTTAGGCTTGTAAGAGTGTGCACTGGATTCGCTGTATCTCCTGTATTTGACCTGTAGTGTGACCTATAAGTCAGCCTCCTGATTGGCCAACATGACTTTATGGTTAGGGTTGTCATGGCTTATGGTTTGGCGTGCTTGAACAGTATTTTGCTGCTTTTTTTAGTTGGATGAAGATAGTTTTTTGAAAATGAAGGAGATTTAAAAAAAATTAAAAATTAAAAAAAAGGTATGTTTAGACTAGGCCTATGTAGTGGAGGCACTGTGTACGGAAAACCCCACAGTGATATTATAATGATTTAAATTCTATTGCAAGAAGAAGTAGTAGAAGGTTTATTGAAGGTATCGCTGTAAAAGTAGATAAACTCATGTTGACCTACAGTATAACCACATGATGAGTTTTGGACTTGATCCAAATACAATCAAGGCCAAATATTTGAAATAGTTTTTCATCAATAGCTGACTTCCTGTTTTTCATACTTACAAACACACTTTCACTTGAAGCCATCAATCTACCTCTGATTCCTTCTGATTGAAATATTTTTGAAGGGCATTCAAATAAGTAACAAGAAATAACAGTAATGTTAGTGATGGCCACTGGCATTGAGGGGTACTTGTTTTCTCATGAGGCATACCGCTATTGTCTTGAGAAAAACAACCCGGGAAATGCCAACACTGCATGACCTGAACACTCAAGTATGAATACTGTACTTTTTTTTTTGTTGTTACTAGACATTGTCTTTTTTTTTTTTTTTTTTTTTTTGGTCCAAATTTTTATCTCGTTGCTCACTTGTGCATGACCATAAACAAACTCTTACATCATTTTATTTGTTCCATCCTCCCAAGTCTGATGCAATCCACTGTATGAGTGGTACTAAAAAAAAAAACTTTAAGAATGTCAGGTCAATAAAGTTTTTCTTGAGCCATGGTCTGAATTTCATGTGTGTGTTAGTATTCAGTTCTCTAAATATGCAGTCATCGTAAGTCTATAAAAACAATCAATTTAAAATCTCAGTAGCATTTCAATAATATTTGTCAGTCTTCAGTAACTATATTAAAAATGTGGACAGTTTGATCTTTGATGGTCGTGTACATTTCCTTGTATTTGTATAAAACAAACTTGAATCAGTCTTTAGTGAATCTTCCTTTGCATGCTGCTGGGTTGTAAATGAATGTGAAAGGAATCTGGTTGCTCTGTCATACCGGGCTCTCAGTTCAGGTATTTTACACTGTATTTGAGGTGGAGAAACATAACTGTTCCTCTACTATCTTAACTATTCATAAACTGACAGGCAGCATGGCATCATGTGTGATGGAAAGGAATTATTTACTGGGCTTGTTTAGAAATAGCAATTATGTCAGGTGATGCACGGAAAATACGGGCTGCTCTTCCACAGTTTAAATCGAATGCACAGAGTTTTATAATTGGATAAGCACCCATAATGCTCGACACCATGCTAAGTTAGACAAGGCAATGTAGAAACCTAAACCCTTCGCTAACAGCCAACAACAAACGCTGGATATGAATTTAATGAAGATTCCTAACAGCACTTTAATTGAAATAAACTTTTCGGCATGACTCAACTTTTTAATTCATTGTTCAAGGTTTTAAATGTAACAAAATTAGAAGAAAAAAAAATCATATTGGATCGGCATATTTATAAAATTATGATCGTAATGCAAATTGAATCGTCATCTAAATATCACGATTACATCACATCGATAGCTCCCTGGTGTTTCCCATTCCTACTAGATGCACTGTGGCTGAGCTTGCTAGAAAGATGTTTTGCTTCTTTATTTCCGTTGGTTTGGAATGCTTTTGGAATAAATTTCCAAATAATGCATTTGTATTCACTTGCATCCCAATATTAAACGGAAAGAGTTTTTTTTTTTCTTGCACTTTTTTCCTTGTTTTCTTTTCTCATGCATTAGTTATATGATTGCTCATCCCAGACATTGACACAGCCTTTGAGAATGTTGTATTGATTGCTATTTTATTCCACTGTTCATTAGCTGTTAGTGTTTCGAGACACCACTGGCAGCCATGTTGGTTCTCTTGGTTATGTCCTACGAACCCTGACACTTTAACACTTCCATTCCGATTAAACCAGCACATACAGTCTACAGTTCATTACACCCAACCTTATTTTACCTTCCTCTAGCTGCTTGATATTACTTAGTATAAGCACTTTAGATGCTTGTGGAACCCGTATCCTCAGGAGGTATGTGATTTGAGATCCTGAACCGGCAGAACCAGCTTTCATCAACTCCAGTGAAGATTCTGTTCTGAACTCAGTAAACAGAGAGTGGCTGAAGCCTGATCCTGTATAAGCTCTCTTCCTCTCTCTCTCTCTCTTTCACATGGCGTGTTTAAAGTGCCTGAAGTCCCCGTGTGTGTCAAGTTACATCAGGACTCATTTGTACCTAATAAGGTGATTCCAGGTTGATTTAGGATTTCTGGGGCCTGCTTTGTTAAAGTGATCAAAGCAGTTTGATGAATGACTTTAATAACACGATTTAATGAATCTGTCAAAAAAACAAACAAACAAGCAAAAAAAAAAAAAGGGGGAACAGGAAATATGAGACGCTTGGTGGTAATTGTTACCAGCAGCCCACACACTGTTTTAATATCTGCTATCGCAGCTTATTGCAGTAACACCAGTACTCTGTAGTGTTTTGGTGTTTTTGTGTCTTATCATAAAATTTAGTGGTTAATAAAATAAAAAAAAATGAATACCAGGGTGTTCAAGTCAAACCGGGACCTAATTGCACAGAATACAGTCGACCCCCCACACAAAGATTTTGCAGCCTCAGTCGTTCGTGGATTTTTCCTTAGAACCTGTCTAGTAATAGTTTGCAGAATCCAATGAAATTTTGCTGAAATGGCTTTTTTCATGGCAATATATCATTTTTCATGCATTTTAATGTTAAACTATTAATAACAAGATAATTTACTAATTTTGTATTTATAGCTATTTTTTGGATCATGTTCAAAATTTTATTTATTTATTTATTTTTTTTACGATTCCCCGGTGCTCTAGGGACGTAACCTCAGCGAATTTCAGGGGTCGACTGTAACAGAACACAGTTTTGAGAGTGAAAACTCCCTTTATTTCTCGATATAATTCCCTGCTACACTAATGCACTTGTACCAGCGTTTCATTAGTGCTTGGACACCATCAGGGTAAAAAGCTTTGAGCCATGATTGGACTGCCTGCTTCATGTCTGAACGCTGGCCTCCCAGGAACTGCTTTTATGTAGAAATGGCATCTCCCACAAGCTGGCGATAAGCTATACGTTAATTTACAGCGATTATGTGTTCCACTCTCCAAATGTTCATGGGAATGACTGTAGTGGGCTCCAAGCCCGGATCCTCGTTCACGGACGTTTTACTGCAGCTAGGAATCTCATCACCAAACTGTGCTTGAAGTCTTTTTTAAATGTCAATGATTTATGTCATTGGATTTAAAAAAATATTTTTTTTTTTGAAGAGCCGCAAAAGTGGTGGATAATATTTTAAAGAAATAAAATTAAAGTATACATAAATATAAATAAAAATAGAAAAACACAAAATTTGCATTCTACCTAACCTAATTACAATAATTTAACACCAATAACAGCAAAGTAGTTGGTATTCTTGGTATGCTACAAACCAGCTTCAAATTTGAGCAATTTGAGCAATTCCAGAAATATGACTATATTTGTCTCATCTGGCAAAATACAATACCTTTGCTGACTTTGCTAGGGTTGGTCCGACTGGGGCCGGGGAAATAATTATTTCACGTGGGGCGAGGGTGATGGTGTTTATGTCCATTTTAGAGAACCAGAGGACAAATATCACAATTGAGCACTCGGACATTTAAGTGGCACCGAGGTGAGGAACCAAAATTAGCGTTCTGATTCAGTTCTCGTACATACTGGTTATACAGGTCCTTCTCAAAAAATTTGCATATTTGGATAAAGTACATTATTTTCTGTAATGTACTGATAAACATTAGACTTAACATTAAACATTAGAAAAGTGTTTTTAATACAAAAAAAGTCAACCTTCAAATAATTATGTTCAGTTCTGCACTCAATACTTGGTCGGGAATCCTTTTGCAGATTCTTGTGTCTCTCAACTTTCTCTTCACAATATCCCACAGATTCTCTATGGGGTTCAGGTCAGGAGAGTTGGCAGGCCAATTGAGCACAGTAATACCACGGTCAGTAAACCATTTACCAGTGGTTTTGGCACTGTGAGCAGGTGCCAGGTCGTGCTGAAAAATGAAATCTTCATCTCCATAAAGCTTTTCAGCAGATGGAAGCATGAAGTGCTCCAAAATCTCCTGATAGCTAGCTGCATTGACCCTGCCCTTGATAAAACACAGTGTACCAACCCCAGCAGCTGACATGGCACCCCAGACCATCACTGACTGTGGGTACTTGACACTGGACTACAGGCATTTTGGCATTTCCCTCTCCCCAGTCTTCCTCCAGACTCTGGCACCTTGATTTCTGAATGACATGCAAAATTTGCAACCTGTAGCCCATTTCCCGCACACGCCTGTACACGGTGGCACACCATATCTGATGTGGATGTTTCTACTCCAGACTCAGTCCACTGCTTCCGCAGGTCCCCCAAGGTCTGGAATCGGTCCTTCTCCACAATCTTCCTCAGGGCCCGGTCACCTCTTCTCGTTGTGCAGCGTTTTCTGCCACACTTTTTCCTTCCCACAGACTTCCCACTGAGGTGCCTTGATACAGCACTCTGGGAACAGCCTATTCGTTCAGAAATGTCTTTCTGTGTCTTACCCTCTTGCTTGAGGGTGTCAATGATGGCCTTCTGGACAGCAGTCAGGTCGGCAGTCTTACCCGTGATTGCGGTTTTGAGTAATGAACCAGGCTGGGAGTTTTTAAAAGCCTCAGGAATCTTTTGCAGGTGTTTAGAGTTAATTAGTTGATTCAGATGATTAGGTTAATAGCTCGTTTAGAGAACCTTTTCATGATATGCTAATTTTTTGAGATAGGGATTTTGGGTTTTCATGAGCTGTATGCCACAATCATCAATATTAAAACAATAAAAGGCTTGAACTACTTCAGTTGTGTGTAATGAATCTAAAATATATGAAAGTCTAATGTTTATCAGTACATTACAGAAAATAATGAACTTTATCCCAATATGCAAATTTTTTGAGCAGGACCTGTATAGGTACCTGGCACCCTACTGGCACCGAGTTTCAGCAGCCAACCCTATTTATGCCTTCATCATATATTTAATCACAAGTTTCATCATAACTTGCTTGACTTGAACACACCTTGTAGTTTCACAATACTGTAACAAATTCATGATTTACTATTTTGTTACTTAGTGCTAAGTCATCAAACCAGTATCCAAGTACCTGTCTTTTAGGGACATATGGGTGGAGGTAGAAGCATTCAGATCGAAAAACAGGTTCTTCCACAGGTGTGGCGATTTTTTTATTTATTTATTTATTTTTTTAAACAGTTGTTTTATTATACAAGGAGATTATAATTTCTTTACAACAGTAATATTTTTCTTGTTGCTGATATTTGGCTTGGTCTTTGCAATTTACAGTATGTGATCAGGGATGTGCACAGATGTTTTGAAAGGTTGTTGCTCTAAACCTGGAAAAAATGCACCGCGTTTCAGGGAGCATGCATCAGTATAAATCTGAACTATGTGAAGTATGGTCATTTAACCAACTACAAATTAATTTTAACTTTGTATATATATATATATATATATATATATATATATATATATATATATATATATATATATATATATATATAATTTTTTTTTTTTTTTCTTCTTTTTTTTTTTTTAAAGATTAATGAAACATACCTGCACACTGTTAGTGTAGTACATCATTGCAGATATGATTTATAGTAAACTAGTTTAAGCAGCAGTATGATTTTATGTCTTGAGATTAACCCTAGTATTATCAATCTGAATGTAATTGACATGCCACTGTTTTGCGATCTCTCCGCTTCCACATGGCTCAATTCTTTATTTAATTGCTTGTTTAAGACAGCAGAAGCTTTGAAAAGCATTCAGATTTGAGAATTCTTTGCAAAAGTGAAAGCCACAATATCCAAACTTATAAAAATAACTCTTTGACATCATATTAAAAAAATGGAAAAGTAAATTGTATGAATGCAAGAAATTGGTAATTTCATACACTTTCATGGCTAGTGTTTTTATTTGATTGTACTCATATTTCATATCTCCATGGATGAATACAATGAAATGTCTGGATTACGATAATAAACTTTTTTTTTAATAGTGTGTAGAATTGTGGAAAATAATAGTTTAGTATGAATGGGAATCACCTGGGACCAGCCGATACGATGTTATCACGATATTTATGTGCCAATTCGATTTGTATTGCGATTCTGTTAGTATCACGAATTTACAAATTTAAAAGTTTTAGACTTTTTTTTACAATTCTACACAAACTTAGCAAATGCTGTGCCGCTTGCCAGTGTGTAAACAGTTGAGTGCACTACCTACAGGATTAACATCTTACCACCTTCAATGCAAATGTATATAAATTTTAATTTATAACCTGGAACTTTTAAAACAGTCTGAGTAGGCCGAATACATTGTTCAAATTTGCTCAATTTGTGTAATTTTTATTTTATTTTTTCCAGGTAAGTCCCATTTGGCTATCGTTCAGAAGGTGAATAATGAAGGCGAGGGCGATCCGTTTTATGAGGTGTTGGGATTGGTGACTTTGGAGGACGTTATTGAAGAGATCATAAAATCAGAGATCCTGGATGAGTCTGACCTTTACAGTAAGTACCCATGTTGAGAATTTTTTAAAATCTGTTTTAATGTTTTCACAAAGGACTATGTACAGACTTGAATAGCCTGTTTCATCATAGACACCAGAGAGGTGCGGTTAAATTGAAATCAGTTATGTAAATCGATGGAGCGTTTTTTCGATTCTGAATCGATTTACACTTTTGTAATTATTTAGGATATATATCTTTTTTTTTACAGTAATAGTTTTGCAGTATTTAATAGTCTAAATAGTAAACATTTGATTAATTTTAAAGTACCACAGCTTTTGCAGAAAATTAAAAACATCTTTCACGAATTGCGTTTTGCTAGAGCAGTTTCTCAGAGTGAAGATCGCTGTCCCCTGGTGGGCCATGATGGTACTGTAGGTCCCTGCTAGACGTCATTTAAACAAATAAATGCCCTTTTTTTATTTTCAGTTTTGTAACTAGGTTACCCTAAATGACCATAATATTACATTTACGTTTAAAAAAAATCAAAAGTAATAAAACAACGCCATGGGAGTTAAATGATATCTTTTAATAATGAGTAAGACATTTCATATTTGTTTTGATCGAATTGTGAGGCTTGGGAATGGTTGTACTTGAGTATTTTGTGTACTTCTTTTAAGTTTATGAGCGATTGGTGGAAATACTGCCACCTACTGGACTGGAGGGTGGAGCGGAATATTGGCAGGAAGAAAAATTATTGCTTTGTACAAGACATGAATCTGGAAGGCGACCTTGGGTGACCAGAAAGTCGCCTATATAAATAAAATGCCTTATTATTATTATTTATGAGCTTTAAACATATCATTTTAATGTTTGTTAAATAATTTGTCGTTTTTAATATTTCAAAACTTGTACGGATCATTAGTTTTATTAACTGAATGTCCAACGCCTCCTTTGCATTTCCATGTTCCAGATGACTCATTTTTTTTCGGTCGTTTATGGTAATTATTTACACAAGTGTTTGTCTGTTTCTCATTCCAGCTGATAATCGGAACAGAAAAAAAGTGGCGCCCAATAAAAACAAGCGGGACTTCTCTGCCTTCAAGCACGAGAGCGAATCTAAAGTTAAAATCTCTCCTCAGCTGCTGTTGGCTGCCCACAGATTCCTTGCCACAGGTAACCACCTAACATCTGTCTATTTCTAGTAACTGCAGGCTAAGTAAATGGACAAAAATGGCAGCGGATTGCATTACCGTATTTTTTTTCCTTCCTTGTTTTTAATCTGAGTAATAGTGTGGGGACGTACTGTAGAGAAGCATGACATAATGCGGGCTATAATAATACTTAAGTTTAATTACAAATCACATTGTGTTTGTGAAACAATTAAAGATAACATCATCGTGAATTAACTCTTTTATTTATAGTCGCAATTACAGCAATGCCTTGATTCATTTCCTTATTTGCATGTTGTAAGTTTCTGCAATGTCACTATTGCAAAAGCGAAAATTACAGACCTAATACCTGACCTCAAGCACAAACAAGCACCCTGAGAAAATACTCAGAAAATAGTTTCCAGGAGGCGCTTGAAGTCAGCGGTGCTGTGGTATTTGTGGTCCCTCCTTATGAGATCCTCCCATGCAGCGACATCCTGCTGAGGTTCAGATGGTTAGTGGGTTGCTGTTGGTAACAATCCGCCTATTAGATGGAGTCATGGTGCTGAGAAAAGTGGACCGAGCGCAGGCAGGTGGGAGGCAGCGTGGGTAAGAGACCGTTTTTGTGGTCAGGAGGGGTGGTGGTGGTTTAAGAGAGTGAGGTCAACATCCTGATTTAGTGAGGAGTCAGGTTAAAAAAAAAAAAAACATCCATCCCATTAAGCAGGAATGCACATGATATTAAGCTTGACATATACATGTTTATCTGTGGGGAAGCAGGTACGATCCGGTTTAAGTGATTAGATGGTTGTGAGTTAACATCCCAGTTAACGTGTGTAGCTAAAGTTGATGTACGTTATATGGACAAAAGTATTTGGCCAAACCTGCAATGTATCCAAATACATGGACTTCAATATGCAGTCGGTCACAGCTTACACTCTTCTTGGAATGGTGTCCACAGGATTTTGGAGGGTTTCCATTTTGTAGAGCATTTATGAGCTCAGGTTCGCAATCTCTGCTCCAGGTCATCCCAAAGGTTGTTGAGGTTGTTGAGGTCAGGGCCTTCCAAAGTTCTTCCAAACCATGTCTTTATAGTCCTTGCTTTGTGCACTGGGGAACAGTCATGTTGGAATAGAAAAGGACTTTCCCCAAACTGTTGCCACAAAGTTGGAAGCATAGCATTGTCCAAGATGTCTTGGTGTGCTGAAACATTAAGATTGCCCTTCACGTGGGAGAAGGGGCCTGATTGATTGAAACGCCTAAATTCGATAATTAACAGGTTTGGCCAAATACGTTTATCCATAAATTGTAGACTATGTTGTATAATATATTTCAGCTTTTACCAGCACTCTGTCTTTATCTCTTCCACCATGTCTTTCCAGAAGTTAATTTATTCAACCAAACTCAGATCTCTGAGAAGATCCTGTTGAGGATCTTAAGGCACCCCGATGTTATTCAGGAGATCAAATTTAACGAGAACGACAAACGATCACCTCATCATTACGTCTACGTGCGGGGCAAACCTGTCGACTACTTTGTCCTCATACTGCAGGTATTTTCACTCTTATTCACTAATTTATTCATTTCTATGACCAGGTCTTAAAGGTGAGATTAGCTTCCTTTTCTGAGTGAGACTATTTTCTTGAAATATTGTCCTCCAAGTGTCCGTAAAAATAATGTTAAGATTTATAGGGTTATAAGGTTAAGATCTGGTTCCTGTGGCAAGCCAGGCATTATAGATGGGAGTAAAAAGAGCGGAATGGACCTCCAATCAGAGCACTGTAGTGTCTCTATCTCCATGCTAATTTAGAAGGTTCTTCCACTGTAGTTTAGTTATAGCCCACTTAGCATACCTGTACAGCACTGTCCAAAAGTTAAAATAAAATAAAATTCTGTAGATTCGGTCGAACCAATGCTGATCTTAGGCCTGCGCTAGCTTGTAGGAAGCTCTAATCAGATCAGATTCAGACAAATGTGATTTGGATTTTGGTCGTTGGTTACGACTCAAGCATTAGTGTTGGTAGATGAATCTGTCAGGTATACTTCACCTCATTTAAAGGCTGCCAGGGACATGGAGAGCTTTCTGAGCCTTGCTCAGTAGGAATCAGTAAGCAGTTAGATGGGTTAATGCTACTCTTCAGCTCGGCCGTCAAAAAGAAACATACTGAGATCACTCTTAATCAGAAGATGGAGCTAGCAGATAGACCGCAGGAACGTCGATTTCTTTGCTATAATAATTGAGGCCTACAATGATTTTCCACTCTAAGATGTAAGGGATCTATAGTACAGTCTCCGTTTTGTTCGAAAGGTTGCGTGTACAACTGCACTGTATGCAAGCGGAATTTGTAAGTAGGTGAAATGTACACATTGTGGCATCCCTTTAGTGCAGGTTATAAAAGTTAAATGCGTTTAAATGAACTGCTGGCAAAATGATTAATGTGCATAGGCAGGGAGGGTCAGATGGCGCAGACATTAGGAGTCTGTGTGATCTGTAGGGAGCGTTTGCCATCTCTTCCTAAGTCTCAAACTGCATGGGTAGAGGACAGTTGGGCATTTCCTCTATTTAAAAAAAAACCCCGCTAGGCACAGAACAGCTGCAGTTGCTGTTAAGCCATGCTGACATTGCCTGCAGGCATGGCTTCTTTCTAAGTGATGCTATTTATGCAGTCAGGGTAAATGAGCGGCGCTTGGAGCGCCGTGAAATTATTTTAAATAAGCAAACTAATAGATGTTGTATAAATAAAAAATCTGATATGAATTTATGTAGAAGTGGGGTCACTATTTTTTTTCAAAAAACACAATTTTTTGATTGCAGTATTTAAGTAATTGGGTACTTTGCATACTACTAGAATCTGGATTTCTTGGGTAAAGGTACAGTATGTATGTAATGTGAATAGCAACTCAAACATATAAACTAAATTAGGGCTGCAACTAACGATTATTTTGATAATCGATTAGTTGGTCGATTATTTTTCCGATTAATCGGATAGAAACTAAACGCTTTAATTTGATGTTTTGCTTAACTATATAAAACCCTTTATGTATAAAAGTAAACTTAGAAAAATGCAATAGGCACATAGAGTTTAATGATCTTTAATTTTGACATTTAAACCTTATATTATGTAAATCAACATTTTTGTTTTTAGCAATAATTGCAGATGGCAAGTTGACAGTGTATGTGTGTGTGTGTGTGTGTGTGTGTGTGTATATATATATATATATATATATATATATATATATATATATATATATATATATATATATATTAGTTTAAAAAAATACACTGACATATTCAGTTGTTAAGAATGACCTCACTTTTAAATTCTCTTAAATTAATTCAACTTAATAAAGGAGACTTCTAGATTATTATGATGTTATTTTTAATTGAAGTGTCTCTTGCTACATCCTTTTTACGGTTTATACATTATTCCTCTTGTGTGTATTTTATCCTTTTTTTGTTGTCTCAATAAAAAATAATAATAAATAAATAAATATATAGACCATTTTGCACGTCACCAAAGCCCGTGTGAACTCTCTCACTGACTCCTATGTGTAGAAAACCCTCGGTGCTTCACCCGCGCACACCGGACACTACGAACGCCTGATTTTAACGCCCGATAAGAGGCATTTAATGTAAATTGTTCCCATACCTGGGAGGACTTGGTCCGCGTGCTTTTTCCTGCAAACGCTTCTGTAACCTTCATGTGTGTGTCTTTGTGTATTTGTGCATCTTGTGGTCGCGCTTCTCAGTAACGTGAGCAGCCCAACTAATCGATAACGGCATTCGTTGACAACAAATTTCATTATCGATAATTATCGATTTTATCGATTAGTTGTTGCAGCCCTAAACTAAATACAGTTTACCTAGTTGCCCTACATACGAACGTTCAAGTTACGAACATTTCAAGATATGAACAAGTATTCATGCATGTTCAATCTTGGAAGTTAGATCGCATGTACATTGTCACATGCATTCCAGGATGTCCGGAAGCAAGCGTAAAAGCAGCGGTGATGAGGCTGGTACTGTAAAGAAGCGCCAGTTTATAAAGATGGAGACAAAAGTGAAAATAATTGAGAGAACGAAGTGAGGTGAAAAGATGGCAGACATTGCACGTTCTATTAGCATGAATCTAAAAATTCTAAAGAACAAGATCATGGAACAGTACTGTAATATACAGTGAATAGCCAATAGTAGTATTATGCTAGTATCTAGACAGTGTTTGTTAGATTTACGAACAAATTGGACTTACGAACGAAACGGATGGGGACTGTATTTTTAATTTTTTTGTTCAAAAAGTGATCTTATGAAGGGTCTTTGTTGTGTTTTTTTAATATATAATTGCTTCTCAATAAATTTAAATATCAACAATATAAACAAAAGTTTATCTATTTCAGTAATTCAATTAAAAAAGTGAAACTCGAATATTATGTATAATTATTGGACACACTGTCAGTATATCACATTTTTTATATTACTCAAGTCTCAATCAGGGCTTTCTTTGCAAGAATTACGTGGCATGGAGGCAATCAGTCTGTGGCATTGCTGAGGTGTTAAGGAAGCCCAGGTTGCTCTGATAGCGGCCTTCAGCTCTTCTCCGTTGTTAGGTCCGGTGTCTCGCATCCTCCTCTTCATAATACTCCATAGATTCTCTACGGCAGTGGTCCCCAACCTTTTTATCACCGCGGACCGGGTAGCGTTCAAACATTTTTCCGCGGAACGTGGGGGGTGGGGGGTGGGGGCGATCGGTGCGTTTGATATTTTTTCCTGAGTCTTGTTCAGACTCAGATAATACATAAACCGGTAATATTCTATTATTTACTATGCGGCCTGGCGCCATTTGCCCGACTTTGCCAAACTTTACACTGCGCCAAGCAGCTTGGATTATGTACATCTCCTTTATTTCTCCAGACTCTGTAACCTTGTTTTCCAAATTAAATATAAAATTCACTTTCACCTGAAAAGAGGACTTTGGCCCACTGAGCAACTCTTCAGTCCTTTTTGTTGCATTGCTGCAATTTATGCAAAGGGAGCCTCGACCAAGTATTGAGTGCTGTACATGTTCATACAGTAGTCCAACATTTCTGTGTTAGAATTTTTTTTTATGTTGGTCTTAACTAATATTCTGCTTTTCTGAGATACTGAATTTTGGGATTTAAGTCATAATCTTCAACATTAAAAGAAATAAACACCTGAAATCTATCAGTCTGTGTGTAATGAATCTATATAATGAGTTAAATTTTTTTTTATTTGAATTATTGAATTAAATAAACTTTTCAATGATAATCTGATTCATTGAGAAGCACCTTTTTTTTTTTTTTTTTTTTTTTTTTCCCCCAGTGTGTCCTTACACAATCCCTCACACACTGAATACAGCTTTGTTGTGTCAATACTATAAATACTCATTAGCCCCCAAGCCCCATCCCTCATAAGTGGTCATAGTGGTCTGCTCTTGGCAGAAAATTACAGGCCTCACAGATGGAGCGATCCATTTAGATCCTGGAGGAGGAGGAGTAGGAGGGGCGCGGGAGGGGGTGAGGGGGGGGGGTACTGGGTTGTTTACATGTAAACATTCCAAACCCGGGCGTCCCACAAAGAAGCGCTGAAATCCCGCCACTACGGAGGTAGTTAAAATCTCAACCAGAGTTAAGAAATAAATAAAGATGTGTGTGTGTGTGTGTTTAGGGAGGATTTAGCTGCTCGTTGGTGTGTGAAGTGACCTTTGCACTAAGCGACATGTTCACTTATTCGTGACGGTCCAAACATTCTTCTCGACTCCCTCCGTGTTGATCATCACATCAGTACGTGTGTATGTTATTACACATAGACTTAATAAGCATCTTGCGTGAATAAGCACAAGGCACAAGTCTTGCTTAAGCTGTATCTATGGTGAGTGTGTGGTTATTATTTTAAAGAGTCTAATTCCTGTTTTTGTATCCCTGTCCTAATTGACTTAGGTCTGTCTAGGGAGTTGAAGGACAATTAGTTTCTCTCACCGAGAGAAAAGAAGGGAGAGTGTGTGTGTGTGTGTGTGTGTGTGTGTGTGACCTTTATGATGGATTAATGCCTTTGTTTTGGAGTCGTGTTGACACTGTGACTGAAGGACACGCTGCAGGCATTTATCTTCACAAGTCATCAAACTGCATCTCTCTCATCTTTTCTCTTGCTTCCTTTCAAACTCGCGACCGAGTGTACCACATCTCTGCTCCCGTCCAGAAACGAACCTTGCCGCAGCAGGAGAAAAGTGATCCAAGCAGCATCTATTTTTGGCTACTTCCTCTGACCTCTTCCTTTGACACGCTGAATGAGAGAGCGAGTATAAATAAAGTGCAGAAAATGAACAGGACTGTAATCATCTGTGCCAAAAAAACGTGAATCTGGGTAATCTTTTTTCCCCCTGTAGGAAAGGTATGTTTATGCTGGAGTGAAGTAAAGGAGAATTGAGGAAGGCGAAGTGGAAAGGAGCTTAATAAGCAGGTTTGAGAAGAAATGAATGATTTTAGATGAAAGGTGAAAGAATGGAGGAGGAGGAGGATGAGGAGGAGGAGGAGGAGTGCCGGGCTGAGGATCCTAACAGCGGCAGTTCACAGCAGTGCTTCTTAAGAGTTTTAATAAGCTGCTGTAGTGACCTTTACTGGCATTCAGATTAAACTGTGAGAGACTGACTAACACTCTGTGCCTTGCCCTAATAGGATAATTGCCTCATTAATACTTTTATGGCACTAATATGATGCTCATATAAAGGCTAAACAAACACACTCATACACACATTCAAATTGTCCCCACGTTTCACTACGGCCAGCTTGGCTTCCTGTTAATAAGAATGATGGACAGTTGAGGAAAGTTATTTTCAGGAACACTGCTGGCTCGAGGTAACGCACCACCACACATTCTCTCACTCACTCACACACACACACACACACTGTATTATTCATACAGTTAAAATGTCAAAGTCTACACGTGCTGATTTTTGTCAGAGCCCTTAGCATGGGGGGGGGGGGGAAGAGGCCAAAAGGACAATAATCAATTATGTAATAATAATCCTGAATCTTATAATTATTAAAGCTGAAAATCTGCTCCATGGCTTATGGGATCAGTAATTCATCCCATCATAAAACTCATCTAACGCGCAGCCTTATACCGCCTGTCATTAAAATGACGTCATAATTAATTACAAAATCAAATCAGAAATATTTGGCATTCTCGATTATTCCATCAGATTGCACATTACACAGTACGTAGTTGACATTTTTTTCCTTTTTTTTTTTTTTTAACAGTTTGTTTCCTGTTTCAATTAACTGAAAAAAATTAGGTCATTTCTTTATTGAAAGCTCTATTTTCTTCATTATTTGTTTACACTTTCTCCTGGATTTAGTCGTAGCGTATTTCCTTCTGGAGTGTATTTGGGTTGCTACCATCAGTGCGTTGATGTATTTCGCAACAACGCAGAACAAACAGGTTGAAAAGGTCATAGCCTGAAAACTGTTGCTTTCGGTTACGTTAACAATTTTATTATTCTGTATTTATTATATTTATTTATTATCCGATTTCTTATTATTATAAATAAAATTGTGTTGATATTTATTTGACTTGGTTAGTCTGATCTCTGTGAACCAAATCGCCCCTGTTGGGGATAATAAAGTTACCCATGAATCTTGAACTAGCAGCCAAGGAGGGCGAAGACCGTCTCATGCTATGTCTATATTCGATGTCACCTGAAATTATCTTTTTGAGTTGCTCATGCATTGTTGGGGGATGGCATAATACTCTCTGAGGAAGGTGCTATCTGGTCCTTCCACTTGCGTGAGCTCACAGATGCCCATAATCAGGCAGTGTCGCCATGATTGATGTACGAGTACGGTTATGCCACCCCTCCATCTGAGAGAGCACGGTCAATCTGCTTTTAGACACCCAACTACGGATGGCCATGCGTTTCCATTAGTCCAATTGGAAGCCTCTATTTGAGCATTTGTATTGTATAATTATTATTGTAATTATGGGTTTACACTAGGGCTGCACGATATATCGAAAATATATTGTTATCGTGATAATGGCATGCGCGATAACCATATCGCAAAGAGTTGCGATAAATACTTTATGTGCCAAGCATTTGTGTGTCCAAATTTGACCAATCAGATGGGCCCTTACTATGTTTATACCCGCTTATATATATCTTTATACTTCATTCTGTCGCAAACTAACCCCGGATGATCAGAAGACGTAGCGATTAGCCGTTAGCCCTTTGTACCGTGGACGGTAAACCCAAACGCGGAAGCAAGCGAGTCGGCAGGATAACCACGCGAATTAGTCTAAGGACTCTCACACAAGGGGAGCAAGGGAAAAACACACATTTAACCCGCGTCCTATAAACACACACTCGAATCAGAAAGTAAACAATCTGAACCGACATGCGTGAACTCAGTGACTAAGCTCTATGAGGTGGTTTGTTTACTCCTCTTATACTTCCGGGTTTGCGCCCGCATTACTTCCGGGTCCTAGTGCCGTGTGTGTGTGTGTGTGAGACAAATAGTATTTTTTTATTTAATTTTTGTTTAATAATATTTATTTTTATTTAAAAAAAAAAACAAAAAAAACAGGCAAGCCAAAGAGAATATTTAGTTTAAAAGATGCTCTTGTTTTAAGACACTATTGATGAGTGTATGGTTACACGTAAATAAAAAGTAATGTTTGAAAGTAATTCATATTGTGTTGGCAGGTTTATAGTAACAGCAAACCAGAAGTCAGAATATCTGCTGAGGGGTTTAAGTCATTTATAGTGTTTTGAAGTCTAAATATTTGCAACTTCCTTGACATATAGTTTCTTTTTAGCCTGAATTAGATTTAATTACATCAGACGAATATCTATTACCTGTTTATTTTAGTATGATCATTACATATAAATAAATAATAAAAAAAGGCAATAATAATAAAAAATGCATTTCTCTAGGGAAATGTTATATCGCAAGAAATATCATTATCGCAATATTCAACAACAATATCGCATATTTTCCTAATATCGTGCAGCCCTAGTTTACACTCATCAGCCATAACATTAAACCCATCTAGGTTTTGGATTCTCGTCTGCTCTGGCCCCTTGGCATGTGGCTCTGTAGGACCTCTGGTGTTGTGCTGTGGTGTCTGGCACCAGGACGTTAGCAGCTGATCCTTTGGGTGCTGTGGGTTGGGGCCTCTGTGGATCATGTCTGCAGCATCCCGTGGGTGCTCGATCGGATTGGGATCTGGGAGTGTGGGTTGGTGGCCTTGGCCTTTTTGCCTGCTGGTCCCCGTTCATGGCAGACTGTGGTGCACTGGGACGCAGACAGACAGACAGGGATTAATTGTGCTATGATGATGCTGCAGTTCTTACATTCTCACATTCCCAGCTAAAGCTCCCTTCTGACTGAATCAATCACACACACGCACACACACACACACACACACACACACACACACACACACACACACACACACACACACACACACACACACACACACACACACAAAACTCACAACTGTTTTAGCCTCAGGTCTGTTTCTGTTCTTCTTCTCTATCCACCGATCTATCGTATCCAGCATTGACATTTTTTTCTGTGATTTATGCTGCATTGGGTTTTCTTTGGGATCGGACATACCTGGTTCCCTCAGGCATGAGTGAGCCTTGGATGCGCATGATCCTGTCACCAGTCACACTGATCAATGTCGTTCAGTTTACCTGACTATGGGTGTTAATGTTTTGACCGATCACTCAGTACAGTATGTGTTGCTTATAAATGTGCCGTTAAATCAATAGAAACTACAAACCATAAATCACTTGTCCTGTTCCTCCCCAAACACCAAGATTCATAATATTATATTTCAGTGTCATGATTGAGGGTGATTTTGAAGAAATCAAAATAGAAAGGCCTTTTTTTAAAAATGTAAAAATAGAATTGTAAAGAGAACATTAAGAACAGTAACCTTAGCTTTGGATTACAGTTTTGGAGCTGTCAGGCGATGACACTACTCGGTATACTGTACCGCCTGGGTAATTTATTTATATCCTGTGGAGCTGAGGCCTTTGGAGAATTGGAGTCGTTACCGGTCTTGGTGTTGCATTGCTGTGTGCTTATTATTGACAGGAATGATCTTTGGCTTTTAGTGCTACGTTAAATGTTTTACCTAGAATGTCTTAGTGACTCTGATCGAGGATATTTCTCATAAATGATTCGCATACAGAAAGCAGCATTCAATACGTTACACATTAAAACTTACACATGCCAGATAAAGTGCAATGAAAAAACTCTGCAATCTTTGGCATGAGGGTGTTGACTTGGGTGGAGTTGATATGCTTGTCCATGTCAGTTACAGGAGGATTTATGGTTAATAAACAGGCCACGGGTGGGGAGGGTTATATATTTATTATTCAGAATTCCTCTGGTACAGACATACAGGCTGACAGACACAGACAGACAGAGACAGACAGACAGACAGACAGACAGACAGACAGACAGACAGACACAGACAGACAGACACAGACAGACAGACACAGACAGACAGACAGACAGACAGACAGACAGACACAGACAGACAGACACAGACAGACAGACACAGACAGACAGACACAGACAGACAGACACAGACAGACAGACACAGACAGACACACACAGACAGACACAGACAGACACAGACAGACAGACGGACAGACAGACACAGACAGACAGACAGACAGACGGACAGACAGACACAGACAGACAGACAGACAGACAGACACAGACAGACAGACACACAAACAGTTTTCGCCTCAGATCTGTTTCTGTTCTTCTTCTCTATCCACCGATCAGTCTGTCTTTAACCATCATTTAATCCTGCCTTCACCAGATCGTCTTGTTTTTCTAAAAAAAAGTGTTAAACACCACGTCAGTAACGTCGCCACGTCAGTAACGTCGCCACGTCAGTAAGCTAGCCTGACTGGTTTGGGGATCATTTTAATGCTTTGTCACATTGATTATGAAACATACATAATGAAACCAAATGCTAAAGATTTAAACATAGTTTCCAGGTATACTGTAGGAATAGTACCATTTCTGGAAAAGTCAGGATTATACTATAGTAACAACAGCATGAAGAAACATTTCTGTACAATAATAGGCCTGTATGATGTTTTCTCTGCTTCTTGATTGGCTATTTCAAATGATTAAATCATTCCAGCATCTAAGAAGTTCAAGGAGAGCGGTATTGTCAGCTGTGCAGTCTGGAAATACAGAAAAGTCGAGCAAGATTACAGATTCTTTAGCTGAGTAGACAGGAAGGTACTGTCAATAATAAAAATGGCTTTCAAATATTGATATGTTTCCAATACAGCCCTTCCTTAGTGTTTAAATGCCTCCCAGTGCAGGGAGAAAAAAAAAACATTGTAGTTAAAAGCAGCATTAAAATTAATTATGGAGTGTTAGGGTTAACTTTTTTTTTTTTTTTTTTTTGTAGGACTCCGTTTACAGTACAAAAAACAGGTACAAAAAAAAAGTTTTGTGTTGATACCCCCTCTTTATGCCCTAAATATTTGTCATATTAAATGATGTATACAAGAATTCTGCAAAGTGCATAAAGGAAAGATAAAAGAAAAAAAATTGGATGTTTATGGAACAACCTCAACAGCAACCTCATTTCCCCTCTCGTCTGTTTCAACATTATTCAGCATAACCAGTACACTAATCGCCGGTCTGGTCATCTGTCATCATCTGCACCGGTTTCTTATTGGTTCATGCCTTTAATTAGATGTGTTTTAAGATGGATTGATTCATACAGTAGGTCACTGTGTGGCTTAACAAATAAAACAAAAAAAAAACCACTCCTCTGAAACTGCTCAGGTACAGGAAGTATGGAGAACTATTCCTCAATACTGTATTTATAAACTCAGTAAGATCTGTCTCTCTGAACGCCAAATATGAAGGAATGAGTGAGGATGCAAACATTTTGCACGGTACTGTATATGTATGCATTATGTGAAGTATCCTTAATTACTGTTTATTATAAAGTATATCACCACAAACACCTCTGTGTGTCTGTCCATCCACAGGGTCGTGTGGAGGTCGAGGCTGGTAATGAGAATATGAAGTTTGAGACGGGTCCCTTCTCCTACTACGGTGTCATGGCACTTACTGCCACATTAGGTAAGACTGACTGAGTGACACGCACATGAACAGAGACACACAGTTTCACATTTCTTTCTGACCCTTTTTTTGGAGTATGTGCCTCACATTATGCTAAGTAGTCAGTCATTAGGAGATTTTATCAAGTAGACACATGAAGATGTTGCCAAGCTCAACCTAAAACAGTCATTTCGTTCCATAATCCATGTTGAATCCACCCAAAGGGCCACCCATCATGATCAGACCATGGGAAGTGCCGTACATACAGTAAATCTGAATCATTTATGATGTGTGACTGCCATCTAGTGGTCTAAGATACCATTTCACCTTGCAGCATCTCCTACACTACAAAGAAAAACACTTTTTTTTTATTATTATTTTATTTTTTTTATTTAAGTATTTGTCTCTGTAGTTATCTTTGTCTGTTTTCTCACCTTCTGTTTTCCATCTTCACATGGAAACTTTCTCTCTCTGAAAGCTCCATCCAGTCTTAGGGCTCCTCCTTTCCTCAATCCCTCGAGGAAAGTTTCTCGTCCTCGCCACCTCTCTCTAATGAGGTATTCTATCTTCTCCCGTTTTCCAGGTAAACTCCAGCACGTGGGTTCTCTAACCGCACACTGGGATTATTAACGGTAGTGTTAGTATCCATGGCTGCAGCATCCATTTAGCCCTTTTAATTCCTAATCCTTAAGGTTACTAAACAGGGTGATGGAGATGATCCTAGATCAGCATGATCCGGGTTAACAACACAAACTAATTTTGGAGTTAAACAGAGTGCACATACTGTACATAGTCAGGTCCATATATTTTTGAACAAAATATATTTTTGCCATATGCCCTCTGTACACCATTACATTGAATTAGGAATGAAATATTAAACGATAAGATTTTCCGCTTTAATTCAAGGCGTTTGACAAAAGTGTGGCACTACAGCTATTTTCATACACGCATGTCCAAATTTGGGGGGTCATAAATAATGGAACAAACCAACATAATCAGGATTGTTTTTTAAAACATTAGCAGTCCTTAGCAGGTACCAACAACATGAAGTCTGGGACACATGGACTTAAACAAGTGCCTCATTCGAGGTGTTGTTCTTCACCAGAGACAGAATTCTGGCTTTATCCACTTTAGTTGTCTTCCATGGACTTCCACACCTTCTGATGTTCACTCTTTCACTCATCGTCTATACCGCTTTATCCTGTAATACAGGGTCACGGGGGCCAGGAGCCTATCCCAGGAGACTTGGGGCACGAGGCGGAGTACAGGGTGCCAATCCATTGCAGGGCACACACAATCACACTCGTTCACACACCGTGGGCAATTTGGGAATGTCAGTTAGCCTAATCTGCACGTCCTTCGGGTACTGTGGGAGGAAACCAGAGTACCCGAAGGAAACCCACCAAGCACGGGGAGAATATGCAAACACCATGCACACAAAGGCGGGAATCGAACCTTCCGTCCACCTTCTGGTGTTGCTGAGCTAAATTGGTTAATTAGTTCTTTTTAAGAATGTTCCAAACACACAGAACCACCTCCAGGCCTTTTATCTGCTTGGTTATTCATGGACTAATGACAAACAAGGGAACAAATGGTTGTCAAGCAGCTCCATGGGCCACCAAAATGGGTTAATGCCTGATCTCACGTCTTGAGTGTTTAATTTCAAATTCAGTGTGGTCATGTACAGAAGCCAAATGGCAAAAAATTATCTTGTGTTCCAAAATGATGGGCCTTACTCTACATCTCATGGCATTTGTTTAATGAAGCACTTGCATGTAATTTACTGTCCATTTTATGCTCCTAGCTCAATTTTGTGTTTGTCTAGTTATATTAAAATAATCACACTAAATACATTGGAAATAATGTAATGCATTATATCTGGCCAACCATAAATTGGATGTAATTAAGATTATTTTGGGAATAATATACCTGGGATCTTTCCTTGCAGGTACAAGAGCCTTTGCAAAATTTTTGCATGTTTATGATTTGTTTTATAATCATTTGTTTTATAACACTATTTTTTTTTCTTATATTCCACTTCCTTAGACATATTAGTTTGTGATTAGTCTTGAATTATGTAGCTCACTCACCCTGCAAAGGTTTATTACTATATTAGTAATATAACCTGTGATTTGAGATAAGTCGGCACTATTATCAAAGCTATCCTCATAAAAAGGTAATCAACATCCTCGGACCAATCAGATTGGAGCATTCAACCGCACTGTGATGTAGGGAACACTTGCAGACAGCCGTACCTGATTCAACCTTCAACAAAGGTCATATTCATGGAATTGCATTAACTTTACATCCTTATGTCAAAACATTACAGCCATATCAGGGGACTAACATTTTAATGATCACAACTCATTAGTCTAATTTCTGCTGATTTAATATATAAGGGGTGTTCGAGTCAACCTGGGACCAGGGATGAAATTTGAGTGCGGGAAAAAAAAAAAAGAAAACTTGTGATAGCCGGGCTAATGGGCTAGCGATGCTAATGGGAAAGCCGGCTAGAAGCGGTGTGCTGCAAAACTATTCAAACTTAACGATATAACAGCCGTTTCGAGTGAATATATCACAAAAATACTTGTTCGAAGAGGACGAAAAAGTTCGAACATTAAGCTGGAAAGTTGGTCAGTCTGGCGGAGCTCGGGGAAAAAAGCAGCGTCTCTGTCTCAGCGTGTGAGTGTGAAAAGTAGATGGATAACTTGCCACCAAGAGACGCATCTGTATGAACTGTACACACAATTATTCACAACCTCAGCTGTGAGTTATTGCCATATCACCCGTACAGTCCTGACCTCGCACCAGGCCATTTCCACATGTTTGGGCCATTAAAGGGGTTCCTGGGAGACCAGCGTTTTCAGACATAAATGAGGTCGGTCAAATCATGGCTCTGGCATGCTGAGAAATCTTTCTACCCTGATGGTACCCGAGCACTCGTGATAAGTGCATTAGTGTAGCAGGGCATTGTTAAGAGAAATAAAGTGAGTTTTAACTCTCTAATTGTGTTCTGTTATCCTGCACAACAAAAAGTCCTGGTTTGACCTGAACGCTCCTCATGTTTAGTTTGTTAGTCTGTGATGAAATCTCTAGCAAGGTTTGTGCCAGGATTTTGCCTGTAGGGGGAGCCATCTGACTCTTAAGAAGTAAGAGTCAGCTTACAGTAATGCAGTGCTCCTAAGTGTTAATGCACAGGTTGTGATGATGTCATGACCCACTTCAGGATGTGTAAAGTGAAGGGGGAAAAAACAGACACACCTTTCAATGCACTTTTTTTCCAGTTCAAATCCTCTTTGATTCCAGGGTAGAAAAACTAAAGTTTTCGCATATTTCTGAGTGTGTGTTAATCCACAGATGGAAAAACTAACAAATGCTTGGATGGTGTCCAGTGCAGTGCTTCATTAGAGCCAGCGCAGAGTTACTGATTTTTGATAATTACTCTTGTAAGTCTTGTGCCGCAATATCCTGTGTGTCGTCGACTCGCGTCAAATTCTGATGACACACACCTTCCCGCTTTTCCAACATAACGCGTAGGAGGGTGCAAATGGTGTGCAATAGACACTTTGCTCTCAAAATTCACATCAACCTTTTCATGTAATTCAGCTCCAGATCTTAGTGTACTTTCATTGACACGGAGTCAAAATAACGGTCAGTGCTACGAAACCGTGTAATTCATGTGAGCTCACCAGACTTTGTGGGGGGGAAAAAAACGTATACACTTCTTTTGTCCACTGGCACGAGATTAAAAATAGTTTATAACCGTCATGACCTTGCATGCAGGTTTGTTGGACGTCTGGGCTACATGTGCAGTAAACATATTGTTCTTCTGTATTGTTGTGCCTTGTATTTCCTTTTAATGTTACATACATAGTTTTTACTTTCATTAACTTAAACCGATTTCTTTTTGTCCTAGGAATTCAGTTGTCTTTGTATATGATTACTCTCACACATACACCTTATACACTAAACCTAAACTTCTCAACCCTGGACTGTGTGTATGTGTGTTTCAGAGTTCCGTTCGCCGTCTCACATCAGTGGTCTAAACCGGTCAGCGTCTCTGAACTACACGGATCGCTCGGAGTCGCAGTCCATCAGTGGCAGCAACACGCAGTTGAACAGCTCCCCCTCTGCGCAGTATGTCCCTGACTTCAACATGCGTGCGCTGACGGACCTGCAGATCGTCAAGGTGAGATTGGACACAGCTAATTTGATCGGAATTCCGATCACTGGTTATACCAACAGGAGCTTAGGACTATTGTTTTTTGAAGCTCTGGATAATATTAATAATGACATGGCATTAAACCAAGTTAAAGATTACCTTTGATTTTGCTCTACTGGTAGTCCCCGACTTAGATCTGAGCTCCGAATTTTTGCAGATATGAACGGACCGCGGTTCTACTTCCCGTTCAATGTATTGTACAAAGCAAAACAAAAATAGTGCATCAGATATCTATATTTACAATTATACACAATATTTTCAGTGTGTAAGTGAAATGTATAAAAAGTCCAGTATATTGTGTGTATATATATATATATATATATATATATATATATATATATATATATATATATATATATATATAATGTGTGGGGGGGGGCTGGAGAAATGAGTCAGTTTTAATGAATCAGGTCGGGACTACAATGATAAAAAATGGCTGTCCTGTAAAGCTGTCCTGATGGTAAATAATCTCAGAATATCCGCAACAAAACAGAGTTCACAGTCCAATATAGTGGAAAACAGCTAAAAACGAAATTAACATAATGTTCCCCCAAGAGTGAATATGCCTATCAATGGTGGGGACATTTTAGTCAGGAGGCACGGCAAAAATGGTGGATCAGTTTTTTTGGAGAATTTGTGCAAACAGGTCTGCAATTCGCTGGCAAATACGTGAACAAATAAATTGATTCAATCAGTTGGCGTGTATCTGTCAAATCAATGAGGTAATTAGTATTTTAGCTGCGCATACAATTTATGTACACTTTCATTTCATTTAGGCATTTGGCAGACGCTCTTATCCAGAGCGACTTACATTTTTATCTCATTTTTATCATTTTTATACTCATCTCAAATATCTCATATATTCATCTGAGCAGTTGAGGGTTAAGGGCCTTGCTCAAGGGCCCAACAGTGGCAACTTGGTGGTTGTGGGGTTTGAACCTGGGATCTTCCGAACCGTAGTCCAATGCCTTAACCACTGAGCCACCCCTGGCTCCTTGGTGTAATTAAGGCTGTGTGACAACTGCGTGACAAGTGAAAGGATGGCACCACTTTGAAGATTAAAATTTATTGAACAATTGACATGATGAGGTACTGCGCGCTTTGCTCCTATGAACAGGCCGCCACCAGTATGTATGCTCATCAGTCATTCCAGCTTAACAAACCAGTGATTAGATATTATTACTTGGTATCTTGGTCCGTCCATCCGGCACGTGGGGCGACAGATACTCCCCATCCTGGAGACATATCCGTCATTCCTGTGGCAGATACTTACTGTAAGCGGTCGGGTTTAGTGACCCTAAACTTAAACAGTATTTATAACTAGAGTATTTTGGGGTATTGGGGTTACATACCTGTTATAAATAATACGGTCGCAAATGTGGGCTGTGTGACAAGTGAAAGGATGGCGCTTGCTAAATTTAATTACACCAAGTAAACATCCGAGCACTCCTGTGCCTTTATTTGTTTTCAGACAGTTTGCATCTGGTAAATACTGAGAAATAATACTAAAGTGAAAGTGTAAATGTTCAAAGATTTGACGACAATATATTATTATTTTTTTGTGAAAAGTGGCATTAGTCAGCCCAACATCTGGATAGTTTGTAAACAGAAATAATTAGTTGTTACCTTCTAGAGCTGCACGATTTGATCATAAAATTACATTGCCGTTATTTTAACATATTGCGATTTAAACTACGATATTTAACATGACATTTTGTATTCAAACGTTTTTATCTAGGCTAACACCAAACAATTGGAGAAATTATCTAATTAAGATGATGTTTGCATATTTATTTATCAGCTCAAAATTATTTTTTTTAATAATTAAGTAACTTAAATGAATAACAACCTCTACATAAATTATGTGCACATATGACACAGACGACTATGTGCACATCACTAGTAATAAACTGATTATTTTGAGAAGCCATTAGGGCCAAACTTGGTGATTAATTTGTGTTTTTAAAAAAATGTAATGCGTTGAAATATCTAGATTAATCAGGCATTAAAATATATTTTTTTAATAATTAAGTAACTTTAATGATAACCTCTACATAAATTATGTGCACATAGAACACAGGCTTCAATTCCTGCCTCAGGGTCTAAGTGCATGGAGTTTGCATCGCATGTTCTCCCTGTGCTTGGTGGGTTTCATGCAGATTTGGCTAATTGGCGTTCCCAAATTGTCCCATAGTGTCTGAATGTTTCCCGAAGGTTCCATCAATGTCGTAAAAATGCCAATGGTCACCACTGGCCTCCATGATCTACAGAGGTTTCTAGATGAATGGATGGATGCACAGTACTAATGAATCTGATTCAGGTCGATTCAGAGTGCAGTTATTAAATGTTGTGTAAACCTGATATGTTGTCTTGTCTTTAACAAATGTACAGTGTTTTATGTCGGTCTGTACACACACAACCGGAATCAAATTCCTTGTGTGTGTCAACATACTTGGCGAATAAAACCTGATACTGATATACAGTACTGTAGAAAAGTCTTAGATAACTTGTTTTTTGTTGTTGTTTTTTTTACATACAAACTACATTATACATGTCCATTTTATAACTTCATTATTAAGTCTGTCCAAAAAAAATATTTCTGATATCCAAACATTAGTATTTCAGCAGCAACAACAACAGAAAAACAAGTAAATATCTGTAGGCCAGAAATGAAAGCAGATTGTGATGTAAAAGACCAAACCAGACAAAAAAAAAACAAAACCAAAAAGAAAGCATCTGGATTTTGCATGCATGGATAAAGAAGCGTCCTCAGAAGGACTAATTTCCCTGTAAACTGCACAAATCGTACCCGAGGGTAATGGCACCTTTGTCTGAATCTTCTCTCTCTCTCTTTCTTTCAGGTCACTCGGTCGCAGTATCAGAACGGCCTGATGGCGTCCCGACTGGACAATTCCCCCCAGTCTCCAGACAGCGGTCAGATGCGCACGGAGAACATCACACCCGCAGTGTCTCACTCTCCATCCGACAACACGCTCACACTCCCCGTGACGGACACGCCGCCGGACGAACGCACGTCGCTCCTGAACGAGCAGAACTGCTTGTCCGCACGCCAGACCAATCACAGCACGCACAGCGAGATCTGAAACTCACCCCCAGCTTTTCTAACAGCATGCCTACAGACTACCATCAAATACACACTACTTTATATCCACACGATTTTCAACCTGTTTAATGGAAATGGCAGATGTCCGAATTACAGACCCATACACCGATATAGTATACAGTCTGATCACATGTCTACAGTCGTATCATTTTAAGCTGCCAAAAAAAAAAAGGCAAGAACTGAACGAGGAAGTAATAAAAATAAACTGCGTGATTGCACTGAGAAATGATGTCTGGATTATCGAGCGCCTGGACCGAGTAGTTCTTGAGCTAACAATCCATCTGGGCATTTTAATTTTGTTTTAAAGAAAAAATATATGTTTAGAAACCAAATGTTTTCGTTTTTTCTTTGCTTTATTTTTTTATGTCAAAATATCGTTTGTGATTGACATCAAATTTTACACTCGAGTTAAATAAAAGTCAAGTAAGACCATAGATTAAAGGAATACTCCAGCGTTTTTCAGTCTAATCTCTATCCAGTACAGATGTAGCATACACAACGAGATGAGAACGTTTTTAATACAGGGAAATGCGCCACCATTCTTATCTTTAGTAATCATGACTACGATACACATGCCGTAGGAAGAGCTTGAAGGCACTGAACAGTTCCTTTGAGAAGGGTGTGTGTCTGCGTTTTCATGCTCATACATGTATGTATTAAACAATTACCATCTTTATTCATAATCACACCAAAATCCAAGATGTATCTCAGGGAGACACTAAGCACCACGTGTTTAATCTATATGTTAAACATTTCTGGGTTTTTTTTTTTCGCTGTAAAACTATAGAACAAGTGACCAAACGAAACCCCAAAGCATGTTGAAATTTAATCTCGTTTCGCGTCCGTGTATTCTCATACTGTAAGTGAACTTGTCTTTTTTTTTTTTTTTTTTTGGACCAGTCTCTGGTCTTCTGTTCATGATTAAGTGAATCACTGTCAAGTGAAACACTGTGTATACAGTATGTGACTAAGTCTAGTTGTGGTTTTGCAATGACTCCATAATTGTGTTTTTTTTAATATATATATATGAACTTTAAAATGAGCAAGACTGTATAGAAGAAAGTGAAATAGTTTCCTGTTTCAGAGGAAAGTGTCTTGCATAACTAAGCTTTAAGACTTTGTGGTTCAGATATTGAACCTGAGGTTTAACCCATCAGAAATATATATATATATAAATATATACATATTGTATTTATTTGACATATAAATTCAAGTTGTATATTTTTGTGAGATGTAAATTTTTTTTTATTATTGGTTTTTGCCTTCAGAAAATGTTTTAGATCAACACGAGGTCTTGGTACTGAATCGTCTGTGTCCCAATTCTGGTCCAGTTAAAAGACAATCTGTAGTTGCATCCAAGCCAAAAGTTACAGTCTTTATTTAAACAAAGTTGGGTCAGAAGAATCCTGGAAATTATAGTTTATGTATTAGGGTGCATCAAGAAATGCATCATTTTGCTTCCGCTCTAAAATGAATGCATGCAATATCAAGGAATAAACATTGAGGCCAAATTTACTTCATTAAGGTATATATTTACTGGGTCAACTAGCTTAGCATTTGCAATAAAATATTTCAGTTTAGACAATTTAGCATTATTGTGCTCTAGCTACATTATGAAACTGTTAGTGTTGTTTAACTTTTTTTTACATACTTTTACTTGTACATTCTTTTACAGTATAATTTCAAACTTGACAAAATGTTATACCATACAACAGTGTGCAATAGTATCAAACGTTCTTGTTCGCAACCTTAGGTAATGATAGCCATCAGCTTCCCAAACCACCTGCAGAATGTTCTGATCTGGCTACATCAAGGTAGTCAACATTAGGCATGAAGTCTCACTATTCGCAGTCATTTCTGACATTTTGGGGACCCGTCATCTTTAACGCCAGGCCTGACCTGGCCAAAAGACATCATGATGTTGCATGAAACTAACATCCCTATCAAGAAGCTTGAAGAGCAGCCACAAGTCACTGTAGACCAGATCACCAAGCCGAGTGGTGTTAGTGATGTCAAGCGTGAAAGTTTGGTTTTTCAAATCCAGCTGGAATGGAATAGGCACGGGATCTCCTGGTTGCACCAGTAGTAGCTCTTCTGACAAGTATTTATATTCAGTTCCTGGAACCAGGTTGCATTTCGCTGCACGGGTTCCACCGATGGCACTGGATGATATTTTGGAGTTGACTTTGCCGTACAATAGGAGACTCTGGAACAGACTGAGATCATGCCAGGAAGCACTGACTGCAGATGTGGAGGTCAACCACCATCTAAAGTAAATCAAACGCTTGAATGTGACACATTCACGCAATTTTGGCGGCTGTGAACGAGTATTGATTAGTCTCGCTAGCAACAAACATACAGGTACTTTGCCGTCCACCAGCTTTATGGATTGCACCAATTCTTAGCCTTCTCTGTCCAAATCCAATAAGTACAGAATTCAGAGCATTCTTGGTAGTTCTCACGCTTGTGGTCTACAACAGTGTCTACAAGCGTTATGGTCGACCACTGTTAGTTGTCAATCAGGATTTGTGCTTCACTCAAGTATGACTTGTTTGTGAAATGGGCGATGAGTGATTCTTCACTACGTTGCTGTAGTGATTCTGACTTTAGACCACTAAAGACTTCTATCACTTCTTCAATGTGATGATGGCAAGAAGACCACAACAACACATGACACCACATTGTCCGCTTTCATGGATTTGAGGAAATTTTTTTTTTTACAGGTTTTTAATGATTTCATGCAAATTTTTAGGCCACAATTGGATTGTTTGGAATTTAGCGGTTTTCTGAAATTGTGCTGTCATTTTTTCGCAGGCTTTTTTTCTTGGCTATCATTGGAATGTGATGGTACAGTAGAAATGCAGTACTCGATCACCAGTGGGTACCCTCGATCCTGTTATGCCTGCATCAGAGTTTGTGATTCAACCACCAACGCTGAAAACATCCGTTTTTTTTTTAAATGTCTTAACCCTACTACTATTCTTAGTACCACTTACTGTGTAAGCCATATGTTTAAACTAGCTAAAGTAATAATAGATAAATATCATGAACTAATGCTAAAGATGAACAAACAAAATGGTTGTGGTGATGATGGGTAAATACCCTGTAATCCCGAATGCCACATACAAATTTTCAGAAAAAAAATTACTTCTGAAATTCAGGTGCGGGTCTTATTCAAGACTTTCATATTGTGGTGCGGGAGGTATTCGAGATTATAGGGTAAATAAATAAATAATCCAGAAACAGAGTTATCATTTTTGTTCTGTTAAAACTTGTATACTAATTTGCAACCCTGTAATGATATTTTGCACAACATGTGGACCCGGTAGATATTATCAATTCTTTTTTTATAGAGAAAAAATATACTGTATTTAGCACATTTTATGTCTGACTTGTTTGGAACAAGTTTATGCTAGAGCCAAAGGGAAAATCTTGTATTCGATTATTAATTTTTTTTTGATGCACCCTAATATATATTGTTTCATTTGCCTATAATTTCAGTTTTTTTTTTTATCCACTGTAAGGATTTTATTTTGCTTTATACCAAATCTGGAAAACACATCCTAAACAACCTGTATGCAAGGCACCAGTGTTAGCCAAATAAATTTCAGAAAGACTCATCTTCATAGTCTGTTGTTGTTGTTGGGGTTTCGGCTGGGGTCCCCACAACGTCCGCACTCACAAGCTTGGCACAGGGCCGGATGCCCTTCCTGACGCAACCTTCCCATTTAATCCGGGCTTGGCATCGTCAATGCATCCAGCAGCTGGGGTTTGGGCACTGGCTGGGAATCGAACCCGGGCCTTTTCGCAACTTCCATAGCAGTTTCGGAAGAAGGTGCTTTAAGTGGTGTTTGACAGAACAGAGTAAAAACTAGCTTTATTTCTCTATATAATCCCCTTCTACACTAATGCACTTATCCCAGTGTTTACCTATTGCATGGATACCATCAAGGTAGAAAGTGTTCTCAGTAGACTGGAGCCATTATCAGACTGCCTGCCTCCCATCTGAAGCGCTGGCTTCCCAGGAACTTCTTTAATGTCCCAAACGTAGAAATGGCTTGAGTTAGATCAGGACTGTACGGGGCATGTGGCCGACTTCTTATAATGTGCAAGTGGTTTTGTTAAATAATTGTGTGTTTAGTTCCCAGAGACAGATCTTCAGTTGGGTGACAAGTGATCTGTCGTTTTTTTTAACAGATCATGTGTTCTAATCACTGAATCTGGACGTTGAGTCATATCAATTGGACTTCATTTTTGTTTAGTCATCCAAGTAGCTCCTTCAGTTGAAGGTAAGTTGGAAAGTTCTTTGTATTTAAGTCCTCCAAGGTCAAAGGAGCCTCCTGATCTGAAAAGGCTTCTTACGTGAACAATGGAGGAGGGATGGTCGTTAGAGGGTAGAGAGCTGTTACTGTAGGTAAGATAATAGAGGGAGTTTAGGGAGAGTCGTTCCTTAAGTATGGCTTTCTTGGTGGATTTGTGAAGTGGATTACCTTCCCGGACTCCCTAAACCAAAAACAGTGAAATTATCTACAAATATATACAAAGACCAACCAAACTAAAGGGACAAAGCAATAATCAAAGTCAATTGGAGGCAAAAAGTCAAAACCGGAATACACAACCAAATATCAAAACGCCAAAATCACAACCTCTTTCATCTTTCCCGCGTCTCTCTCCGGTTTACACATGGTCGCGCTAGTCGATGACGTCACTCAGGGCGGAAGCGACCGTGTGGAAGGTCAGGTGATGCCGATGTCAGAAAACCTGGAGTGGAGTCTGGAGCGGCGCGCGACCAGGACATGATACACACACGCGAGCGCAACGGAGCATTTATACACAGCATAATATCTTTTATTATTTTATAATTTGCATTAATTTATTTTTTACTCAGTAGCGAATATGATTTAAAATGTAGCGAATTACAATACTTCAAACAAAACGTACTTAAGTAAAAGTAAAATTACAGATTTTTAAAACTACTTTAAAAAGTAGAAATACACAAAAAAGCTACTCAATTACAGTAACGCGAGTAAATGTAATTCGTTACTTTCCACCTCTGGTAACTACTCACCACTTACTTTCTTTCACACCTTTCCTAGCTGCCTCCTAGAGTGTCTTGCACCTCCTGATTGCAGCACTCACCTTTTCTTCTCTGAACAAGCCTTTTTCTGTATGCCTCAAACAATCTGGAAGAGAATTAATCAGAGAAAATGATCATACTTGCCATAAGGCAAACATGATAACTTAGTGGCTCAGTCAACAAAACATCGGAATTCCACGTTCATTGCCAGGAATCAAACCATAATCCATTGGAAACTTGTGGTCAATCCTTAAGAGGTGGGTGGACCAACAAAAATCCACAAATCCTGCCACCTCCAAGCACTGATTATGGAAGAACAGACAGCCATCTGTCAGAAGCATACCAGGGTGAATTTCAGTGGTCTTGAAAAAGTGTGTTGTGACACATTTCTATCATAAGCAGCATCAACCTTTCCTCAATTTGATCTACATTGTGACGCTTTTATTGCATCAGTCTCCACAGACCAACTTTACTTCCCATGTGCATCATTAGGCCTTGGCCACCCATGATCCTGTCGCTATAGCTCATCAGTTTTCCTTCATTGGATCACTTTTGGTATGTCCTGACCACTGCAGACCAGGAACATCCCATGATACCTGCAGTTTTGTTGATGCTCTGACCCAGTTGTCTAGCCATCACAATTTGACACTTCCCACAGTAGCTATAATATTTTCAATATCTTGATACAATGGCTGCTGGAAGTGGGTGGCATATATTAAGCAGCAAGTGCCTTTTTTCCTGAAGTTGATGTGTTGGAAGCGTAAGGATTTGAGGAACTCTAAAAGTGTGCCAATCCATTGCAGGGCCCACACAACGGGCAATTTGGAAACGCCAGTTAGCCTAATCTGCATGGCTAGATATACTTATAATTCTCATTTTATATATATATATATATATAAATGAGAATTATAACACAACACACATAAGTTTATATATATATATATATATGTGTGTGTGTGTGTGTTTTATATATGTAACATATGTATAATATGTACATATATACATATGTTATGTTATATATATGTTATGTTTATATAGAATAAACTTGTGTGTGTATTTATTTTATTAAATATACTATATTAATAACATTTTGGACTTTATATTACACATTTTTAGATCGTGTTTTGTTGTTTTTGCTTCTCGAGAAATGAGCAGTTGTTCTCCTACCCATATTCAGACTTGTTCAGCCCCCTACTCTAGGATTGGTTAGACGTGTTGCTCTTTCTGCAGTATGATTGGCTAATAATTTCACAGTTCTACATTGTCCAATCAGCGCGTTGTTTGAGAAGTCGCTATGCAGGTGGGTTCAAACGAACGACGGTTCAAATCTTTGAACTGACCAATAGGGTTAAAGTGGGTGGTAACCCCGCAATATTCAACCGTCAGTGTTTTGGTGACTGGCGTGCACGCGATAAGCTGCTGATCAACAAAATCAGTAATAAAACATTATAATCCAGGAGAATGGGTATGTCAGATGAGGACAGAGCAAAACTTTCTCGAATAGGTATGTTTTAAACTTTTTGCTGGATTGATTGTAATTACAACGTGCGTCTTTGATCCTACAAATGCACGGCCGTTTATATAATACGAAACATTCCATTTCCGGTCAGCCCCCATTGTAGGTTTGTGTGATATTTGTAATTTGTAAGGTGTTGCAATTTGAATAATTGCATTTTAATGTTCCGATTTACTAGTTAACAAGCTAAACATTAGTCTGGTAGACCGAGAGAGCTCTCTGACCAACAGCTGTTTCTATAACACTTCCATCTACATTACTGTTATGAAGATGAAATAATACAGTGTCAGCTTGATCTAATCCTCTATATACACACCGATCAGCCATAACATTATGACCACCTGCCTAATATTTATTAGGTCTCCTTTTTGCCACCAGAACAGTAATAACGTGTGTGCTCTGACACATTCCTGTCTCACCCAGCATTACATTAGCCTGGGTTCATGGATACACATGGAGGTCTAATGCTGGCCCATGTATCCATATATGTTTTGGCATGTAGTGGTTACCACTGTCGCCTTGCACCTCCAGGGTCCGGGTTCGATTCCCGTCTCTGTGTTCATGGAGTTTGCATGTTCTCCCCGTACTTGGTGGGTTTCCTCCAGGTACTCTGGTTTCCTCCCACAGTCCAAAGATAAGCAGGTTAGGCTAATTTGCGTTCCCAAATTGCCCGTAGTGTGTGATTGAGAGTGTGTGTATGTATGTGTGTGCCCTGCGATGGATTGGTCTCCTGGGATAGGCTCCAGGTCCCCGCCACCCTGAATACAGGATAAAGTGATATAGAAGATGAGATGAGATGTTTTGGCATGGCCATCACAGTCCCCTGATTTAAACATCATTGAAATTTTTTGGGTAGATCTTAAAAGAGCTGTGCATGCAAGACGACCAAAGAATATTACACATCTTGAAGAATTTTTTTTTTAGGGAAGAATGGGAGAACATCCCAAGTACAAGAATTGAAAGACTTTTAGCTGTCTATAAAAAGCATTTACCAGCTGTGAAATCTGCCAGAGTAGATGTTACTAAGTACTGATTATGTGCCATAATAATGTTTTTATTTTTGTTCAGTTTATGGCATAAGAAGTAACTATGCATAAATTTTTGCTGAAAATATTGTGTATTTTTTTTTCATTTCCTAGAGAGACTGTGTTAATAACTTCATTAAAAAAAAATCATTAAAATCTGTAATTTATCAAGAGGTGCCCAAACTTTTGCATAAAACTGTATATATAATTATTCACACACATACTGCCTGTCCAGACATTTAGCTTTGATTGCAGTGCAATATGCCTGTTTCATTAAGGAAGAAAAAAAAAAACAATACATGTGATAATCTGGTCATTCAGGTCGTCAGCTGACTTAATTTTATTGCTACATAACGTTGCTGAGCCTAGACCTGACCAACTGAAGCAAAGATCACAACACTGCCTTCAGAGGCTTGAACAGTGGACACTATGTATGATCACTTCACTCTCTTCCCTTCTTACCCCGACACACCCATCACTCTGGAATAGGGTAAACCTGTACTCATCAGATCACATGACCTTTTTCCATTGTTCAAGTCTAATCTTCATTCTCCCTAACAAATTGAAGCCTTTTTTATGTTGAGACTTACTAACAAAGTAGTTTTCTTATGGACACGCAGCTGTTTAGTCCAAATCCTGTTAGTTCTTCTCACAGTTTTTTTGCTATGCAACTCGACAAGCGTTCGTGATCTCCCTTCATGATTTTTTTCCCCCAACAGCATTTCATTCACAATGTTGACAATTCAGCAATATCTTTCCAGATTCTGATAATGTGTCAAATAGTTCTTAACCCAGTTCCACTGATGTCAAATCTTCCTAGTGTTTTCTTTGCTTGATGCAGCCCAATAATTTGACCCTTTCTGAAATGGTGACTCACCAGGCAGTGTAATATAATGCAGAACTTCTCAAGCATGTTGCACCTGGGAACCCCTTTAATTTAAGGAACGAGTTGAATGTTGTTAGAATTGAAGTATTTATTTCAGTATTATTTCACAATCAAGTGACTGACCTTTGATGGAAAATCATTTCTTTCTTTTCTGAAGATAGGGAAATGCCTCAATCTGTGTTAAATAATTTAACATAATTTCAATTATATCAGCATTAAATGAAATTCTGCTTTAATATATCTTTTTACAAAGGAACAGGAATAAACATTTGAAATTTCATTAATGCAGCTTGGAAATATGGGGAAAGAAAATGTTAATAATGTGGTTTTTAAGTTTTATATAGGAAATGAAAAAGATTGTATTACAATTAGTGATTGCACCCATATAATCTGAAATTGTATCAGATCCTGGAACAAACGGAAAACAATGGGATTAATTCAAATTTTATTTGTCGCATACACAGTCATACACAGTACGAAATGCAATGAAATGCTTATACGACCGCCAGTGACCTTAAGAAATAAAATAAAAACTTGTACGTAAGGAATAAATATGACTAAAAAGAAATACTAAAGAAAATAAGTTTAACTATTAAAATAAACTGGGCATGATAAAGAATATTACAAAATATAGAAATATTTGAAAGTGGCAGTGGTTGTGCAAATATGCATAAAAAGTGACTTATTAAAGTGTCTTGTGCAATGGTCCAGATATATAAATATGTAGTGCGAGTGTGTATGAATGTGTCCATGATTGTCCAGTCAATGTTGGGAGTTTAAAAAGATGTTGTTAATCCTGTGTGGTGGTGTGATTGTGATTGAGAGACCTTATCGCCTGCGGGATGAAGCTCCTCCTCAGTCTCTCTGTGTTGGCCTTCAGGGAGCGGAATCGCTTCCCAGACCGCAACAGAGAAAACAGTCCATTGTTGGGGTGGCTGAGGTCCTTCACGGTCTTCCTGGCTTTGGTCCAGCACCACTTGCTGTAGATCGAGTGCAGGTCAAAGAGCTCAGTGCGGATGATGCGCTCAGCTGATCGCTGAAATTAGGTTTGGAAAAGACATGTGTTTTTATAAATGAAAAACATTATTAGGGTCATTTCATATTAAATCAACCAAATCAAAACAGTATTCATTGTGACGGAGGCTGATTTAGCTGAAAATAGTTTTGAGAGTTCGTCATGGCTCAAACTAACCCAAACAAAGTCTTAACTTCTAACCCCCAAGGATCTGTTACTATTCTTAAGGAGAAAACCTATGAAATAACACATAAGGAAAACTAAGGCACATTAACAACAGTTATTATTTTAAGACACGAAAGTCAGCTGTTCTGGAACAGTTCTTCCATCAAGCATGTGATGAAACTGGCTTTAATGAAGATCATCCCAGGAGAGCAAGACCAAGACCGTACCTCTGCTTTAGGGTTACTAGCCTCAAAAATCGTCAATTATCAAACAGCATCTCAGATTATGAAAGCTTTACATAGCATAAGTAGTAGACAGCTGATCAATGGAGATTATTGCATATTTTGGGCTTCTTCAGCATTGTTTTACAACGAAATAGAAAGAAAGATCAGTACAGACCATGGAATTAGGAGGTATATGAGCAAACATGTCTGTTATCCGCTTAGTGAATATGGGAGGATTTCTTTGCGAGATTTCTATGCAAGTAATAAAATCTGACAGGCTAACAGTGTAACAAAACCTATGGAGTCAGCTGAACTAAACTGAGTCAAAGGTACAAAGTCATATGGACAGAGGTACCAGACCTGCATTGACGATGTATCCAAATACGTATAATTCAATATGGAGTTGGTCCCCCCTTTTGCAGCTATAACAGCTTCCTTTTGAAGTTCTTTTGAAGGCTATCCACAAGATTTGGGATTTTGTGTCCATTCATTCTGTAGAGCATTTATGAAGTCAGGCATTGATGATGTAACGAGAAGTCCTGGCTCGCAATCTACGTCTGCAGCTTATCCCAAAGGTGCTCGATGGGGTTGAGGTCAGGGCTCTGTGTTTGGGCTAGTCAAGTTTTTCCATGCCGAACTTCTCAAACCATATCTTTATAGTCCTTGCTTGCTATGTTGGAATAGAAAAGGGCCTTCAAAGTTTCCATAAAGTTGAAAGAAATGTATTGTCCAAGATGTTTTTGTATGTTGAAGCATTAGGATTGCCCTTCATTGGGGATGAGGGGCTTGATTGAAACATCTAAATTCAATAATTAACAGGTTTGGCCAAATCCATTGGTCTATATAGTGTAGGTTTTTGCCTAATTTGGAGAAGTGCTGGTCCTGAATGAGCCTTAATTATGATGACAATTAGCTTAATCAGTTTTTCTCGGAGCTGAGAAAAACTTTAAAATGTTAAGGGCAGTCGTCCATTATTTGCTGTATACGTTTAGGCCAGGTCCCAACTAATAAGTTGTAGACCTGATGACTTGAACTGATTATTATGGTAATAGTTTTACTGAAACTATGAAACTCATTGGTGGGTTTAGGAAGAAGAGTGTGATCACTTGTGCTGTTTGAACTGGGTCAGACGTTCAAACGCATGCACAAGATGTATATTGTATATATTGTATAGTACATATTGTATATGCATATTCGTCTAGATACGGGCTGTAGAAAGTGTTACCATATAAGGAATCAGGAAGCGCAATGAAAGGGTTATTCTAATGGCACAAAGGCATTCGAAGGTTTACATCATATTATAAAATGTCATTAAACATGTAAGTCTTTACCTTTAACATTGTTGTAATTATCTCTTTATTGGCATGGGAGTATTAGTTACACCCGTCATTAGTACACAGTTTGAGTAAGCACCGATTGAGTAAACCTGAGATGCCATACCCGAAATAATTTATGTAAGCAAATGTATTTATTTATTCACAGAGATACGTAAGCAGAAACTTGCAGAATATCTGGCGGCGAAAGGCAGGTTACAACCACCTAATTCCAAGTAAGTTAATATGGTTTCAGGGTTCAAATCCTGAATTCTTTGAAATCATGACAAGCCTCTGATTATTTATTTATTTTTTTAAGGCCTTATCTAAAGAGCAGGGCTGTTCTGCCAAAGGCCCCAGGAGGTGCACAGAAATCTCACACTGTAAGTTTAAACTGTACACCGCAGGCATAAAGGAACAGCATTCCACTACTACAATCTAGGAGGGGAAAAAAACAATTGCAAAGGCTGTGATTACTCACGAAGATGATTCATAATTCCAGGTTTTGTTGTGGTTTCCCCTGTCGATCGCAGAATATGGTTCATTTCATGGATACTGCAGTGCCGAAATTGATTATTTAGATAGCGAAAATGAAAAAGGAAGGACTTTTCCAGCGGATAGTACGATACAGTGGTCTACGTTACAAGTTTGTAAGGGGGGGAAAATAACACAATAGGTTCTCAATAGGAGTACAAATCCCAGGTTTCTATAGAATATGATTTGTATGGGAATGATTTGCTATTTATAGCGGCCTCCGATTTGATATGATTTGTTTAGAAAATGGGGCAAACGAGCATGACCATCTGTGCTCTAATGCAGGGTCAGGTATAGACTGCTGAGGCAGCATTTCAGAGACTGAATTTGTTGAGTCTGAATGCACACAGTCATCACAGAAACATTTGGAAATGTTTCACGTATTGACCAATAAAACACCCACCGTGATTTCACCGTCTAAAGCCGCAGTCAAAACTCGTACTGTTTTGAGTTAGTGCATTGTGAAAAAACCAGGGCAAAGATTGTTCTCCCCAGAGAAGAAAGGAAGAGGCCTGGGTGTTATTTATTTATGGATGACACTGTTTTTCTCGGAAATGTAACGTTTCTGTTGGCTCGCTTTAAATATATATATTTTTAGTCTCTATAATTAATAATACTAAAATTATAATGATTTTATTTTATGATATTCCGTTTACACCATCCATGCAGAATGTATAGTTTGAAGGCAAGCAAGTTAAGGTTCCCATTATATACAGTGGTGTGAAAAACTATTTGCCCCCCTCCTGATGTCTTATTCTTTTGCATGTTTGTCACACAAAATGTTTCTGATCATCAAACACATTTAACTATTAGTCAAAGATAACACAAGTAAACACAAAATGCAGTTTTTAAATGAGGGGTTTTATTATTTAGGGAGAAAAAAAATCCAAACCTACATGGCCCTGTGTGAAAAAGTAATTGCCCCCTGAACCTAATAACTGGTTGGGCCACCCTTAGCAGCAATAACTGCAATCAAGCGTTTGTGATAACTTGCAACAAGTCTTTTACAGCGCTCTGGAGGAATTTTGGCCCACTCATCTTTGCAGAATTGTTGTAATTCAGCTTTATTTGAGGGTTTTCTAGCATGAACCGCCGTTTTAAGGTCATGCCACAACATCTCAATAGGATTCAGGTCAGGACTTTGACTAGGCCACTCCAAAGTCTTCATTTTGTTTTTCTTCAGCCATTCAGAGGTGGATTTGCTGGTGTGTTTTGGGTCATTGTCCTGCTGCAGCACCCAAGATCGCTTCAGCTTGAGTTGACGAACAGATGGCCGGACATTCTCCTTCAGGATTTTTTGGTAGACAGTAGAATTCATGGTTCCATCTATCACAGCAAGCCTTCCAGGTCCTGAAGCAGCAAAACAACCCCAGACCATCACACTACCACCACCATATTTTACTGTTGGTATGATGTTCTTTTTCTGAAATGCTGTGTTACTTTTATGCCAGATGTAACGGGACACGCACCTTCCAAAAAGTTCAACTTTTGTCTCGTCGGTCCACAAGGTATTTTCCCCAAAGTCTTGGCAATCATTGAGATGTTTTTTAGCAAAATTGAGACGAGCCTTAATGTTCTTTTTGCTTAAAAGTGGTTTGCGCCTTGGAAATCTGCCATGCAGGCCGTTTTTGCCCCGTCTCTTTCTTATGGTGGAGTCGTGAACACTGACCTTAATTGAGGCAAGTGAGGCCTGCAGTTCTTTAGATGTTGTCCTGGGGTCTTTTGTGGCCTCTCGGATGAGTTGTCTCTGCGCTCTTGGGGTAATTTTGGTCGGCTGGCCACTCCTGGGAAGGTTCACCACTGTTCCATGTTTTTGCCATTTGTGGATAATGGCTCTCACTGTGGTTCGCTGGAGTCCCAAAGCTTTAGAAATGGCTTTATAACCTTTACCAGACTGATAGATCTCAATTACTTTTCTTCTCATTTGTTCCTGAATTTCTTTGGATCTTGGCATGATGTCTAGCTTTTGAGGTGCTTTTGGTCTACTTCTCTGTGTCAGGTAGCTCCTATTTAAGTGATTTCTTGATTGAAACAGGTGTGGCAGTAATCAGGCCTGGGGGTGACTACAGAAATTGAACTCAGGTGTGATAAACCACAGTTAAGTTATTTTTTAACAAGGGGGGCAATCACTTTTTCACACAGGGCCATGTAGATTTGGAGTTTTTTTCTCTCCCTTAATAACGTAAACCTTCATTTAAAAACTGCATTTTGTGTTCAATTATGTTATCTTTGACTAATAGTTAACGGATTTTGATGAGCAGAAACATTTAAGTGTGACAAACATGCAAAAGAATAAGAAATCAGGAAGGGGGCAAATAGTTTTTCACACCACTGTAGTGTGCATTTACCCCAAATTACAGAATTATCATGAATTCAAATCTCTCGTCTAAAGCCATGTACTATATGCCTCATTTGAAGGAGCCGTTCTGGTTATTTGTTCGTAAAATATTCTTGTTAAGCTAGATATGGTTAATCAAATGTGAAATGATATGATATGCCCAAATTAGTTAAAGACAGAAGAAGAAAAAAAAAGAAAGCTTTTATTTGAACTGATCCATAGAGCAGTAGATGTTTCAGCAGATATTTAATGTCTTTTCTCGTTTTTCTTCCCATAGTCTGTAAAAGGAAAGGAGAACTCGGCCCCCAGTGCCCCAACTGCAAAAAAAGACCTACCAAAAGGAAATGCACCGGTAGAAAAGAACAAAAATTTGAGAATCCTCCCTAAAGCCCCTTCTGCTGTTCTTCCACGCTTACCACTCAAACCCAATGTTGCACAAACAGCCTCTCAGAAGGAAAGAACTCGCTTCAAAGAACCAGCACGTGTAGTTAGAAATGCTTCTGTCAAAGAACAGCGAACTAAACCAGATGTACACACTAATGTCACGACTCAAAGGCAAGACAAGACTGTTAAGAAGGGTCCAGTATCCGCGTCTAGCCAAGCACAACCTCCACACTGGGCTTCGATGAATGCACGTACAAGCACCATCAAGACAGACCTTCAAAAAAGGCGTTTGGTCACTGGTTCAGAAAAGGTAGTGCAGAAATCTCAGGTCAATTGTCCCACAATGAAAGAACGCCTCACTACCACTGTTCCACGCTGTATAGACGCAAAATCTTCAATTATTAAAGGGGCTGCGGTGACGCTACAGAACACTAGAGAGACTAATAATTTAAATAAAAATCATTTTGATGTGAAGAAACCACTGAACAGGTATCCAGTCGGTAAGCCAGACAGGTCAGAAAAGACACAAACTAATTCCCAAAATACACGACTATTAAACAAGGTAGAAAATAATCCAAGGCTTACTCGCACACAAAGAAGTAGCATCCCAGTCACAGCCAGGCAAAGATCAAATGTCTTGTCGACGACTTCTAAAACTGAAAATGCACCAAAGTCTACCGCTGTGGCTGGAGTTAAAAACACAGACCCACACCGTCAGCAACGCCGTACCACGTTTATACTCCCCTCTAAGCCTAACGTTCCAGCTCCAGTGCCTCAGACTCTTCCACGCCCCACCAAGACGTCCAGCCTGACCAGAGAGCCTGTGCAGCTGAAGACTCCCAAGTCAACGTTCAATCCTGGGACAGATGGCGTCAGGACTGTCCCCCTGGAAGATAGAACTAAGCTAACCACTGCTCAAGAAGAGAGACTGTGAGTTTGAAGTTGTTGTTAAGTGTTTTGAATTGATAAAAAAATCAGGTCTGGGCGATATGGTGGATAAACTGAAACACAGTTTGTTGTTGTCTGTCGTTCGGCTGCTCCCGTCGACAAAGTGGGGTGTGGAAATTTAACCTGGGCCTTCACCATGGCAGGCGAGAAACCTAGCACCAAGGCCCCAAACCGATACACTCTTCATATGACAAAATTGACATTTGATAATTGTGCTGGCCCGAGTTTGATTCCCGGGTGATGCCGCAGCCGAGGGCCTGGAGAGAGCTGATTGGCCAACCTCTCTCAGCTTACTTGGCGCTCTCAAATCAATCACGGCTCACGGATGTCTTTGAGCTCGCGCAAGCGGAAGGTGTGAATAGCGAATAGCGCTGTCCTTCGAATGTGTTATGCCGCCCCCAACAGTGCATGAGTGAGCAGTTCGAAAAGATGCGATCGACTAGCGCCATGTGGTTTGGAGGAAACATGTGCTAGTCTTCGGCCCTCACTGATTGAGTAATAGCTTTGATGTGGGAGACTCCTAGCGACGAATAGGAATTGGATACGACTAAATTAGGGAGAAAATCAGGGATTAAAAAGAAAAATCTATCCCTTTAATTGTCTAAGATAAAGTAACAAATTGATAGGAGAAAACAAAACTTTCTGATGTGCTATTTATGCTATAATAAGCTAGCTAAATGTGGTACTTTACTGTAGTTGCGTGGAAGATTATCTGCTTTATGGCACAGAGAAAGGGATTGTGGGTAGGTGATGACCAAGCAATGTACAACGTAATTTATGTTTTAAATTTATTTCCTTATGAGCAAAGTCGAGCAAATTCCACCAGATATAAACAAAATAGCAATAAGTAATTTAAACAGTGTTAAAGGTCTCTGTCTTTCTTTTATGGAAATGAGCCAAGAATGTGAAAAAAAACTCTAAGTATTACATTAAGCAAGTTAAGGGAACTGAAGGAAGGATGTGATGTTAAAAGAAAAATAATTTCCTTTCAACAGGGATTAAGATAATCTCTATAAACACAGATCAACGAAATCTCTGCTTTTTATCTGCTTAACATGGAAGTGTCTCTTTTATGCTGGAGATTATCTTTGGAAATTTTTCAAGAACTTATCCCTAAGTACTGTCTAGACAAGCTTTTACATTCGATGGTTTAGTTCTTATCTCCTCACTGCAGTGAAAGCTGAGACTTTCCATTTCAGCCTTTTTTTTGTTGTATGTTTTTGTGTTCCATGTGACACTACAGTTAGTTAAAGTATGTTCGTGACGGCCGTGCATGCTTGCATATACAAAGAAGCGGAAGTATAAATTCAGCCTAACCCAGGAATCAGAGTGTGTTATGAATGTACCTGCCCTACCCACAAAACCTCTTATGAGAATAGCAGTGAATTGTTTATTTATATATTATCATATCGCCCAGTCCTGGACCAAAGTCTAATTATTATGTGTTTGTTTTCTGTTTTGCATTTAATCTCAATTAATGTATTTAATTTATTAAGTGGATTAAGCTGTCTTGAAAAAAATCCAAAGTAACTGTATATTTCCAAAATGCACATCTTGAACAGGCGTAAACTTCAAGCTTGGAGAGAATCAAAAGGCATCACATATAAACGTCCACCGATGCCTGTACAACCAGCGAGGAGGAAGACGACCGTTCTTCCTCCTCAGGGCTACTGGAGTACGATTGAGAAAGAGGATGAAGTCCATGGCTTTGTCTGTGCTGTTGATCAGTCTCTGAACGATTGCATCAAACTTCTTCAGCAGGTAATATGATTGAGGAAATTTGGCGAACTAGATAAGTAAAAGCCCTATTTTGTGCGTTATCTGGAGCTGTGTGGTTTAATTGATGCATCGGTTCTATGGGCTAAAATGGATGAATTGCTTAAAAACATAGCAGAGCTTTTACAGGAAATAGAACCTGCTCACATCTTCTATAAATACTCACATTTTAAGAGAGTATTGCTGCTTTTTTTCGTTTTTTTTATTTCAACCTTTTATGAACAGTTAAAAAAAATATTCCTATGTATAGGACATTTAAACATTTGACAGCACAAGATACACAGCTTCTTTATGCTTATTACATATTTTTAGCCATTTTTAATACTTTAAATACTTTAATGCTTCTTGAAATGTAAACATTGCCCAAAAAACTAACCTGTGATTCAGAGCTCTAAAAAAGTCTCAGTGCCACATTTGAGATTTAGCATGAATCACACACTTCTTGTGTAACACAGTTTCACGACAAGGTCATGCATTAATAAAAACACCATTGCCCGTGCAGCTGTTGAAAATAAGGAAAAAAGAAGAAAAAAAACATGGTTTTTGACAAAAGTAGACTTAATTAATAGTCTAAATCTTGTCCATCTTTATTGATTCAGACTTATGGTATGCTTTTTAAAGCTGCTATTATTGAGCAAATCAAAATAAAAGACAATACATTGCAAAGCAAAATTATTTTTTGGGATATAATGATAACACACAGTGTCCGTAGTAAGTAGGGGTTATATTTACACTATGTAATTATTAGGCTGTTTCTTTCTTTTTCTTTCTCTTTCTCTTCTTTCAAATTTCATTAACATTCCTGGTCAAGTGGAGGATCAGTTCCGTGATCAGTTATTCTCCCCACATAGCAGCATATATACAGTACTGTACACAACTATTAAACCACCCCTCGTTCCTTCATATTAAATTAAATGAAATCATGTAGATTAACTTAGAGATGGGAACAAATGTTTCACTTTGACAGGCTCCAAAGTACATAAAGCTATAATGGAAATATTGGTTGTTTATATATCGGTATATTGGTTGTTTATAAGAAATCAGACCTTTGCACAATACAATGTAAATGATGGCATTTGCCACTTTGGCACAGTCAAGAATGGTGGTTTTGTCTATGTGCTGCCCAGCACATCAGGGGACAGATATGTATCTAACAGTGAATGCCTTTTTTTTTTTTTTTTTTTTTTTTTAACCTTTCTTTTTTTCTTCTTCTCCGTCAGAACACATGCGTCTAATAAAAAATTCTTTCACTGCACTTCTATAGTTACAGGCCTATAGTAAATAGTTATTTATAAAAATCACAAGTTTAATGTTTTAAACATTTTAATAATCGATTAATCTGTCAATTATTCCGACTGTCAAAAAAAGTCAGAATACTTTTGCAAGCCACTGTATACAGTATATATATATGTATGTATGTGTACAGTATATATACAGTCTTGTCAGGCTATCCAAGTTGTAGGAATAACAAATAACTTATCCGTCTCTGCAATAATAAAATCATCTGGAATGGCAAGAAAACATTTTTGCAGGACTCACAAAGTTCATCAAGATTCTTTGGCTTCATCTTGCTCAATAATGTTGATGTCTGGTGACTGGGCTGACCAATCCTGGAGCACCTTGACCTTCTTTGCTTTGAGGAACTTTGATGTGGAGGCTGAAGTATGAGAATGAGCGCCATCCTGCTGAAGAATTTGCCCTGTCCTGTGGTTTGGAATGTAATGGGCAGCAAGAACGTCTTGATACCTGAGGCTGTTGTTGATGATGATCAGTACTTTTGTCTGTGATTTAATCTTTGGCATGCTGTCAGGTCAGGATGCATTTCAATAGAAGGTTGGGTGTGCTGAGGTTCTTCTTCTACACGCGTAGGAATGTGTTACAGTATTTGTCACAGGTGATGCTCTAATCTGTGGTTGGTTGAATCCTTTAAAAGCCGTGAAAAGACTTTTGTCTAAGCAAAGTCAGACCTTTCTGTCCTAATTAAATAATTAACAATTACGGCATGATAAGATTTTATTTAGTTAAAATAAGTGTAATCTAGAGACCTTTGCCTTTCATAAAATCCACTTCTGATTCCAAATGATCAACTAGAAGTCAAGTTATTTGTTGTTCCTACAACTTGAATAGGTGACAAGACTTGTGTATAAAATATATACAGGGTGTCACAAAAAATTTACATAATTTGAAATATGAATATCTAAGTAACTACATGGCAAAAAAAATTAAATAGACTTCTTGTTGAAAGATTTATTCATCAAAATTCCAACAACCTATTCAAACAGATCTAGATTTTAAGCTTAAAAAATGTTCGATATGCGCACCGCCTGTGACACAACACACGTCAAGCCGGTAGTCCAGCTCCTGCCAAACACGCTATAGCATATCCTACATAACATTTTCCAGCACCTCAATGATTCTCTGCTTGAGTTCTTCCAGGTTTGTAGAAAGAGGCGGGATAAAGACCAGTCCTTTTCACATAGTCCCATCAAAAAGTTATTAGACAAGGTGTCAAATCAGGTGAACGTGGTGGCTATTTCATTGTCATTATCACTTGAAAAAGTAAAACATTAAACTTCGGTAGTTTTTACACATCTCGTTAAACTTTGAGATAATTTGAGCGATGTTGTTATACTAAAATTATGTTAAAAAAATTTGGGACACTTTGTACATCACTGCTCAAAAGAATCACGATTCATCACGGAATGTATATGACTTAAGACTATTGTACAGAATTGTAAATTATGTGATTGCCTTGTGCAAGTATGAGGTGAATCAGAATTCAGTACATATTGACTATTTGAAATAGAAAGTTTTCTCACAGACGATTGCGAAATTTATGTATAAATCGCATTAAAACTCACATTAAGTCATGACTAGTGAACCGTTTTTAAAAAATCTTTTAAATCACACTCGCACATTTTTCTCAGTTAAATCATCTCTGATTTTTTATCTTTTGAAAAGACTAAAAATCACACTAACATTTCGTAACATTTCAACAAACGGGGAGAATTTGTTGCTTCTTCCATGCCTACTTTATTCCTTATTTTCTTTTTGTGCTTCCTAATAGGGCTGTCCTGCTGGGCATGTGCGAGATGTTTTGTCTCGTGTGCCAATGGCACAAAAATTTGCTAAATACTGGATCTGCCAGGTGCGATTGATGGAGCAAGAGGGAAATCTTGATGTGCTGCCAATATTTGAAGAAGCTGTTCGTGTGGTCAGAGAGGTATGTATACTCCTCCAGCCTCTAATGCTCCCTTCATACCTCCTTTAATGATTACTGTCCACTATCATTTACCTTCCTGTTTTGGAATCAAGCAACAGGAATGTCAGCAAATTTCTTTTTTTTTTTTTTTTTTTACCAAAGTAAAGTCCTTTTTATTATTCTTTTCATGCACAGAAGCTTTCAAAAAAGATTATAGTGGTATCCCTAATAATAATAATAATAATAATAATAATAATAATAATATTAACTATGGATATAATAATAAAACAGTGTCCATAGTAAGTAAGGGTTATATTTGCACAATTGAAATACAAATCCTAACCTGGTGTGGGGCGCCGACTAAAATACTTTGTGTGCAGGAAATTTATCTTCTTTAAACAGATGGTCAAAGTGAATGGTGGCTTAATAAAGCTGCGTTTCAGTAGCATAGCAATTAAATAAAATTTTGTATGACACAGCCCAGAGGAAGCATATACGATTTAAACAAAATGGGTCCGAGCTCTGAGCCTTGAGGAACACCACAGGTAACACTGTGTGTAGCGGATTTAGCGTCCGTCAGGGCAACATGCTCTGTTTTTTTCAGCAAGAGAAGATGAGAACTAGTTTGTACACAGAATTAGAGAGACCTACACTAAGATGTAATCTGTGAAGAATGTTGTGATCAACAGTATCAAAGGCCAAAGTCAAGTCCAACAGAATGAGAAGTGATTGAGAGCCAGCATCAGCAGATCATTTGTGACTCTAATCAGAGCTGGGCGGAAACCAGACTGGAATATTTCAAACAAATCATTTTGTTTTAGATGAGACTGAAGCTGTGCAACAATTACTTTAACCAGAACTGCTGGAAAAGGGTCCAGAGCACAATTTGATGGTTTCATCTTTCTGATAATGATCTCAACCTCTTGCTGCGAAACGTCAGAAAACAGCAGAAACGTTGCAAAATCCCTGACTGTGGGACATCCATCAAGACAGGCAGTGCAGAGGAACTTGATAGAGACGAGCAAAATAACATAAGCCGTACCCACGTTCTCCTGAAGAAAATAATGATGTAATTGGATCTCTCCTCTGTTGCTGTAGCTGGGTTGATCTTTTGAAAATTTCTGTAACATATTTGCTGTTATGCATTTGTGGGGGAAATCGGCTGCCAAATGGCAGGAGGTTGTGTCTACATGAATATTAAATTCACCAAATATAATAATGTTGGAAGAAGTGGTACAGAAAACTGTAAGAAAGTCATGGATCTCTGAGATAAACACTGATTTTGGCATTTAAATGAAGACAGCTTAGGCACAGGAAGGGGACACGGATCCAGTCGCTGTCAGTATAATACAGCTAAGCCACCACCGCATCCAGTTCTCCGGGTTTCTCCAGGTAGCTATAACCGGTGGGACAAGCCTCATTTAGTGCAAAAAAGATCTCTGACTGATGCCATGTTTCTGTTATGCACATAAATCCAAGCCTTTGTCCATAATATGAGCTTAATAAATATAAAAACTGATTCATTTGAGAGAGATTAAAATGAAAAAAAAAAAAAAACTCGCCACTCAAAAGAATTACAATACATCACAGAAGTTATGTAGAAAATAGATATGTTGCACTGTTCAGTAATTCAATGCTGCTTCCTGAACAACAAAGGAACTTGTGGAATGTGGTTGTGGATCTGTTTATCAAGTTTTGCCTCGCCTTGAGCAGAGTGTAAATTCTAGCTGAGTCATATCAGAATGTGTGTATCAGAATGTGTGCATTCTAAATGTTTTCCTGCGTAGTGGATTGTGCAAGTGGATTGGCAAACAGCCCAGATGTGGCTGAGATCCAGGCTTTCAGCTCAGGAGGAGCAAGATGTTGTTGTTGTTTTTTTCCCCCCTCTCATTTAAACGGTCATGAGAGAGTGCAGATCTCTGGTCATCCTCCTTGAAGCAAATCTTGTATATGACTGCTATAAGAAACTAAAGAAGACTGCGGTTCAAAGTACAGGTTTATATGAACACACTCATTCTTAGATGTTATCGTTTCTACAGTCGTGGCCAAAAGTTTTGAAAATGACATAAATATTAGTTTTCACAAAGTTTGCTGCTAAACTGCTTTTAGACCTTTGTTTCAGTTGTTTCTGTGATGTACTGAAATATAATTACAAGCACTTCATACTTTTCAAAGGCTTTTATCGACAATTACATGACATTTATGCAAAGAGTCAGTATTTGCAGTGTTGGCCCTTCTTTTTCAGGACCTCTACAATTCGACTGGGCTCTCAATCAACTTCTGGGCCAAACCCTGACTGATAGCAACTCATTCTTTCATAATCACTTCTTGGAGTTTGTCAGAATTAGTGAGTTTTTGTTTGTCCACCTGCCTCTTGAGGATTGGTTTAGGTTTAGTTAATTTATAAAGCACATTTATAACAGCCGCAAGACTGACCAAAGTACTGTACATCCACAACATAACATCATAAAAAGGCTAAAAATACACGATACACACAAAAACTTAATAGGCACAGTAGAGCCTAGTAGGCCAGAGAAAACGGATGAGTTTTTAAAAGGGATTTAAAAATAGTCAAACTAGGAGCTGTTCGAATATCAAATTGCAAATCATTCCAGAGATGAGGCCCAATAACCGAAAAAGCACAGTCACCTCTAAGCTTAAGTCTGGAGTGTGGGATTAAGAGGAGGTTCTGGTTGCAAGTTCTCAATGGGATTAAGATCTGGGGAGTTTCCAGGCCATGGACCCAAAATTTCAGCGTTCTGGTCCCCGAGCCACTTAGCACTTTTGCCTTATGGCACGGCACGGTGCTCCATCGTGCTGGAAAATGCATTGTTCTTCACCAAACTGTTGTTGGATTGTTGGAAGAAGTTGCTGTTGGAGGGTGTTTTTGGTACCATTCTTTATTCATGGCTGTGTTTTTGGGCAAAATTGTGAGTGTGCCCACTCCCTTGGATGAGAAGCAACCCCACACATGAATGGTCTCAGGATGCTTTACTGTTGGCATGACACAGGACTGATGGTAGCGCTCACCTTTTCTTCTCCGGACAAGCCTTTTTCCAGATGCCCCAAACAATCGCAAAGCGGCTTCATCTGAGAATATGACCTTGCCCCAGTCCTCAGCAGTCCATTCACCATACTTTCTGCAGAAGATCAATCTGTCCCTGACGCTTTTTTTTGGAGAGAAGTGGCTTCTTTGCTGCCCTTCTGGACACCAGGCCATCTTCCAAAAGTCTTCGCCTTACTGTGCGTGCAGATGCGCTCACACCTGCCTGCTGCCATTCCTGAGCAGCTCTGCACTGGTGGCACTCCGATCCCGCAGCTGAATCCTCTTTAGGAGACGATCCTGGCGATTGCTGGACTTTCTTGGACGCCCTGAAGCCTTCTTAACAAGAATTGAACCTCTTTACTTGAAGTTCTTGATGATCCTATAAATTGTTGATTTAGGTGCAGTCTTAGTCGCCACCATATCGTTGCCTGTGAAGCCATTTTTATGCAACGCAATGATGGCTGCACGCGTTTCTTTGCAGGTCACCATGGTTAACAATGGAAGAACAATGATTTCAAGCATCACCCTCCTTTTAACATGTCAAGTCTTCCATTCTAACCCAATCAGCCTGACATAATGATCTCCAGCCTTGTGCTCGTCAACATTCTCACCTGAGTTAACAAGACGATTACTGAAATGATCTCAGCAGGTCCTTTAAGGACAGCAATGAAATGCAGTGGAAAGGTTTTTTTGGGATTAAGTTAATTTTCATGGCAAAGAAGGACTATGCAATTAATCTGATCACTCGTCATAACATTCTGGAGTATATGCAAATCGCTATTATAAAAACTTAAGCAGCAACTTTTCCAATTTCCAATATTCATGTAATTCTCAAAACTTTTGGCCACAACTGTATATTCATAGTAACGCAGCATTTACACAGGTATTGAGGAAATATAACAAAATCTAAATCTGATAATAAATAATATATTTACAGTACATAACTTGGGCCAGGTGTAGCTCGGTGGTTAAGGCATTGGACTACGGTTCGGAAGATCCCAGGTTCAAACCCCACAACCACCAAGTTGCCACTGTTGGGCCCTTGCCACTGTTGGGCTCAGATGTATAATGAGGAAAAAATAAATGTAAGTCGCTCTGGATAAGAGCGTCTGCCAAATGCCTAAATGTACCTGCACGTGTTCTGGAGGGTATAGTACAGTATGTTCTTTAATAAATTTAAAATGCCAGTTGAAAAAGAATCAAAAGGCTTCACTATGTACTTATATTAAAAAATAAAAGATTTCGGAGTGGCAGCAGTATTCCTGCTTAGAAAGGTATGCATACTCCCCCAGCCTCTCACCCTCCCTCCACACCCCGAAACACCCGAACACAAAATTAGTACTTTTCTTTTGATGATGACTGTCCACTTTCATTTACCTTCCTGTTTTGGACTCATGTAACACAAATGTCAGCAATAAAATAAAATTTTTACCATTCTTTTCATGCACGGAAGCATTCAAAAAAGATTACAGTGTGATCTGATATCTAATTATGATGTTATGTCAGATCATAGGCTCTAGTTAATAATTCTAGCAGCAATCATATATAAGGTGTGAAAAGGAGAATGTGTGCAATGTGTGAAGCAATAGACAGGAAAACATACCTCAATCCATTTCTTCATTCCAGCAAGTTATCTTGGTATGGTTTTGGCTGTATGTCACTGAGAATGCGATTACAGCGTAAGTAATCGAGGCCGAATTCCATAACCCAAGTTCCATAACCCAAGTTCCATAACCCAAGTTCCATGAGCTAAATTGAGTTAGTAGCTTTCAGTGTTACTGCGTGAATTTAGTACAAATTTAACTCTTCTTTCACAGGACCTAGTTGTATAACTAATCGGAACAAGCTGTATGGCTAAGTGAAATTAGCTGGCTGGCTAGTGTTAAGAAAATCACATTTGTATAAAATAAAAAAAATGGGAAATAAAAACAAAAACGTACTATCCCATTAAAATCCCAGTTTAGCCTTGCTTCCGTGCAAGATTAGGCCATTTAACATGATGAGAGACGAATTTCCATATTTTGCAAGATTTGTACTATTTTTTTATTTATTTATTTTTTTTTGAAAGTGAGAAGACAAAACAAATGTATTTTATCCCTTATAGGCCTCAAGTTCATATGTAGGGCCTAACAAAATGGCATGATCATCAAAGAAAACATGACAATATAGAAAAAGAGGATATAATCCGTGTTCAAATGTTTGCATACCTTTAGTTTTTAATATTGTGTATTGCCCCCTTTAGCATCAATCATGGCATGTGGTCTTTAGTAATAATTGTGCAGGTGGTACAGCAGCCCAATCGTCTTGGCAAAATGCCTCCATTTCCTGTAAATTCTTTTCGTTGAACTGCACAGTTGAGATCTCATCAAAGTGGCTCAATAATATTGAGGTCAGGAGACTGTAATGGGCAGTTATAATTATCCTTAACTAATAAAAAATTGAGTAATATAAACTGAAAGGCTAACAGTGTCACAAAACCTATGGAGTCCTTTGCAAAAAAAGAGAAGCTGAAGAGGAGACCCTAAAATAGCAGTAAATGGATTTGGTGTGATTGCCAAGAGAAATCCAGAATAGACCAGCATTCATGATCATCCTGAATTGTAGACAGCAGTGGGACAAAGAAAGCATTAAAGATATTTTAGAATCTGTGTGTGATGGTTATGCCGAGATAAGTGAAGCTGTTAAAAGACACTTTAAAGGAAATCGTATGTAAGTGATATTGTTTGGCAACTGTGTTAATTAGCAAAATAACACTCGAGGTTGTGCAAGTATTCCGAATTACATCACTGGTGTAACAAGGCCGCAACCCGTGTGGCGAAGGCATTACAACTGTTCCTGATTCTGTATTCAGCACAACAGAAGAACCTCAAGTGTAATATTGCTTTTAAATAACAGTCCTGCAAACATCATTCATTATTAACAGATCATCATTTGTTTCAGTAATTTAACCAGTTTTTGGCTGGACATCTGCCAAGTCAGCAGTTTTTCCCATGCATGTAATGAACTAAACTGAAAAGTAATTTATTCAAACTTATTCTATTATTATTGATATATTCTAATATGAACTTTAAGCTGTAATCATCGAAATAAAAACTAAAAGAATTGGAATATTTGATCTTACATTGCCGTGGAAAAGTATTAAATTTTCAAATACTCAATTTTTTTTTAGATGTACTGCTGTAATAGTAAGCTGTAATTAACCTGAATGGTGATTACACACGTGAATATTTTGTCCTCTAATACGTTGCAATTACATTACATCATACATTACAGTTAGAAGGAAGTTCAAACTGCCAAAGATTTCTTCATGACCGTTGGTTTGCGGAACGTCTCCACAAACTCTCTCTTTCAGCTGATCACACACAAAAAAAAAAGATCTTGCCTAACACTAACTTTTATTGGGAATTAGATTCTGAGGTCAGAACAAATTTATTGATGGGGTTTAGAGAAAAGTGTCCTGAACTAAACCCTTTCGAAAACCTGTGGAGTGAGCTGGAGATGAGGGTCCTCATGAGACGATCTAGTGCCTTGGAGGATGTGGACAGATTCTGTATAGAGAGAACTGGTCTTTGCCCGGTATCATGAAGCATTAAAGAAAGGGTTTCACACATTACCAATGGATGACCCATTTTCTTATATTAGAATATAAGTGTTTACTTCAATTAAAGTTTCAGTTTCGAAGCTAAAAATCAGCAATTTTGCATCAAATATTAAAATCAGAGAGGGAAAATAATGGTGTAAGCATTTCTGTTTAGTTTGAGATGTTTATAATCCTTATATGACCCATCATATCTATACAAAAGCTTTGTATCTAGCTATGGAGTAATAACTTTTATTGTCTTTTTACAGCCTGTTGATGAACTGCGCTCTGTGGTATTTGAGATCCTTAAGAAGAAAGATGCAAAAGGTAAAAAAAAAATATTTTATGTCAGTTCTAGCAACAGCTGCAGAAACAACTAAACAGCTTAAATGCCTCATCCTTCTCCAACTCTACATGTTAACGGTTAAAGTCCGATAAAAGTCGCTTGTAATTATGAACGTGAACTCTCATGACACGAGAATGTGATCTGACCAAAAAAAATGTAATTTAGAAATGACTTGTAATGTGAATGAATTTTTTTATTATATATAAAGTTTTATATTTATATATACAAAAAGTAAAGTGATGTTTTAAACTGCCTTATTTTAATACACTAGTGTAAAGAGTTTGATCGTATTTTTAGCTTCATTGTCAGAGAGACAGGATGATCTAGGCGGTGATGAAGATGGGGAGCATGTCCTCAACACGTGCACTCCTAAAGCAGTCGGCGCACTGATCCGTGGAGAGAAAGGAGACTCGTCCGTCATCAAATACAAGATCACAGCTACTCCTGGGTATGTTATCATTCTCCATTGTGTATGGCTTCATTTAGAAACATGCTGGAAATAAGACACAAAGACTTGAAAACTAGATGCTGTATCTTACATCCCCTGCTTTGGTTCTATTTCTACCATGAGCGATTGTATACAGTACTGAGCACATGTCTTAGGCACCACATTTTTGCAGACATCCTTGTTCCACGACAGGTATTTGTAAGAGCCTAATACTTATGCACACTACTGTAAATGAGGAATAAAACACGCGAGCACGTTTTTTTCTTTTTTTTTTTACATCACAGAGCTACCTCATGTGTTTTATTCTACAGTATGAATACCAATTTTACAATCATTGTGTTGCATATAATATTATGTTATAATACTTAAATGGCTATGTTAATCATCATCATCTCACCTGTCGGATTTGAGCATTCAATGAGGTGGTATCAAAAAGTTTCAAGACTAGTTTTGTAACATCCCTACTGTATATGGCAGCATAAGGCTACATGAACAGTTCCAGCTTTGCTCACTGGCCTTCATAAGTCAGTGTGCCAAAAGACATCGTCCTATGTAAATCCTGTGCAACTGGTTTTATTCTCACCATGTCTCATCATGGACAGCAAGTTAAAACAAAGAGTGAACGTGAAATTCTGTCGGAAACTGTGCAAATCTGCCAAAGAGATGTTTAACATGAGTTGGCAAGTTTCCAGTGATGCTGCAATGAGTCGTCGGAGGTGTTTTGAGTGCCACGCATGCTTCCATCACAGGAAGATGACGAGCGATCAGGAAGACCTTCAACCAGCTCAACCCCCGAAAATATCGAAATCTTTCGGTAACTTGTGCATGATGATTGTTGGAGAACAATCCACAACATTGCTGCCATTGTGAGTGTGTCATGCGCGATGTTGCTGCCGAGTTTATCCCCAGCCTGCTGACCCAGAGGCAGAAGGAACATCATGTCAGTCAGCCAAGGTCGCCGTCAGCATGCTGTGGATGACCAGTCCTTCATGTCAAGGATCATTACTAAACTAAACAAGTGACCAAACTTGGGGGTACGGGTACGACCCTCAAATGAAGGAACAGTCTTCACAGTGGAAGAGCATATCATCTCCACAACCAAAAAAGACGCGGCATATCCAAATGCATGCTCATTATCTTTTTTACGACAGTATGCAATGAGAATTCGTCCCCAGGAGCCAGACCGGCAGTAGCAAATTCTACTGATGGGTTTTAAGGCGTGTGAGGAAGAACATACAGTGAAAGAGACATGATCTCGAAACGTTTTGATACCTCCTCATATAAGATTGTTAACAAGCTAAACTACAATTTGCTCCAGCATAAGTTTTGCTTAATTTTTATGTTTAACAATACTTAGTGTTTAATAATGCATGCCAAACTACCAGGGAATAAAAAGTCCTGAAATATGTCCCATATTTGTTTGTTTAGAGGGAAAAGGAGCCAACAGAGGCCAGGGCATGTTAATGGCCATGAAATCCGTTTCCTCACTCCTGTACGCCGGTCTCTACGTATCGAGAAGTCAGCCTCGCGTTACCCTGCAGTCCTGCAAGAGCACGACCCTTGTGTGACCTCTTACCATGAACTCTTGGCTGAGGGGAAAGGCCTGAGTCAGATCACAGGTTCACCAGAAACACCATCCTCTCCTCTCTATGTATACAGAGAGAATGAAGCCCTGAAGGAGCAAGTCCAGATTCAGCTGGTTTATGATGACACAGAATAAAGGCAATATGATATACCTAAGAGGAAGGAATTTAGTTTTTTCACAACAGCAAATGTGCTTATGACGCAGAGCTACTTGTTCAGACTGGTAATGGTTCAGGCTGTAATGAAGGCTTTCCCATGACTTTCACCATACAGTATATATAATTCTGCAAATAATCAACCAGCATTTCCTCCTTACAGCTTTGAATTTTACAATTTTTTTTTCTTACTCCATTGGCACAGTTTACTCGTTCCCTGGTTTTTATTTTAGTATTAAGATGTGATATCTCAGCAATGTCATGTAAATATTACTCTTCAGATTGTATACATTGTATTTGGTGTTGCTTAGAACGTAAAGATAACTTAAAATGATTTATCATAACTTCTTAGACATGCAGAGCAACAAGAGATAACAGCAGGTTTTACACACCCACAAAGACCAACTTTAAGCGATATCAGTCGCTTGTCACTTTCGAGTGGCTCGAGGAGCTAAAGATAGAGGCTGGAGATAAAAGCCGGGAACAGGATATTGGCTTATTGTGTTAGGTGTCTATGATCACCTGCATTGGGTTTACTTTTTAGTGAGGTATTTATAATGTACAATTTCAGAATGAAATAAATAAAATTATTGCAAAGTGGATTCATCTTTTTTTTTATATATATATATATTATGTTGTGTCATTTGAGGCGATCAAATGCTAGAATTGTAAGATCATATGGAGGGGAAAAAAAAAATAAAAAAATTATATATATATATATATATATATATATATATAATATAGATATGTGTGTATATATAATATGCATATATTTATTCCAAACATGGATTTATGGTGCTCATGCTGTTAATGTTTTTAACCATATATATATATATATATATATATATATATATATATATATATATATATATATATATACATATATACATATTTTTTTTTTTTTTTTTAAACCCTTCAACTGGCCATTTTCATTGAGCCTGTTCTCACTATAGCCTTGGGTTCCTGACAGGAGTATAACCTCTTGTTGTAATTTGAGGTTCAAGATGTTTTGAATTCTGAGATGCTTTTCTGCTCACCGTGGTAGAAGATTGCAGTCTTCTTGTCAACCTAAACAATCTGATCATTCTGCTATGCCATATATCAATAATCAGGCACATGGATGCCTCTGGATTTTTGTGCATCATTTGTCTAAACTATATACTACTGTGGGCAGAGGTAGCCCAGTGTTTAAGGTGTTGGCCTACTGATCAGAAGGTCCCAGGTTTAAACCACCAAGGTTCCACTTTTGGACCCATGACCAAGGCCCTTACCCCTCAACTGCTCAGATGTATAATGATATTAAAAATGTAAATTGTTCTGGATAAGGGTGTCTGCCAAATGCTGTAAATATATGAAGTTTGTTGCTCAGGAAAATCCCAAGATTGCAGCAGTCTCTTAAATACCAAAACCGTTGTTGGTATGTTATAAGCTATTCGGATAATTGCACCAATGAAGATTTGTACACATTTTCCTATCAAAAAGGCATATTTCTTAATGCTGTGTAACACTGCATCTATTACAGCTTGTAAAATATGGGAGTACAGTGGAACCTTGGATTACGAGCATAATTCATTCCGGAAGTGGGCTCATATTTCAAAACACTCGTAAGCCAAATCGGATTTTCCCATAAGAAATAATGGACACTCAAATTATTTGTTCCACAGCCCAAAAAAATAAATACATAAAAATACTTAATACAAAATACAAAGTAAAAATAAAACAAATTAACTTGCACTTTACCTTAAAAAAAAAAAAATCCTTCCGTTTGTGCGTGCAGGCGCTGTGTGTGTGAAACTAAAGTAAGGAGCCTCTCCCCCTCTCACCCTTCTCGTCTTACACAGTTACCCTTCCTACACTCTTTTCACACACACAACAGAAACACTGTTTTATCGGAAAAATAAGCAAAAAATCTCTCTAATGACACTCGATTGAGCGACACACTAACGGAATCTCTGCTGAAAAGCAAAAATAAAACTAATTAACCTGCAATTTACCTATGTAAAGAATCGAGACAGAGCATTGTTTGTGCAGAGCAGGCAGAAAGAGTGAGTGTGTGTGTATCTTTCTGTGTTTCTGTATAGGCGAAAGTAGGAGGGGTGTGTGTGTGTGGCTCTTTAACCTCTCTAATGAGACTTGCTTTTCCTTTACATGCACGCTGTACACACGTGCTTACAAACACAAAAGAAAATGTTTTACACACACACGTGGTCACAGTGTTGTAGTAAACAGTACACACGTGCGCGGATGTTGATTATACCAGTAAGAGACGCGCACTAAGACCCAGCAGGGGAGAAGATTACCCACAATTCCACAGCGCAAGAGAGAGAAAAAACGTTGGCTCAGTTGTGATGACGTGACGCTTGATGTCAAAACAAGAAGCGCATGCGTGATGCATGATACTCGATACTCGTAAACCAAGACTTGTTCGTTTCCCAAGTCAAAATTTAATAAAAATCTTTGCTTGTCTTGCGGAATGCTCGCAAACCGCGTTACTCGCAAACCGAGGTTTCCCTGTATTTTATATGACTATATGTATAATGATGGTTACGCTCCAAGAAACACAATGCCGAATGGATGGCGTCCGGTCATAGAGGTGTTGATGCAGTCATAAGGACAATAAGTCCGAGGAAAGTGTTGTACAAATATGCGAATTGCCCTTAAGTCTACATCTGTGCCTTAACAAGTCAGAGCTGATTCAGTGATATTGCATCAGGCAAATAAAGCAGTAAAGTCCTGTGAATTAGAGGTACAGTTAGAGGTAAAATCGATACATTAAAACTAAAGAACCCGCAGAACCCTCAATTTAATGGAAGAATTATGGTTGGGAAAAAATCTTTTAATTTTGATGATTAAATACATTATATATATATATATATATATATATATATATATATATATATATATATATATATATAAACATGCTTTCCTGTCTAGTTGGTGGTGGGCGGGCAGAGTGTGTCTATAAAACCACGAAACGCGCACTGTTCTGCAAGTCGCCTAAACGACTGGTGAACTGACCGCGTGCTCTTCTTCACACACGGAAACGCTCACCTAAAGCAGGTCAGTGTCGTTCTTGTACAAATGATAATGTCTGATATATATTATTAACATGCTTTATTAAAGTCTTAACGTTTAAGCAATGCTTGTGTGTGTGTGAGAGAAACTGTGTGCCGCGTTTGAAGTCTAGATAAAAGAGTAGATAGGTCATATCTTTATTTGTTGTACTATTGCATAATATTACCCTGCTGAAAGTGTTAATATGGGTCATCATATATGATATGGGTTGTGTGCATAATGCACATCTATACTATCTATCTATTTATCTCTCTCTCTCTCTCTCTCTCTCTCTATATATATATATATATATATATAATTTTTTTTTTTGGCTGACTCTGTATATATGTATAATTGTTTTTAACTAAAATAGCAGATTTGTTGTTTTAAATTTTTCGTAAAAATGCTAAAAATATGCTACATATTGAATGCTTGCTTATTGGCTGTTTCAGTCTAGATTATGACTAATAAGATTATGATTACTATGGCAAACGTGGTGATTGATTTTGCTATTTAAATATGACAGGTTCATGACGTGTAAGACCTGGGAAATACAAATGCAAATGGACTTTGCTTTTACATTTGAAATTTGGCAGTCAGTGTGCGCTCGCAAAGGCGAAACAGCAAACGGTAATGCAAAGTTTGCAATTACATTTGAATTATAGCACAGTTTGTGCGTCCACATATGGGAAACGCAATTGCAAATGCAATTTGCAATTGCATTTGAATATTGTCCGCGATATCGCTCCATACTAGATCTTTCGGAAGAACAAGTCCTATATTTATCTTTGCTAAACTTTGTAGTCCTTTGGCTGCTGACCAAGGTGCTGAGTTTCAGCTTTTTTTTTTTTTTTTTGGCTGCAGTGTTACTTGGATCTGAGGCACATAGTGAAGAATGACATTTTAGCAGCGTGAGTTAGGCATTAAGGACTGTGTTACTTGGCTTTTTTTTTTAAACTTCCTTTCAGTTGATTTATGTTATGAATGTTGGGTGTATGTGTTTTTAATTCTAATCTACAGAAACATGTTCACTCCTTCAAAAGTCCGAACAGGTCATTTAGAAGTCATTGGTGGGAGATTCGCCAAGATTCAGTCATCAAGAGCCAAAGGGGCTGTTTTGACCGTTGAACATACACAGATCGATGAGCAAGACTGTAAGCAAATAATGTATTTATTATTTGTTTGTTGTGTTAAGTCCTGTCATAACACCTCTATAATATATGGTGTCACTACTATCTGGTTGCTCCAACATTATTAAAATTAGTAATTTGTTATTTGTTGTGTCTTCTAAAGCTTTAGCGACTGTGCACTTAATGCCAAGCAGAGAAGACAAAAATGTCCACGTGGCAATCAGCTTGAAGATGAAAGACAATATCTATTATCCTGTAGTAGAGCGGGACATGGTCACCAAAAAAGTCTCAATGAGGGTAATTATCTGCTGCATCTATAAAAAAAAATAAAAAAAAAAAAGCTTGCATACTTTATTATAAATAGGTATATTGATTGAAAAGGAGTGTAAATTAAATTTCAATGCAAATTTTTCAGCTTGAGCCCAAAACCAAGCCACTGGATGAATTCCCTGAGACATACCTGTTTAAATGGGATTCAACTGGTCAGTTTGGCAGCCTCTGCTCAGTGGAAGAACCCAGCCAATATCTTTCTGTTAAAGACAGCATCGTCATCCTCAGCTCCCATCGAGACCAAAGTTTCAGAATTAGTCAAAACAATGTGAAAAGCAATAAGATAATACATTCCAAACCTTGTATGTCAAACACTCATTTCATCATTTGTGAGAGTCCCACATATACAGTCATGATGGACGACAATGAAATTCCACTATTGCCACCCTGCATGTATGAGGGTTTGAAGGGAAGAACAAAGGCCTTCTTTCGTGAATGGCAAACATAGCTAAACTATTGTAACAAATTTTGGTGGAAATGTTAGTCATAGCGTTATGGTTAGATAGTACAATTGTGATGATAATAATAATGGTGATGATGTAACATACTATCATGAGGCATTGTAACGATTTTTTTTATTATGTAAAACTTAAATATATAAATTATGAAATGCTGGTTGTATATATCTTTTTAATTATTAAGACATCCACAATCACTTTTTTTTTTTTACTAAACTTAAACACGTAATAAATCATGTAGAAATGAATCAGAATATCCACGTATATATGTTTTAATGAAGAAACTGACAAGCAATGAATATGGTTGAAATCAACAAATAACAGGTTTGGCAAAATACAGGATAGGCGTGCCACCTTGGTGATACCATTGCTTAAACCAGTTATATAATAATCAAATGATTCAGTCAGAGAAATATAATAGAAAACTGCTTGTCCAGTGCAGTAGGAAGTGTTCCCATCTCAGTTTAATACTAAGCTTGGAGTTATTTTTATTTCAACATGAATTGCACCTGTGTTCTCTGGGTCTGTTGTAGGCTCTGGATTCACAGCTAGCTAAGATTAGATTAAATTAGATTAGATTCTTTATTGTCATTCTTTATTGTCACTTTATTGTCATTGTGCAAAGTACATTTACATAGCCAATGAAAAGCAGTTAGCATCTAACCAGAAGTGGCATATTTATAATAAATAACAATGTGTTATACAAACAGAAGATGCATTAGATAATAGAGTTATGGTATGTAGTGATATAGTAATGTGTTGTAAAGCTGTGCAACATTGTGCAGTAAATGTGCTATAGTAAACAGAAGAATATGTATATAATGGTATACGTATAAAACAGTGTAACTGTGCAAATATGTCCTTTAGAGACAGCCTTTCTTGTGAATGTTCTCCAGGGTGGGTAGCCGGGTGCCAATGATTCGTTGGATGTTTTTTATTTATTTTTTTAACCACCCTCTTAAGGGCTTTACGGTCCTGAGCAGTGCAATTGCTGTACACACTGAGATGCTGTTTGTAAGAATGCTCTCAACAGCACAGCGGTAAAAGTTCTCCGTATCCTGTAACATAGGCTTTTTTTTATTTTTTTTTTATTCTGACAGGATAAAGCGGTTAGTATAAATGCAAGAGCAAATATTGAATATATTTTCTCCTTTGTGTCTAAAATTTATGATTTGACTCCTTAGTTCATTTTAATAGTTTTAGTTTTCTCTGGTTTAATGCCAGGTCTCACAGAGCAGCTCCAGATGGTCATCCTAAAATGCTTGATTGATTTTGAGCTGAAGGAGGTTGCATTAAGCAATCTCATATTGATTATTGATATGCATATTACTTCACACTTTTAATTAATTTCTTGTAAGTATGTGTGTAATATGTTTGGCAGCACAATTCCAGGAGAACAGAGCATTTCTGGTAAGAATTCATTCTTAATAAATTCAATAGCAGCCTTGTTGGGAAGCTGAGCATTTACATAAAAATTTGTTACTCAGCTCCACATCTTTTGCCAAAGGTTTGTTGCTTTACTGATTACTTTGAAGTGTAATTGGCTTCTATTTAGGTACTTGTAAAAAATACTTTTCTAATTGAGGCGTATTGGTCTGTCTCATGTAACTCAGTCTGATGTACAGTTCTATTGTGGCCTTGTCAACAGATAATATTGACATTGATTTGTGGTTTTCATTTTGCTTGCTCTTTGGATTCCTACAGTATAATAAGCCACTCTAATCAGGATGTTAATTTGTGTACAGTAAGTGTTAGTATTGCACTACAGCAGCTGCACCCTGTTGGATCTTTTTTCTGTGTTTTAGTATTGGGATTCTTTAGAGTGATATTGTGTCGCACTGTATTGTCCATGTTAATTGCTCACAGGTGACTAGTTTAGAGTTAATAATTAAGTATTAGGTTTTCTCAGTCTCTTTGACTTTCCTCTGTTCTGTTCCACCTCCCTTGACATTTTTCATGTTTTGTTGCCTGAAAATAAAATGGATTGGTTGAATGTTTGAATCATTTCATTTAGAGAACACACCTACAAATTTGAAGATGTGTATTTTTTTATTTATTTAATGTGAAGCAAACAACAAAATAACTGAAAACGTCACTGTGCATAACTATTTACCCCCCCCCCCCTCCACACACACACACACACACAAAAGTCAGTACTTTGTAGAGCTACCTTTTGCTGTCATTACAGCTGCAAGTCTGTCACTCACTCACACACACGTTCATTTATTTCAGCAAATCATATATAAAGAATTTTTTGGCTGTCATACTTTACTGACTAGTTGGGTGTGTGCGGGCGGAGCGTGAGCGCGTGGGCAGCGCACGTGTTTAAAACCGCGAAGAGCGCGCTGTTCTGCAAGTCGCCTGAACGACGCGGGAAGCTGCGCGTGCTCTTCTTCACTCACGGAAACGCTCACCTAAAGCAGGTCAGTGTCGTTCTTATACAAATGATAATGTCTGGTATATATTATTAACACGATTTATTAAAGTCTTAACGTTTAAGCAACGACTGTGTGTGTGTGAGAGAGAGCGCGAGGGAGAGAAAGTGTGTGCCGCGTTTGAAGTCTAGATAAAAGATTAGATACTGTACGTCATATCTTTAGTTACTATTGTATACTATTACCCTGCTGAAAGTGGTGGGTCATGATGTATGATATGGGTTGTGTGCATAATGCACCTCTACACTATATATAATATACAGTGGTGTGAAAAACTATTTGCCCCCCTCCTGATTTCTTATTCTTTTGCATGTTTGTCGCACAAAATGTTTCTGATCATCAAACATATTTAACTATTAGTCAAAGATAACACAAGTAAACACAAAATGCAGTTTTTAAATGATTGGTTTTATTATTTAGGGAGAAAAAAAATCCAACCCTACATGGCCCTGTGTGAAAAAGTAATTGCCCCGTGAACCTATTAACTGGTAATCAGGCCTGGGGGTGACTACAGAAATTGAACTCAGGTGTGATAAACCATAGTTAAGTTATTTTTTAACAAGGGGGGCAATCACTTTTTCACACAGGGCCATGTAGATTTGGATTTTTTTTTCCTCCCTTAATAACGTAAACCTTCATTTAAAAACTGCATTTTGTGATCAATTATGTTATCTTTGACTAATAGTTAACGGTTTTTGATGAGCAGAAACATTTAAGTGTGACAAACATGCAAAAGAATAAGAAATCAGGAAGGGGGCAAATAGTTTTTCACACCACTGTATATATATATATATATATATGTGTGGCGGTGTGGTGTACCTCTCTATACCGGAAAATAAAATTTCCCCTTAACCAACCTTAAAAGACTGAAATACCGATTACGCCACCCAGGATTGGTTAAGTGCAGGACACACAGGTTCGAATCTCTGTGTAAGAACACAGGGACATGGATGCAAAAATAAATACAAATCTTTATTCGTACAAGAAATTTCCAGATCAATAAATCAATATGACAGTTAAAATACATCATTAAAACACCCAGACAAAGAGAATCAAAGAAAATAAATTGGAGCTGGGAACTTAACCATAGAGGGGCAGGCTAGGTACGGGGCTACACTCCTGCCCGGTAATAAATGATCACACGTGCACCAAACCACTCACACTAGTGAAAATGTAATACCCCTCCACGCTGTGTAAACATGAGCACACCACTCTATCAGCAGCTAGCCTGCTTTCTCCCCATTCCCAGCTCCTAAAAAAAAGGAAAAACGAATAAACAAAGAACAAAATTAATTACAAAAATAGTAATTAGGGGGGGGAAAGGAAAATATAGCTGCAAAGCAACTTCCAAACTTGGAGGACCGAAACTAAATCCGCCAGCGGAAGTTTGTACTAGAGCACTGGCCGACAACACCAAGCAAAGCAGCACCAACGAAAAAAAAAACAAAATATATAAACACGCCAGCCCAAGGCAGCAGGACAAGCAATGCAAAGAGCTGCTGAAAAAAGGCTAGGCAAAGAAAGAAACAAACAAAGAAAAGCAAAAAGAACAACCGTCACAAAGACAGAAACGAAACTAAAACAAAACAGAAAAAAACATAAAACTCTAAGCTGGAACAAACAGTTCACTGAAGCAAGACAATTCGCTGGAGCAACAGTCGACTGGAACAAAACAGCAGCGCCGGAACGGCTTGCAGTTACATACGGACATATGTACGCACGCACAATACATACGGACGCCAATCAGCTGCTCATCCGTTCCCTCGGATCCCATGAAGATCCTAAAACTTGCCGGCTTCCCAAAGAAAATCGCGATTAGTTAAATAATGACATTTAGGTGCACAAGTAACCAAGGTACAGCTCATCAAACATACCTCTCGCACACGGCAACAAACTTTCGGAAGCGCAACCTGGGGGTGATTCAGCGCCACACCTGACTGTTCTTACAACGCCCTTTTATACTCTCCTAAATTACAACCAATGATGAGTATCAGGTGCAAAACCGGAACTCTGGAGGGAAGTACAAAACTCTCTCTCACCACATATATACACACACACACACACACGCACACTACTCACAATAAGTTAGGGATGTCATACATACGGTGTTTGTTTCACTTCAGACATTTTTGGGATAGGGAGGGAATTGTATTGGGGTGATAGACACACCTCATTTTGTGTTTTCCATGTAATGGTCTCATTGTGTACGGGTATGCCTTATATTGGGGCCAATCCCAAAAGACAACCTTTTTCAATGTGGCATCAATTTCAAAATTCTGTGGGTATTGTCAGTAAGTCATTCCAAGTTCATCATTCAAACAGCCATGAACACATGACGTCACTTAAAGGACGAGCAGCGCCAACTGGCCATGGCGCGCCATCAGGTTGGTGGCAGGCAGTCAGATGTTGCTTGTGAACTTGGTGTCTCAAAGGGTCATCAGCAGACTTGCATCAAGACACAGAACTACTGGCAGAGTTCATGACAGACCCAGGAGTGGAGCCCCACGATTGACAGACTGCAAGGATGACCAGAACGTAAGGACGTATGCACTCAGACATCGTTATGCAACTGCCACACAGCTGCAGGCCCGTTTACGAGATGCGAGGGGTACTAGGGTTTCCAGACAAACCATTCGCAACCGACCCACCGCTTTGGCTTGAATGCCAGACGACCGTTGCAGGTGACTCCACTGACACCAAGACACTGTCGTGAAAGTTTGCAGTGGGCACAAGACCATGTGACCTGGACAATGCAGCAGTGGTCTACCGTTCTGTTCACTGATGAGTGTCGGGTCACATTGCACAGAAATGATTGACGTCAGCTGGAGAAAAACATGGTCTCCAGTATTTGCTTTGGTGGAAGAGGTGCAACAGTCTGGGCAGGCATCGCCAGTCAGCTCAAAACAGATTTGGTTATTGTACATGGCTCAGTCACTGCAGATTCTTACCTCAGAGACATCATAGAACCCATCATCATCCCCCAATTCTGCCAGCACACTCCCAACTGTCTGTTCATGGATGATAATGCTCCATAACATCGTGGCAGAATTGTCACAGCTCGACTTCAGGAAGTGCCTCACATGGTATGGCCATCAATGTACCCTGACCTGAACCCCATAGAGCATGTCTGGGACCAGTTGAAGCAGAGACTGGATGATCGTACCACACCCCCACGTGACCTGGCAGAACTGCGTGTAGCACTTGTGGAAGAGTGGAACGCATTGCCTCAGAACAAGATCATGAGGCTAGTGAGGAGCATGAGACGTCACTGTCAAGCTGTCATTGCGGCAAATGGTGGAAACACCCGCTACTGACATTGTCAATTTTTGTTATTTGGGGCTATCCCTGTTATTGTCTAAATTTTTAGGGTAATAAATATTAAACTAATGAAAATGGTGTTTCTTCTCATACATTATTAGTAATATCAATGGGAACTTTTACTTATTTCATTCAAATTCAAAGCAAATAGGAAAAGCACTTATGTAAATAAGAATATCCCTAACTTATTGTGAGTAGTGTATATAGTGTAGATGAACATTATGCACACAAGTGTGTGTATATATATATGACTATAAGTGGTCACAGGAACAAGTGGACAAGTGGTATAGAGAACGAGTGAGTGGGTTTTTTTAAGGAATTTTTATTTCTTCCCGGACTATGGTTTTCCAGGCACAGTCTATTTGTAATGTAGATTACCATCTACATTATAATCTTGGCTGTTTCTGTCTAGATCTTTCGGAAGAACAAGCCCTATATTTATCTTATGAGTGCTAAATTTTGTGGTACTTTGGCTGCTGACCAAGGTGCTGAGTTTCAGCTTTTTTTTTTTTGCTGCAGTGTTACTTGCATCTGAGGCACATAGTGAAGAATGACATCTTAGCAGTGTGAGTTAGGCATTAAGGACTGTGTTACTTGTCTTTTTTTACTTCCTTTTAGTTTATTTATTTTATGAATGTTGGGTGTATGTGTTTTTATTTCTAATTTACAGAAACATGGTCACTCCTTCAAAAGTCCAAATCATAACATGTTTAGAGGTCATTGGTGGGAGATTCGCCAAGATTCAATCATCAAGAGCCAAAGGGGCTGTTTTGACTGTTGAACATAGACAGATCGATGAGCAAGACTGTAAGCAAATAACTTATTTATTATTTGTTTGTTGTGTTAAGTCCTGTCATAACACCTCTATACTATATGGTATCACTACTATCTGGTTGCTCCAACATTATTAAACTTAGTAATTGTTACTTGTTGTGTCTTTTAAAGCTTTAGCGACTGTGAACCTAATACCAAGCAGAGAAGACAAAAATGTCCACGTGGCAATCTGCTTGAAGATGAACAACAAAATCTATTATCCTGTAGTAGAGCGGGACACGATCACCAAAAAAGTCTCAATGAGGGTAATTATATGCTGCATCTATATAAATAAAAAAACTTGCATACTTTATTATAAATAGGTATATTGATTGAAAAGGAGTGTAAATTGAATTTCAATGCAAATTTTTCAGCTTGAGACCAAAACCGAGCCACTGGATGAATTCCCTGAGACATCCCTGTTTAAATGGGATTCAAATGGTCAGTTTGGCAGCCTCTGCTCAGTGGAAGAACCCAGCCAATATCTGTCTGTTAAAGACAGCATCGTCATCCTCAGCTCCCATCGAGACCAAAGTTTCAGAATTAAGCTGAACAATGTTGAAAGCAAAGCGTTTGGAGGTCGTATATCTGTACCGGAGAGCTGCCAAATACCTAAATGTAAAAATGAAAGAAAAGAAAAGAATCTCAAAGAGTTTATCATTTGTAAGATTTGTAAGAGGCTCAAATATACAGTCATGATGGAAGACGACAAAATTCCACTTTTGCCACCCTGCATGTACAGGTATAGGGGTTTGAAGGGAAGCACAAAGGACGTTTTTTGTAAATGGCAAAAAGCTAAATATTGTAACACATTTTGGTGGAAATGTTGTACAATTGTGATGATAATAATAATAATAATAATAATGGTGATTATGTAACATACTATCATGTGGCATTGTAAATAATTTTTTGTAAAAACTTAAATACTGTATATAAATTGTGAAATACTGTATGTGTACTGTATATCTTAATTTTTAAGACATCCACAATCACTTTTTTTACTAGACTTAAATACTTCATTAAATCATGTCTGTTTTATTAGAAAGGAATCAGAATATCCAGGTATGTTCTGCTCTGACATACATATCCAGGTACAGTGTATATGTTTTTAATGCAGAAACTGATAAACAATGAATATTTAAGGTCTGTGGTTATTTAATAAAGTGTATAATACATATATATTTCACAGAAAGACTCTTTTTCTTTTAAAAGTCTTTTTTTAAAACAAAACAATGTGAATCTTGGGTACCATCAAAAATCCCATACCCCATGTCACAGAAACATTACATGGCATTAATGTGCTCACACTTAAAACTTGGGTTGATTGAAACACCTGAATTCAACAAATACCAAGGTTTGGCCAAATACAGTATTTGTTCATATAGGATAGGCGTGCCACCTTGGTGATACCATTGCTTAAACCAGTTATATAATAAACAAATACTTCAGTCAGAAAAATAAAATAGTTTGTCCAGTGCAGTAGGAAGTGTTCCCATCTCAGTTTAATACTAAGCTTGGAGTTGTTGTTTTTTTTTTCACATGAATTGCACCTGTGTTTTCTGGGTCTGTTGTAGGCTCTGGATTCACAGCTAGATAAGATTAGATTAAATTAGATTAGATTCAACTTTATTGTCATTGTGCAAAGTACATTTACATAGCCAATGAAAAGCAGAAGTGGCATATTTATAATAAATAACAATGTGTTATATGCGGCGCGGTGGTGTAGTGGTTAGCACTGTAGTGGAGCCTTGCACCTCCAGGGTCTGGGTTCGATTTCCCGGCCAGGTTCGATTCCCGTCTCTGTGTGCATGGAGTTTGCATGTTCTCCCCGTGCTTGGTGGGTTTCCTCCGGGTACTCCGGTTTCCTCCCACAGTCCAAAGATATGCAGGTTAGGCTAATTGGTGTTCCTAAATTGCCCGTAGTGTGTGATTGGGTGTATGAGTGTGTGTATGTGTGTGTGCCCTGCGATGGATTGGCACCCTGTCCAGGGTGTACCCCGCCTAGTGCCCGAAGTCTCCTGGGATAGGCTCCAGGTCCCCCGCGACCCTGAACACAGGATTAAGCGGTATAGAAAATGAATGAATGAATGAATGAATATATGCGGTCTCGGTGGTGTAGTGGTTAGCACTGTCGCCTTGCACCTCCAGGGTCTGGGTTCGATTCCCCGGCCAGGTTCGATTCCCGTCTCTGTGTGCATGGAGTTTGCATGTTCTCCCCGTGCTTGGTGGGTTTCCTCCAGGTACTCCGGTTTCCTCCCACAGTCCAACAGTCCAAAGATATGCAGGTTAGGCTAACTGGCGTTCCTAAATTGCCCGTAGTGTGTGATTGGGTGTATGAGTGTGTGTATGTGTGTATGCCCTGCGATGGATTGGCACCCTGTACCCCGCCTAGTGCCCGAAGTCTCCTGGGATAGGCTCCAGGTCCCCCGGCGACCCTGAACACAGGATTAAGCGGTATAGAAAATGAATGAATGAATGAATGAATGTGTTATACAAATAGAAGATTCTTTAGGTAATAGAGTTATGAAATATAGTGATATAGTAATGTGTTGTAAAAGTATGCAACATTGTGCAGTGAATGTGCTATAGTAAACAGAAGTATATGTCGATAATGATATACAGTGTAATACAGTGTTACTGTGCAGATATGTCCTTTAGAGACAGCCTTTCTTGTGAATGTTCTCCAGGGTGGGTAGCTGGGTGGCAACTATTTGTTGGACTTTTTAAAAAAAAATTTTTTTAACCAACCTTTAAAGGGCTTTACGGTCGTGAGCAATACAATTGCTGTACCACACTGTACCACTCAATGCCACAGCGTAAAATTTCTCCAGTATCCTGGAACACAGGTGGGACTTTAAAAAAAATTTTTTTTTATATCTCTCACAGGAAAAAGTGGTTAGCATAAATGTAAGAGCAAATGACGAATATATTTTCTCTCTTGTGTCTAAAATTTATGGTCTGAGTCCTTAGTTCATTATAATAGCTTTAGTTTTCTCTGGTTTCCTGCCAGGTCTCACAGAGCCGCTCCAGATGGTCATCCTAAAATGCTTAATGCAACCTCCTTCAGCTCAAAATCAATCTCATATTGATTATTGATATGCGTAATACTTGACATTTCTGATTAATTTCTTGTAAGTATGTGTGTAATATGTTTGGCAGCACAATTCCAGGGGAACAGAGCATTTCTGCTAAGAATACATGTGTAATAAATTCAATAGCAGCCTTGTTGGGGAGCTGAGCATTTACATAAAAATTTGTTTCTCAGCTCCACATCTGTTGCCAAAGGTTTGTTGCTTTACTGAGTAATTTGAAGTGTAATTGGCTTCTATTTAGTTGCTTGTACAAATACAATCATCTTCTAATTTAGCTGACGTGATCTGTCTCATGTAACTCATGATGTACAGTTCTATTGTGTTTTATAAGTTAATTTATTGTTTTTAATTATTTCAATAATCCTATTGACATTGACACAGAGAGTCCTTTTGTGAAGAGACTTGAGCACTTGCAAGCATGTTAGTTCCAACTTTGAGAAGTGGCCATCTATTATAGGAATTGAGATATTTTAAGAGATGACAAGCTATGAAAGTTTTTTGTGCAACCTAATCTATTATCTACTGTGAAACCCACATTGAACGACACCAATCCATTTGAAAGAACTCTCGATTTGTGGGAAAGAATTGCACATGAGAGTGAAGTATGGTGTGTTTCAGCATGATGCTGGAGGTAAAGAAACTGGAGATGTAGGCTAAGTAAGAAAATAATAATTCTAACAATGAGCAGTGATTCATTTAATATGAGCAAACACATAAATAAACTCAAACACAGAAGTTTATCATGCCCTCTCCCCATATGTCTGGTATATGAAGTAAAATAACCAAACTATGGTTCTGAGCAAGTTTAAAATACATCTTACGACAAATCATCCAACACTAGCAAGAATACTGAATAGCTTATGCATTTGTAAAGTCAAAACAACTGACAAGAGCATGTCATGATGAAGTGTGCAAAACGAGGCAAGCTATCAAGTAGCCAAGATAGTATGTAAGGCGAAGGAGCCACACACATCATATTGCTTGGCCAATGTTTGATTTGTAGATGGAGTCCACTAATTCACTAGCTTTATCCTGTATTCAGGGTCGCGAGGGGCCTGGAGCCTATCCCAGGAGATTTAGGGCAGTGTTTTTCAACCACTGTGCCGTGGTACACATTTTTTGAAAACTAATAAGCTTGCGAATAATATGCCATTGCAGCTGCCGCTATTGCCCGCCGATGTTCCACGAAGTTCTGCGTGGTCTGCAAACTTCCGCGAGGTCCATCAAAAAAAATGAAACGTTAAATTTTTTCGCGCGGAAAGATGGAAACGTACTCACAGCGCCAAAAACTCGCGGTGAATCATAATGAACCGTACTTACGTGCACCGTGCGAAACCGCATAGGTGAGATAGGGGTATTAGTGATTGAGCTTCTCAATCCTGACTGCTATAAAAACTAAAAACAGAGAGAAACTAAGAGCTGTTGAGGAAGAGCTTCGTGTGTGTCTTTTCTGAATTCCTGCCAGGATATCAGCTCTGTGTTCATCCAAACAGGCCCAGGTTTCACACTGAGTAGGTAGAAATATGAAAGATCAAAAAAGAGTTTATTTTGATTCCTGTTCAAGACACTTTGATAAGAATGACTGTATATTGTTGAAAAACACTGATTTAGGGCACAAGGCTGGGCACACCCTGGACAAGTTGCAAATCCATCACAGGGCACACACACATACCACTCTATGGGAAATTTGGGAACGGCAATTAGTCTAATCTGCATGTCTTTGGACTGCGGGAGGAAACTGGAGTACCAAGCACAGGGAGAATATGCAAACTCCATGCACACATAGATGGGAAATGAACCTGGCTGGGAATCGAACCCGGACCCTGGAGGGACAAGTCGACAGTGCTAACTACAGTATTACACCACTGTGCCGTTCAGATGAAGACCATGTCAGAGATAATTTTTTTTATTTTGCGAAATGCAAATAAAAACAACGCAAAACAACAAAAATAAATACATTTACCTTTGAATATCTTAAACAGAGTGGGTTAGAAGGACTATGTCTTACATCTGCACTGATGGAATTGCTGCCATTAAGTGTATGGTCAAGGATTTTATCAGCAGGGTCAAAGCACAAAACTTAAACATTAAAAGAATATTCCAGTTGTACTAACAGACATTAAGAACATACTGCTGACAACCCAACTCCCACTAAAGCTTAGAGAAATTCTCTGTACACTGCAGCTACAGAGGACAGTGGACTGGTGCAGCAGACTACAGTGGCTCAAAGGCAAAGAAGCAAGTGGGCAAGTGCGCTGGATTGCTGGATATGCTAAACGCTAATGCTAGCATGCCAGCTATAACATCGCTCTTCCTGTCCCATGCACCTGCACTGGATATCAAAATGGATATCTCCATCAGGAGATGAGCAAATGTTTTCTAGTTTTTACTGACACTTGGCTAATTAGCAACATGCTGGACTCACGTTCCAACTTGAGGGACCGCTTCTGTTTTGAGCAGACAGGATTCAGCTGTCATGGAAATTAGGGCTGGAAGACTCTGGATATACTGGGTATCAACAAAGCTCTGCTTAGAAGCCACGGTTCAGAGGCTGTAGAACAACTAACAATAAAATGCAGACAGCATTATTTGTTGTAAGCATTTGCTGCGGTGTTTAATGTTGCTATTTACATCCCCAGCGAGTGCTCATCGTCATTCATAAGCTACATTCGCATATGGAGGATACTACTGTCACCAGAACAAGAGGCAGAGGTCCGCTCAGAGCTCTGAATGCAGAGCTCTGCATTAAGGTATGGGGATGCCACAGCACTCAAGGCATGGAAGAGGAACCTGTTGGCAGGAATAGAAATGGCCACCAGTGACCCCAGGCGTATATGAAAAGGCATTAAGAGCATCACAGATTATAACAACAATAAAACAGAGTACCCCACAGACCTGTTTCTACCTGATGCCCTTAACATTTTTACACCTGTTTTGAGGAATTACATACCTCCACCGGTTCCAGATGAAGTCCAACCAATGAGCTGCCCCTCAGTGTGTCAGTATCAGATATAAGAAGCTCACTGTTGACCCCTCTATCATTATTCCACTCCATAACAGCCCCACAGAGTCATGCCTGAATGAGTACTACCAGAGGCACTCTCGTCTATAATTATGAAGTGCCTTGAGAGGCTGGTATTGGGGAGATTAAAAAAAAGACCATAAGCACAACTGTGAACCCTAATTAATATACACCTAGAAAGAACCACTCTTCTGATGACGTCACTGCCTATGCGATGCTTATGGCTCTCACTCTGCTTGAGAAGAAATATACCCATGTTCTTCCTTGACTACAGCTCCTCTTTCACTACCATAATCATTTAAATGCTGGTGAACATACTATCACAACTTGGACTTAACACAACACTCTGGTCAGGCCCCAGTCTGTCAGACTCCATGGTATCACATCTACGGCCATCATCCTTAACATCAGCTTCCCTCAACACTCTGGCACCAGTCTGTCAGACTCCATGGTATCACATCTACGGCCATCATCCTTAACATCAGCTTCCCTCAGGGATGCGTCTTGAGCCACCTCCTGACACATTATCCAAACACGCACATAGTGAAATTTGCAAAAGACATGTCAGTGACTTCACAGTCATAACAATGAATCAGCAGACAGGTTGAAAGCAGTTGAACTGGTGGCTTGGTGCGAGCACAATAACCTCTGCGTCAATGTCAAAAAAACTAAAGAGATGATTCAACGAACCGTTCCTCCCTTCCCCTCTACATCGATGTGAATGACCAAACCAAACCATGACTTGTCTTGTTAAGAAGCTCAACCATCACCTATGCCTCTTAAGGAGACTGAAGTCTGGGCCCTTTCATCTTCACCTCCTTTTATACTCTCACCCCCTGCATCACAGTGTGGTATAGCAGCTGCTCTGGATTTGGAGGTGAAATTTGCTCAGTGGATCTTAAACAGCAGTCTATCACTATTGAGGACATCTACATCAGTAGGTCCAAGTGCAAGGTCTCCTGAATCATGAGAATTGACACTCACCCTGCTAATAACCTGTTTGCCCCCTCCCATCTGGCTGGAGGTTACACAATACTGTATATGGCCTACTACCACCAGGCTGAGGAATAGCTTCTACCCTGACACTATAAGACTTATGAATAAAACATCACTAAGACTTACTCGGGCTGGAAAGCCGAGACCTATCGTCTCAACCGCTGGGTCTAGAGTTGCTGTGTGTTTGTTTGGGAACCTGAGAGAAGGGGGGCTGTAAACGCGAGCGAGCGAGTGTGTGTGTGCGTGCGTGCGCTCATTCACTTACACACACACACACACACACACACACACACACACACACACACACTCGCTCGCGTTTACAGCCCCCCTTCTCTCAGGTTCCCAAACAAACACACAGCAACTCTTCTCTATCGTGATTGTTTTCAAAGGTAAGGAGCTGTTTAATTTATTTGTTGTTGTTGTTGTTTTACTTTATAGCAGTGATTCCGTTAGTATGAGCTCACACGAGTGTGATTAGCGATGTTCCTTGCAAATTTTTAAACGGTTTTAAAAACGGTCTCTCCGTTAATGTGTGTGTGTTTGTGTGTGTGTGTGTGTGTGTGTGTGTGTGTGTGTGTGTGTGTGTGCAAGCACATTTTACACACACACACACACACAGCGCCTGTGTGCACAAATGGAAACACTTATCTTTCGGAATTTATTTTTACGTTTTTTTAAAGGTAAAGTACAGGTTAATTTGTTTTATTTTTACTTTATATTTTGTGTTAATCATTTTTATGTATTTATTTTTTTGGGCTGTAGAATAATTTGAGTTTCCATTATTTCCTATGGGAAAATTTAATTGTTTTTGAATACGAACCCACTTCCGGAACGAATTATGCTCGTAATCCGAGGTTCCACTGTATATATAAAATGAGACAGGAGTCCCTATTTTTGTGTAAGGTTGTTGTGCCCTACTTTTCCCCAAGGGTGGCCGTGTTTCCCAGCTTTGTTTTGGCTGCCTGCTTGATATTGTTTTTGTTGTTTTTATTGTTTACAGTTGTGATCCATTGCAGGTAGGAGAAACTTGACCTTTAAAATTTTCACAGGGAGCTGGGGAGAGATTTTGACGTGCTTGTCTGCCACAGCAACTGTGTCCTGCTACTTTGCTTCATGTTATTTAAATTATTAGTTTTCATTAGGTTTTTATTTTGTTAATGACTCTATCATTTATTTAAAACCATAAAATCATACCTTTTGGGAGTTGTTTAGTTTGGACTCAGCTTGACCTGCTGATAGTCCACAACGGTGTGTAATGTAAGGAGAAACCCTGTTACAGTCTACAAATGCCAGATGGCACAAAGCAATGGTGATGGCAACCACCATACAGCAGCGAGCATCAGCACTCCCGACTTCAGGACTCAACCCCAGATAAAGTTCCACAGCCAAGTCTCAACCCAAGTAAAGTCTTGTTTTTGGGAACTTAGTCCTGTTAGCCATGTTAGCTAGGAGGTACTACTACTGTTAGTACAGAAAGGTTTCCTGTTAGCCCTATTAGTTAAAGGAAACATGTTTTATTAGCTTTGTGTAGTATCCAGATGGCAGTGGCTGCAGATGTAGTGGATGCATCAGATGCAGATGCTAGGCTACAGGCTAATCCTCACAGGAGAGAATCTGCCAAGTCTCTTCCACTTCAACTCCCCGTCACTTAACAACAAGATGGACAAAATATGGCTGACCTTTACTTCTCACTGCATGGATAGCATTACAGAGGCATATCCCAGACGCGGCTATCGAGCTGGCGGGCCAAAGCAGATGGAACTGCCAAATCTGTTAAGAACAAATGCAGAGGAGTGTGCATATCCTTTATTGATGTACATCTATGGACATTTTTATGACACATTGCTCCCAGGACATTTTGAAATACAGATTACACCCTGAGAGTTTACTACTATCTCAATCAAAGCAGTTTACATCCCACCATGGATTAATTTTAAGTTAGCTTTGGAGGAGCTGTGTGATGCTGTTAACAGCCTGACATCATGAGCTGCCCAATTAGAATGGGTGTTCCCCAATATCTTCAACCTGTTAGCAGGCTGTAGTCCCCTGCTATACTAATCTACCACTATTATCCCAGTGCCCCAAAGGCAAGTAGTCAAGTAGTCTCAATGACTATCGCCATGACACCAATGATTTTGAAGTGCTTTGAGAGACTCATTTTACCTCATCAACTCGAACATCCACACAGGATGTATCTGAACATCCACCAGTTTGCTTTCTGTGGAAAGAGATGGAAAGAGGATGCAATTGAAATTGCACTTCACGTAACCCTGTCCCATCTGGACCATCCCAACACATAGGATGGTTATTTTGTTTGTTGGCTTTAGGGCTCCTTAATACAATAACCTTCCACCTAAACTGATGAACAAGCTCTGCTCATGGATTCTCGACTTTTTCACAAACAGACAAAAGAAATGTCAGGGTGAGCAACCACACATCATCCATTCTCACCTTGAATACAATAGCACCGCTGTTAACAATGTAAGTCGCTCTGGATAGGGGCGTTTGCCAAATTCCGTAAATGTAAAAGAATCAGAATCAGAATCAGAAAGAGTTTTAGAGTTTTATTGCCAAGTACGCTTGCACGTACAAGGAATTTGTTTTAGTGCCGGAGCTTCCAGAACAAAAAATACAAATGACAAGACAAAAACAGCATAACACAAAAAAAAAAAAAAAAAAAAAAATTTTTTTAAATGGTTGACATCAAATGGAGTACGATGTGAGATACTTTTAAATAAGTTACATCAATATCTGAAGTCTGTGGTATTATACAGTATATTGCACAGTGGTGTTGTACACAATATTGCACATATATTTATTGACCGTTAGAATGATGTTTATCTGTTAAGGAGGTAGATTGCCTGGGGGAAAAAACTGTTCTTATGCCTGACTGTCCTGGTGTTCGGTGCTCTGTAGCGTCGACCCGATGGCAAAAGTTCAAAAAGAAGGTGGCTTGGGTGTGAGGGGTCCAAAGTGATATTCCGTGCCCTTTTCTTCACTCTGGATATATACAGTTCTTGCAGTGTGGGCAGGGGAGTGCCAATAATTCTTTCAGCAGTCCGAACCGTCCTTTGTAGTCTTCTGATGCCTGCTTTCGTAGCTGAGCCAAACCAGACAGTTATTGAAGTGCACAGGACGGATTCAATGACGGCTGAGTAGAACTGTGTGAGCAGCTCCTGTGGCAGGTTGAATTTCTTCAGCTGGCGAAGGAAATACAACCTCTGATGGGCCTTTTTAACAATGGAGTCAATGTGAATGTCCCACTTCAGGTCCTGAGAGATGGTCGTGCCCAGGAACCGGAATGACTCCACTGCCGTCACAGTGCTGTTCATGATGGTGAGTGGGGGAAGTGCAGGTGGGTTTCTCCTGAAGTCCACGATCATCTCCACTGTTTTGAGCGTGTTTAGCTCCAGGTTGTTGTGACTGCACCAGACAGCCAACTGCTTGACCTCCCTTCTGTATGCAGACTCGTCACCGTCCTGGATGAGGCCGATGATTGTAGTGTCATCTGCAAATTTCAGGAGCTTGACAGTGGGGTCTGTGGAGGTGCAGTCGTTGGTGTAGATGGAGAAGAGCAGTGGGGAGAGAACGCATCCCTGAGGGGCTCCAGTATTGGTGGTGTGACTGTTGGACATGAATTTGGACATAAAAGATTGGATGACCAATAACTTTCTTTTACTAAATTCAGATAAGACAGAGATATTACTTATTGGCCCAAAAACCAGCACACAACAGCTTTCACAATTCAGCTTGCGCTTAGAAGGATGTACTGTTATTACCAGCTCAGCAGTAAAAGATCTGGGAGTAATATTAGACAGTAACTTGTCTTTTGAAAATCACATTTCAAATATCACAAAAACAGCCTTTTTCCATCTTCGAAATATTGCTAAACTTAGGAACATCTTATCCGTATCTGATGCAGAAAAATTAGTTCATGCATTCATGACCTCCAGACTGGACTATTGTAATGCATTACTAGGTGGTTGTCCTGCATCCTCAATAAACAAGCTTCAGTTAATCCAAAATGCAGCTGCCAGGGTTCTCACTAGATCCAGAAAATATGATCATATAACCCCAATATTATCATCCCTGCACTGGCTACCTGTTCAGTTTAGAATAAATTACAAAATAGTATTACTTACATACAAGGCCTTAAATGGTTTAGCTCCCACATACCTAACCAGTCTTCTGATACGCTACAATCCACCACGCGCCTTAAGATCACAAAACTCCGGACTTCTGGTAGTTCCCAGAATTTCAAAATCTACAAAAGGGGGTAGGGCTTTTTCATATTTAGCTCCAAAACTTTGGAATAGCCTTCCAGACAGTGTTCGGGGAGCAGACACGGTTTCTCAGTTCAAAAGTAGACTCAAGACGCATCTTTTTAATCTGGCATACACATAACTCATCCCAGTACTCATACTCCAGTACACCTATACCGAATGGCAACTACGCTAATTCTCCCCATCTGTTCTGTATTTCTCTACCCATCCCGAGGCATCGGGAGATTTTGCCAGCTTCAGTAGACAAAGGCCGACCCTGCGAGGTTCCTGAGGCATCCAGAGAAGGACCAGCTCCAACTGGATTCAGCTTTATGATGGTTGGAGCTACACATGCTGCTCCTGTGCTTCCAGTGATCCAGACCTCATCTGCCCTCTGCACCTACTGACTCGTCCCTATGCTGAACTGGTCTTCATGACAATTTAAATAATTTCTGTCATATTGAATTTTCACCTGCACAACACACAAGATGTTATATCATTTCTATCTGTTATCGCCCAAATGAGGATGGGTTCCCTGTTGAGTCTGGTTCCTCTCAAGGTTTCTTCCTAATGCCATCTCAGGGAGTTTTTCCTTGCCACCGTCGCCGTCACCCTTGGCTTGCTCATCAGAGACATTTCATTCATTCATCTCATTATTATCTGCACATTTTTCTCACACATCCACACTTCCAATTATTTTCTTTTCTATAATTATTATTAATATTTGTTTTTATTTATTTATTGTCTATTATAATTTTATTTATTTATTTATTACTTTATATATAATTATTCTATATATATATATATATATATATATATATATATATATATATATATATAAAATGTTTTTTTTTTTTTTTTTTTTGTTAAATTTCTTAAATTTTTGTGAAGCTGCTTTGAGACAATGACCATTGTTAAAAGCGCTATATAAATAAAATTGAATTGAATTGAATTGAATTGAATTTTCCCAGTTTCACTAGCTGCTGCCTGTCTGTCAGAAAGCTGGTGATCCAGTGACAGATAGAGCTAGGAACAGAGAGCTGGTTTAATTTGGTCTGAAGCAGTGCTGGGATGATCGTATTAAAAGCTGATGAAAAGTCTATGAACAAGACCCTTGCATAAGCCCCTGGTTTGTCCAGATGTTGAAGGATGAAGTGCAGTCCCATATTAACTGCATCATCAACAGACCTGTTTGCTCTATAAGCAAACTGCAGGGGGTCCAGTAAGGGTCCTGTGATGTCCCTCAGATAGGCCAACACCAGTCTTTCAAATGACTTCATGACCACAGATGTTAGGGCGACTGGTCTGTAGTCATTAAGTCCTGTGATTTTAGTTTTTTTTGGAATGGGGATGATTGTGGAACGTTTAAAGCACAAAGGCACTTCACATTGTTCCAGTGATCTGTTGAAGATCTGTGTGAAAATGGGCGCCAGCTGGTCAGCACAGGATTTCAGACAGGCTGGTGTCACGCCGTCTGGGCCTGGAGCTTTCCTTCTCTTTTGTTTCAGAAAGATCTGGCGAACATCCTTTTCACAGACCTGGAGTGCAGGGGGGGAAGAGAGGGTGGTTGTCAGAGGTGATAATGGTGGTGTAGAAAGAGGGTTAGGACAGGAGTGTGGTGTGAGACTGGGAGTTTCAAATCTACAATAGAACTCATTCAGGTCATCAACCAGTCGTTGATTCCCTACAGAGGTGGGGGATGGCGTCTTGTAGTTAGTGATGGTTTTCAGGCCTTTCCACACTGTAAAAGATACAGAACAATCCCAGAGCCTTCATTGCACCCCCTCCTCTCACACACATATCAATAGTGCGTGAAGACTGAAGACAGGAAGCCAAATCCCCCCCAAGCTGCTATCAACACACTGAACAGTTTGCATCCTGGACTGTTGTTGTTGGTCTTTCGGCTGCTCCCGGCAAGGGGTCGCCACAGCGGAATATCCAGTCCGCACTACAACTTGGCACAGGTTTTACGCCGGATGCTCTTCCTGACGCAACCCTCCCATTTTATCCGGGCTTGGGACCGGCACTGTATCCAGTGGCTGGGGTGTGGGCACTGGCTGGAATCGAACCCGGGCCTTCCACATGGCAGGCGAAACACTTACCACTGAGCCACCAGTGCCCTTCCTGGACTAAATTACAATTATTATTATTTGTGCAATACCTACTGCTTATTGTCTATCTGTTGCACTGCACTGTTTGCCTCATCCATGTCCCACTGTGTACATACAGTACATGGCTTTGTATATGTTACTATATTTGTAATAATTTTTCTTTTTGTCTTATTCTTATATTCTTATATTTTTTGCTGATGGTCTCACTAAGAGCGGGCAAGCTAAATTTAATTACATAACTACAACGACAATAAAATCTTATCTTATCTAATCTTTTCTTAAGTATAAAAGAGTTTCCTGCTAGCCTTGAACTCTGTTAGATCTTTTGGCACTGACATGCTTCCTGTCAGCTTTGAACTTCCTGAGTCACATCCTTCACACTTAAGTCATGCTGTGCTTTGTCTGAGCTGTGTCTGCAGCTGCATATTCAGAAGTATAATGATTTGAGGGTAAAAACTATTTGCAAGTCTTTTTCGTCCATGACTTCACACTGTATCGTCTTCCAGATGGCAGAAGTATGAATAGTTTGTGTGGATACGTATTGTCCTTTATATTGTGATGGGACCTCTTGAGAACATTGGTAGTTTAAGTGTTCTGAAGTACAGGGAGGGCTACCCCACAGATGGACTGTGCAGTTTCGATCACCCATGGAGAGTTTTCCTTTCCTGAGAAGTGCAATTCCCAAACACTTTCGACTGTACAGTATATCTGTAGAAGTCTCTGAGGATTTTGGTTCATATGCCAATTTTCTTGTTGCTGGGATTTCCTCAGGAGCTGTTGAGTGTTGTTGCACCATGTGAGTTCCTTGCTGATGTTAATTTAAAAGGAATTGAAAAGTTTTTTCCCCCTTTCCACCTCTGTCCCGCAAATTTAAATTGAGCGATGTGGCTCCTTTCTCCTTCTCCTAGGATCAATAATCATCTCATTGGTCTTATTTACATTTAAGGAGAGATTGTTTTCCTGCACACCAGGCCATCATTAGAGTGGATTATTTAGTAGTTTATTGTAGAGGATGGGATTTTTACATGGACTTAGTATTCTGTATATTGTATACTATATACTGTGGCCCCATAGCCAGTGCCTGTTACTGTAGAGAAGCGCCTCACTTGACTGGGAAAACACAGCAGAAGAACCTGCTCAGCACCATGGCCAGCTCCGCCATGTGCTCAAGAAGCTTCCAGTGGATTATTATCTACTGTCCTGATGTCCACAGCTACCTATAAAAGGCCAGCCATGCATCAGTCCAGTGAGTACTTTTCACTGGGTGCCTTACTCATGTCAGTGTCTTATGCTCTGTCCCAGAGTCAGATGGCTCCGGCTATTCTCTTTGAGAAGCACTCACGAGAAACCACCAGCCTAATCCACCTTAACCGACTTTATCCTCCGCCATCGGCACTCCACAACCTTGTTCGTTGCTCATCCCGAAGCTCTTGGAAGCGCATCCACTGCACTCTGTTCCTTAACATACACTTGACCTATTCCCCTTCTTTTCCACTTTTTCCTCTGATCTTCATCTTTTGGTGTCTTTTACAACACCTGTCACAACTGTTAGAATGTTGTATTTAGTTGTTTAGTGTGTAGGTTGGCATTTAGCCATTTCTAACAGATTTGCTTCATGGCCGGAATGAGGCGTTTCACAAACACTCCAGGAGTGACTGTTCACAACAGTGATTTTGCACATTTTTGGACTCATCTGCTAGAATGCTTCTTTAGTCTGTAACAGCATTTAAAATATTTAAATGTGGTTAAAGTTGGTTTAATGGCTATGATTTCTTCTGAACCTGTGATGTCCTTCATCAAGAAAACTAAATTTCTCAGATTCCCATACAAACATCTAAGCCATGGACTACAACTCTCAACAACACTCCAGTAAAGTTATCCGTTCAAGTTCTATATTCAAGGTCAATTTAATTTTCCACTGATCACTATTATCCTGATCTTTAGTTCAGCGTGAAATATTTCAATCTGATGTTACCAAGCCATTGTTTTGCTCTTGATATTTTCATTTTAAATCTCATCGTTTTGGACTCTGTATTTAATGCAATGCTGATCTGCACTTGAATTTGTCTTAATATCTTACACCCATGACACGTGACAAATCGTACCACATTCTGTCAAACCTCCTGACTTTTCTATAATGAACAAATACAGGAATTCATGGCATGCTGTTAAATTCTTAATTATTTTATGAAACACCATGTGGTTGCTCAGCTAGAAGCACCTGTATGAACTTGATGGTAACAGACTACATGCATCCTCTGTAAATTATGCAGGTACAGATGGTTAAAACTAAATACATAATTGGTCTAGCTTCATCTGTTTGGACTAAAGAGTAAGAACTTTTACAATAAAATAACTTCCAGTTCAATTTATAGATTATTTCTATGAATCAAACTAATCTGCACCACATATGACTACACAGGAAGCTTATCAAATGTTTACCAGAATGTTTTATGACTCGTTAATCAATGTGTTATTTTATTCGTGTTCATGAATCAAGGAATGCCTTTGATTCAGCTGATTCAGTCGGTCAGTTGGTCCAGTACTCACTGTTGAGATAGGAACGAACATTAACACTCATTTGACTTGTATCCTTTTTGGACTTGTGCATAGAATCAAGTTTCACTGGGAGTGATTGGAATGTGTGGATTGTATGCTCATTTGATCCACTGAGGCACAGCTTCCTTTTATGATGACTGGTGCACCTCTGAAAGGGACACACCCTTATAACAAACTGCCAATCACAGAAACAGGAAGGAATATAACTGAGATTATATAGGCTCAGATTATGTCCCAGTTACTGTAGAAGTTATGACAGGTTATATGTACTTTATTTTATGTAAATATATACTAATATATTAGAAGTGCAATCAGCAGGATAATGATACAAGGCAAACCCTTCTGCCCTTTCAAATAATAATTTAATCTAAATCAAATTAAACTCCTAAAAATGGCTTCCCAAAGCATTGACTTAAACCTGTTCAGGTGTTACCAACCTTTTGAAGTATTTTTTTTAAATAACATGTACAGAGGGGCCCAAAAAAATACAGTATTCACACTTCAACGGTTGTTATACATGCCCCTTTTTGAATTTAATTATAGGAGCAATGTGTAGTATTATGTTTCCTCTAAAGATGTCAGTAGTTGCACCATCCTTTATGCTATCATGTGAGCATATCAGACGAGAAGCAGATATTTTTAGGTGCAAAGTTGGGAACTGCATCTTTTTTGAACTGATGCTTACTCAACATTGGGGATGGTGTAACAGATTTGGGGGGAAGCACTACCCACCCCTGCTGCTTGTGTGAGCTTACAGACGTGTGGCCAGGACTGGCCAGCGTCACTATGATTGATGTGGGAGTGTGGGTATGCCAACCTCCTGAGATACCTCTGTCAATCTGCTTTCTAGACCTTTTAGCATCAAACTCTCTTGATAATAGGGCGAATCCGTTATGCCACTGGGGATCTAAGCTGATTATTTTATCTGTGTAACCAAACTGTTGATTGATTGGTTGATTCAGACATTGTCTAGACTGTCATGATTTCCCAGACATTGTCTAGACATTCTAACACTATGATCTTTAATGAAGCCACAATTTAGTGCTCAGACTTTTTGACTAGATTGATTTATTTAGTTATTTAACGTAATCAGTTTTGGGTAAAAAAACATTTTAACTCAAATTCTTATACATTTTGAAATGTGGCTTAGGTGTCCAAATACTTTTTATGGATATTGTATAAAGGGAGAGAAAAAATAATTCATTGGTGATCCACCATAAACACTTGTGTCACATGATTCTGATATTACAAAAAGGAATATGGTCAAAATGTAATAACTGCTTTATTATATCAAAAATAGCCCGGTACATACAGGATATAATTCATAATAGTACAAATGATATCTCTGCTAACTGATCTCAAGAGTGGCTCGATATTAACATGGATATTAAATATAGAGACAATAGTAAACCAGAGATTTAGTACAGGGTGTCCCAAAACATTTGATATAATTTTGTAGTCTAACAACACAGCCAATTCAATTCAATTCAATGTGAATCATTGAGGTGCTGGAGAATGTTAAACAAGATGTGCTACAGTGTGTTTGACAGGAGATGGACTACCGACTTGGCATGTCATGTCACAGACGGACGGTGTGCATATTGAACATTTGTGAAATTGGTTATAAAATCAATATCCATTTGAATATGTGATTGGAATTTTGATTCATATTTTTTTTTCAACATGAAGCTCATTTAATTTCGTTTGCCTAGGATATGTAGTTACTCAGTTTCCCTAGGATATGTAGTTACTCAGATAAGTTTTCTGATTCAAATTTCAAATGATGTCAATTTTTTGGGACACCTTGTAGTGTTCATTTAAATGCATAATAACCAGTGTTGGGGGACGTTACTTTTTAAAGTAACTAATTCCATTACAAAATGTCTTCAAAAGTAATCAGTTACATTACAGCGTTACTTTCTGATAAAAGTAACTAGTTTGAGTACTTTTTCATCGCAGAAAATAAAAACTCCTTTGTGATTTCTCATGCATGTTGTTTTAGTCGAGACCTCTATAATGATTCTACCATCAGCAGTCAGCGAAGTTTTGCCCATAATCTGGTAACTACTAATACCCCTATCTCACCTACGCGGTTTCACCGCAAGTTTTGGCGTTGTGATTAGGTTTCCATCTTTTCTTGCGTCAGTCCTTGCATAGTCAAACCACATAGGTGAGATAGGAGTATAACAGGTGGAATAACAGAGGGGGGCGGTTTATCGGGGCGGGGCTTGTAGAATGACTTTCACACACACACACAATAACAATAATTGTCTAAATAGCAGATTGCATTTTTGAAAACGTAAGTAAGTACTCACTGTAAGTACTAGAGTACTTAAATGGCGAACCTACAGTAACGCATTAGATTACTCATTACATCAAATCCAGGTACTCTAACGCGTTACACCCAACACTGATAATAACAAGAACAGTAAAAAAAAAAAAAAAAGAGATGCTTATATTATTTCCATAAAATCCATTTCAGAAAACTAACAGGTAATGGATAGTAGATTAATGTAATCTAAACAAATACAGTGTAGTACTGTGAATATACATTATTTACACTGTGTAATATGTTTTCTACAGTATATTGTATATAAGTTTATAAAATTAGGTGTACTATACCAGTAAAAGATCAAGATGTGATTTGAGGACAGCCTTCATAGATGCTGATAAGATATACATTTGAAAATACTTCAGTTTTCAGGGGTTATTACTGTAGGTTACTACAATAAGTTGTAGTGATCATGAGCTGTATTTGCTCCAATTGTACATTTTTTATTTGTAACTATAATCTAATCATGCTTAAGGCCTTCTTCTGCACTGCATACTGTACCTCACTTCCCCTACACTATTGTGCATGCTGAGCTTTCTGATTATAACATTGTTTGATTAAAGAAGTTGGAGTCTGAAACCAAGGTTTGGTTTAGAGCTCAGGGTGACCTTGTCGTCATGCACATGCAAGTACAGATTAGGTTCTTCCACTAAACACAGGCTTCCATAATCTCCATTCTTCTCAGCCCATTTGAAAAGGAATCTGTTGCTGAAAATGTCAGACTCGTCCTTTGGCTGTAACTGCAAAAGTGGCATTAAAAATCATAAACCTAAATGAATTTCAATGCTACGCAAAAATCTGCTTAATATAGATATATTTTTAAATAATACCAAATCAGATTATGTTGGGAATTTACCTTGATAGAGACCTTTTGCTCCGAGTCCCTCTCCACGGCGAGAAAATACTCCTTGTCCTTCAGCTCAAAGCAGAATGCCATGTGGATGTTCTGTCTTTGGTTAAATACTCTGTACAAATGCACTGAACCATGGAGAGACGTGCAACATCATTGTCAATAACAAAATATCAGATATTATACTTAATAACTTCTACAAACACACACAAACAAATAGGATCCGAACTTACTCTTTGATTTCTTTCCGTCACGGACTCGAAGCTGTGAATTTTTAAAAACTATTTGATAAGCTCTTCCTTGTGATGTCTTTCTTACTGGCTCAATGTGGGCGGTTTTTCCATCTCTGACCTCCAGGTACGCGTTCCTTCTCTCCGGTTTAGGAAGGGGTCCCATATTTTAAGTGAACTAGGAATGAAATGATATGCTTTTTAAAGAATTGTGTCAAGACTTGGGTCTGAGTGTCACTTATATACTGTAACTGAGTTGACACCTGAGCCTTAACCCGTTAATGCTATTAATGTAGTTTGATTGACTGGTTAAATTTAATCTTGTGAAAAACAACACCATGGGTGATGAAATGGTGATGTAGTGCTTAGTATTTTTGTAGCATGCAATTGCTTGCTCTTATTATTATGGCATGCAGATGTTGTTATTGTTATATAACAACTTATCGAGGCTATAATTAGTGTCATTTTGAATAATTATGAGGGTTAATGAAGCTGGTTTTACATTCTGTGATTTAATTACGTTTAGTGGGTCTACTTATCGTTCTCTATGTGATCAATCCAATAGGAGCTCTGTAAAAGATTGCGCAATAATCTGTTCTTATTGAGGAGATTTTTATAGCTTTTACAGCAATGTCCATTTTTAAAAGCGCTATACAAATTGAATTGAATGTTCTTTTCAATCCATGGTTGCAGCAGTCTAGGATCCTGGCTTCCTATTGGTGGGTTTTAGATTTTGTACTTCATTTTTGAGATTTTTTGTGCATATTTTGTGCTGTACGCTGTGCCTGTGACAAGAAAAACGATGTATATACAGTGATTTGTCAGAATTTTGTTATGCACTTCTTCTGTAAGTTCAAAGGGCACTTATTAAAATCTCCCTTTCACTGTTCACATGCAAACATAAATAAATAAGTGAATAACTGAAGCATATAAAGGTGAAGATACAGCGAATCAACAACAGTTTCCTCCTTTCACCATTATACACTAATTAAAAATATAATTTTTTTTTTAGGTAATTAAAGCTTGTTAATTGCGCACTAGAATGATGCACGTGTACCCCTATGTGTCCGGAAAGGTCTAAATCTAAATAAATGTAATTGTTCTTAAAGTCCAATTGTAAACCTTAAAAAAATAAATATTAAAGGTTGACAACTCTCCTGAAATAGAAACAAACTAAATTTATTACAATTGAAACTAAACTATTTGTAAAGTGAAAAGAAATATTTAAATATTCAGGCTGGAATTGCAAGACAAACAGACCCATTACAATGTTAGAGCCAGCATCACATTAATCTCTCTCTCTCTCTCTCTCTCTGCTCCATGAAAAGATGTAAAACATCTGTATTTCCTTATATTCGACACCAAATTCAGCTTATTACATTACTTAAGATTCAAACCTCAACAAAGAATTTATAACATGCTTGAAAATAGATTTTATGTGAGAGCATCATGCAATACATGACACAAGACTGACCTGACTTGAAGAAGAGCCAGTGCTTGATAGACTCTACTGCTGCACTAAGGGTAACAGGTATGCAGTATTTATACCCTGAAAACCAGCCCAGTGGCTGAGAATAACCAGCCTTAATAGCATTTAGCAACCTAGGCCCCTCCCTGATACAGTCACTGCTTTATCTCTGATTTTAAGATTAACAAGTGCTATTTCCGCATATACTGTAAAGCCAAGGTGCTTTTTTTATTGGTACAAATTTGTGATACAGGATATCAGGCAGTAATAAAGTAATGCATGTAAATGTACAGAAATACTATATTGTAAGTCATATGCTATCTGCTGAACATATTTACTGTATAGAGTTTTTTAAAAACCATAGTTCGAGTCATCAGTGTTATTATTATTATTTTTTTTAGGTCTGGGCTGTTACCTTTTCCAAAAAATGCTTCCAGCATAAAATTACCATACAAACTACGTAATGTATGTTAATTATCAGTTTGACTATCATGTCCCCAGCATTAAAATATATGAAGAAGCATATGGAGTGCAAACATATGCTTCTTCATATATCTGAATATATTTGGCCATGCACAAATCAATCAATCAATCAATCAATCAATCAATCAATCAATCAATCTTTTTTCTGTCTCTTTAAGGCCAAAAGTATTGGAACATCTGGTCATCATATCCATATCTCAGCCTTCTTCAAACTGTTGCCGCAAAGTTGGACGCACACAACTGTATATCAGAGTACTCGAGTTTGTGACTCAAGTCTGAGTCACGTTTAAGGGGCAGAAAATAGATTTGCAAGTGTTTAATCGAATTGATTGAATGACTAAATGTAGCTACTGTATACAGTATTGTGAAAAAAGACTTTCGATCACAGTGTGTGTGTGTGTGTGTGTGTGTGTGTACTGTATGTCTTTTTTTATTTTAAGATTTTTTTTTTTATTAAATTTAATTTTTATTAATCGTCGGTTATTTTAATACACATGCAAATAGAAATACAGTCTCAGCTATACAGTAAGAAATAATGGTTAATATACAAACCAGTAAACAAATGAACACAATCAGGCTGGGGAGTAAATATAGAGTATAAAATAGAGAGTCAAGAGAAATAATTAATGTAGCACCAAAAAGGTGTCCATAACCGCCAGACTTTTGATGTATATCATAGGTGAGTTTCTCGAGAGGTATTTTAAGATTTTTTAAAAATTGGTTCAGGTTAATTATTTACTTTATTTATTTTGGGCTACATTCTCCTGAGCAATGCCTTTCCCCATCTAGTGACGTATCATCACACATTGAGAGCGGCATTGTACGTGATTACAGAAAAATTTATGTAAAACTCTGGACTACATTAAACGTTGTAAGAAACCTGAAAACATAAACAGACAAGTTTGGTGATTTAACATTAGCATCATAGTCATGTTTAGGTTTTGGTTACATAATTTATTTTAGTATATACTGTAATATTATAAGGTCAGATAATATTAGAATTTGATAAAATTATCCAGTGCAGTTGAGGAACTTGTGTTGATACTAGCAGATTTTTTTGGCGGTGATCCTGAGTAATGATTAGACAGCAGATGTTTTGTAATAATGAGAAAGCGAGTTTGTGTACTTACGAAAGTGATACTTTTGTTGATCAGCAGTTGATTCTAAAAACAGGTTGATTTTAGGGGCGTGGCATATAAACATTTCTATAAAAATTAGCTTCTGTGAGCTCTGACACAACCAATAATAAAAACATATTGTAATTTATAATTATTACTATTATTACTAATAAAAGAAATATTTTGTCTGTATATTGGTCAGAACTCACTCTTATAATTCTAACTTTACATTTCATACTGCCTGTCTGTATTTCTGTCTGTCTGTACGCATGGCAACAATGAAAAAAGTACAACAAGCTGTAAGATACTCATCCTTGCAAAATTTGATCTCTTTGTATTAGTAAGTTATGCAGAATGAACAGAATGATAGACAGTGGGCTTCACACCTGAAAAGATCACTGATTACATTACAGCTGATCAGTTTATTTTAAGGTTTAACCTTTTAACTCTTTCTACAAACTCTTTTCTAGTTAATGATGGGCACTTACAGAATGCTAGCTTTAATAGGGGATTCACAGTGGTGCACTGGGTAGCTTTGGTACCTTGCAGCACCACATTCCAGGGTTTGAGCCTGACCTTGGGATAATTTATTTATAAGAGTGTCACATGTTTATTTCATTTGTCTTAGGGTTCTCTCACAGATAGAAAAACATATAGGTAGGTGGATTTTTAATACTAAATTCAGGCAACATATTGCTATCTCAAATTGTTTCCAGAATGTACTGTATAAGGCCAGTTCCAGGATACAGTCAGGTCCATAAAATTTGACACAAGTCTGGCATTAACCATTCGGGAATTACAGCTATTTTTCACACACACACACACACACACACACACACACACACACACACACACACACACACACACACACACATTTTGAAGGGCTCATAAATAATGGGACAAATTGCTGATAAGGTACGTGGTATGTTCCCTATTTTTATGACTAGGTTATTCTTTCTTTCTTTCTTTCTTTCTCTCTTTCTTTCTATCTATCTATCTATCTTTATTAGTGCTGTTAATGGATTAAACATTTGTATGTAGTTAATCAGTCTGTGATTAATCACAAGTTTAAAATATACTCATATTTACTTGTATTGTGCAATGTGGAAATAAGGAAATGCATGACAAATGTAAATTGATTATGCAGTTTTATAATATGTCAAACATTAAACATTTATGAAATGTTGAATTTAAAATCTATGAAATGGGACTGGCACTGCATGCAGGGGCTGCGTGGTATGGGGTGTGGCAACCCACCAACGACAGTGCTCAAACCAAAAAATCAACAACCAAGAGCCTTATCCACCACTATCACATATGTGTGTAAAACAAACAAACAAACAAACAAACAAACAAAAAAATTATATATATATATATATACATATATATATATATATATATATATATATATATATATATATATATATATATATATATATATATGCACAAGTATTGAAAAGTTTGCTTTTGATTAATTCAATTCAATTCAGTTTTATTTGTATAGCGCTTTTAACAATTGACATTGTCTCAAAACAGCTTTACACAATCAAAAGAATTATTTAAGTTTGTATGGAATGTGAATGTGTATGAATCAAAATGTTCAGATAGTCCCTGGTGAGCAAGCCCGAGGGCGACAGTGGCAAGGAAAAACTCCCTGAGATGGTAATAGGAAGAAACCTTGAGAGGAACCAGACTCGACAGGGAACCCATCCTCATCTGGGTGAAACAGATAGCAGGAAATGATCTGCATTTATACTGTGTTAAGTGTTAGGTTCAGCTATAATAGTTGATGTTAATTGATGTTATAATAGTTGATGTAAAATGGAGTCCAGTAATTATTCGAGACTCAGATAGACTTGTAGAAAGTTCCAGTCCTGAACTATCGAATTGTCAAGTCCTCAGAGAAACAGCTGACAACACCAGTCGAGGCCAGAACCGTCTTCTAAGTAGATAGAATCATCCCCAGACACCAGGCACATCCTAAAGAGACACACGGGGCATCCATGCGACGAGACCTCCAACCAGAAACCGGGCACCAGGCTGGATCAGACAGGTCCGGAGGGCAGAGGGAGTCTGGATCACTGGCAGCTCAGGAACCACATGTGTAGCTCGACAGAGAGAGAGAGAGAAAGAGTGAAAGGGGGAGACAGGGGGAGAGAGGAAAGAGAAAGAGGGGGAGGAAGAGAAGAGGAGGAGAGATTGCAATTAGGTATGGTCACAGTCACAATGTCTAATGTGAATGTATATTTACTGTAGAGTGCAAGCAGGGACTCCGGCAGGACTAACTATGACAGCATAACTAAAAGGGAGAGCCAGAAGGAAACACAAACATGAGGGCTCCCTGAGATGTAAAGCAAACAATCACCTCACCGTCAACAAACCTGAGTGATCAAATGAGACTGAGGAAGACAGCTAAACATACCAGTTCACCATAATACTCTACGTCCATGAGTCCCCCAGATCTGCTCCTTTACCTTATGGCAAATCTATTTATAAAAATGCTTGGCTAAATAAATAGGTTTTTAGCCTAGACTTAAACACTGAGACTGTGTCTGAGTCCCGAACACTATTTGGAAGACTATTCCATAATTTTGGGGCTTTGTAATAAAAAGCTCTGCCCCCAGCTGTAGTTTTCATAATACGCGGTACTGATAAGCAGCCTGCATCCTTTGACCGAAGTAGGCGTGGCGGATCGTAAGACACTAGCAGTTCGCTCAGATACTGCGGGGCGAGACCATTTAATGCTTTATATGTCAAGAGTAGTATTTTAAAATCAATGCGAAATTTCACAGGGAGCCAATGCAGTGAAGATAGGATAGGGGTGATGTGCTCATATCTTCTGGTTCTAGTGAGGACTCTCGCTGCTGCATTCTGGACTAGCTGAAGCTTGTTTATGCACCTAACTGAACAACCAGACAGTAAGGCATTACAATAGTCCAACCTAGAAGTGATAAAAGCATGAACTAGTTTTTCTGCATCGTTTAGCGACAATATATTTCTTATTTTGGCGATATTTCTGAGGTGAAAGAATGCTATCCTGGTGATATTATCTACATGAGCTTCAAATGAAAGGCTGGAATCTATAATCACGCCGAGGTCTTTTACTGTTGCACTTGACGGAACAGAAAGGCCATCTAAAGTTACGGTGTGATCTAAGATTTTACTTCTAGCTGTATGCGGTCCTATGACTAGAACTTCTGTCTTATCCGGATTAAGCAGAAGGAAGTTAATTAGCATCCAATTTCTTATGTCCTGCACACATTGCTCAACTTTAGTAAGATGGTTTTTCTCATCAGGTTTTGTTGAGACGTATAGCTGTGTGTCGTCAGCATAACAATGAAAACTAATACCATGCTTACGGATTATGTTGCCCAGAGGAAGCATGTAAAGGGAAAAAAGCAGTGGGCCTAAAACTGAACCCTGCGGAACGCCAAACTCCACTAGAGAACATGCAGAATAATCACCATTTAAGTCTACATACTGATAACGATCAGTCAAATAGGATCTGAGCCAAGAGAGGGCTGTACCCTTAATTCCTACTACATTTTCTAATCTGTGAAGAAGAATAGCATGATCAATAGTGTCAAAAGCTGCACTGAGGTCGAGTAATACATGCATAGTTACACAACCCTGATCAGAGGCCAATAGGAGGTCATTTACTACTTTAACGAGTGCTGTTTCTGTGCTGTGATGAGGCCTAAATCCTGACTGATACAGTTCATGTATGCCATTTCTATGTAGATATGAGCATAGCTGCTCCGCTACTATCTTTTCCAGAATCTTAGAGATAAAGGGGAGGTTTGATATTGGCCTGTAATTGGACAGCTGACAGGGGTCGAGGTCAGGTTTCTTAATTATTGGTTTAATAACTGCTACTTTAAAAGATTTTGGAACATAACCAATGCTGAGTGAGGAATTAATTATTCTCAACAGCGGTTCTGTTATTACTGGTACTATCTGTTTAAGAAAATGTGTCGGTATAGGATCTAATATACAGGTTGATGAATTTGCAGAAGAGATGAGTGAAATTAGTTCATTCTCTTCAAGAGGAGTAAAGTCTTCTAGGTTTGAATCTGACATGGCTAGGTTAACATCTGTATCAATTACATTGTTTGGTTTCAAAGTCTCAATTTTATGCCTAATATTTACAATTTTATTATTAAAAAAGTTCATGAAGTCCTCACTATTGCATGATGTTGTTGTGGAGATTTCTGTAGTGGTCTTATTTCTGGTTAATTTGGCTACGGTATTAAATAAAAATCTAGGATTATTTTTATTTTCTTCTATAAGAGTGGAGAGATACGTTGATCTAGCTACACTAAGAGCTTTCCTATAGTTCAGGATGCTCTCTTTCCATGCTATTTGAAATACCAATAATTTAGTTTGACGCCATTTACGCTCTAATTTCCGAGCAGTCTGTTTTAAAGTGCGCGTGTGATCGTTATACCAGGGAGCGAGTTTCTTATCTCTAATAATTTTTCTTTTAGCTGGAGCTACATTATCTAAGGTACAACGAAGTGTCGACTCTAAATATTCAGTCGCCTGATCAAGTTCTGTGGGGTCAGACGGTGGCCTAATCGAAGTTGGTAACTCTGGGAGATTACTGATAAAACTCTGTGTGGTAGTTGATGTGAATGTACGTTTAATACGGTAGCGCGGTGCTGTGCGTACATTATCACTGTGACACACTTGAATGGAGACAAGATAGTGATCTGAGATAATTTCAGACAGTGGAATTGTGAATACATTTCTTATACTTAATCCGAAGAATATTACTAAATCTAAAGTGTGACCTGCTTTATGAGTGGGTCCTACTACACACTGATTTACGCCTACGGAGTCCAGTATGGATATAAATGCTGTTCTCAGAGGGTCTTCTGGATTCTCAAAATGAATGTTAAAATCTCCAGCAATTAACACTTTGTCTACAGAAACGACCAGGTCTGAGATGAAATCCGCAAATTCACTAAGAAATTCAGAATACGGCCCTGGAGGTCTGTAAATTATAATTAGTGGAATCGACTGAGCTGATTTAATATACTTAAATAGACTTATGTTACTATAGAGAATTTCAAATGAGTTAAATTTGTGTCTGTGTTTTTGTACGATAGACAGATTATCATTATGAATAACTGTGACGCCTCCTCCTCTACCAGTTAACCGAGGCTGGTGTATGTAGCTGTATCCAGGAGGACTAGCTTCATTTAGAGCTACATACTCATCCTGTTTAACCCACGTTTCAGTTAAACAGAGTATATCAAACGCCTGATCTGTGATAATTTCATTAACAATAACTGCTTTTGATGCGAGAGATCTAATATTTAACAATCCTATCTTCAGATCAGAGGTGCCGGCTGCGCATTCAGTATGATCTGAGTTTGTGGTCTTTATGTTAATTAAATTATTGAAACAGACTTTCTGAGTCTTTCTACATTTTTGCTTAGATCGGGGAACAGACACAGTCTCAATAAGGTGAACCCTGAGTGACGACTCTATGCAGCTAGCAGACGGTTGGTTTAGCCTGTCTGTCTGCTCCCTGGCCTGGGCTCTGGATTGTCACCGATTAACTAGACCTCTACTGAGACTATGAGCTATACTACAGGAAATGAGAGCAGCCCCTTCCTGAGTGGGATGGACACCGTCCCGCCCTAACAGGCCAGCTTTGCCCTCAAAGGTCTTCCAATTGTCTATGTAGCCCACATTATTTTTGGAGCACCACCTGGACATCCAGCGGTTCAGCGACCATAACCTGCTGTAAGCTATGTCGCCACGTCTCATTGGGATGGGACCAGAGCATATTACTTCATCGGACATCGCCTTCGCTAATTTAAACACCTCTGTAAAGTTACTCTTACTAACCTCTGACTGACGAAGGCATATATCATTAGCTCCAGCATGTACCACTATCTTAGAGAACCTGTGCTGTCCTAGAGCCCTAAGATTACCTGCTATGTCCGGTGCTCTGGCTCCCGGGATACACCTAACCACTGCCGCTGGCGCCCCTAAAGGTCTAGCTAATGTCACGTGCCTCAGTATAGAGTCTCCTATAACCAGAGCTCTTTCAGGTTTCTCAGCGGGTGCATCACTGAGGAGAGCAAACCTGTTGGACACGTGACGCGCAGAGGAGGTGTGCTCCGGTGGGCTAGCCTTAGCGTTAGCTTTGGCTGAACGAGTATGCCGCCGAGTCGTCACCCACTCGCCCCGCTGTGAGGGCTCTAATGCCGGAGTCGGGGGCTGTTTATCTCCGCCTGTGGCACCCAGACTGTCCGCTACAGGAATAACGCTGCTCTCACACTGTCTAACCCTCTCTAAAGTCTGGATGCGCTCCTCTAACGCTGAAATCTTCTCCGTCAGAGTGCTCACTAACACACACCTATCACAAATAAAGTTATCACTAATGACGGAGGAAGAATGTCTAAACATCCTGCACTCTACACACTGAACAAGCTGAACGGTAGACATTATAACGTACCTCTGTGTCGGAATTTTAGTTGTTTGGAGATGAATTCCGTTTGTTGTTCTTAGACGAGGAAACTCGCGCGTTGCGTAACTTTCGCGGCAACGATACGAAAACAGGAAGCTACGTCACCAACAGGAAGTCCCTCAGACCTGCCCGTCTGTCACCAACCTTTGTTTACTGAGGTGTTTGATTTCAGGAGCTACATTCCTACAGTATGAGTGCATTTGAATTTTTCTGCAGAAGCTCTCTGAGTCAGTGATATTATAAATGATAAGTTGAAAAGTTGACATAAAATACAAAAAATAAATAGTAGATTGGATTTAAGCTGTTAGACTATACAGATTATAACATTATCTAGTAGTGTAATGAGCTTTTTAAATTTTTTACGGTTTCATTGAACACTTAATTTCACATTTTTTGTATTGCACTTTGTCCTATGATATGCCTTCCGATGAGGAAGCAGAGTCTGGGGACATAGAGGTGGACTCTTCCATCTCTGGGGCCGAGGTCGCCGAGGTGATCAAAAAGCTCCGTGGTGGCGGGGCCTCGGGGGTGGATGAGATCCACCCGGAGTTCCTCAAGGCTCTGGATGTTGTAGGGCTGTCATGGTTGACACGTCTGTGCAACATTGCATGGACATCGGGGACAGTGCCTCTGGACTGGCAAACCGGGGTGGTGGTCCCCCTCTTCAAGAAGGGGGACCGGAGAGTGTGTTCCAACTACAGAGGGATCACACTCCTCAGCCTCCCCGGGAAAGTCTATTCAGGGGTCCTGGAAAGGAGGGTCCGTCGGTTAGTCGAACCTCGGATTCAGGAGGAGCAGTGTGGTTTTCGTCCAGGTCGCGGAACAGTGGACCAGCTCTACACCCTTATCAGGGTCCTGGAGGGGGCATGGGAGTTTGCCCAACCAGTCTACACGTGCTTTGTGGACTTGGAGAAGGCATTCGACCGTGTCCTTCGGGGAGTCCTGTGGGTGGTACTCTGGGAGTATGGGATATCGGATTCCCTGTTAAGGGCTGTTCGGTCCCTGTACAACCGGTGTCGTAGCTTGGTCCGCATTGCCGGTAGTAAGTCGGACCTGTTTCCGGTGAGAGTAGGACTCCGACAGGGCTGCCCTTTGTCACCGATCCTGTTCATAATTTTTATGGACAGGATTTCTAGGCGCAGCCAGTGCGTTGAGGGGGTACAGTTTGGTGGGCTCAGGATTGGGTCACTGCTATTTGCAGATGACGTTGTTCTGTTGGCCTCATCACCCTGTGACCTACAGCTCTCATTGGATCGGTTCGCAGCCGAGTGTGAAGCGGCTGGGATGAGAATCAGCACCTCCAAATCTGAGGCCATGGTCCTCAGCCGGAAAAGGGTGGAGTGCCCTCTCAGGGTTGTGAGTGAGATCCTGCCCCAAGTGGAGGAGTTTAAGTATCTCGGGGTCTTGTTCACGAGTGAGGGTAAAATGGAACGGGAGATTGACAGGCGGATCGGGGCAGAGTCTGCAGTGATGCGGGCTCTGTATCGGTCCGTCGTGGTGAAGAAGGAGCTGAGCCAAAAGGCAAAGCTCTCAATTTACCGGTCGATCTATGTTCCTACCCTCACCTATAGTCATGAGCTGTGGGTAGTGACCGAAAGAACAAGATCGCGAATACAAGCGGCCAAAATGTGTTTTCTCCGCAGGGTGTCTGGGCTCTCCCTTAGAGATAGGGTGAGAAGCTAAGTCATCCGGGAGGGGCTCAATGTAGAGCCGCTGCTCCTCCGCATCGAGAGGAGCCAGATGAGGTGGCTTGGGCATCTATTTAGTATGCCCCCTGGACGCCTCCCTTGTGAGGTGTTCCGGACACGCCCCACCGGAAAGAGACCCCGGGGAAGACCCAGGACACGCTGGAGGGACTATGTCTCTTGGCTGGCCTGGGAACGCCTTGGGATCCCCCCGGAAGAGCTGGAAGAAGTGGCCAGGGAGAGGGAAGTCTGTGCATCCCTGCTGAAGCTGCTGCCCCCGCGACCCGACCTCGGATAAGCGGAAGAAAATGGATGGATGGATGGATGGATGGACTTTGTCCTATGATAATAAAATACCCTGAGTCATAGTAACTTCAGGATTCTAACCTCGGTTCATGAAAGCCCCGGAGTATGAGCAAAATGTTTTTCAACCAAAAAGTTCCCTTAAAACTGAGGTCTGTCCACAAACTCCTCCTCGTAATATGACCCAGGAACCGTCATCCCAAGTTGCCACTATCAGCTGAACAAAGGCATTAATGCGTCGTCCAGAATCAGTTTTCCTCAATCTGTGGTATCGAATCGCGCACATGATAAATGAATTTTGTGGGTTCAGGACTAGTTCCATTATTTTGTTTATTTATTTTGGCCTATAGTCTCCTCGGCAGGGCACCAGACCATCTGGGAATGGATCACGTCACGCACAAAGAGCAGAGCGTCATGATAACAGAAAAACTGGGAAAAGAAATTGTTTACAGAATGTTTACAGAAAGTTAAAGACATTGGACTACATCAGACATTGAATAAAGACTGATGTCATTAAGGCACTTACACCATCATCATGTATTTTCAATGCGTATTGTTTGCCATACCAGTCGTGTAGCTACAGGGCATTACAGTACATTAGGTCAAAATGACTAAGTCAGAAAGAAATTGTTTGGCAGCGATCCTGGGTAATGATGTGGAAACAGATACACTGGCGAGTGTGTGTATGGCAGAAATAAATACAGTTGTTAGACATCAGCCCCTTCAAAAAAAAAAAAAGGTTGATTATAGGGGTGTGGCAGAAGGAAGACAAAAGATATAGAAAGAAAGAAGGAAAAAGAAAATGAAATTTTTTTTAATAAAAAAAGTGGAGAACACTGAAACTTGTAGAATTCTATTCTATTGTATAGAACTCGTTTTAAAACATTATTTATTTGCTTTCAACATACTTTCAACAACTTTATTCATTTTGTTATTCTTTTATTTGGGTTCAGTCTTTTTATACAACCACTTTCTGGGTCGGCACAGGGTAAAGAAAATCCATGTTCTAATGCGTTTAAATGAAAGAGCTGCTTTCTGATTGGCAAGTAGTTCTAATCGGCCAATAGACAGGGAAAGGGAGGAAGGGAGCAGCCTTTATAAAATACTGCAGAATAGACCACATCAATCAGCAATCCACTGGTCTTCCTACAGTGGTAAAGCTAGTTAGTTTTAACAATAAAATACTGTATATCTTCGAGCATCAATTTAGTAAGGTGAATATTTTTATCTTTAATTTTAAATGCTTAAATTACGTTTTCATTTGAAATATACAAACACAGTACATTGCAGTGCAGAAAATTGCAAGCATTATAAATTCTGTAGGGATTTCTTCCCATTCAGATCAAATTGTAAGGCAGAAAATAAAACATTGGGATAAGTTTTTTTTCTTTTCAGTTCATGTCATTTAACATGCTGTTTTGCTTTAAGCAATTTTGACACTATTATACTTTCGTAGGCCAAATGACAAAGTTATATTTGTTCCAAAATTTATGAATAAATTGCAGTTACCTTAAGATAAAATAAAATGCATTCATCTTTAATATTGTTGCATAGCAGCATTCATAAGCATTTAATCTTTACATTGTTGTAGGTGCCCAGTACAATTATAACTTTCAAACAGAACAAAAAAAACTGAAAACAGAAAAAAACTACTTGTACACAAGTACAGCAGGGTCAAAAATATAGGAAAAACAGGCGAAAACATTTTATAACATGGTAAAATATTAATGGTCCAATAGTAAATGCTTCACAACAAGGTTTCATTATGTTTTTTACTTTTCTACACCTTTTTTAATACCCAAAATACAAAACACTGTTTGACTGGCAGTAGGCATTGTAACCAACAAAAAGTTTAGGCAATAAGTAAAAACAAATAACACAATAAATGCTTGCAAAATGTTACATGTTAAAAAATAAGAGTTTCTCTTCTGCATTCTGGCTTGACCATTGAATGATCTTCAGTCCCACTTGTTTTTATCCCACAGCCTGTTTTCTGTCTTGTGTCGTTGAAGTCACTAAATCCCCCAAAAAACGAAATATAAACATTATCAGTTACAATCAAAGCAGCAACCGAAAACACAATACTCCAAAAAGTCATGTGGTAAACAAATTTGCAACCATTAAGCGGTGAGGATCCAGATGTAAAATTTTAATCAAGATTAAACTCAATTTCCCAAGCATAGTTTGTAAAGTGCTTATGTTTACTCTTGTATTGATTAATGACCATGAATATCTTTGTTGTTGTTAAAAAAAATTAGTTAGAAAACAACAGGAAATGATCACAACTAACAGCATCTGTTGAACACCGGGAATTGAAAACATAAATATGCATGACTACACTGTACAGATTTGACTAAACCTGCATTGTGATAAATATTGTGACAAACAAAGCATAAGTGAAGCAAGTGACATAGCAAGTGACATTGACATAAATGTACAAAAAGTGTCAGGATACTGTTTACAGGACTGGCCCAGTGTACTGTATCATCTTGTTCCAAGTGTATATTTTGGAAGACCCATTTCTGATCATTCATGGTGATTTGTGGCCTTCCACAGTCAAATTCAGGAAATTGTAGCTAGCCGAAGAAGACCTATGGCAGGGCTACACCAGTGCAGCACCTACAGTATACAGTTGTTGTTGGTCTTTCGGCTGCTTGACCCTACAAGGGGTCGCCACAGCGGACTATCCAGTCCGCACTACAACTTGGCACAGGTTTTACGCCGGATGCCCTTCCTGACGCAATCCTCCCATTTTATCCGGGCTTGGGACCGGCACTGCATCCAGTGGCTGGGGTTTGGGCACTGGCTAGGAATCGAACCCGGGCCTTCCGCATGGCCGTCGAAACACCTACCACTGAGCCCCCAGTGCCCCTCCTACAGTATACAGGATGTGTGAAAAGTAACTAGGCATCAAAATTGGATATAAAGTCCATATTTCTAATACAAATTGATTGAAACAAATTGTACATGTACTTTATTACATAGGGAAATGAAAGCTAATTTTTCAATTTCAACATTGGCACCTGTGGCGTCAAACAGTTCCCTCAAATGGCCGTGGACGGAATGTACAGTCTTCTGAAGGAAGTAATTTGGGGTGTTGCTGAGAACCTCCTGAATCCATGCTTCCAAGTTCTCAAGTGTGCAACGCTTAGTTTTGTTCACCTCCTTTGTCCTGAAGCTTCATTGCAAAATAGCATTGTGTGCACAGCTATGGCCATAATCTATTCTTACAATATTATCTTTGGAATGCTACAGTATGAGTTCAGATTTGGGTTCAAAACTCTGGCACACTCTGATGTTGTTAGCTGCAGGATACTGGCAGAGCAGTAGTGTAATATGGCAGTGTTACATAACTGCAGAGGAAAGCCAAGGAATGTGTGTTGTAAAATTGTAAGGCCACAGATAATGATTACTTTAGCTGACTGCGATATATAAAGAGACTATATATATATATATATATATATATATATATATATTTGCAAGGTGTGTAACATTTTTAAAGCAATCATGGGACTCAAGCTCATATGTAAAGTGGTAACAGAAGGAAATAATATGTGTTTAAAAATGTGCATATCTTTAGTTCATCATATTGTGTATTGTCCCTTTTAACACCAATGATGGCATGCCTCCAGTTCCTGTACATTTTTTGGTTGTCTTGCATGAACTGCACATTCGAGATCTCCCCAAAGTTCTTCTACACCCCCAGAACTTTCAGCGTTTTCTGCTGTAGCCATAGGAGATCTACCTTGGCCTTGTGCTTTGGATCATTGTCATGTTGGAACATCCAGGAGCGTCCCATATGCAGCTTTGATGCTGTAGAATGCAAATTGTCTGCCAGTATTTTCTGACAACATGCTGCATTCATCTTGCCATCAATTCTAACTAACTTCCCTATGATACTAACACTCACACAGCCACAAACCATAAGAGATCCACCACCTTTACAGAGGGGATGGTGTACTTCTCACCGTAGGCCTTGTTGACTCCTCTCCAAACATAAAGGTGAATTTTGATATCATTACTCCATATGTCTAGGTGCTGTCAGGCATGGTGGCGGATTTAACAATTTGGGGGTTCAATGCGAACATGAGTATGGGGAGCTCTGCTTTTCTTACATCCTACCTTAAACTTCTCTTCACTCACCATCCCACAGCAATGTTGTCCAGATGTCTGAAACAGCACTGTAGATAAAAAACAACAACAAAACATATTAACTGGTTAACTAATGCACTTTAAAACTTTGTACTGATTTCTGTACAATTAGAATGTAACTCATTGTCAATTTACATATCTGATATTACATGGAGAGGCACAAATCATTCCAAAGAGTAGACAAAAGGGGATCTACCAAAATTCAAGAAATCCTTACTATCTGGGGGCACTGCCCGGGAGACCTCTAATCAGATGATTGCTCCTTTTTTTCCCTCTCTCTATAAGGATAGAGCAAGCACGCTCCCTGGTTTTTAATGTTTGGACCATGTATGGGGGAGGATTGTCTTGTGGCTTTTACGCCTGTTTGGCGCACTCGCTTCTGAAAAGTTCCTAGTGTGGAAGCTGTATTCTGTTGCCCAAACTTTGTTGTTGTCTTTGTAGCGAGCTTTTGTTGTCTTTATAGAAGTATTGTGTGTTGTTTGTTGAAGATATTGGTTCTTTCTGTCGTGGGTTAATTCACATTTATAAAATGGGTAATAAGAACACAACTACTTATCCAAGGCCGGACCCAGAAGAGCTTCCGTGCGACAGGATTAATAAGTGTGAACTCACTTACTTTACCACACTTTGGCTCAATAATTTATCAATGTGGACTGAACTACATTCTCAATTTTTAACCTATCCAGAGGGAGGTACTTTTAAGCCTGAATATCTAGCGTCTGCTTACTCTCAGATATACAGTATGAGGGTATGGGTGATCCAGGTTGGGATTATACCTACATGGGTTCATGTTACCAAAAATGGATAGAAATGAAACCTCTTTGGGATAAATACTTAGACATAAAAGAAACCAAAATGAAGAAGAAAAAGATTCCAAAGATCACATCCAGAACTAAATTCAATCCGCCCGTTCACTCAACCTTTCCGATTCCTCCGCCATATCATGCTGACACAGTAACATCAGCATTTAACAAACCAATTATTGAGAAATTCTATTCTAATTTGAAGAGGGTGTTGGGATGAACTCCTGACACCCCTCTTTCGGATGATCCCAAGGATACTGATGGTGAGGATGATGATAACCCGGACGATGAAGGTCCAGATGCGAGGTCTGGCCCCAACGATCGACAAGAAAACAATGCGTTTGTTTTCTCCATGGGACCAAAGGGTCCAAAAATCCTTCCACCATCTGTAAGCGCACTAAAGGACACTGAAGGCACTGTAGATGGTTCCTGTTCAAAACCGTATGACGGCAATCCAGGGGTTTTCGTCCTGCTGAGGGTAAGCCTATTTCTCATTCTTCTCTTGTTCAGGATTTAATAGACACATGCCATCTCCCTAGTACTCACTATTGTACTAAGGCTCATTCCTCTGGTGACTCTATGGAAGTGCGAGGAAATCCGCTAGCTGATCGTATTGCTAAAGAAGCGGCCCAAAAACAGATTATCTTTTCTGACTCTGATTCTGATCTGATCAATACATGTTTTCTTGCTAACTCTCATTGTCTTCCGGGGGGTTAAGGAAGATATGAAAAAACTCTTTTGTATAGCTAACATGCTTGGAACAATTGATTCATTAATATCTAGATGCTTGGTGTGTGCTCAGAATAATGTGCCAAAGGGTTTAGGTAAACATGAAAGTCTTCCGTTACCTACTGCTCCGTTTCCGCATGTGGACTGTTACGACCCCCGGTCTAGGGTCCAGGGACGCAACAAAGAAAATAATTCAAATATCTTCTGGTTTTGGTCGACAAGTTTTCTAGGGTGGAAGCTTTCCCGTGTGCTCGAGAGAATCCAAAGGAGGTGACCCGAGTTCTAGCGAAAGAAGTAATACCTCGTTATGGCGTGCCTCATGCTATTGACTCAGATAAAGGAACATCACAGGTAACACAGAATTTGTGTAAATAACATTCCTTATCACCCACAGTCATCAGGTATACAGTAGTAGAAAGAACAAATAGGACACTGAAAGAAAAATTGACTAAAGCAATGCAAGCCATGTAAAACAGGGTTGATCTGTTACCTGCTGTTCTGAAATGAGAATGACACCAAGAAAAGTGACCTGACCTAATCAAGGTGACGTGTCACAGAGGGATCATCTTGGGTTGCCACGGGACGACTTCACTCCCGCTATTAGTATACCATTCCTGGTGGTGTCTTACCGCCTTGTGAGGTGGGACGAGTGCAGATTGGTTGTGCCCGCACTCTGAGAACTGTAGCGTCAAGAAAGGCAATAATTCACCACTAGTAGTTATTTATGATGACCTATATTCTGTTCTTCTCCATGTTATCTTTTATAAACATTCCAGACCAGATGTTACCACGCCTGTGCCCTTCTTTTGGTACTTATTGTGTGTGTGTGTGCATATACAGTATATACTCCTGTCTGCCAAAATAAACTTTGAATATCTCACTGAGCACTGACTTGTGTGTTTCATTGAGGAGTTCCCTGGACTCCAGGTGGGACAAGCAAAATAAAGGCTGTGCACTGAGTAGACAAAAGGGGGTCTACCAAAATTCAAGAAATCCTTCAGCTACCTTGGTATTTCAGCAGGACAAAAAGTGGATGATTGGCCTCCATACTAAAGTAACAAAACCCATGCTAGGTCAATGGAGTGACACAAATAATTCCAAAGAATACTTGTCTCATTCATTAACACAATCTGTTTGACTGTCTTTTTATGCATTTCACTGTTCTTTTCTGTCATCCTGTTTCCTTTTCATCTTTTCCTTCACCTTTATTTATTATATTTGGATCTCTCTCTCTCTCTCTCTTTTCTTCTTTGTTCCTCTGCCCCATGTTGTCTTTTTGCTTTCTCCTCCACAAATGTTATTTCCATGTGTTTCTTTCTCTTCTCCTCTTTTGGCATTGTATTTCACCAGATTCTATTCTTTCTTCCTGCTTTTTGGATATTATTTACTTTTTAAAAATAGCTTACTCTTTCTCTGGGGGGGGGGGGGGGGGCGTGGCTCAAGAATAATATTAAAATAATGTTCATTTAAAAAATAGTCATTTTGTGCATGGCTGTGGTGAATAGTGTAGGTCATGATACAAAAATCAGACCCTGCAAGCTTTAGCTTCAGCAAACTTTGTTATTACTGATTCCGAATCCACTGATTTTCTGACTTGAAGAAAATGAAATGAAGAAAATTGCCAGTGCAGACAGCCTCTCTTGGGACATCAATGACCTGAGGTATGTCTTATTAAGTAAGTTCCAGAAATTAGAAACATCTCTCATCTGAAGCAACTGTGACAGGGAGAGTGAGTAACAGTCTGTAAGCTTTCGCGCATGCTCGCGAGAGCTTAACCCCTATGGACTCGTACACTTGTCAGGGTACATTTAAAACTGGATCGGGCCCCTTTCTTCATGCATGTGAGCAGCATTAGCCCCTTAATTATTTGCACGTTAACTGGCAAAGGACTCGGCATGGAGAGATGAGACAGCGCGCTGCATTTTGTATGAGAGAGAGTTTGTTTGTTGATCCCAAAGGATTACTTTTCCCCGGCTGGATTAATCTTGTTGGACACTCACCATTCACCTCTGGTTCCGTTTCTCGAGCTCCTGGATTCGTCATCTATACCGGTGAGGCAGAGCCATCTCTCCCGTGCATCATTTCACCCATTACAATAATACTGACTCTGGACTTTCATACATACACACACACACACACCCGCATACATCTCACACATTGTTTATATTTGTATATATTTTGTATTGTTACGTCCCCTGTCTAGGGTCCAGGAATGCAAGAAATTAAATAAATAAATAGTCTCTTCAACAAAGATTTAGTGTGTGGTCTTTTATTTTTCTTTATACACACACACACACACACACATACACAGGAAGCTCTTCGCTTCAAGGTTGGGCTAAGGTCAAAACAATAAACAAAAACCCTGTCCCTATCTCCTCCTGTAAAGCTAACTAAACTACAACAAAACAAAGTCAAAAACAGGGCTAAACTAACTCCCTGTCTAAAAATACAAAAACAGGAGAAAAAGGGGTTTAAACAAAAATGGCACCCAGCCCCTACTGCTTCCCTAATAACTATGTACAACGAAAAAAAAGATATTTACAATATTTACAAAAAGAAATCGACGGCGACACTAATCCGCCACTCCAACATAAAGCAAACCACTACAGCCTATCTTTTAAAAGAGATAGTCCAACAACTCTATCTTGGCGCACGCAACAACAAAAGAAAAGGTCACAAGTCATGAGCATATCGGTCGAGCAACAAACTCTCGACGACTTCCGGCTCTCCACTGCCACCTTAACGCGACGCGCAGACCCAAGGACGGCCAATCCCGGCGCACGTCGCAGCACGCACAATCAGGCCGGGGACACCTGTAAGAGGGAGAGCGAGAGAGAGAAAAAGGGGAGAGAGAAAAGCGCTCACACGCCGCAGCACACAGCCACGCATGCGCTCACACACCTGCACGTAACATGTATATATTGGTTTTGGTGCACCTTGTTTGTTTATTTGTTGGTTTGATTTATATAATACACTTTGGTTGGGTTTAGTACTTGTTATTGTGTCGCGTCTTTACTTGTCCCGCCTTGATTGCGTAATACCGGAAGTGTCATTTACTGTATATGCCCGTATTTTGATTCTCGACCCCGTAGCAAAGTAACTAGTGGTTTAAATAAATCCAAACGTTACACATTGTATTATATTACAGACTTACCAGAAAGGGCCACCTCTGCATCTCCCGGAAGACGCTTCCAGCTGTCAAAAAAAAACTCTGCATTCCTTTTCTCTGTAGGGTACTTTATTAGTCAATGTCTTCAATATTTCAGCCATCTGAAAGAAATTGTAAGAAATGCCTAATAAAGTGTAATAAAATAGTGCAAAGTGCAAAAGGATTCCCAACCAAGTATTGAGTGCATAACTGAACATAATTATTTGAAGGTTGACTTTTTTTGTATTAAAAACACTTTTCTTTTATTGGTCGGATGAAATATGCTAATTTTTTGAGATAGGGATTTTGGGTTTTCATGAGCTGTATGCCACAATCATCAATATTAAAACAATAAAAGGCTTGAACTACTTCAGTTATGTGTAATGAATCTAAAATATATTGTAGCGTTTTTCGACGCTAGCAGGGATCTTGGAGGACGAGTGAGCTTGGTGGCTACCCAATGTAATGACTGGGAGTATTTTATTACCACAGCACAAGCACACATACACAGGTCAAGCACACACATATAAATGCACCCAACTTGGCCGAAGCCACTAACACAAATACCCTTCTCTCTCATGGTAGAGACAGAGAAAACCCCCGCAAAGCATGACGGTCGTCAGCCGCCGGCCCGCCCACGCCACAATATGAAAGTCTAATGTTTATGAGTACATTGCAGAAAATAATGAACTTTATCACAATATGCAAAGTTTTGGAGAAGGACCTGTATATATACTGTATATATACGTATATACGTGTATATATATATATATATATATATATATATATATATATATATATATATATATATTTTTTATTTTTTTTTTTTGATTAACCACTTGGATGAATCCTTCATTCTGACAGCACTAATGTTTATTGTAGACAACCATACAAGGGTAATTGTTACTAAGCCTGCCCTGGGTGCACTAATTTTCTTGTATGTTGCCCTCACAGATTCCTGCAGCTAAGCTTGGATATACATTAACATTCCAATAAAGGTTACTGATGACGTGCCTCTGAAGTTTGATTTTTGCACCATTAAAATACTTATAGGCAACTAGTTATCATATCTTCTCCATAAAACATGTTAATGCTCAGTAGTACACATATATGGTTCTTTAATGTATTTGCATTGTACTAAAATGCATTCTTTTTCAATTGCCATATACAGTATCCCAAATCACTATGGCTGTTAAAAAATACAACAAAAAAACAACACATTTTTCTTTTCTTTTTTTATGAGGTGTTAGTGTACAATAGTATATAGGCCCGTGGCACAGGCTAAGCTTTTATCCTTAATGCTTTTTCCCCCCTCACATTACTTTTACTTTTATACTTTAAGTAATTTTGAAACCAGTACTTTTATACTTTGACTTGAGTAAAAGGCTTGAGTTGATACTTCAACTTCTAAAGAAGTCTTTTTAAACCCTAGTATCTATACTTCTACTCAAGTAATGAATGTGAATACTTTTGACACCACTGGGTAAACCCAAAGCGGAAATAGCGCGAACAGGCAGGATAACCTGGGGCCAGGGGTAGCTCAGTGGTTAAGGCATTGGACTACAGTTCGGAAAATCCCAGGTTCAAACCCCACAACCACCAAGTTGCCACTGTTGGGCCCTTGAGCAAGGCCCTTAACCCTCAACTGCTCAGATGAATAATGAGATAAAAATGTAAGTCGATCTGGATAAGAGCGTCTGCCAAATGCCTAAATGTAAATGTAAATAACCACGCGAGTTATAAGAACTCTCTCACGCCAAGAGCAAGAGTTTACACAATTAAACCCGCGTTCTAGCAACACATACTCAATCAGGAATTGGACCCAAAATGTGGTGAGTACTCACATAAGATCCGGCGAAGCGCCAGAAACAGCATGGGAAGACTCAATGACTGAGCGATGTGAAGCACCATCCTGTCTCCTTTAATGCTTCCTGAATCGCGACCGTACTACTTACGGGTCCTAGTGCCGGTCGCGGAGTGATTGCGCACGACAGCAACCAAACTAGCTTCGCGACCTCTGTTTTATCGAACACATTTTTTATTGATATCGATCACGTGTCTATCGCGATAGATATCGTTATCATTTTATCGCCCAGCCCTAGTAAATATACATTCACATTATACATTATGTGACTGTGACCATACCTAATTGCTTTCTCTCCTCTTTTGGTCTCTCTCCCCCTCTTTCTCTTCCCTCTCTCCCCCTCTCTCCCCCTTTCACTCTTTCTCTCTCTCTGTTGAGCTACACATATCGTTTCCTGAACTGCCAGTGATCCAGACTCCCTCTGCCCTCCGGACCTGTCTGACCCATCCTGGTGCCCCGCTTCTGGTTGGAGATCTCGTCGACCCGTGTGTCTCTTTGGGATGCATCTGGTGTCTGGGGATGGTTTCATTCTACTATGAAGATGGTTCTGGCCTCGACTGGTGTTGACAGCTGTTTCTCCGAGGACTTGACTTGGCTGCAGTTGCTCGATAGTTCAAGACTGGAACTTCCTACAAGTCTACCTGAGTCTCCAATAAACTACCTGGACTCCATATTAACATTAATTAACATCAACTGTTATATTATAAATGCAGATCATTTCCTGCTATCTGTTCCACCCAGGGCGGCGCGGTGGTGTAGTGGTTAGCACTGTCACCTTGCACCTCCAGGGACTATTTTTTAAATGAACATTATTTTAATATTATTCTTGAGCCACGCCCCCCCAGAGAAAGAGTAAGCTATTTTTAAAAAGTAAATAATATCCAAAAAGCAGGAAGAAAGAATAGAATCTGGTGAAATACAATGCCAAAAGAGGAGAAGAGAAAGAAACACATGGAAATAACATTTGTGGAGGAGAAAGCAAAAAGACAACATGGGGCAGAGGAACAAAGAAGAAAAGAGAGAGAGAGAAAGGTTTGAGGTTTTAAGGTCACTTTATTATTACAAAATATAAAAGGACACTGGTTTTGCAATCTGCATATATATCTACATATATACTGTACACATATACACATATCACACACACACACTCATATACGTGCACCCATACACCATATATATATATATATATATATATATATATATTTTTTTTTTTTTTTTTTAATTTTTTAATTTTTTATTTTATTTAAAAAAGGAAAAGACCCGTGAGGCGGCACGGTGGTGTAGTGGTTAGCACTGTCGCCTTGCACCTCCAGGGTCTGGGTTCGATTCCCCGGCCAGGTTCGATTCCCGTCTCTGTGTGCATGGAGTTTGCATGTTCTCCCCGTGCTTGGTGGGTTTCCTCCGGGTACTCCGGTTTCCTCCCACAGTCCAAAGATATGCAGGTTAGGCTAATTGGCGTTCCTAAATTGCCCGTAGTGTGTGATTGGGTGTGTGAGTGTGTGTATGTGTGTGTGCCCTGCGATGGATTGGCACCCTGTCCAGGGTGTACCCCGCCTAGTACCCGAAGTCTCCTGGGATAGGCTCCAGGTCCCCCGCGACCCTGAACACAGGATTAAGCGGTATAGAAGATGAATGAATGAATGAATGTTCCACCCAGATGAGGATGGGTTCCCTGTTGAGTCTGGTTCCTCTCAAGGTTTCTTCCTATTACCATCTCGGGGAGTTTTTCCTTGCCACTGTCGCCCACGGCTTGCTCCCAAATACATAGTAGAGTATATGTAATAGTCCAGGCTTGAAAATAACAAGGGACTGAATAAACACTTGTCTGCCAGATCAAGGTGGAGTCTTAAAATAAGTGTCACTGCCTGCTTTTGCCTAAAATTTTCTTAAATGTTCTTGCATACCAGGGTCAAACTGAGCCATCAATTCCACTTAATTCCAGTAAATTAGCATTCCAAGCAAGCCAATGTTTATTGTCTAATACCCAGAAGGCCTCTGTGAAAGAGCTGGCCCTCTGTTCTTTTGTTGCATCAGAGAAAAACACAGGCCATGTAGACACTCAATTTAGGGAAGTAAAGGGATACATGGGCAAGAGGCAGAGACAAACTCTTCAAACAACTTTAATAGTAATAATATAACCTAGTATAATATATAAACAAACAATATACTAATAATACTTACTAATTTTATCTTATTTTATATTATTATATTCCATTAATAATTGCTTTTTTTTTTTTTTTTTTAGGAAACTTGGAGCGTGACCAGAGGATGACCTGTACACACAAAAAGTAATAAAAGAGGAACTTTAATGCAAACAGAGTGTAATGGAAAAGTGCAGAAAGTACCATGCCACGGATTGGAAAACTAAGATTAACAGAGATTCTTAGGAAAAACTATAGAACCAACTTTCGGTTCCACTTTTTCTGGACACAAATGGCCAGACTATTTTAAAGCTAAGAAACAAAGGAATCAATAACCATTAATCAAATCCATGAGTTAAACCATTTGTAATGTTTTCCAGTTGTCGAATATAAGCAGCCATTGCTCTAATCAGATGAAAATTGTACCGATTCAGATGGGGTAGTGTGTGGACACCACCTCTCAGGAGAATCCTCGGACGAGATGAGCGCAGCCTATGGGCTAGATTAAACAAGAGGAAAAAGTGCTTTAAGATATAATAAAGGAGCCAGCCTACAACAAAATGACTAGACCAATTCAAGATCAAAATTAAGCAATGGCATGAACCTAACCTTCAGTATACTAAATTTAGGAAAATACAACAGCGCTTAAACAATATATTAATAATAAATTTTATACTTATATTACTTTTATTATTAAAATGAACCCTTACTACTATAACACTATCACTCTATATTACACTACATAACCGAAATTCATCAATGATGGTTGTGTATATAATTACCAAAACTATTTGCCCCCCTCCTGATTTCTTATTCTTTTGCATGTTTGTTACACAAAATGTTTCTGATCATCAAACACATTTAACTATTAGTCAAAGATAACACAAGTAAACACAAAATGCAGTTTTTAAATGAGGGGTTTTATTATTTAGGGAGAAAAAAATCCAAACCTACATGGCCCTGTGTGAAAAAGTAATTGCCCCCTGAACCTAATAACTGGTTGGGCCACCCTTAGCAGCAATAACTGCAATCAAGTGTTTGCGATAACTTGCAACGAGTCTTTTACAGCGCTCTGGAGGAATTTTGGCCCACTCGTTTTTTGGCCCACAAAAAAACATTTTGGAGGTTTTTCCTTGTGTGGTCTTTGGGATGAATTAGAGCGGAGACTGTGAGCCAGGCATCTGACATACTGTAGCAGAGGTGAATCCATGGTCCCCAAATTCCTGAAGGAATTCTGTCACTGCCATAATTTCTCTCCTTACTGTTTCAACTGAAACTTTAGGGCTCTGCAGGATCTTGCTGACTTAATTTATCTGTGACAATACATTATATTATATTACAGGACTTGCCAGAAAGGGCCACCTCTGCATCTCCCGGAAGACGCTTCCAGCTGTCAAAAAAAAAACTCTGCATTTCTTTCCTCTGTAGCGTACTTGATTAGAGCAGTCAATGTCTTCAATATGTCAGCCATGTAGTAGCAAACAACTTTAACAACTTCAACTATCCACTTCCATCTGGTTGTTCATAGTGTTTTTACTCAGAAGTACTTGACATGTTATCTTAGAATGACCCAGCGGTGAACTGAGGAGATAAACAAAGTTTAAAGTCGCTGTAACAGACCAAAACAAACCTCACAGGAGTCACGGTTGACTTGGATGCATCACCAAAAACATGGTGTATGACATCCACAAGAAACACATAGTGCTTTACTTATGCTTTACTTACTGTTTTAGTTGTTTAGTTCCATCACCCTATTTTGGAGCCCTTGCGTATTTTCCTGCATATTACTCCCATTAACATATAACTGGCCCTGACAGTTGGAGAGGTCCAAACTAAGCATTTCTATGTGACAACAAATGCCTCACATACTGTAAGCCTTTGCAGTTACAGTATGTCATGTGCCTGATGGAATCCAACAAAATGTTAATGAATGGAGATATCTTTTGAGGCCTTACAATTTACTATCCTTTGATCATCCACAGATCATCACCTCCTGACATATACTCTACCCGTAGAACAGATTAGCTGTGTCTCCCCACGCTATCAATCTGTTAGAAATATGAATCCCACCACTAAAGACAGATTCACAAGTAATCTGCCGGATCTGTCCCAATTTCTTATTAGACCCCTAAATGCAGATGATCTAGATGAAGTGACTAGCAGCATGGGCACTATTTTTACCAGTACATTAGACACTGTTGCTCCCATCAGTTTAAAAAAAGTCAGAGATAAAACATTGGCACCGTGGTACAACAGTCATACTCGCGCCCTAAAGAGAGCAACCCGTAACCTCGAGCGAAAATGGAGGAAAACTAAATTAGAAGTTTTTCGAATTGCGTATAAAGACAGTATGTGCAGCTATAGACAGGCTCTAAAAACTGCTAGGACCAAGCATCTTAGCCAACTGATAGCAAGAAACCAAAACAATCCCAGGTTCTTATTTAGTACAGTGGCTCGCCTAACAAAACCTAAGATGCCCGCAGAGAGTATCCCATCACAGTTTAGAAGTGAAGACTTTATGGACTTCTTTAATGAAAAAATCAATAATATCAGGAAGAAAATAATGGAGGTTCAACCTCTAATAGTATCTCACGATCCAGTTCAGCCTATAGCTTCACATTTAGATTTTCACTGCTTTACAGGTATAGGACAGGAAGAGCTGTATAAACTCATCACCTCGGCTAAATCAACAACGTGCCTGTTAGACCCAATCCCAACCAGATTTTTAAAAGAAGTGATGCTTACGGTTGGAGAGCCACTCCTAAACATTATTAATTCTTCATTACATCTAGGTCACGTCCCTAAACCTTTCAAGTTAGCAGTTATTAAGCCGCTTCTTAAAAAATCTAATTTGGACGCAAATGAAATAAAAAATTACAGACCGATCTCAAACCTCCCGTTCATATCAAAAATACTAGAAAAAGTAGTATCAGCTCAAATTTGCACATTCTTGCAGGATAACAACATCCTTGAAGAATTTCAGTCAGGTTTCAGGCCCCATCATAGCACAGAAACTGCACTAGTTAAGATTACAAATGACTTGTTTTTAGCTTCAGACCAAGGCTGCATCTCATTGCTAGTCCTGCTCGATCTTAGTGCTGCATTCGACACTATAGATCATAATATTCTCATAGATCGCTTACAAAATTATATAGGCATTCAGGGACAGGCACTAAAATGGTTTAGATCTTACCTGTCTGATCGCTACCATTTTGTAGATCTAAATGGAGAACCGTCTGGTATAATGCCAGTGAAATATGGGGTCCCACAAGGGTCAGTTTTAGGACCTCTGTTGTTCTCAATATACATGCTTCCCTTGGGTAACATCATTAGAAGACATGGGATTAGTTTCCATTGTTATGCTGATGATACCCAATTATATATCTCAACTAAACCAGACGAAATACCTAAGTTGTCTAGATTAACTGAGTGTGTCCAGGACATAAAAGATTGGATGACCAATAACTTTCTTTTATTAAATTCAGATAAGACAGAGATATTACTTATTGGCCCAAAAACCAGCACACAACAGCTTTCACAATTCAGCTTGCGCTTAGAAGGATGTACTGTTATTACCAGCTCAGCAGTAAAAGATCTGGGAGTAATATTAGACAGTAACTTGTCTTTTGAAAATCACATTTCAAATATCACAAAAACAGCCTTTTTCCATCTTCGAAATATTGCTAAACTTAGGAACATCTTATCCGTATCTGATGCAGAAAAACTACTTCATGCATTCATGACCTCCAGACTGGACTATTGTAATGCATTACTAGGTGGTTGTCCTGCATCCTCAATAAACAAGCTTCAGTTAATCCAAAATGCAGCTGCCAGGGTTCTCACTAGATCCAGAAAATATGATCATATAACCCCAATATTATCATCCCTGCACTGGCTACCTGTTCAGTTTAGAATAAATTACAAAATAGTATTACTTACATACAAGGCCTTAAATGGTTTAGCTCCCACATACCTAACCAGTCTTCTGATACGCTACAATCCACCACGCGCCTTAAGATCACAAAACTCCGGACTTCTGGTAGTTCCCAGAATTTCAAAATCTACAAAAGGGGGTAGGGCTTTTTCATATTTAGCTCCAAAGCTTTGGAATAGCCTTCCAGACAGTGTTCGGGGAGCAGACACGGTTTCTCAGTTCAAAAGTAGACTCAAGACGCATCTTTTTAATCTGGCATACACATAACTCATCCCAGTACTCATACTCCAGTACACCTATACCGAATGGCAACTACGCTAATTCTCCCCATCTGTTCTGTATTTCTCTACCCATCCCAAGGCATCGGGAGATTTTGCCAGCTTCAGTAGACAAAGGCCGACCCTGCGAGGTTCCTGAGGCATCCAGAGAAGGACCAGCTCCAACTGGATTCAGCTTTATGATGGTTGGAGCTACACATGCTGCTCCTGTGCTTCCAGCGATCCAGACCTCATCTGCCCTCTGCACCTACTGACTCGTCCCTATGCTGAACTGGTCTTCATGACAATTTAAATAATTTCTGTCATATTGAATTTTCACCTGCACAACACACAAGATGTTATATCATTTCTATCTGTTATCGCCCAAATGAGGATGGGTTCCCTGTTGAGTCTGGTTCCTCTCAAGGTTTCTTCCTAATGCCATCTCAGGGAGTTTTTCCTTGCCACCGTCGCCGTCACCCTTGGCTTGCTCATCAGAGAAATTTCATTCATTCGTCTCATTATTATCTGCACATTTTTCTCACACATCCACACTTCCAATTATTTTCTTTTCTATAATTATTATTATTATTTGTTTTTATTTATTTATTTTCTATTATAATTGTATTTATTTATTTATTACTTTATATATAATTATTCTGTATATATATAATATATAATTTTTTTTTTTTTTTTTTTTGTTAAATTTCTTTAATTTTTGTGAAGCTGCTTTGAGACAATGACCATTGTTAAAAGCGCTATATAAATAAAATTGAATTGAATTGAATTGAATTGAATTGAACAAGAACCAGCTGCTCATTGTGACTAAGGTCTGGGATGCAGTCCATAATTACTTTATAGTATTTGGCTTTCTTTACTCTTTGTACAATTGCATCATTATACTTTGTTGCAATCGAGCGACTTACAAAAGTGCTTACAGAATTGCAAGTTTCTGTCATTGGATAGATCCTTACACTGGGATACTAGGTTACTACTGTAACTACTGTAAGTATCAGTCAAACACCGGTGTGAAGTTTTTTTTGTTGTTGTTGTTTTTTTGGAAGGGGGTTTAACCCAAATAAAGAAGGAACAAATAGATGTTACGTTGTCATTTGAAGATTGCCAGAGACTCAGCTGTGAGGACATCCAGAGGAAAATCATTCCTACTGTAGGTGCCTGAACAGAAACAGAGTCTACTGTAGATGCAGGTCTTCCCTGATCCCTGAGAGATGGTGCCCTCAGCTGAGCAGTGCTGGAGGATCAGAGGGAACCTTGTGAGGTGCGTGGTGTGATTAGAGCTGAGAGGTGTGTGGTTGCCGGGCCATTCTTAGCTTTGTAGGCAAGAATCAGCATTTTGAATTTGTTGCGGACAGCTACAGGAAGCCAGTGCGAAGAACTTGGGAAGGTTGAAAATGAGATGCATGCATTCTAGAATAGGCACTGGAGGACGAATTATGGATAGAGGCAGCAAGTATAGGAGAGTATACTGTATGTAGTAGTTCAGGCTTGAAAATCACAAGGGACTAAACAAGAACTTGGATGAGTCTTAAAATAAGTGTCACTGCCTGCATAACAGAGTCAAACTGAGCCATCAATTCCACTTAATTCCAGCCTCAAATAACTTCTCTGAGTGTTCACGAGATGCAATATAACATTCTACGAGCTGGTACTCAATTACAAGGGTTCGTTGTAGAATCTCTTTCCAGAGGTTTCTAGAGCAATTCTATCTTAGTTGATCTGATCTATAGCTGTTGTGGAAAATTGTTGAATTTTACTCAGTAAATTATCACTCCAACCAAGCCAATGTTTATTGTCTAATACCCAGAAGGCCTCTGTGAGAGAGCTGGCCCTCTGTTCTTTTGTTGCATTAGAGAATAACACAGTCTGTTGTTGGGAACTTTTTTCCCTTTGTCGAATCAGAGACCAGGAGACGTTGGGATATCTTTCAAGCAGAAGTTACTCTTTATTGAGAACTCGCCGAGCGACGCTGTAGTCATCCAAGTCTGACTAAAACTCAGCTCTGGAGAGTTTATACTTTTCAAAGGGAAGGGATACAAAGAGGTGGAGACAATCTCCAGACAAGCAAAGCATAGTGTAATACAGGAATCAGCCTGGTAACGGACTTTCCCCATCCCTGATCTCATCAGCATAACAGTGCCTTTCCAATACAGTACAGTACAGTACGCGCTAATCTAATCAGCCTGACAGTATCACCCAGACCTTTACATTATCATACAGACAAGGGCCCAGTCTGGTCTTGAGATTAGCATTCATTCACATTTACTTTGGGACCCTACCCAATATTCAGGAAGTACATAAACTAACAATATACTAATAATACTTACTAATTTTATTTTATATTATCATATTCCTTTGATAATTGCTTCTTTTTTCTTTAGGAAACTTGAAGCCTGACCAGAGGATGACCTGTACACACAAAAAGTAAGACAAGAGGAACTTTAATGCAAACAGAGTGTAATGGAAAAGTACCATGCGAAGGTTTGGAACACTAAGATTAACAGAAATTCTTAGGAAAGAGAAGAGGAGAGAAAACTATAAAAATAACTTTCAGTTCCGGTTTTTCTGGACACAAATGGACAGACTTTTTAAAAGCTAAGAAACAAAGGAATCTTCTTTGCCTTTCAGCTGTTCCCTTTCAGGGGTCGTAACAGCGAATTACATGCCTCCACCCTATCCTCTGCTTCCTCTTCTCTCACCCCAACTAACTTCATGTCCTCTCTCACTGCATCCATAAATATCCTCTATGGTCTTCCTCTAGACCTCCTGCCTGGCAGTTCCAACCTCAGCATCCTTCTACCAATATGCTCAAAATCTCTCCTCTGAACATGTCCAAACCACCTCAATCTGGCCTCTCTGACTTCATCTCCAAAACATCTGACGAACTCATTCTTGATCCTATCCATCCTTGTCACTCACAAGGAGAACCTCAACATCTTCAGCTCTGCTACCTCTAGCTCTGCCTCCTGTCTTTTCTTCAGTGCCACTGTCTCTAAGCCGTAGAGCATCGCTGGTCTCACCACTGTCCTGTACACCTTTCCTTTCATTCTCGCTGATACTCTTTTATTACACAACACACCTGACACTTTTCTCCACCCATTCCAACCTGCCTGTACTCGTCTCTTCACCTCCTTTGAACACTCTCCGTTGCTCTGGACCGTTGAAACTAAGTACTTAAAGTCCTGGGCCTTCTTTACCTCTTCTCCCTGTAGTCTTACTGTTCCTCTCATTCACACACATGTATTCTGTCTTGCTACGGCTAACCTTCATTCCTCTGCTTTCCAGAGCATAACTCCACCTCTCTAGATTTTCCTCCACCTGTTCCCTGCTCTCGCTACAAAGCACAATCATCTGATCATTTGTCATCTGCAAACAACTCTTGCACAATGCAATACCTTCTCTGTACTTCTCCATCAGCATCCTCAAAGCAAATGTGGCTTTGCAAACCATATTGCTGCTCACAAATGCTCACCTCTGCCCTTAACCTAGCTTCCACTACTCTTTCCTAAAGCTTCATTGTATGGCTCATTAGCTATATTCCTCTGTATTTGCCACAGCTCTGCACATCTCCCTTGTTCTTGAAGTTCTTCGGCCCTACTGTAATACACTCCTCCTCCATTCCTCTCGGATCCTCTCACTCTCCAAAATCTTGCTAAGCAGGCTAGTCATAAACTCTACTGCCACCTCTCCTAAGCACTTTTATACCTCCATAGATATGTCATCAGGACCAACTGCCTTTCCACTCTTCATGCTCTTTAACACCCTCCTCACTCTTACTGATTTTTGATACTTCCTGCTCCACAACAGTCACATCTTCTACTCTTCGTTCTCTTTCATTTTCCTCAGTCATCAACCTCATGATGGCACCTGTCAGTACATATCCATCCCTATCTTTAATCATTCAAACATGTTGCACAGCCTTCCCATCTGTATCTCTTTGCTTCGCCAAACTGTACAGATCCACCTTTCCCTCCATGCTGTCCAACCGAGCATACATTTACATTTAGGCATTTGGCAGACGCACTTATCCAGAGCGACTTACATTTTTATTTATTTTTTTTAAATCTCATTACATATCTGTTGAGGGTTAAGGGCCTTGCTCAAGGGCACAGTGGCAACTTGATGTTTGTGGGGTTTGAATCTGGGATCTTCCGAACCGTAGTCCAATGCCTTAACCACTGAGCTACACCTGTCCTCATATGCTCTTTGTTTGGTCTTTGCCACTTCTACTTTCACCTTACCAGGTTTTCTCGTCCAACATCAATGTCTGACCTCACAAATGTGCTTCAGGAAGAATGATAAAAAAAAATACCCATAAACACACTCCTTGACTTTGTGCAAAGCCTTCCCAGAAGAGTTCCCAGAAGCTGTAGCTGCAAAGGGGATGTGGCCAACATGATATGGATTAAGAATTTACTCGACAATTTTACTCAAGTTCATATGCATGTGAAGGCAGGTGAGCAAATACTCTTGGCAATATAGTGTATATACAACTATATATGAATCCCATTGTTCAAAAACGTTTGGTTGAATTGATTTTTATCATACACAACTTATCACAGTTGTCAGCAGAAAAAAAAAAATTCTTATATTCATGCAGTGACAACATTCTTGTGGTGCTTAAAATTCCTCGCTATCACATGACACAGTGGAAGAATATGGTTCACTAGTAATGTTGTGTTCCAAATTAAATGAGCCTAGTAACTTGCAGGAATGTCAAATTAATGTCTGACAGTGCATTGAACACCCATGTCTGCGTATATTTGTTTTTTGTAGTCAAAGTCCTGAGTAGTGAAAGTGGCATTCAAGATTTTATCTGCAAGTTATATTTCACAACAGTGAATAAATATTGAGTTAGAGAACAGAGTTATATCTGAGGAAGGGAGTTGGCCCTTCTTGCAGCTTTGTTTTTTTTTTTACCTTTATATGAGTTTCTTCCTTCCTACCTAACAGTTCATAATACCCTGACTGTGGGAGTAGTTGTAAAAACTATAATTATGAAATACAAACCGGATTCCAAAAAAGTTGGGACACTAAACAAATTGTGAATAAAAACTGAATGCAATGATGTGGAGATGGCAAATGTCAATATTTTATTCAGAATAGAACATAAGTCACGGAACAAAAGTTTAAACTGAGAAAATGTATCATTTTAAGGGAAATATATGGTGAATCAAAATGTCATGGTGTCAACAAATCCCAAAAAAGTTGGGACAATGCCATTTTCACCACTGTGTGGCATCTCCCCTTCTTCTTACAACACTCAACAGACGTCTGGGGACCGAGGAGACCAGTTTCTCAAGTTTAGAAATAGGAATGCTCTCCCATTCTTGTCTAATACAGGCCTCTAACTGTTCAATCGTCTTGGGCCTTCTTTGTCGCACCTTCCTCTTTATGATGCGCCAAATGTTCTCTATAGGGGAAAGATCTGGACTGCAGACTGGCCATTTCAGTACCCGGATCCTTCTCCTACGCAGCCATGATGTTGTGATTGATGCAGAATGTGGTCTGGCATTATCTTGTTGAAAAATGCAGGGTCTTCCCTGAAAGAGATGACTAGATGTTGTTCTAGAACCTGAATATATTTTTCTGCATTGATGGTGCCTTTCCAGACATGCAAGCTGCCCATGCCACACGCACTCATGCAACCCCATACCATCAGAGATGCAGGCTTCTGAACTGAGCGTTGATAACAACTTGGGTTGTCCTTGTCCTCTTTGGTCCGGATGACATGGCGTCCCACATTTCCAACAAGAACTTCGAATCGTGACTCGTCTGACCACAGAACAGTCTTCCATTTTTCCACACTCCATTTTAAATGATCCCTGGCCCAATGAAAACGCTTGTGCTTGTGGATCTTGCTTAGAAATGGCTTCTTCTTTGCACTGTAGAGTTTCAGCTGGCGACGGCGGATGGCACGGTGGATTGTGTTCACTGACAATGGTTTCTGGAAGTATTCCTGAGCCCATTCTGTGATTTCCTTTACAGTAGCATTCCTGTTTGTGGTGCAGTGTCGTTTAAGGGCCCGGAGATCACGGGCATCCAGTATGGTTTTACGCCCTTGACCCTTACGCAGATTAGAGATTGTTCCAGATTCTCTGAATCTTCGGATGATATTATGCACAGTTGATGATGATAACTGCAAAGTCTTTGCAATCTTTCGCTGGGTAACACCTTTCTGATATTGCTCCACTATCTTTCTGCGCAACATTGTGGGAATTGGTGATCCTCTACCCATCTTGGCTTCTGAGAGACACTGCCACTCTGAGAAGCTCTTTTTATACCCAATCATGTTGCCAATTAACCTAATTACTGTTAATTGGTCTTCCAGCTCTTCGTTATGCTCAAATTTACTTTTTCCAGCCTCTTATTGCTACTTGTCCCAACTTTTTTGGGATTTGTTGACACCGTGAAATTTGGAATCAACATATTTTTCCATTAAAATTATAAATTTTCTCGGATTAAACTTTTGATCTGTCATCTATGTTCTATTCTGAATAAAATATTGACATTTGCCATCTCCACATCATTGCATTCAGTTTTTATTCACAATTTGTTTAGTGTCCCAACTTTTTTGGAATCCGGTTTGTAGTATAACGTAATATAATATAAAAAAGAATAAGAAAAAATATGAATAGTGATTTCTCTGTACATTTTTTGTAGTACTGATTAGTCTACTTCAAATCTACACAGATTAAATGGAGAATATTTGATAATATTATTTATTACACCAAATCAGATTCTGTATTAAGTTGCATTTTGGGTGATTTGTGTGAGACACTTGGTCTGTCTGCAGTGCTTCAATACTGTATGTTTGCCGACGTCAATTACAGTACAGTCACGACTGATAAATGTTAAATGTTCTCTAGTTTATTACAGCATAGACAGAGTACCTGTTTTTAGCCAAATTTTATTTTATTTGTATAGCGCATTTAACAGTGGTCATTGTCAAAAAGCAGCTTTTTAGAATCAAGAGAAAATAATGGTAATGTGTATAAAATGTGAGGAAATGTGTATCAATCAAAACGTCTAGAGTTACAAGTCCTGAAAGAACAGCTGTCTGCATCAGCCCATGCCAGGACCGTCTTAATGGTAAAGTGGAACCATCCCCAGTCACCACACGCATCTCAAGCAGACCACACAGCAGAGCCTACATGCGAAGAGATCTTCAACCAGAAGTGGGGCACCAGGACGAGTCAGACAGGTCAAGAGGGCAGACGGGTCTAATCTACTGTAGGGCTAATCTATTTACAAAGATGCTTGGCTAAAGCAAGACTTAAACACTAAGTCCCCAACATTAATTGGAAGGCTATTCCATAACCTTGGGCCTGCACATCTGTCATGCACATCAGTTACTTCATAACAAAAAATTCATTAAAATGTTCCAGTTAACATAAGGGTTCCATGAAGAACAAAGTCATAGAAATATGAATATCTGTCTGCCCATATAGTTCAAAAGTAACTCAATACCTGACTTGACATTACAGGTCATACAGCATATACTGTATAAAGCTAACTCCTAGGTTAACGATGTTTCACAAAATGAGATTAAAACAACTTTTAGACTTTCGTTCGTTTGGACAAATTGTCTGTAGGCACATATGATTGTCTAATTTTGATTAAATATTGCTATATATTCTTCATTTGGAAGCTTTGAACTGGTTTTGCTGCATTTGGGAGCCATGATGCACTTTAAGATTTATGACTTATATTTTTACAATAGAAAATTAGGAGACAAATGATTGCTTTGTGTACAAGAAACATGATATACTGTATACAGTACACATGTTTAGGCCGTTTAGGATTTTTAAAAACTCTGTTATGAATATGCAGTTGAAATAAAACTGGTAGGGCAAGAGGCTGGGGATGCATTAAAAATGAATATTTTTGTATTGTTTTTAAGGAAGAGCGGCGCGGTGGTGTAGTGGTTAGCAATTCAATTCAATTTTATTTATATAGCGCTTTTAACAATGGTCATTGTCTCAAAGCAGCTTCACAAAAATTAAAGAAATTAAAAAAAAAATAAAAAAAAAATAATTATATATTATATATAGAATAATTATATATAAAATAATAAATAAATAAATAAAATTATAATAGAAAATAAATAAATAAAAACAAATAATAATAATAATTATAGAAAAGAAAATAATTGGAAGTGTGGATGTGTGAGAAAAATGTGCAGATAATAATGAGACGAATGAATGAAATCTCTCTGATGAGCAAGCCAAGGGTGACGGCGACGGTGGCAAGGAAAAACTCCCTGAGATGGCATTAGGAAGAAACCTTGAGAGGAACCAGACTCAACAGGGAACCCATCCTCATTTGGGCGATAACAGATAGAAATGATATAACATCTTGTGTGTTGTGCAGGTGAAAATTCAATATGACAGAAATTATTTAAATTGACATGAAGACCAGTTCAGCATAGGGACGAGTCAGTAGGTGTAGAGGGCAGATGAGGTCTGGATCACTGAAAGCACAGGAGCAGCATGTGTAGCTCCAACCATCATAAAGCTGAATCCAGTTGGAGCTGGTCCTTCTCTGGATGCCTCAGGAACCTCGCAGGGTCGGCCTTTGTCTACTGAAGCTGGCAAAATCTCCCGATGCCTCGGGATGGGTAGAGAAATACAGAACAGATGGGGAGAATTAGCGTAGTTGCCATTCGGTATAGGTGTACTGGAGTATGAGTACTGGGATGAGTTATGTGTATGCCAGATTAAAAAGATGCGTCTTGAGTCTACTTTTGAACTGAGAAACCGTGTCTGCTCCCCGAACACTGTCTGGAAGGCTATTCCAAAGCTTTGGAGCTAAATATGAAAAAGCCCTACCCCCTTTTGTAGATTTTGAAATTCTGGGAACTACCAGAAGTCCGGAGTTTTGTGATCTTAAGGCGCGTGGTGGATTGTAGCGTATCAGAAGACTGGTTAGGTATGTGGGAGCTAAACCATTTAAGGCCTTGTATGTAAGTAATACTATTTTGTAATTTATTCTAAACTGAACAGGTAGCCAGTGCAGGGATGATAATATTGGGGTTATATGATCATATTTTCTGGATCTAGTGAGAACCCTGGCAGCTGCATTTTGGATTAACTGAAGCTTGTTTATTGAGGATGCAGGACAACTACCTAGTAATGCATTACAATAGTCCAGTCTGGAGGTCATGAATGCATGAACTAGTTTTTCTGCATCAGATACGGATAAGATGTTCCTAAGTTTAGCAATATTTCGAAGATGGTAAAAGGCTGTTTTTGTGATATTTGAAATGTGATTTTCAAAAGACAAGTTACTGTCTAATATTACTCCCAGATCTTTTACTGCTGAGCTGGTAATAACAGTACATCCTTCTAAGCGCAAGCTGAATTGTGAAAGCTGTTGTGTGCTGGTTTTTGGGCCAATAAGTAATATCTCTGTCTTATCTGAATTTAATAAAAGAAAGTTATTGGTCATCCAATCTTTTATGTCCTGGACACACTCAGTTAATCTAGACAACTTAGGTATTTCGTCTGGTTTAGTTGAGATATATAATTGGGTATCATCAGCATAACAATGGAAACTAATCCTATGTCTTCTAATGATGTTACCCAAGGGAAGCATGTATATTGAGAACAACAGAGGTCCTAAAACTGACCCTTGTGGGACCCCATATTTCACTGGCATTATACCAGACGGTTCTCCATTTAGATCTACAAAATGGTAGCGATCAGACAGGTAAGATCTAAACCATTTTAGTGCCTGTCCCTGAATACCTATATAATTTTGTAAGCGATCTATGAGAATATTATGATCTATAGTGTCGAATGCAGCACTAAGATCAAGCAGGACTAGCAATGAGATGCAGCCTTGGTCTGAAGCTAAAAACAAGTCATTTGTAATCTTAACTAGTGCAGTTTCTGTGCTATGATGGGGCCTGAAACCTGACTGAAATTCTTCAAGGATGTTGTTATCCTGCAAGAATGTGCAAATTTGAGCTGATACTACTTTTTCTAGTATTTTTGATATGAACGGGAGGTTTGAGATCGGTCTGTAATTTTTTATTTCATTCGCGTCCAAATTAGATTTTTTAAAAAGCGGCTTAATAACTGCTAACTTGAAAGGTTTAGGGACGTGACCTAGATGTAATGAAGAATTAATAATGTTTAGGAGTGGCTCTCCAACCGTAAGCATCACTTCTTTTAAAAATCTGGTTGGGATTGGGTCTAACAGGCACGTTGTTGATTTAGCCGAGGTGATGAGTTTATATAGCTCTTCCTGTCCTATACCTGTAAAGCAGTGAAAATCTAAATTTGAAGCTATAGGCTGAACTGGATCGTGAGATACTATTAGAGGTTGAACCTCCATTATTTTCTTCCTGATATTATTGATTTTTTCATTAAAGAAGTCCATAAAGTCTTCACTTCTAAACTGTGATGGGATACTCTCTGCGGGCATCTTAGGTTTTGTTAGGCGAGCCACTGTACTAAATAAGAACCTGGGATTGTTTTGGTTTCTTTCTTCTTATCAGTTGGCTAAGATGCTCGGTCCTAGCAGTTTTTAGAGCCTGTCTATAGCTGCACATACTGTCTTTATACGCAATTCGAAAAACTTCTAATTTAGTTTTCCTCCATTTTCGCTCGAGGTTACGGGTTGCTCTCTTTAGGGCGCGAGTATGACTGTTGTACCACGGTGCCAATGTTTTATCTCTGACTTTTTTTAATCTGATGGGAGCAACAGTGTCTAATGTACTGGTAAAAATAGTGCCCATGCTGCTAGTCACTTCATCTAGATCATCTGCATTTAGGGGTCTAATAAGAAATTGGGACAGATCCGGCAGATTACTTGTGAATCTGTCTTTAGTGGTGGGATTCATATTTCTAACAGATTGATAACGTGGGGAGACACAGCTAATCTGTTCTACGGGTAGAGTATATGTCAGGAGGTGATGATCTGTGATATCATCACTTTGAGGTATGATCTCTATATTAGAGACATCTATACCATGGGATATAATTAAATCTAGCGTATGATTAAAGCGGTGAGTTGCTCCAATTATATTTTGCTTAACCCCAAAGGAATTTAGTAAATCCATAAATGTGAGTGCTAAAGCGTCGTTAGCATCATCTACATGAATGTTAAAGTCTCCTACTATCAATACTTTGTCAGAGTTAACCAATAGGTCTGATAGCAGATGTCCAAATTCTTTAAGAAAATCGCCATATGGCCCCAGGGGTCTGTACACGGTGGCCAGGGTAAAATATAGCAAGGGTTTATTACGTATTTCATTTAGTGCAACATTAATGATAAGCACTTCAAATGAATTAAACCTGGGCCTTATTTTCTGGGTAACAGTGAGTACATCATTGTAGATAGTGGCGACACCACCACCGCGACCAATTAGACGGGGCTCGTGCTTATAGAAATATCCTGACGGAGTAGACTCATTCAGACCAAAATATTCATTTGGTTTAAGCCAGGTTTCAGTGAGACAGAGTGCGTCAAGGCAATAATCTGAGATAATTTCATTAACAATAAGTGCTTTAGGCGCAAGGGATCTAATGTTGAGTAGTCCAAACTTTAGAGGTGGATTTTGACTACTTATTTTGCCTTTTTCTGGTTTTATGGTTATCAGGTTGTTTCGGGCAAATTTAACAAATTTATTCTTTTTTCTCAGTATTCGGGGAACAGACACAGTTTCTATAGGACAAGCTATGTGTGTTCGTCTATCACTACGGTGAGTTGTGATGTGTCTAATATGTTTGGAATCTACAGTATGACTTACCGCCAGTCAGATGGTTCGTAGTGTTCTGGAGATGTTGTCAGAGAGGACCGCTGCTCCAGCTCTGCTAGGGTGTAGGCCATCGGTGTGATAGAGCCTAGGACGCTCCCAGAAAACATTCCAGTTATCAACAAAGCGTAATTTCTGTTGTTGACACCAAGATTGTAACCATTCATTAAAAGCAAATAATCTACTGAACTTCTCGATTCCTCGCTGAAATGTGGGAAGCGGTCCAGATACGATGATCCTTGTCGTGGGTGATGTGCTGCGGACCTTCTCGACCAGGCTCCTGAAGTCCTTCTTTAGGATCTCCGTCTGCCTCAGCCTGGTGTCGTTCGTGCCGGCATGAAGAACCACAGCTCCAATGTTCCTCCTCAGGGCAGCAGGCACCTGTGCAGCAACATCAAGAACACGTGCACCAGGTAAACAGCGTGTGTGCACCTTAACTTTAGCCGTGGTAGCACGCACGTGACGAACGATGGAGTCTCCGATGACCAGGACGTTGTGTGCCGTCTCGCGGAGAGGAGCGAAGCGGTTTTGGGTCGAGATGTCGAAGACGGGTGGTGGTGGTGGAGGGGGAGAGGTCCTCGCCCGGGGCTTGGCGTGCTTCTTCCGCCGCTGCTGTATCCAGGGTCCGTGATGTCCCGGCGCCGGGGTGTAGGAACACTGGGCGGGATGCGTCCTTGGTGTGTTGGACCTGGGCAGAGAAACACGCGGGGTTGAGGTTGTAGGAGAATTCTCACGCCGAGAATTTACCTGGGACAGGTGAGCGTCGGTCTGCGTCGATTCCAGCGTGGCTTTCCGCTGCTGTAACCGGGCCAGCTTCACCTGTAGCTCACGGATCAGCTTCTCCACGGCCTCCACCTCCAAATCCACCGAGTGCAGCTCCAATGTCTCCTCACCTGCACTCAGAGGCAGAATCACAACCGACATGGTGTCTAAACACGGAAAATAATCGGTGTGAGGAAGCGAAAACAAACTTTACAAACAAACAAACAAACGTGATAGCCGGGCTAGCGATGCTAATGCTAATTAGCGATGCTAATGCCGGCTAAAAGCGGTGTGCTGCAAAACAATTAAAACTTAACGATATAACACGCGTTTCGAGTAAATATATTATAAGATACTTATCCGTTTTATGTACACTCTTCGTAAGGGGACGAAAAAGTTTAAAAGTTGGTCAGTATGGTGGAGCTCGGAAAAAAGCAGCTTCTCAGTGTCCTCGTACGGAGGAAGTCAAGCACTGTCGCCTTGCACCTCCAAGGTCCGGGTTCGATTCCTGGCCAGACTCGATTCCCGTCACTGTGTGCATGGAGTTTGCATGTTCTCCCCGTGTTTGGTGGGTTTCCTCCGGGTACTCCGGTTTCCTCCCACAGTCCAAAGACATGCAGGTTAGGCTAATTGCCGTTCCCAAATTGACCATAGTGTTTGTGTGTGTGTGTGTGTGTGCTCTGCGATGGATTGGCATGCTGTCCAGGGTGTACCCTGCCTCGTGCCCTGAGTCTCCTGGGATAGGCTCCAGGTCCGTACGACCCTAAATACAGGATAAAACGGTATAGAAGATGAATGAATGAATGAATGAATGTTTTTAATGATCCTTAACAAACTCAATTAAGAAGTGTGCAACAAAGCTCAATACTTTTTTCCTGTTCCAAGTTGCTGACATAACTCATTACAAAAACACAATCAAAGAAGGTATAAAAACTATTTTTGAAATTAAATATCAACCAGCATTATTATTAACACTATTTTACATACAGTATCTACATGGGCATGAACTCAATTACAGATGGGTGTTTCATTAGGACAAAACAATGGCAGGTGGACCTATTGTGTTTGCAAAATCATTCAAAATTGACGCAAAAAAGGCTGGCATTTATGCTTTTTACCATCCATTCAAGACGAAACAATGCAGAAAAGAAATCTCCTAGTAGCATGTTTTCTCAAAATGGAAATATCTAATTTTACTCTCAAGCTGTTAAGATATTCACTCTTTTTTATTATTATTATTTTTTTTTCTTTCATTTTCATGGTACTACACCATGATACTACTTTTCATCTGGCATCTATTTCATTTACATCAAAGATCATTTAAAGAACACATTAGAAGCTGATTTATTAGAGCTCTAATTTGCTTTATTAGAGATCTAGCAGGAGAAACGGTTTAGATACTAACTTGTAACAGCTGCGGTCTGGAAAGTTCCAGGAATTTATGACATTTACAAATGAATCATCTGATTGGTCATTGGTACACAAACTGTAACAGTGGCTTGACTTGGCACCGTGGAAATATCTAAGCAACACAGCCAAGACCTCACAAAAATGTGAATCTTCGCAAGTTCCTTTCTTTCTTATGAGGTTTTCTTAGTGACTGAAGATTTTCCTGGAAAAGGGACTGGGACACTTCTTTAGAAAATGGATGGCATCCTAAGGAAGAGAGATTCAACTTAAAACTTGGTTTACAACTTGGTCTTTCTGAAGGACAAGCATGTGAAGCATGTCTTCAAATTAACAATGTAACGAAAAGGGTACAACAAAAATCAAGTGAAAGTACTGGAATAGGCATTATAATGTCCTGGCTTGAGTCCCATAAAAGATTTGAGAACTACAAATAAAATGTGAATTTTGGATTTCCAGTGGTTTCACTGGATTTCTCCAGATACAGTAGATGAAGTTTATACAAAGCTAATTCACTTAAACTAACAGTTAATAGTCTGAGACTTGACACTTGGTGCTGTTGTAACTGCCCTGTGAAATTTCCCACAGTTCAAGCATAGCACTTAGAAATAATGACAGTAGTTCTGTTTAATGTCTGTAGATAAAAAAAAGTTTGATAAGCCCTTGACATGAGCTTTGCCAGATGTCAACTATAACCATGTTAACCATCATGCAAAGTGTAGGGCTGAAACTATACTGTAAGTGTTGAAAAAAGATTTTCTTTTGCATGTTTAATGGGGAGTGAAATGTGAGCAACTAGTAAATTAGTCATGTTCCATTCAGTACAGTATCAGACATTCCATCTCTGTAGGAAAGGGAATAAAAAAGTCAGTTGCATGTTTGCTTCAATTTTCATTACATTACTGTTGCTCCTGGTAAAGTGAAATCATCTTGGCTGTCCCAGTTAGTAACGTGACTGTGGTGAAAAAAGTATATAGAGTATGCAAATTGTTCATTTATACATATATTAGTTAAAAAGAAAAAGATGCTTTGCAGGCGGCACGGTGGTGTAGTGGTTAGCACTATCGCCTTGCACCTCCAGGGTCCGGGTTCGATTCCCCGGCCAGGCTCGATTCCCGTCTCTGTGTGCATGGAGTTTGCATGTTCTCCCTGTGCTTGGTGGGTTTCCTCCGGGTACTCCGGTTTCCTCCCACAGTCCAAAGATATGCAGGTTAGGCTAATTGGCGTTCCTAAATTGCCCGTAGTGTGTGATTGGGTGTGTGAGTGTGTGAGTGTGTGTATGTGTGTGTGCCCTGCGATGGATTGGCACCCTGTCCAGGGTGTACCCCGCCTAGTGCCCGAAGTCTCCTGGGATAGGCTCCAGGTCCCCCGCGACCCTGAACACAGGATTAAGCGGTATAGAAAATGAATGAATGAATGAAGATGCTTTGCATTACATCAGACATGTTTATGTGTTATTTAACGATTGACTTGATGGTGCTTATCTGTTTGGTGAGTCTGAAGGGTTGGAGGGTGAGTATGAAGGGTCCCTTCCTCTTTTCCCATTCCTAACTCAGCTTTTGTCCAAGTATCTACCATGCTCATGATTCTTCAGATTTCTCCTCTTCCACCTCCTCCATGTGATTCTAGAAGAATGGGACGGCTTTGATATATATATATAAGGCTAAATAGTTCCCAAGAACTACAGTAGCTAGATCAGCATCCATTCTGGTGTATTCAAAGTTTATTTACATACAGTACCTACTGTAAGTTAAAAATGTAAGGTAAATGTAAAAATGATTGTAACAAGCAAATTAGATTTATCAGGCATATACTGCTACACAATATTGCTAAAAGTATTCACTCATCTTCCTTCACATGCATATGAACTTGAGTAAAATCTAATTCTTAATCAATAGGGTTTAATATAATGTTGGCCCACCCTTTGCAGCCATTTATGTTATCATACAGTATGCAGAGAACAGATTATACAGTACATCATCCTGCAGGATGTGAATAAATGCTGCGTTAGATGCTATGTTAGTCAAATTCAATTCATGTTCATCTGTGATTGCAGTGTTTCTCGGCCGGTACAGTACAAGGTTTGGCAAATACACATAAATCTGTCTGGTTCCAAATCAAATCCCCTGTGGTCCTTTTCTAAGGACCAAATTCCTAGCACATACTTTAAAAACATCCCTACCCTAATGGAAAATCTCAGCCAAAAACCAAAAGCAGAGTCATCCCTGCCAAATACACATGCACGCACACACACACACACACACACACAGTGAAATGCAATGATAAGTGACAACACATCAAGATCAAGACCTCTTACTTATCTTCTAACAGGCTTCAGTTAGAAGAAGCCTAAGACTAGTCTTCAGTAATACTGTATTTGAGCTCAGGTAATATTTCAGATCAGAAACCATGTGTTTAGACAAGGAGGCGGATAATGCAAGATAAATCAGTCAACAGATCCCAGTAGAATTTGAAATGTACTTACAGTATGTACTGCAGTCACTTTGTGGCTAGACGGTTTGATTTTAAGAACTAATCAGTAAAGGAGAAGGTTGATGAAAAAATTACATGTGCTATTTTCTAAAAGTAAATGCTACAGCTTCTTCAGCAGAAATGAAAAAAAAAAAGAATCACAAAATGACATCAGATAAGTCTCATTGTAGAAAAAAAAGCATTTACTAATTGTATTTGCATTATGACTCAAAATCTTTCTAACCCTCTAATATTAACTTTATTAACAGCGCTGTTTAAGATATACTTCCTGACAACCCCCAACCCCACCACACCCCAAGCAGTCATCCTTTAGCTTTGATTACAGCACACAATGTGGTGGCACAATGTGTGAAAATGATTACTTATGCTTCCAGATGCACACTCTCACAATTTGAACCAAACTCCATAGAATAGATGTGATACCCTGGTCATTCAGTACAGTCAGGTCGTCAGCTGACTTCATTTTATTGCCGCATAACGTTGCTGATCCTAGACCTGACCAACTGAGGTAACCCCAGATCATAGCACTGCCTCCAGAGGTTTATACAGTGGCCACTATGCATGATGCTCTTATATTCACTATTAAACATAATAGAGGGGAAAACAGCTTGCTAATACAGGTTACAGCTCTGGGGAAGCTCTGTTCTATATCTTTTGCCAGATGGGGAAAAGGATGTACAAAGCAACTGGAAGCCAACTCGTCTAAAGGGGAATTATTAATCTTGGAATTGGGAATAATTCTATTATTTTTGTATATTAATTAATTCTGTGTTATATATATACATTGGGTGTGATGGTAAATATGTTTAAACTTACCATTTTGTACTTCCCCCTTCAATTTTTTTTTTAAACTTGTTTTGTTCTGAGGGGGCGGGACTTACACTATAAAAAAGAGCCCAGTATGCTGGGTCGGTTTACTTGGTGAGCGTGCAACTGTGGTGCCGTGAGCAATTATTTAGCGAAAATTTGTATATATGTATATATGTATGTATATTTATTTCTTTTTAAAAAATTCTCTGTTTTTGTTGTTGGTGAACCCTTCGCCTGACATCGGGCCGCAAAGACCCGTTGTCTCACAACTATCCACACACCACTCAACCAGATGTTGAACCTCCTCTCTGTAGTGTGTCTCATCATTTTCTCTTATCAGACCCACTATTGTGGTGTCATCAGCAAACTTCACTATGGTGTGAGAGGAGTGGATGGGAATGCAGGCATGAGGATGAAAAGAGCTGGACTAAGAGATCAGTAAAGATGTTGTCTATGACATGGGAAAAGACAAGCCTCTTAAAGCACTTTATAATAATTGGTGTCAGAGAAACTGGGTCATAGTCATTCTGACATTTTACTGTTCGATTTTTGTGCAAAGACTTCAGCTGGCAGCCTGGCACACTGTCTGGTCCTGCCGCTTTGTTGATGTCAAGCTTTCTTAGAGTGGATCTTAGCTGATGACATTCAACTGATGACACAAGTACAGTACCAGCTCCTCTATGGGTGGTGGTCTCTGAGTTTACACTCTGCTGGTGTGATTGTGCAAAAAACTGGTTCAGGGCGTCAGGAAGTGTGGCGTCATGGCTGGTCAGTAAGGTGCTGTTCTTATAGTGCATAAGCTCTTTGATGCCTCCACATGTTTCACAAGTAGCCCTCTATGGGTGGTGGTGCTCCACATGCTTCGGGGGTTGTTATTTTCAAAGTAGCCCTCTATGAGATACTGATATCTGTGCTCTGCTTCTTTAATGCCTTTCTTCAGTCCTCTTCGGGCATTACCGTAAGCTATCCTCTCCCCTGACTTGTAGGCAGCATTCCTCGCCCTAAGCAAAGATCACACATTCGTGTCAAGCCATGGTTTTTGGTTTGGGATCACCTTGTTGGTCTTGATGGTTAACACAGTATCTGCAGAAGGCTATGTAGGCCAAAACAGATTCCTCCAGATCTGCGCTAGCCAACAATTCCCAGTCTGTATTTTCAAAACAATCCCGCAGCAGTGAAGTAGACTCTTCACTCCAGATTTGGACAGCTGGTTTTGTTCAAGTGAAATTTCACCAAGTGTTTATATGATCTCCATTCATGATTTTTTTCTCGACTATGTCACTCGAGTCACTGCCAGATTTTTGCAATGTGATGATGGGTTCTTAACCCAGCTCCAGTAATTTCAAATCTCCTTAGTTGTTTTCTGTGCTCGATGCAGCCCAATACGCTGACCCTTCTGAAATGGCGACCTTATTTTGACCAGCAGTGTGTTATCATTAGTTCTGTTCTGGAACATTCTGTGTATGATGCATGAAAGATTATATCAAGTTATTTTTAATTTTTATTGGATTTCAGTGTCCTTTAACTCTGGGAAATGTTGCATGGATTTTATGTTATAATGATACAGACTGTTTACAAAGTCTGTGATGCTTATACTAACATTTATTAAGCCATGTAAAATTAAACACTTGTTGTATGAAAACTACTTTCCAAAATGAGATCAAAATGAAAACACACAGTGCATCAAACTGTGGTTTTTGCCCCTCAGCCAGTCTCTGTCCAAATGTACTGTGTCCAAGTCGTTCCACAAAATTGGGCTTTTTGGACTAGAGCGCAGCTCCTTAGGCCAGATTCTGCGCAACCTGGTGAATGAGAATGTAATCTGGCATTTAAAAGGGATGTATGTTTCAGGGAAATGGACATGCACTAGGACACCTTAGGCATACCAAAATGACCTGTTTTGCATGCTGCAGAATTCTGGGTGAAATAATCTCTTAAATGAGTAACATACTCATTTACCAGGATGTAGTTACTCTTGTATGAGTTATAAACAGAATAGTTTAAATGACAGCACATGCAGGTGAAAAAGAATTCGATAAACCGATATCTAAAAGGCAGAATATCTAAAAGAAACAAACCCTGAAAACTGAATTGAATACATGTAACATTTGTTCATAAATTTTTCCATATAATTATTATTATTATTTTTTTAATATTCCTTCCAAAAGCAAAATGAAAAAAAAAAAACACATAAAATGGTGAAAGAATGTCTGAAAAACCAGCAGGGAAAATATTACAAAAGAAATACATGGAGAGTGATTTTTAGGTAAAGGAGAGTTTCTCCCAGTCATTATTTTGCCCTAAGTGAAATTTGTCATATTTTCAATTTTGCCAAAAATCATAGGTTGATAAATAGCTTATCTTCCCGATCCTGAATAAAGACTGTTTTAATCCTTGTTTTATAGCATTGTTTTAATGTTTTTTTAATACTTGTTTTTATAGCATTGTTTTTAAACAGACTATCTGGTTACTGCAGTTGTGATAGAAAAGCTTGCATTTTCTTACTATAGAGTTATTTTAGGGGTAGCATTGAAGTAGAGACCTGCGCGGGACAGATTTTTCAGTCCCGGTCCCGCCTGCTCCTGCAAAAATCTATATTATTTTCTTCCGCTCCCGCCCGCAGTATTCAAGTTTTGTTGAGGTGGATTGATTGCTTCCCAATGCAAATGGCTGGAAGTACTTGATTCACCAGAGCACGCACGGGAAACACATTCACTCGAGAACCAAACCCAATTCAGCCTTAGCATGAACCGGAACACATTCAACAGGTCTCTCACACACACATACTCAACACACCTAAACTTGGCCGAAGCCATTAACCCAAACACATTTCCTCAACACGGTGACCACAGCAACCCGCCGCAAAGCATGACGGTCATCAGCCGCTGCCCCGCCCATGCCACAATACGTTTTTCTTTTTTACATTTTCCTGTTTTCCTTTAACAGTTTTTATTTTATTTAAAGCCTATAATCAAGTTATTTATGTTTTTATTTTATATTGTGTGGCGTGGGCGGGGCAGCGACTGACAACCGACCTGCTTTGTGGTGGGTTACTTCACCCTCTTGGGGAAATGTCTTTGGTCTAAATCAGATTAGGTCAAATGTTGAACATCAAAATGACGTCCAAGTTGGGTCATGGTTGGACGTCCAAATAGTGGACCTAGTTTGGACGTCAAAATGATGTAGAAAAAAAATAAGCCAGGTTGTTGAACGTCAAAATGACGTCCTAGTTGGGCCATGGTTGGACGTCCAAATAGTGGACCTAGTTTCGACGTCAAAATGACGTCGAAAAAAATAAGCCAGATTAGGTCGTCAAAATGACGTTAAAATGACGTCCAAGTTGGGTCATGGTTGGACGTCCAAATAGTGGAAGGATGATTGGGGTTTCTGCACTTCCCCAACTACTCTACTGCTATAACACCACTTCCCATCAAGTGACTGGGGAGTCTCCGTATTTTCTGATGTTTGTGCAAGAACCCCGACTGCCTGTCGATTTTCTGTTGGGTTGTGGCCAGGAGAAGGGTCCTGGTAGTGTTAATACCTGTTAGAGCATCAGACGAGACTGCAGGTGGCTTTCGAAGGGGCCCGCGAACAGTTACAGTTATCTGCTGAACGCCTTAAGGAAAGGTATGACTCTCGTGTCCGGGATGTACCCTTGGGTGTAGACCAGTTAGTCTATCTTCATAACTATGGTCTCAAGGGTCATCATAAGATTCAGGACTGTTGGAGCTCATTGGTGTACCAGGTGGTCAAGGCACCTGGGATAGGAGGTTCAGTTTACACCATTGCACCAGTAAATGATGTGAGTCGGGTAAAACATGTTCATCGCTTGCTGTTAAAGGCAAGAGTAGGGGGGGAATCCCCAGTGTCTTCCCCAGAGGATACGTCACCAGCTATCAACGAGCCGTTGCTGGAGGAGCCTTCCTCTTTTGTGGAAGTTGATCTGGTTCGGGTGGTACCAGAGACTCGGCCCACTGCCACTGAGTTACAGAGACAGGGCCGGGTTCTGGCAGGGCCCAGTTCGTTGGTGTTGGGGGTGGGTGCTGCGGTTGAGGACCCAGTGAACCCCGGACCATTAGGGCAGGGCGCTGTAAGTCAATCACCCATGATCAATCCTGGTCCTGTAGGTCCTTCTTATGGTGATGGGGCAGTGAGACGCACAAGGCGACCTACTGCCGGCCATCATTCCAATCTTTACCATCTTCCTAGGGCCGTGGGGAGGGTGGTAAGTGTTGAGGCTGTTGATGCCTCGTCTGATGCTATGTCTGCACTGTTCAGGCCTTGGGCTTAAGATTAATTGGGTAATCGTCGGGCTGACGATTCAAGAGCTGTGGGTAGATTGTGTCGATTGTGGCAATGCGGGCAATGAGGTTTCCCATTGGCTCACAGGTAGGTGATTTGTCACCCATAGTAGCCTATTAGAATGGTTCCCGATAGTACTTAAGGCTCGATTTTATCTTACCTGGCATTCGTCACGACTGGGACCGCCTTCACAGTGTGCGCATGCACAGAAGGTGTGTGAGTATTACTTGTAGCCATGCGGCTAATGAAGAGGTGGGCATGTACCTTAAAATGCTAATGTTCTATTTTTCCAGTAGTGTGCACGTTGGCTAATCGATATCTGGTTGAGTCGGACTGTCCACTCGTTGTCGGATAGGTATATGCTCCTTACATGCGTGTTCTGCCGTTGGGTGATGCTAACCGGCGTTTGTTTACCATTTAGCCGTGAAGCTTTCTTTGTGCCTGTGTTATCCTGCATGGTTCGTCGCGAGCTGTGAGCGGCGCTACAACTCGCATGGCGTAACGATTCGTCTGGGTAAGTGAGTTTAATTTTCTCTGGCTTATAGAAACGACATGATTTAGTCTTGGCTGTCTTTTTTTTGTGAGCTACGGATGTCTGACGTAGTGCTGGTGAGTCCCGTATGGGCGTAAATTTTATCTGGTTTTTGTGATTTTTACTTACTCTTACTGAACAAAAGGTACCCATCTGAATATAATGGTCAATTTCTGTAGTAGATTTGAGAAGTGCTTGCCTAGGAATTTAAGCTATACATAGGATGGGGAATCTTACAGTACGTGCAAAAGCAGACCATATAAGGCCTCCTGGAAAGTGCTTGCCCAGGAAGGTGAGGTATACATAGAACGGGTGAATTTAAAGAAACCCAGCTGTTGTGGGACATCACTGTATACTGAATAAGCTTCACTGTATGGAATTGGTATTTAAAGGAAGACCAGACCAGAGATCGGTGTGATTCTGCAGTCTCCCCCGGCCGTTATTGCATGATAATAAAGGTTGTTATCTTTTGAAACCAAAGCCTGAGTCTCCAATTAATTTCCACGACAATGGCGGAAGTAATGGTCCTCTGCCTTGACTGAGAACAGCACTGCTGTTTCTTCTCCTGTTTTTCTCCTTCGTTTGTTGTCATGGGTTATTTGTTCTTTTTTTATTTTTATTTTATTTGCCGTGATGGTATTAGTGGTTCGGAGGTGCCCTGCTATTGTTTGAATGCCAGTTTGGGCTTCCAGTTTTCTGCATTTGAGTGTATTGTGGAGAATGTCGTAATATAGCTTTAGGAGAACTCCGAACTTTAGGTGATAACTTCGGTGAGCTGTCCGAGCTACATTATTTGGTATTTGTTTTGTTTTTTTTCTTCTTTTTTTGTTGTTGTTTGTTTAAATTGTTATACATGTTTTTGTTTTCTGTCTTTTTGTTTTTCTGTGTTTAAGGCAACGAGAACTTTGTTCTCTTTATTTTTTTGCCTTCTTTATATATTGTGTCTCTTTGGTTAATTTGGGTGTTTGGTTTATTGTGTTATTTCGTGTTCGTTCATCTCGGGCACTGTTGGGCTGGGAGGCTAGCTAGCTCAGAGTACTGGGGGGTAGTATAATTGTGTGGAGTGCAGTGCAGCTTGTGTTCACGTTTCACTTTGTGTGAGTGTGTAGATGTGTGTGAGGTGCACCTGTGAGGCCGGTACCTCCTTTAATCTGCCCTTGCCGCTGAGAAGCCTGTGCCCGAAATTTTGTTTCTATTTGTCTGTATTGTTTTATTACATTTTTTTTTTTTGTTGTGTGAGTACACGTGTCCTTTTTTTGATAGTATGTGACGGCTATTTGATATCTAGCATTGTATGCTACGGAATGTTTTCATTTGTTTTATGGTGAATTATAGTAAAGTTTTGTACATTTGTATCCTTGTCTCTCGCTCATTCAGCCTAACGAACCTCTGTTCCTTATTGGTGTTATTTCTCTGGTTAACCTCGGGGTGCCGTAATCGGGTCTGACAAACTTTATATTCATGTACCCTACCACGGCGCTGCCACATTCGTTTATGTCTCATTTTAACAACAGTAACATTACTTTAACTCTAAAGTAAACTGAGCTAGTGTCATACACACTCAATCTGCGCCCGGCACTAGGACCCGGAAGTAAGACGGGCGCAAAACCAGGAAGTATAAAAGAGGTAAACAAACGATGGCTTACCGCTCAGTCATTGAGTTCGGCCCATGTCAGCTCCAGTTGTCGTTTCAGCAAACCGTGAGTACTCACATGTTGGTTCCGTTGTCTTTTGCTATTGTGTGTGTATCTACAGGACGCGAGTTAAATTTGTGTTTTTCCCTTGCTCCGTTTTTGTGAGAGTCCTTAGACTAAATTGCGTGGCTATCCTGCCTACTCGCTTCTTTCCGCGTTTGGGTTTATCCTCCACGCTACATTGGGCTAACCGCTAAAGCTACGTCTTCTGGTCACCTCAGGTTAGTCCATCTTGACAGCTAGTCTGTCTGAGTGTGTTTTCACATTTCATATGAAGTTTGACGCAATGGATTTAATGTTATAAATTTTCTCCTCACATTCTTAGCACGCTTCAATTCTTCTGTTACAATGTACATTGCACAAAACATCACCTGTCGAGGCATGGTTGTGGTATTTGGCAGCTAGAAATCAGGTTGTGAGTATGTAGGATGTCCAGGTTATCCGACAGATACTTGAACAGATTGATATCTAGGGAATTTGGAGGCCGAGTCAATACCTGGAATTCTTGGTAAGTCATTGAGTTTTTTTTTTAATCAAAACAAGTGTATTCTACTCTCTTCCTCGTGTATCTGATATTAACGTGCTAACTCTCTCATGTCCTCTTTCTCATTTTCTCTCACTCTCTCTCGCTGTCTTTCTCTCTCGCTCTATGAGCTAACACTTCCTGGTTTATGTATGTGGTACATGTCAAAGTAACGTCCACGTAAATGCCAGGATCCAAGATTTCTCATTCGAACATTGCTCAGTGAATCATACTGTACCTCCTCTACCAGCTTCCCATAGTGTATCCTAGTACCACCTAATCTCAAGGTTCGCAAAACACAAATCTAAAAAATCTTCTACCTCCTTCCTTCTATGGTCTAGTTCTGATTCTCACATGCTTTTGGTAGGGGACAGGGGTCAGCACTATAAAACATATTAGAGGGGAAAACAGCTTGCCTTAATACAGGCTACAGCTCTGGGGAAGAAGCTGTTCCACAATGTGTGTCTTGATTGTTCTATATCTTTTGGCCGATGAGAAAAAGGATGCGCAAAGCAACCCAGAAGCCGACTCATCCATTGTTTGTCTAAAGGGGAATTATGAATCTTCGTGGTTGGATTGTGATGTCTATTTCTGTTATTTTTGTATATTAATTCATTCTGTGTTGTCTAAACAAAGGAGCATACGGTAGAGTGGATGTTGTGTCATATATACAGGTCCTTCTAAAAAAATTAGCATATTGTGATAAAGTTCATTATTTTCTGTAATGTACTGATAAACATGAGACTTTCATATACTTTAGATTCATTACACACAACTGAAGTAGTTCAAGCCTTTTATTGTTTTAATATTGATGATTGTGGCATACAGCTCATGAAAACCCAAAATCCTTATCTCAAAAAATTTGTACTGTATATCATGAAAAGACACTTTACTGTTTGATTTTTGTGCAAAGACTTCAGTTGGCAGTCTGGCACCCTGTCTGGTCCTGGATCTTGATGACACAAGTCTGATCTGATCTGATGACACAAGTACCAGCTCCTCTATGGGTGGTGGTCTCTGAGTTTACACTCTGCTGGTGTGATGGTTAAAGTGTGCAAAAAACTGGTTCAGGGCGTCAGGAAGTGTGGCGTCATGGCTGGTCAGTAAGCTGTTGTTCTTATAGTGCATAAGCTCTTTGATGACTCCACATGCTTCACAAGTAGCCCTCTATGGGTGGTGGTGCTCCACATGCTTCGGGGGTTGTTATTTTCAAAGTAGCCCTCTATGAGATACTGATATCTGTGCTCGGCTTCTTTAATGCCTTTCTTCAGTCCTCTTCGGGCATTACTGTAAGATATCCTCTCCCCTGACTTGTAGGCAGCATTCCTCGCCCTAAGCAAAGATCACACATTCGTGTCAAGCCATGGTTTTTGGTTTGGGATCACCTTGTTGGTCTTGATGGTTAACACAGTATCTGCAGAAGGCTATGTAGGCCAAAACAGATTCCTCCAGATCTGCGCTAGCCAACAATTCCCAGTCTGTATCTTCAAAACAATCCCGCAACTGTGACGTAGACTCTTCACTCCAGATTTGGACAGCTGGTTTTGTTCAAGTGAAATTTCAATCATTCATGATTTTTTTCTCGACTATGTCACTCGCACAAAGTCACTGCCAGATTTTTGCAATGTGATGATGGGTTCTTAACCCAGCTCCAGTAATTTCAAATCTCCTTAGTTATTTTCTGTGCTCGATGCAGCCCAATACGCTGACCCTTCTGAAATGGCGACCTTATTTTGACCAGCAGTGTGTTATCATTAGTTCTGTTCTGGAACATTCTGTGTATGATGCATGAAATGTATTTTAGCATGAAAGACTATATCAAGTTCTTTTTTATTTATATTCGATTTCAATGTCCCTTAACTCTGGGAAATGTTGCATGGATTTTATGTTATAATGATACAGACTGTTTACAAAGTCTGTGATGCTTATACTAACATTTATTAAGCCATGTGAAATTAAACACTTTAACTGTTGTATGAAAACTACTTTCCCATCATTTTGATTTATGCCTTGGAGTGGCTTCCAAAATGAGATTTTTATTTAAGTCAAAAACAACAAACAGAATTCTGGGTGAAATAATCTCTTAACACTAACATACTCATTTACCAGGATGTAGTTACTCTTGTACGAGTTGTAAAAAGAATAGTTTAAATGACAGCACATGAAGAAGAATTTGATAAACCGATATCTAAAAGGTAGAATATCTAACAGGGAAATATAATACAAAAGAAATACATGGAGAGTGATTTTTAGGTAAAGGAGAGTTTCTCCCAGCCATTATTTTGACTAAAACCTTTAAGAGATATTCTTAAAATTATAAATGCATCATAATATTTAGAAACATTTTCTTTATTTTGAGTTACTGAGTACAATTTATATTCCCGCAGTGCAGTGATATAGTCTCCCCTGCTTGCTCAACATGTTCTCTGCACACGCGCTCTCGACTTTACCTGCACGCGCGTGCAACATTTATTTTCTGTGCGCGCTCGACTCTGCCTGTACGCCAGTGGTGGCTGCTCTAAGACTACAAAGGAAGCGCAGCTTCCTCTACTATGTCAGAAAATAAATGCTCATATATGCACTGTCGTATTTATATTGGTTTCAATAAAAGCGCGCTAGAACTCGTTCAACTTCATGACTAGCTCGTTCAGAATCCGGTATTTATTCGATTTATGCGATTGTTTGACGCAATTTTCTTGTCATGCATTTCCGTGCAGCACAGCGCATTAAACCCTCCCCCTGAAGCCCAGCTTCACTGGTGCGCTATGGGGAAGCACAGACTAGCTTTTTTCACAGCAGAAAAGCTGGACGGTAATTGGATAAATGCACCAAACTCGTCACTTCCAGGGAAGCTGAGCATCTCTGAGAATGAATGGAGCAGTGGGCGGGACAGAACGCTGGGCTGCTGCATGATTGGAGGAGCTGTTTAAAGGGCGGAACCCCTTTTTGATTGATAGCATGTCTTAAGCATACATCAGCGCTACAGACAGACAGGCTGTACTCAGCCCCCCTAAAAATTCTCCATAAACTTCACACAAATTGCTGGTCCCCCATCATCGTCCCCTTTAAATTTCATATGAAAGTGTCGGCAGACTTCAGCTCCTTCGGCTCCTCCCTGTCTTTCAGCGGGTCTTCAATTCACTATCACAGAGGCAGGATTAAGGCAAGGTGTGTGTTTTCCGATAAATTGTTATATCTAAATCAGTGCAGTCCTTTCTCATAAATATAGTTTACAAAATGTCATGAGGGATTAATCGGTTAAATCTTCACTGTGTTCACCCTCATCACACCACCTGTTTCCTCTAGTGAACATGAAGCCCTTAATACAGACTCTATGAACCTACACTCTGTAAGGGTTAACCCCTAGAGGGCTCCAGAACGCCCGTTTGTTTGAGTTTGTTTGTAGTTTGCTTTGGTTCTTTACACTTCAGTTCCCAGTTGGCACCTCGGTCACGTGACGTAGAAGCTCACCTGAACCGAGGGAAGGTAATTATGTCTAGTTAAGTTTTGTTGTTATAAATAGCCTGGCTGAACTCCAGTCAGGCGTCTATCTTTAGTTCAGTGAGAAGTTTGTGTTGGGATTTATTTTATGTTCTGTTGTCAAAATAAAGACCGTGATTTGAACCACCAGCACGCTGCCTCCGCATTCATGCCACGCATACACACCCAACAGAAACGTGACAGAAAATAGACCGTCCAAGTGGCATGGCGGAGGATTTCCCCCTAAACAATTTTTTGGGGGGGCGCAACCACGATCTCGCCCGAGCTGGCGGACTGGCTGGAAGAGAGCGAGGAGGACATGTATCGCGGCTGGAAATACAGCTTGCTGCAGGAGGATTTGTTGGAGGACAGCGAGGAGCACGGCGAGACAGAGGTCTGGCAAGGTTGGGGAGACTGCAGGTACGCTGAGGAGGCGCACATGCAGGAGAGAAGCGTGACACAGAGTGAGAGGATGCCGCGGCAAAGCCGGGAAGGCTGCAGACTCGTCATCCGGCACACACCGTCGAGAGGTGTAGCGGCCGGGGGAGAGACGGGAGGTTTCTACAGGCAGTGGGCGAGACAGAACGAGGAGCGCATTCAAGACCTGCGGGAGCAGGTGCTTCAGCTCCAGCAGTTGCTCGTCCAGGTTCGGGAGAGCCAAGCTGTAGTCCCGGAAGATCTCCCTCTCTCGGATCTGGACGTCGCGCTCCTCCCCTCGCCACGGCCTGAACTCGTCATGGAGGACTGTGCGCTGCAGAACGGCGACGAGGACGCTTTTACTCCACTCCCGCCGCCTCAGCTCAGCGTGGAGGACTACGCACCACTGCTGTATGGCGACAAGGACACATTTCCTCCACCTCCCCCGCCTCTGCTCGAAGTGGAGGATTACGCGCCGCCGCTGAGCAGTGAGAGCGACGCGTTTCGTCCTCCGCCGCCTCTGGTGCTCGACGCGGAGGATTACATACTGGCACTGGACAGCGAGCGAGCTCTTCAGCCGCCGCCGAACCTTGCTGCCGCTCTGACACTGGAGAGCATTGTCCTTCCGCCGCCTCCCGGCTTCGAAGACGAAGCTCAGCCTCTGAGCACCTCTCCAGCGCTGCAGGCGCCGAGCCCCTCTCCATCGCTGCAGCCGCCGAGCACCTCTCCAGTGCTGCAGCCGCCGAGCACCTCTCCAGCGCTGCAGCCGCCGAGCACCTCTCCAGCGCTGCAGCCGCCGAGCACCTCTCCAGCGCTGCAGCCGCCGAGCACCTCTCCAGCGCTGCAGCCGCCGAGCACGCCTCCAGCGCCGTCACCCAGCCTCCAGGTCGGGAGGAGGAAGGTAGAACGTTGGGGTGGGAGTCCGGGACCTCCGGTGATGCTCCGGAGGAGCATTTTTGAAGGGGAGATGATGTAAGGGTTAACCCCTAGAGGGCTCCAGAACGCCCGTTTGTTTGAGTTTGTTTGTAGTTTCCTTTGGTTCTTTACACTTCAGTTCCCAGTTGGCACCTCGGTCAGGTGACGTAGAAGCTCACCTGAACCGAGGGAAGGTAATTATGTTTAGTTAAGTTTTGTTGTTATAAATAGCCTGGCTGAACTCCAGTCAGGCGTCTATCTTTAGTTCAGTGAGAAGTTTGTGTTGGGATTTATTTTATGTTCTGTTGTCAAAATAAAGACCGCTGCCTCCGCATTCATGCCACGCACACACACCCGACAGAAACGTGACACAGTCTACTTTATAAAACAATCATGCCGCTGCTGTTTTAATTGGAAAACCTAATTGTCTATATAAAACATTACACAGTGCAATGTGGCATTAACTACTATAGTTATGAACATAAATTATTAAAAATAGTGACAGATAGCATTCAGTGCCTCGTTTAACTGTATAGCAGTGTGATTTACAGAGATAGAAAAATCCTTTTTTTTTTGTAATAAATATTGTATTAAATAATGTCCCAAATCGTAAAATACATTTATTAGCCTTAGAGTAGGGTTTTTGTAACTTTGATTAAAAAAAGTTACTTTTTTAAATGAATAGAAACAAACAAACAAAAAAGATTTATATTAAAATTATGCTTTTTAAAAATTGCATTAAAACAATGTTTGTCTATATTAATGAATTTGAATAAATAGCCTAGTAGCTATGACATGTTAAAGAGTTTAACAGAGAACCTACTGTCTTATTTATGTAAAACACTAATTTAAACAAGATAACATGATAAAAGTTTTAATATTTATATTTAACTGTAGATGGAAGGTTTTTCAAGTCACATGAATAAAAAGTTGTTCTATTCTTACCTGCTGCTCATTTGGAGACCGACTCCCATGTGACTTGAAAAACCTTCCATCTACAGTTCAGTTCTACAGTTCAGTTCTCTGAAAGCGCAGCAGCCTCTCAGGCACATTAACACTGTGTCCCCAACATTGATTGAAGTCATTGTATCAGAAACTCTTTCACATTTTTTATGTCTGCCTGTTTCCAACAAAAAGCAGCAGTGTTGTAAAAGAATGAACAGATAAATGTTTGACACTATTGGCACTCAAACAGTTTATTCCATTGTCCAGCCTCATAGGTGTGTTGTTTATATTGCTAATCAATGTAAGTTTAAAGTTATATTGCTGTTTTCTGGTTATATTTTTTGATTGTACCTGTACATAGAAAAAGGTTTATACGGTAAACAGCATGTGTGATCAAGAAGACTCATTTGAGTACTGATTCTGTGTTAAACATCTATGGAGCTGAGCCCCCCTTACCTGAAAATCCTAGAAACGCCCCTGGCTACAGAGATTCGAGTTCAGTCCCATGCGGATTTGCAGGTGATTTTTTTATGATGAAAAATGTAATTATAATAAAAAAATTATGATGAAGGCCTAATATGAGATTCCCCTGTTTCAAAAGCTAGCAGCTGCCACTGCTGTACGCTCACTCAACTTTGTCCAGTGTTACAAAACTGCCACAAAACTAGCCAATCACAGACATCCACACACTACTTCTGATTGCCTGTTCCTTCTCTATCAGTTGGCAATATCGACCGCATAACACATACTATAACTTGTATAGTGCTTTTAAAATGGTCATTGTCTCAAAGCAGCTTTAAAAAATCAAAAGTGATAAGAAATGATAAGAAATTAAAATTATATTATTATCTATAATTATATACAAATGAAAAGAAATTATATAAGGGAAGCAATGTAAATAGAGTTGTATTTATTTATAAATATTATAAACAAATATTATAGTATTTATTTTTTATTTAATAACAAGGGGAGCGACCAGGAGAGACATTGCACGCGCATAGAGTGCTTTGTCTGCTCTCAAAATGTCAAACCGCGCGCTCAGAATTGTGGCAGGAATATAACGCCATAATATAATGCCATATTATGCTATAGCCAATTAGCCTAATCTGCATGTCTTTGGGCTGTAGGAGGAAACCGGAGTCCCTGGAGAAAATTTTAATTACACTTTGGGCAATTTGAATTGTGGGATATGGGTGTGCCATCAAGAAAGGGGAAAAAAAATCTTTTGTGAGAACCTGGTCAGTCAGTATGTTAATGTTATTTTTCCTTTAGCAAATTTAGGTGTTTTTCTTCCCTGATAAATCTCACCAACAAGTGGTTTTCTAATAGATGACATACAGCTGTTTAGTCCCAATCTTCTAAACATAAGTTACGTTCTAACATAACTGTGATTTCTACTCTTAGTCTCTTTGATGCATCTTAATGCATTTTATATATATATATATATATTTTATTTATTTATTTATTTATTTTTTTAAATAAATTTTTTAGTGGATAGTGTATGTGACTGTTATATCAAGTCAGGTATTAAGTTTAAATCACACAGGATAGTTTTGCTCTATGTGAAAATTGTCATATTTTCAATTTTGCCTAAAATTATAGGTTGATAAATACCTTATCTTTCCGATCCTGAATTAAGAAAGTTTTAATCCTTGTTTTATAGCATTGTTTTTATGTTTTTTTTATCCTTGTTTTTATAGCATTATTTTATAGCATTGTTTTTAACCAGACTATCTGGTTACTGCAGTTGTGATAGAAAAGCTTGCATGTTCTTACTATAGAGTTATTTTAGGGGTAGCATGGAAGTCTCATCAAAATGAGACTGCAGGTTCCCACGTTCTTACTATGTCACCAAATCCTCATGTAAATATTTAAAAAAATAAATAGGATTTTAATGTTTTTATAAAAGCCTTATAAAAATGAATAAATAGGTTGTGTGTTTAATAATTATGACATGAATATTGTACATCATGGGGGTGGGGGGGAAGCTAAACTTTGTTTATGTCTCATTAACAACCGTAATATTACTCTAAAGTAAACTAATCTGTCTGGTTGTGTTTTCAGATTTCCTATGAAGTTGGATTTAATGTCATCAATTTTCTCCTCACATTCTTAACACATGCTTCTGATACAATGTACATTGCACAAAACATCATGACCTGTCGAGGCATGGTTGTGGTATTTGGCAGCGAGAATTCAGGTTGTGAGTATGTAGGATGTCCAGGTTATCCAACAGATGCTTGACCAGATTGATATCTAGGGAATTTGGAGGCCAAGCCAACTGGAATTATTTGCAAGTCATTGTAAGAGTTTTTTTTAATATACAAAATTAGTTAATTCTACTCACGTCCTCGTGTATCTGATATTAATGTGCTAACTCTCTCATGTTCTCTTTTTCTAGTGCCACCTAATCTCAAGGTTAGCAACACACAATGTAAAAAATCTTCTACCTCCTTCTTCTGTGGTCTAGTTCTGATTCTCACATGCTTTTGGTAGGGGACAGGGGTCAGCATGGGGACATGGGTGTTTTGCTCCTTGTTTTTTTTTTTTTTTTTTTTTAAATCATAGCCAGTATTACTTTTTTAAGCAACTGCTACAGTAGCTCCGAAATGCATTAATGAGCCTTGGTGGCCCATGTTCTTGTCACACCTCACTTGTTGTCCTTACTTGGACCACTTTTGGTGGTTACTAAAAATTGCATACTGGGAACAGTGTACAAGTGTACATTTTGGAGATACCCTGACCCATCACAATCTGTCCTTACGCTTGCCCATTTTAGCTGCTTTCAACAAATTACTTTGAGAGCAACCTAATATATTCCATCCATTGGAAGGTGCCTGTAAAAGCCATATCACACTTGTTATGTAAGATGGATCTGCAGAATGTGTTGTTGTTCATTCATTCATTCATCTTCTATACCGCTTTATCCTGTATTTAGTGTCGCGGGGACCTGGAGCCTATCCCAGGAGACTCAGGGCACGAGGCAGGGTACACCCTGGACAGCGTGTTTATTTTATTTTATTTGTTTTAATTCATTTCATTCTACCTTATTCCATTCATTAGTTAAGAATTAAGCATTAAGTTTATTACATAAGCCATAAGCTCTGAATGTGTTAGTTAAGCATCCATTTTGACAATTGTGAGTTGGTCTGTGATGTCATTCCACTATTACATATATTTGTATGACTATCGTATGATAGAAAGTTCAGTTTAGATGCGGAAGGCTACGGAAACACAAGCTTTTGACCGTAAGCTAAACGCAACGAGATAGATATAATGAAGCTGTCGTTATAAGGCAACATTGAACCATTCGATACAGCAACAGGTGTTGTAACCACAGTGGCTTTACTCAAGACGACTGTATGAAGTGTTGGATCTTTGATGCTGAAAATAAAATACCAAGACAAAGAAATCATCGGACTTCCGTTCTTGTGAGTAAATGATCAAAACAAAGCTACGCGGCAAAACTAGTGAAATAACATGACCGCATCTACAGTACAGTGCCATTATAACAAAATAACCAATTAATTAACCTGTCCGTGGCTATTATGTTATAGCTGTGAATGTATTAAGGTAGTTGTGGTTGCTTTTTGATACCATCATGGTGGTGTGCAAAAGTATTTTGAAAGCAAATGACAGGAAATTTGTTGAAGAAATGATTCAAGTGAAAGAAGTGGAATTTTTCAATAGGAGTAAAAGATCAAAAGCATACCAAACTGTGTTGGAAAGAATACTTTGCCTGAAAAACATAACATTCATATGGTCCAAAATAATATGCAAATTTTGGCGGAGACATTGAATATTCTTTGTTGCTTCATTGTGCTTTACTTGTTTTGTTAAAAAGTAATTAAAAAGAAATGTTGTCCAGAATCTACAGTATTTTGGGGGAAATGTTTTTATTTTATTTTTTTCAACTTTGCGTTTCCAGTAACATTGTTCAAAAGAAACACCACATGGTGTTGGCAAGTTTTCTAACGCTGTAAATTCACACATTTGAAAGTGTGCTTAAGTGTACGAATACTTCTGGAAGGCTATTGTTAATAGATACATTAATTGCTTATCATTAACCAGGATTATATAAGATGCCCACTTGAACATTTTGAACAGGCTTACCTGATCCTGAATCCAAGGTGTATTTTCCATTAAAAACATCAATCAGGAACATAATGCAAGGATCATGAATGAAATGTAATAACTGTTATTTATTACTGTTGTTGTCAGTATAAAGAAAAACAAATTAGCCAAACATAGACTCTACACCTACAGATATAATTCATATCCCATATAGTCGGTTATGAGACTGGTTTAATACCAGCATGGACATTGAATATACAAGAATATAGAGACTGCAGTGAATTTAGTATTGATGTGAATGTATGATGGCAAAAGTGATACATTATTTTTATCCATTATATTCAGACAATCCATGTCATGAAAGAAACAGGTAATGTATACAGTTTAAGTAGCCTATTGTAATCTACACATATTCTGTATATACATTGTAGTACATATACAGTATACTATATGTGTAATGTAGGATCTTTATTATATTGAAGTATTATAATGTAAAATGATCTGTAGTAATCACTGAAAAGATGAAGATTATGTCAGGATATGAAGACAGATATAACAGATTTGGATAGAGACAGATTAATTTACCAACAAGGTATGAACTCTATCTTTCTGCACTAGTGGCTTAATAAAACCTCATTTCTGCCTTAAGGGATGCTGTAGTGATTGATATTGCAATCCTTCTCTGGTAGACCTCCATTGCAACCTCCTTGCAAAGATGTCTTGCCTGACCTTTGTCTACTCTCTTATGCCCCTACAGTATTCCTCATGAAAAGCCTTCTGATTTTTCTCTTCAATTCTTAGATTCAAGGAACTGGACTCTGAAACCACTGTCTGGTTTGGGGTCAAGGGTGACCTGGTTGTTAAGCACATGCAGGTACTGTTTAGGTTCTACCACTGAACAAAGGCTTCCATATTCTCCATTATTCTCCCATTTGAAGAGGAAGCTCTTGCTGAAATGGTTGAACTCACTCTTTGGCTGTATCTGCAAAGGTAGAAAGGAAAATGGCATTTAAAATCAAAGATTAACTAGAAACCTGAACCAAAATGAATTGACAAAATTCAACAAAATGCTAAACAAAAGTCTTCATAATAAACAGGACAGGTCAAGACAATTTAAAAAATAAAATTAGAGAAGAGAAAATTAACAGGGGTCCATCCAGGGTCTCCGAGTGGCGCAGTGGGAAAGTGCTCGCCCTATCATCTGGAGATCACTGGTTCGATCCCCGGGTGATGCTGTAACCTCTCACAGCCGGAGGCCTCGATAGAGCTAAATTGGCCAAGCTCTCTCAGCGGGGAGGGATGAGAGGTATTAGTGCTCCCACATTAATTGCATGGCTCTCCATTCAGAGCCAATCTGTGGGCTCGCGCACGCGAAGGGAGCGGATAACGCTGGCCTCGAGTGTGTTACAACGGCCCCAACGGTGCGTGAGCGAGCAGTTTGAAAAAGAAGAGGTCGACTGGTGTCATGTGGCAGCCCCCGGCCCTCCTGGCTGAATGGTAGTAAGTAGCCTTAATGTGGGAGCCCCCTAGTGACGGGAGGGAATTGGACACGACTAGATTAGGGAGAAATCGGGGAAAAATAATTGGACAGGACTAAATAAAAACAGGGGTCCATCCACAAATGGATGCTGTGCCTCCTCTAGCCAATGCTACCATTCCCTCGACACCAGCTTAATAAGAGTTCTCAAGTGCTGCCATCATAATTTCTCAGCAGTTAGTTCGCCTTATTCTTTCTTGAGAAGGAAAATTCTGAGACTGGAGAATGAGCTGCGGAACATAGGCTGGTCACAGACCGGTCTGCTCCTACAGTACCACCATAAAAGTGTTGCAGCATTCTTAGGGCTCAGAATTTTTTGCCGGGAGTTGAGTACAATTGAGTACAATTGTTTTCCCCTTCCCCCACCTTGTCCTGACTTAGCACCCGCTCTGACCCTATGATGTAATTTCGGAATGCCCCATTGGAAATGTATAAATTTGATTTCTCCCCTTGACATAAAGCTGGTATTCATAGACGCACTACAGTACCATCTTGAAATAACAAATGTGTGTGGGAATATCTGGTGAGTAAATCTTTGATTTAAGCTATGACAAACTTTCAGAGCATGTGAATGTGTTGTTCAGCAGGCATTGGAGTACTGCATGAACCAAAAAGAGCTCATTTGTCAGCACATAGTACTTTATTAGTTACAAAAGTAGTTACCATGCTAAACATCATTTTCCACTTATCAACCTCTCAGCTGATCTGAGATAGCAGAGACCAGTAGCAGAATGGTCATCACAACCTACTTCAGGCAGTAGAAATCACATGCCCAGCTATTTACTTTCTGTTTTTAAGCTGTGGAGGCTTTGAGTTTGCATCCACAGAAACCCTCAGCATGTGGGTGAACTTGGTAGAGATCGTGACCAAGGATGGTGCTGTTCTGTGAATAAGGTGCACAGACTTGCAGTGTCATCAGGTGAGTTACTGGGTCATTACTGATGTATACACCTTGTAGGATATGTGGAAGCGATTGAAGTGCCGGCAATGGTGTTTTCAATGTAGTTGGCAGTGGCATTTAAGTCAATTACCACTGGAGTCAATCAACACAGGTGTTTATGTTATTGTTACTCAAAAAACTGTTGCAAGTGGTGGGAACGACTCGCTCCAACACAGACTTTGAAGCCATGGACAATGGCTTTGAGATGTACAGGGCACCATTATGGTGGGGGCTGCAATGCTGCTCCTGTCATCATTACTGGTGCTCACACTCATCCATCTTGAACAGAGAGATGTGCTTTTGGATCTGGTGTGAGACTGGCTCACATGACTCTTCGACTCTTGAGCAGTATGTCAAGAAGCATTGGCTTGCCAATCATTTGGTGGTTCAGCAAGAAGAAGAGCTTCTTGGGGGTCACATTCTTGTTTCCCTATGAATGCACTGCTATAGACTATTCAGAGGCATGTCAGTGGAGTATGGAGGTATGTAATCGATTTCCAAGTGTTCCAAAGCATGACTTGTGAAGTACAGCAAGAAATGCAGCATTAAAACTTTGCATTGTGCTGGTTGTCTGGATTATTTATTGCTTCAGTTGAGCTGACAAGGAGACTTGGAGCTGACCCATCAAAGCAGGAAGCTGCTCCAGCCATTGCTTACTGATAATGCACCCTTGGTCTGCCAGCACTTTGTGCTCAAAATATTCTGCTCGATCCAGAAATTCCAGCATTCTGTCAATGTCATTTTATCCACACAATCAAAAGGAAACACAGGAAGCAAAATTAGAAATGTTAAACTTTAACTGAGCAATGTAGAAACAGGAGCTTACATAGGTGTACTTCACTACAAGTATGTTATTGTGTAAAGTCCTTGGTTGAACTGTTGGAAATGAGGAATAAAACATTGCAGGGCAAGCTGTTTCATAAAAACAAGGGTTAGGTGAAGAAACTACCTTTAGGCACATTTGTTTCTTGGAGTCTTTCGCCACTACGGGAAAATACATCTTTTTACGCAGCTCAAAGCCGAATGCCATGTAGACGCATTTTCCTCGTAAACTGGGCACCCTGTATACAGTCACTGCACCATAGAGAGATGTGTAAGTTCTAATTGTAATTCACATTACAAACAGCAGATATAACTGTATATATGTCAGAAAACAAAAAGTTTTTAAAAATGGGCAATTAATATCTTATTGCACTTACAGTTTGTTTTTCTTCTCTGTGAAGGTTTAACAACTATTTGATGATCTTGCCTTTTTCTTACTGGCTCAATGTCGGCAGATTTCCCACCACTGATCTCCAAGCGTGCAGGCTTGCTCTCGGCCGCAGAAGTGGGCTGCATTATTTAGATGAACTACAATAGGAGTGATATTACATTCCTTTTTAGCATAACAGAATCAGCATCAAGGCTTGAGCATCCCAAATGGAGGTCAATCCCATTTGTTTGATTGATTGATTACGAAACAAAATACCAAAAGTCATAAAATAAAATGTCAATTATTAGTTTTTTTTCTGGTGGTTATTTAGTTTGATTAATTATGCCGGTTGAAGCCAGTTTTACATTGTGAAATCGCATGAGGATTATTACTTAGGATTATGTCACACTGTACAAGACGATCCCAATAAGAATCTCATGGCAGACTAAATGTACTTATTTTGTGGCATTCTGTGTTCATTTCATTTGAAACTAAGTAAGAAGGATAGGTACTAGGGATGTAATGGTATTGTAAATAACGTCGTACCGCAATAACACTTTATTTCGATAATACCGTGGTCGCATGACGGTAAAACTATAGGTCTTCTGAGAAAAGTTTGCTCAGGCGAATGGAGCGAACGGGAGGTAGCAGGAACTACAATTCCCATCAGCCCCGGTGTGGCCATCATCCTTTGCGGTCTGTTGTCGGTGCAGATCCAGTAATGCGCACATCCGATTTAAAACCCGCTTACTCCGTAATGATTAATTACTCTTTCCATCTCTTTTCCTTGGGCACTAATAGCAGCACCCACCATTTCCGCATTACTGGATCTGTAGCGACAACAGACCGCAAAGGATGATGGTCACGCCTGGGCTGATGGGAATTGTAGTTCCCGCTACCTCCCATTAGCTCCATTCGCCTGAGCAAACTTTTCTCAGAAGACCTATAGTTTTATCGAGTCATTTCGGTTTCACCCTGAAAAGAAACGGGAAAGGGAAAAAAAATCCTGTCTCTGTCTGAATAAGTGAGTGAATGAGGTTCTCAAATACTCATTCAGCACATGGGCCAGCTGCAATAAGTAGGCTGCTATTTTTATTTTTTGAGTTTTCAAGAATACTAAATTGAAACTTTTTTCTTTTTACATGGTTTAATAATTTTTTTTGTATTAAAATTTAAAAATTTAAGTTTCTGTTTCAAAGTTTACAGATAGATGGCTAATTTGTATGCCATTGATATGTTCAGTGTTCATGTATACTGTTTAATAAACACTTCTGGCACTTTTTTCGAGTCTCTTCATTAGTTTTGTTTTTCCTGTAAATGATTCAATAAATACCGTACCGTGCCATTCATACCGAGGTATTACCGAACCGTCAAGTTTTGATACCGTTACATCCCTAATAGGTACTCATGCACTGGTGAGCACAATGACCATCTACAGCTGTAGCTTTTCAACCTTATAATTTTGAATATCAACCAGCATAATACTAGTTTCTACCATACTATACTAGTACTACTTTATTAAATAATAACTACTTAAACTACTTTAATAACTACTTTATTAAATAATGAAGTAACTTTATAAACAGAGCTGTTGGTTGATAATAAGTTAGCTATATTCCTGAGCTGATGCTGCCACTGAGACAGGACGCAGAGCTGAAGTGTCTGCGATTTGCTTTGACAAGAAAGGACAAGATTCGGAATAAGTATATTAGATGGACAGCGCAGGTTGGGAACCAAGTTAGAGAGGTCACGTTAAGATGGTTTGGACATGTGCAGAGGAGGGATGAGAGGTATGTAGGAAGGATATGTTTAGAAGAATGTTAAAGATGGACAGGAGGAAAAAAGAAGACCAAAGAGGAGGTTTATGGATGTGATGAGGGAGGACATGCAGGAGGTTGGAGTGACAAGAGAAGATGTGGTAAGACAGCTGAAAGAAAAGGATTGCTGGAAGCTATAAATAATCGTCTGTATCTTTGTAACAACAGTGAAGTTAGTTTGACATTTGGAGATTACACAGACACCATGTTCCAGGCATTCAGCTGGCAACAAATTGTTATACAGTGCAAGCATTGTTACTTACCGGAATACTTACCACCATTACCCTAATCAAATGTTTTTGGATTATATTTACTTGGGAAAGATTTTTTTTTCTCACTTTTTAAACACTAACTTATGGAATTATTTATTCATGTGCTAATTTCAGAAACCAAATTTAATCCTATAATTTAAATATATAAATTTTATCTGTACAAGACACTGATTATTTAAGGGTAGTAGATGACCATATTTAAAAAAGAAATACATGAGATATTCGAATACATCGCCTTGTAGAGGTCATGGTTTTAGAAGGGTCACATTATTGGCCTGCATTAAGCAAAGAGAAAGAAAATACTGGAACTGAGTTATGAAATATTGAAGGTGTTATTAAAACCTGCAGTGATAGCGCTGAGCCATTCATTTTTTGGATGAAATGCAGTCACAAAGAAACGTTAATGACTGTGATGGGAAATCACCTGGCAAAGTGATTGTTAAGGCAAAATTCATCCATTCATTCATCTTCTATACCGCTTTTATCCTGTATTTAGGGTCGCGGGGACCTGGAGCCCATCCCAGGAGACTCTGGGCACGAGGCAGGGTACACCCTGGACAGCGTGCCAATCCATCCCAGAGCACACACACACACACACATACACACTCATTCACACACTATGGTCAATTTGGGAACGCCAATTAGCCTAATCTGCATGTCTTCGGACTGTGGGAGGAAACCGGAGTACCCGGAGGAAACCCACCAAGCACGGGGAGAACATGCAAACTCCATGCACACAGAGACGGGAATCGAGCCTGGCCGGGAATCGAACCCAGACCCTGGAGGTGCAAGGCGACAGTGCTAACCACTACACCAGTTAAGGCAAAATATTTGCTTTAAAAAAAGAGAAAACTTTTCATATCATGCAATATGAAGAGATATAAAATGATTTTTTAAAATATATAAACTTTTAAATATTCTTTAAGTAAAATATAAAATAAAAATAAATGAATTTTATAATAATTAAGATACCTCATAGGACACACTGTTGAATATTGAATATTTAATATATTGAATATTCTTTTACAGTAACTATAGTAATTAGAATATTAATAATAAGCTGTACATTAAGAAGCCTGGCATTTTCCTTTTTACATTTAATTATAGTAATTGTGGCAAGTAGTCTGCTAAGTAACAACTGCAGCACTATATTCATGCAAGAATTTGTTGACGTTCCTTAAGTGCCAGGATCGTGGTGTCTGTCTAATCTGTAAAATGTCAAATGAATATCACAGTGCTCCTGCCTGATCCGGGCTCCTCCCACAATTCAACACTAAAAGTGTGAAAACCCTGTTTAAGCACAGGGTTTTCAGTTTAAAAAGCATACCTATACCATGTAGATTATTTGTGTTTTGAAAAGAAAATCTTCAGACTGTACATTACCTAAAGAACCGCAGTGTAAACAACCTCATTAAAATGTTAGAGCAAGCCTTGGATTAAATTCTCACAATGAGAGACTCTCTGTTTCTACGTACCTCTTCCTCTCTCTCCTATGAAGAGGCTGTTTGTGACACTTTTCGGGAACTCTGCCGAATTGTATTATTTTACTAACCTGATTTTGTTCTTTATACCAAGTGCAAGTCCTAAGTCATAAAACTCCAGAAAACTATATAGTTATACGATTATAGCAAATCTCAGCATCAATAATATTAGTACATTAGTACAACATGCTATTTGTTGCCAAAAATATTTTTTTCTGATGGTATGTTAGAAGTGACTGACCTGTTTGAAAAGGAAAGTCAGCACTGAGTAGATTCTGTTGCTGCTGCAGATCCGGGATGTCAAGTCTGTAATATTTATGCAGTGAAAACCAGGCCAGTAGCCAAGAAAATCCAGCCCACTAAAAACACCATTATCAAATCTCTCAACATATGCCCCTCCCAGACATATTTGCTGCTTCTTTTAAACTTCCACTAGACCACCAGTATTGTTTTTTACACGAATTCTAGACGAAAAAAGAAAAGAAAAGAAAAAAGCATGAAGTGCTCGTAAATTAAATCTAAAGCTCCTTAAAAGTTTTTTTTACAGCTAAGTTATTTTACATTTGTATTAAGATTATTTATAATACATAATACATAATACATTAGATGTCTATGGTCATCTTTCTGACCTTATGATCTTATCTCAAGCTGTAAAATATGAATATGAATACTTTATGAAGAAGCATATAGGAATGGTGTGAGTCAATGATGGTGATGCTACCGAAGAAGGGTGAGTCAATAGCATTGATTTCACAAGTTTTTTCTTTTTTAATGTCTTTCAAGAGCAATTACAGTAAGACCTTGGAGGATGGACTTCTCAGTGAGCAACAGGTGGGCTTTTGAAAAGACAGGAGCACTATCCAGCAGATCTTGATATTAAGACTGAGAGCAGAAAATGCAACATCAAGCTGGCAAATTATCTATACAGTAATTGCTTTGTGGATTTTATAAAGCATTTGATTCAGTTTGGCTTGAAAGACTGTAAGCAACATTATAAAGGGCATATATAGGGCAGTACCAGGGCAGGCTGGTTGAAACATTAAAAGCATTGTATGAGGAGTCTTTAGTGTGTCAGAAGTGGGAAGTGAGACGAGTAACTGGATAAGACAACAATGGGTACTAGACAGGGAGACTCATTTTCTCTGCTGTTGTTCATAGCTTTGTTGGAACGAACAATGAAAAAGATGGAAGCAGACAAAAGAGAAGGTGGAAATATTGGAAATCTGCGACTGTGGAAGGAAACCCCAGGGAGAACAGGTCTGTGTGTGTGGAGTTTCCATGGTCCCCCAGGTACAGTACATACTGTACAAGTGGAACATAATGCTAAATAAACATATATGATGACCTAAATGTAATTATGTAAGCCACATCTACACACGCTGCACAGTAAAATATTTTTCTTTTTATATCCCAGCTTGTTAGGAAGTTCAGGTCAGAGTGGAGAATCAGTCATGATACAGCACCTCTGAAGCAGATGCAGGGCCCAACACCAGCAACTTGGTGAAGCTGGGGCTTAAACTGCTGACCTTCCAATCACGTACGCGCAACGTCAACACATGGAGTTACCACTGCCCCATAAGCTTACAAAATTTGCTTTTGCCATTAAGTCTCCTATCCAAGTACAGTGGAACCTCAGGCCAACAAATGCCTTTCCTTACAAATTTTAGCACTAGAATTTCAACTTTGCAAGGAAAAAAAAAAAAAACGAATCGACCCGAACTGTAAAAGAGCTGTAAAAAAATTTTTTTTCATGAGTGGAAAGCGAAGCAAATGAGTATACGAATTTTAAGAATTTTTTCAGTCAGTGAAATCTGTATCAAAAGATTCAACCCAAAATACCAACGTTGCCATCAGGCATGTGCTCCAAAGCTATTTGATTTTTCATGCTTTTTTTTTTTTTTTGCATTATCTCTTATGGTTAAATTGTATCACAATAATAATCTTTGCCTTAAAAACTAATTAAATTCATATGCTGAGGTTCCACTGTACTAAGCAAGCCCAATCCATATGATCCACATAGATCCATACGTAAAACTATACATAAAATATATAAATTACAGCAAATGCTGAAACTGACTTCACAGTAATTAGCCTGTATGCAAAAATGCTAAACTGTAAACATATCTGAACTAATGTTACATGCAGAAATTTCTCCTTTAGTTCAAGGACTGTTCTGGGATGATTCCAATAGACTACTGGTTTCAGATGATCTTATAGACAAAACTGATATACAGCAAAACATGTTAAGTTAGGTCTGATTCTATTTAATCTTCTATTTTGGATTTCAAAGCCACCGAAAGAGAATATTACATTTCGTATAAAGAAAAATGTACATTAAAGAGGTAAATTATAGCTGTTATGATGATGCTAACTAGAAAAGAAATGGAGTAGGAGTTATCCTGAAAGAGGAGTTTGTAAGGAATGTCCTAGAGGTGAAGAGAGTATCAGATAGGGTGATGCGTCTGAAGCTGGAAATTGATGGTGTGATGTTCAATGTTGTTAGTGGTTATGCTCCACAGGTAGGATGTGTGTTAGAAGAGAAGGAGAAATTCTGGAGTGAGTTAGATGAAGTGATGCAGAGCATCCCCAGAGGTGAGAGAGTTGTGATTGGTGCAGACTTCAATGGACATGTTGGGGAAGGGAACAGAGGTGATGAAAATGTGATGGGCAGGTTTGGTCTTCAGGACAGGAATGTAGAAGGACAGATGGTGGTGGACTTTGCAAAGAGGATGGAAATGGCAGTAGTAAATACTTTCTTCCAGAAGAGGCAGGAACATAGGGTGACATATAAGAGCGGAGGCAGAAGCACTCAGTTGGACTACATCTTGTGTCGACGTTGTAATCTGAAAGAGATTAGTGACTGCAAGGTGTTGGTAGGGGAGAGTGTAGCCAGACAACACAGAATGGTGGTGTGTAAAATAACCCTGATGGTGAGGAAGGTGAAGAGGACAAAGGCAGAGCAGAGGACAAAGTGGTGGAAGCTGAGAAAGGAAGAATGTTGTGTAGTCTTTAGGGAGGAGTTGAGACAAGCTATGGGTGGTCAGGAGGTGCTTTCAGTTGACTGGACAACTACAGCCAATGTGATCAGGGAGAGAGGTAGGAGGGTACTTGGTGTATCATCAGGTAAGGGAAAAGGAGACTAGGAGACTTGGTGGTGGAATGAGGAAGTCCAGGAGTGTATACAGGGAAAGAGGCTAGCTAGGAAGAAGTGGGACTCTGAGAGGACTGAAGAGAGTAGACAGGAGTACAGGGAGATGCACCGTAAGGTGAAGGTAGAGGTGGCAAAGGCCAAACAAAGAGCATATGAGGACTTGTATGCTAGGCTGGACAGTAAGGAGGGAGAGGTGGATCTGTACAAGTTGGCGAGGCAGAGAGATAGAGATGGGAAGGATGTGCAGCAGGTTAGAGTGATTAAAGATAGAGATGGAAATGTACTGACAGATGCCAGGAGGGTGATGGGAAGATGGAAGGAGTACTTTGAGGAGTTGATGAATGAGGAAAACGAAAGAGAACAAAGAGTAGAAGAGGTGACTGTTGTGGAGCAGGAAGTAGCAAATATTAGTAAAAGTGAGGTGAGAAGGGCGTTGAAGAGGATGAAGAGTGGAAAGGCTGTTGGTCCTAATGACATACCTGTGGAGGTATGGAAGTGCTTAGGAGAGGTGGCAGTAGAGTTTCTGACTAGTTTGTTTAACGAGATCTTGGAGAGTGAGAGGATTCCAGAGGAATGGAGGAGAAGTGTATTGGTGCCAATTTTTAAGAACAAGGGAGATGTGCAGAGCTGTGGCAATTACAGAGGCATAAAGCTAATGAGCCATACAATGAAGCTGTGGGAAAGAGTAGTGGAAGCTAGGTTAAGGGCAGAGGTGAGAATTTGTGAGCAGCAATATGGTTTTATGCCTAGAAAGAGTACATCAGATGCAGTATTTGCTTTGAGGATGCTGATGGAGAAGTACAGAGAAGGAAATAAGGAGTTGCATTGTGTCTTTGTAGATTTAGAGAAAGCGTACGACAGGGTGCCGAGAGAGGAGCTGTGGTGTTGTATGAGGAAGTCTGGAGTGGCAGAGAAGTATGTTAGAGTGGTGCAGGACATGTATGAGAGTTGTAAGACGGTGGTGAGATGTGCTGTAGGTGTGACAGAAGAGTTCAAGGTGGAGGTGGGTCTGCATCAAGGATCGGCTCTAAGCCCCTTTTTGTTTGCTCTAGTGATGGACAGGATGACAGATGAAGTTAGACAGGAGTCTCCATGGTCTATGATGTTTACAGATGACATTGTGCTTTGTAGCGAGAGCAGGGAACAGGTGGAAGAAAATTTGGAGAGGTGGAGGTACGCTCTGGAAAGCAGAGGAATGAAGGTTAGCCGCAGCAAGACGGAATACATGTGTGTGAATGAGAGGGACCCAAGAGGAACAGTGAGGCTACAGGGAGCAGAGGTAAAGAATGTGCAGGATTTTAAGTACTTACGGTCAACTGTCGAGAGCAACGGAGAGTGTTCAAAGGAGGTGAAGAGACGGGTACAGGCAGGTTGGAATGGGTGGAGAAAAGTGTCAGGTGTGTTGTGCGATAAAAAGAGTATCAGCGAGAATGAAAGGAAAGGTGTACAGGACAGTGGTGAGAGCAGCAATGCTCTACGGCTTAGAGACAGTGGCACTGAAGAAAAGACAGGAGGCAGAGCTAGAGGTAGCAGAGCTGAAGATGTTGAGGTTCTCTTTGGGAGTGACAAGGATGGATAGGATCAAGAATCAGTTCATCAGAGGGACAACCCATGTGAGATGTTTTGGAGATAAAGTCAGAGAGGCCAGATTGAGGTGGTTTGGACATGTTCAGAGGAGAGATTGTGAATATATTGGTAGAAGGATGCTGAGGTTGGAACTGCCAGGCAGGAGGTCTAGAGGAAGACCAAAGAGGAGATTTATGGATGCAGTGAGAGAGGACATGAAGTTAGTTGGTGTGAGAGAAGAGGATGCAGAGGATAGGGTTAGATGGAGGCAGATGATTCGCTGTGGCGACCCCTGAAAGGGAACAGCCGAAAGACAAAGAAGAAGAAGAAGATGATGATGCTAACTAAGACTTATGAGTTTGGGAAGAAAGATGTGAAGCTTTCATAAAATGCCTAGACAAAATCTCTCTAAAAGATATCTGGATGTTGATTCCATAGAAAACATCATTTGGTTTATTTGAAAGAGTAAATGAACAAAGAACAAACAAGCTGAAAGGGGGCCTGTCTCCAGACACTTTTGCAAACATTTCCTGAACACTCTGGCATTTTTGCTGGGGGAGAGTTAAGGGAGCCAAAGGATATGTTGTACATACATACTGTAGGGAAAATCATTCATTCATTCATTCATCTTCTATACCGCTTTATCCTGTATTTAGGGTCGCGGGGACCTGGAGCCTATCCCAGGAGACTCTGGGCACGAGGCAGGGTACACCCTGGACAGCGTGCCAATCCATCGCAGAGCACACACACACACTCATTCACACACTATGGTCAATTTGGGAACGCCAATTAGCCTAATCTGCATATCTTTGGACTGTGGGAGGAAACCGGAGTACCCGGAGGAAACCCACCAAGCACGGGGAAAACATCCAAACTCCATACACACAGAGACGGGAATCGAGCCTGGCCGGGAATCGAACCCGGACCCTGGAGGTGCAAGGCAACAGTGCTAACCACTACACCAGCGTGCCACGGGAAAATCATATATTTTTTATTTTTAATCCAAAAAATGAAATACCATTTAATATAATTTTGTTGTTAGACAGCTGAACTTGTCAGAAAGGAGCGACGAAATGGCGAAGTCAGCGCCGGGTGAGAAACCGGTGTGCATCCGGGGGAGTGTAAGAAAGGAGAAGACAGCGTGGGGAAATATGACCGCGTGGTGAGAAGCATGACAGCGTGGGAAAGGAAATGTCAAGGGATGAAAGCAGACTTTGAACGTGGTGTGTGCGTGAGTTCGTGACAGAACTGATGGTATTATATTCTGTGCTTTATTTCCGGTTTATAGTTTATTAAGTAGAGAACTACAGACAAAAAATAAAAACACAGAAAAAAAATCTAATGTACAACAGTTTGACATAAGGAGGCATCAAGATGTACTGTGTGTAGAACATTTACAAAAAACACAATGTTAAAATAACTATTATTTTAATACTTTAAGAACTTCAGCCGTAAACCTTGAGTAACTCATTCGATCCAGTTTATTAGACCTTTGCTAGTGTTTCTATTGAATTACATGTGATGCAGACATGGGAAATTTTGAAGTTGTGCAAGACGGCACTCACTGAGCAATGAATAAATGTGAAAACTTTCTAAACAGAGGATGAATAACTGATTCTTTCCTTTCCTTGCTGCTTTCTACCTTAGAAAGATTTGATATTGTTCTGGCTGAGCTCAGCATAGTGGTGTAGTTTTTAGCATTGTGGCCTCTAAGGTTCAGCGTTGAGGGTTTGATTCGCGCCTCTGGTCTGTGTATGTGGAGTTTGCACAGGGGGTTTCCTGCAGGTATTCCCCTTTCCTCCAACAGTCCAAAGATGTAAAGGTTAGATTAAAAGGTGCTCCCAAATGTGGCATTCTGTCAAGGCAAGGCAAGTTTATTTGTACAGCACATTTCTGCTTTACATAAAAGATAAGAAAATTATCATAAAAAGAAAATAGAAAATAATAGCAATAAAATTATTTAAATTATTTTTTAATTAAAATAATGTAAAATTGTAGTAAAAATAAAAATAAGTATCAGTTTGTAGTGACACTTTTAAAACTACTTAAAATTTGATATAGAATCTAAATAAAACAGTTAAAAATATACGAAACATAAAATACAGTGGTCTGAGTGGTCTGTTAGGTTAATATTCGGTGAGCATATCTGCAATGTATTTAGGTCCTAGGCCATTGAGTGATTTAAAAACGAGTAAAAGTACTTTACAATCTACCCTCAATGTTACAGGGAGCCAGTGTAAGGACCTGAGGACTGGTGTGATGTACTCAGATTTTCTGGTTCTAATCAAAAATTCTGGCAGCAACGGTCTGGATGAGCTGCAGCTGTCTAATGGTCGTCTTGGGAAGGCCGGTGAGGAGACCATTACAATAATCCACCCTGCTGGTGATAAAGGCATGGACAAGTTTCTCCAAGTCTTGATTGGAAACAAAACATCTAATACTTGCAATGTTTTTAAGATGATCGTATGCTGATTTAGTTACTGCTTTGACATGGCTACTGAAATGAAGGTCTGTCTCCAGAATCACCCCGAGATTCTTGACTTGATTTTTAGTTGTTTGACCCCTAGAGTGAAGGTCTGCATTCACCTTCAGAGCTTCATCTTTGTTTCCAAAAGCATTGACCTCAGTTTTCTCCTTTCTCCTAAGGCTAATCACGAGCGGTGCAAGAACTGACCCTTGTGGGACTCCGCATGTCATGGATGTCCACTTAAACATATGCTCTTCTATACTCACATAATAACCTCTCCCTTCTAAGAATGACCTGAACCATTTATTACCATTCCAGAAAGCCCGACCCAGTTTTCCAGTCTTTCTATTAGTATGTTATGATCGACAGCGTCAAACGCAGCACTAAGATCTAGCAGTACCAGCACTGACATTTTGGCAGAATCAGAATTTAAATGAATGTCATTTATTATCTTTATAAGCACTGTCTCTGTACTGTGGTACTCGGAAACCAGACTGAAATCTGTCCAGGTATTCTGTCCAGGTATTCATTTGAGTTTAAGTGGTTGTTCAGCTGATTAAAAACAACCTTTTCAATAATCTTGCCTATAAAAGGAAGATTTGATATTGGTCTCATATTATCAAGATTGTTATTTTTCAGAAGTGGCTTTACAACTGTGGTTTTCAGAGAGTCCCAGAGAGAACTGCTTCTAAAAGATCTGATTCTAAACACACTTTTGAGGAAAGATATGGGAAGTATGTCAAGGCCACTGGTTAACAATTTGAGGCGCTGTACTATTTTTTACAAGATTTTGTTATCAATTGCTTGAAACACAGACATAGCAACTGTTTTTTTGAGGTTGTGTGTGAGTTTTTCTGACTTCTTTGATATGTTAATAGCCCTTCTAATATTACTGATTTTCTCAGCCAATCAAAAGAAGGAAGCAAACTCATTGCACTTGCTGTCGGAGAGCATTTAAATGGGAATCTGACTTGGTGGGTTTGTCAGTCTCTCAACAGTAGCAAAAAGAGTGCGTGTGTTGTTTAAGTTACTGTTTATAATGTTTGAAAAGAAGCTCTGTCTAGCCGTGGCTAGTTCCAAATTGAAAGCATGAATGCTGTCTTTATAGATGCTATAGTGAATTTCAAGTTTCGTCTTCCGCTACATCCGCTCAGCTTTTCTGCATTATCTTTACATACTCTGAAATGCTGCACCCTAAAAAATGCTGGGTTAAAAACAACCCAGTCTGGGTTGTTTTTAACCCAGCTGCTGGGTAAATATAGGACTAACTAAATACTGGGTTAATTTAACCCCGCAAGATGGGTTATTTGTTTAACCCAGCAAGATGGGTTAAATATTCAATCCAAATGCTACGTCATATTTAACTATAATGCTGGGTTAATTCTACCACATGAATTGGTCAAATGTTCTACCCATATGTTTGGGGTTTGTTGGTTCATTTTAACCGGAATGTTGGGTTAATTCTACCTCACAAGTAGGTTATTATTGTGGCGTGGGCGGGCCAGCGGCTGAAGACCGTCATGCTTTGCGGGGGTTTTCTCTGTCTCTACCATGAGAGAGAAGGGTGTTTGGGTTAGTGGCTTCGGCCAAGTTGGGTGTGTTTATGTGTGTGTGCTTGACCTGTGTATGTGTGCTTGTGCTGTGGTAATAAACTACTCCCCAGCCATTTGCATTGGGGAGCAAGTAAGCTCACTCGTACTCCAAGATCCCTGCTAGCGTCGAAAAACGCTACATTGGTGTCAGAAGTGGGATGGAGATCTCTGAGTTGGAGCGAACGGCGGAGGATCTGAAGAAGATCAAAGAGGGCCGCTGAGTGGCAGCAGAACTCCTGCAGAGGAAGCACCTTCCGGACGGTGCCAGCACAAAAAAGGCGGCGCGGCGAAAGCAGAGCGGCGAGATGAGGGTCCCGGCACTGGATCTCGGGGTGGAGCTTCCCACAGACCAAGCCTCGGCTCCGGGCACCGCTAACCGGCGAGGCGACTTACAGCTGCACCTTCCTTTCTACAACGGCGCCGTCGAACCTTACGCATTTTTTGCGCAGGTAGAGCTTGCCGCCGACCTCGCGGGCTGGTCCCCAGCAGAAATCGCGGTCCGCGTAGCACTCTCGCTTGAGGGATGCAGCGCGCGCGTTCACCCTTGACACAGACGCGAGTGATGTAGGGCTGGGGACCGTACTGTCTCAGGTTTCCGGTGGCAAAGAGCGGGTTGTCGCGTATTTCAGCCGCGCGTTGTCTGGGCCCGAGAGAAATTATTGCGTCACGCGGCGCGAGCTGTTAGCTGTCGTCGCGGCGCTAAAACACTTCCAGCCATACTTATACGGGCAAACGTTCCTGCTGCGGACCGATCACGCTTCGTTAGTGTGGCTGCTCAGTTTTAAAGAACCCGAGGGGCAGTTAGCGCGTTGGCTGGAGCGATTACAGGACTATAGTTTCACCGTTGAACACCGAGCCGGGAAGCTACACGCTAACGCCGACGCGTTATCTCGCCGGCCATGCAGCGAAGCGCGTTGTCGGTACTGCGAGCGGGTCGAGGAGCGCGGTTGCGACGCGGGCCAACCCCCGGAACCACTGATGCACAACATCCCTCTCGTTCAATCCTCCGGAACCCCCGGGTGTCATCAGCCGACCGTTCCGGCATGCAGCCGAGTCACTGCCTCGCCTAGGGCACCTCCCACCGTCATCTCACCTGTGCCACAGCTGGACAATAATCAGCTCGCAGCCGAGCAGGAGGGTGATCCGGTTCTGCAGCAAGTACTGGGTTGGGTTAAAGCGGGCCTGAGACCAGATTATACCGCAATCGCTCATCTGGGGTTAGAGGCAAAGGCTCTGCACTCACAGTTTACCCACCTAGCATTGCGGCAAGGGTTACTCTACCGTCGCTGGGAGCGGCCGTGCGGCGCTGGCGAATGTTTCCAGCTTCTGGTACCAAAAACTTTGCGGGCGTGTCCTGGGGTTGGTTCATGGGCATACGGGTTCAGGACACTTCGGTGTGACAAAAACTCTGCGGCGGTTGCGCGCTCGCTTCTACTGGCCGGGCTGTCACACTGATAGTGAACTCTTTGTTCACAGATGCGACTCCTGCACGGCGAAGAAGGGCCCTACCCAGCGCTCGCGAGCCCCGCTGCAAGACTTTCGGGTGGGGGCACCCATGGAGCGTATGGGTGTGAACATTCTTGGACCGTTCCCCGTTTCCAATCGGGGTAACCGTTATGTGCTGGTCATCGTGGATTACTTCACCAAGCCGGAGGCTTTCGCTGTGCCTGATCAGAGCGCCTCCACCACGGCCCGAGTACTAGTGGATGAGGTGTTCAGCCGGTTCGGCGCTCCAGAGCAGTTGCACAGCGATCAGGGGCGCAACTTCGAGGCGAAGGTGTTTGCGGCGGTGTGCGAACGCCTCGGGGTGAAAAAGACCCGCACCACGCCGCTTCATCCACAAAGTGACGGCCTCGTGGAGCGCTTTAATCGGACGCTCACCACACAACTCGCCCTACTTACCAGGGATCGGCAACGTGATTGGGACGAACATTTGCCTCTCGTTCTTTGGGCATATCTCACAGCAGTACAGGAGTCATCGCAGCTAACGCCAGCTGTTCTCATGTTTGGCCGCGAGCTGCGCACTCCAGTGGACCTCGTTTTCGGACCACCTCCACAATCAGATTTACCCACGGCACCGGGGTTGGATTATTTTTGTTCTTTGAAAGAAAAACTGTTCCGGGTTCACGAGTTAGCGCGCAAACACTTGGCGGACGCGGGTGTTAAGCAGCGCCGGGTTTATGACACTCACAGCCGGGGGCGAGACTTTGAGCCGGGAGAGCAGGTATGGGTTTATTCCCCGAGAAGGAAGAGAGGGCTATCACCCAAACTTATGTCACACTGGGTGGGACCCTGTATGGTGATCGCTCAGCTTTCGGATGTCGTCTACCGGGTGCGGCTGGCGGGGCGGGCGCGGATGATTGTGCTTCACCGAGACCGTCTCGCTCCCTACCAGCCGCATGCCGGCGAGACGGCAACTGTTGCGGAGGCCGGACTGCCTCAGGCGAATGTTCACGTTTCTTCTACAGCAGGGCTCCGGCGTTCACAGCGCCAGCGCCGACCGCCCGCACGCCTCAGAGACTGAAGACTTAGGGGTGACCGGGGACGGTCACAGCTCGGGTGGGGGCAGTGTGGCGTGGGCGGGCCAGCGGCTGAAGACCGTCATGCTTTGCGGGGGTTTTCTCTGTCTCTACCATGAGAGAGAAGGGTGTTTGGGTTAGTGGCTTCGGCCAAGTTGGGTGTGTTTATGTGTGTGTGCTTGACCTGTGTATGTGTGTTTGTGCTGTGGTAATAAACTACTCCCCAGCCATTTGCATTGGGGAGCAAGTAAGCTCACTCGTACTCCAAGATCCCTGCTAGCATCGAAAAACGCTACATTATTATTTTCATGTTTTACAGTGAATCTGTAAAAAAAAAAAAAAAAAAACACCCATGTGTATTAAACAGTTAAATTACTTTGATATACTGGTCTATTACAAAAAAACATAAATATATGCAATAAACAACATCCTATTAAATGTTCTTAGAAAAAACATTTATTTTTCAAAAGCACAAGAACAGATCATCAACAGTGACATCATTACTATACCATTACTGATAAGGGCAGAATGGAGTAATTGCACAAATAGACTGAGGCAGCTTCTACATAGCAGGATCTCTCTGTGACTTAAGATATCTTTTCTGCAGAACAAAACTATCCAGCCCTGGTCTCATTTTAACATACAAACACTGTCTATGACTTTTCAGGTAGGCCTCGCTATTTCATAGCAACATTACAACATTACTGAGAGCAGTGCTGGTCATTATCTCCCAATGTCAGGATGTAGGGGTACGGCCTTGACACTTCAGCCTGCTGGAGGTATTCCACCATGAAAGAAACCTTAGAAAGAAAGAAATGAAAAAGTAAAAATTTTGTTGAATAGCAAAGATTAAACTGAATAAGACTATTAATTTAGTGTGAAATAGGATTGATACTAAAAAATTACAAAGCTGCCCATTAAGATAGTGTATAGGTAACCTAAAACAAAAACATGGAGACAGCTACTACCAAACATAAAACAGCAGAATAAGCATGGCTTTTAGGATACAGCTCTTTATGTCAGACTAGTTGATATTGTAGTCTGCATTGATTTTTGATTGAATTCATAGCTGGTGTCATACTGGTACATTACAATCACCAAAATATTAATACTTCCATCTAGTAGTTATCTGTACCGCTGTGGTACTTTTTCCTGTAGTTGGCGCGCTGACTGATAGTTAATTTAACTTTGGTTAAAGAGAGCTACCTGGTTAGCTTACATGCTATTACTGGTGATACATTTGCATACTTGCCAAAGGGGGAAAGGTGTAAAATATTGTTATAACTCGGGAGAAACGCAGGAGAAATTTGACCGCAGAGTAAATTACTAGCTGGTGAAAAATGGGAGGGTTAGCAGGTCTGTATATTTGTGAGAGGGTCAGTGTTTTGTAACACACCAGCATTTTATTGTCTCAAGCAGTGAGATTAATAAAGTTCTAAAGTGGTTGCTAATGCTAGCAAACTAACTAAATGCCTCCGTCATGCTAGCGCTACAGTTAACAGTTTAGCGTTCATTCATCACTTCACCATCTTCGTAACCCTGCAAACAATCTACAGAGAAAGCTAAAAAGCTCAGACATCTTAGCCGTTTCTTTCATACACAGGTGGGGTGGCTAGCAGCTATTCTCAGCTAAATTATCATCCAGTACCTCAGACCAGCCGGAAAGTTTGTAACCTTAACAGGGTAACAATAATAAATGTTACATATAGTAATAATTTTTCAGTCATATGTGAATTAGGTGAGTGAACATGTGTATACAGACCTTGTATTTAACGTCATTTTCCCTTAAATGTCCGAGGAGGATGAACCGTCATCAGCGGTGTGGGAGCTCAAGAGACACGAAGCTGAGTGACTGCCGTTGAATCCACTGGTGAACTTTGGGGGAGGGGCCGAGCAAACTTTAACCCAGCAGCTGGGTTACACAAAAACTACCCAACTCTCTGTAAATAACCCAGAAAAATGACCCAACAGCGGCAACCCAGCGTTTGGGTAGAAAAAACAACCCAGCATTTTTTAGAGTGTGGTGATTTTCTCCATGGTGATTTCTGTCTGCCTGTCTTTCTGACCTTTTCCGGAGCAATATCAATAACATTCTTAACTTTTTAGTTAAAGGAATCAAGGAGAAGATCAACAGAGTCTGCAGAAATGCTTGGTGTTAAAGATATAGCCTTCATAAATAGTGCACTTGTATTCTCATTAATGCATCTCTTTCTGACAGAGACAGATTTAGATTCAGTGGTAATAGAGACCAATATATCAAAGAAAATACAGGAGTGATCAGATAGTGCTACGTCCTGAATAAGAATCGATGAGATGTTTAGACGCTTACTGATAAGTAAATCTAAAATATGTCCACAATTATGAGTGGGCCCGTGCACATGCTAAATCAGGTCAAAAGTGTTTAAAACACTTATCGTGTATTTTGTAGGATTGATTTCTGCATCATCATTATGAATATTAAAGACAAACTCTGAGTAAATCATTGATGGCAGTTCTGTGAACTCTTCAATAAAGTCTGGAGAGTATTTTGGAGGTCTGTAAATAATGATGAACAGAGTACGTGGAGCACCTTTCAGCAAAATCCCTAGATAATCAAAAGACAAATATTGATCAAATGACACTTTCTTGCATTGATAAACATCTTTAAATAGAGCAGCAACACCTCCAGCTCTCCTAACATTTCTGCAGACACTCATGAATGTAAAGTTAGGAGGGGCTGTTTCATTAAGGACTGTTGCACTGCAGCTATCTTCGAACCAAGTTTCATTTAAAAACATAAAATCCCATTTGTTTGTGGTGATCAAATCATTGATTAAAAATCATTAATTTTTTTAATGAGCGAATATTTAAAAATGCTAACTTGATGGCATTACTTTTTGTGCCCACAGTAATCTTAATTTGATGCATAATAGGTCGCAGATTAGATGGGTTGACGATTTGAGAAGGCCATAGACTTTTCTATGTTAAAATAGAGATAGAGAAAGCGACAGGCACACTGGGTTCCCGCTTGTTCCGTAAACATTTAATCATACCGGGGACCCGACACACATCACTGACAACTGCTAGCTGTTTGTTTTGTTTCACCTACACCAGCTGGGGCCAAAGGCCTTGGTGGTGGTGGAGCCCACTGTTTTTTAGTTGCATGCAGCAAAAGAGAGGGCCAGTTCCCAGTATACACCAGTTCCTCCATTTTCTGTGAGAAGCTTAAATTCAAATTCAAATTTTATTTGTCACATACACAGTCATACACAGTATGATATGCAGTGAAATGCTTATATGACCGCCAGTGACCTTAAAAAATAAAAGCTTATTCATAAGAAATAAATATGAATAGAGAGAAGAGAAATACGATGGAAAATAAATGTAACTAGTAAAATATACTGTACAAATAAGGACATAATAAAGATATAGCAAAATATAGAAATCTAGAAGAAAAAATAGAAATATGTAAAAGTTTAGAAATGACTGGGGGTGTGCATAAAAAGTGACTTATTAAAGTGCCTTATTGAAGTGTCTTGTGCAGTGGTCCAGAAATGAAAATATAAATATGTAGTGCAAGTGTGCATGATAGTGTCCATAGTGGCCATGGATGCCCAGTCAATGTTGGATGTTAAAAAGGTGATATTAGTCCTGTGTTGTGGTTGAGAGACCTTATCGCCTGCTGGAAGAAGCTTCTCCTCAGTCTCATTGTGTTGGCCTTCAGGGAGCGGAATCGCTTCCCAGACCGCAACAGAGAGAACAGTCCATTACTGGGGTGACTGAGGTCCTTCCTGACCTTGGTCCAGCACCGCTTGCTGTAGATTGAGTGCAGGTCAGGGAGCTCAGTGCAGATGATGCGCTCAGCTGATCGCATCACGCTGTGTAGAGCTCGTCTGTCCTGCATGGTGCTGTTTCCAAACCAGGTCGTGATGTTTCCCATCAGGATGCTCTCTATGGTGCAGGAGTAGAAATTCCTGAGCACCTTAGAGGGTAGTCTGAAGTCTCTCAAGCTGATGTGGTAGAGAGGGTGTCAGGCCTTTTTCACCACGGTGTTGATGTGACAGGACCATGACAGGTCCTGCGTGATGTGAACACCGAGGTATCGGAAGCTGTCCACTCTCTCCACTGCGCTCCTGTTGATGACTGGGGTCTGGTAGTTCCTCTCCTGCTTTGTACTAAAGTCCACTATCAGCTCCTTTGTCTTGCTGACATTCAGAAGAAGATTGTTCCTCTGGCACAAGTTCTCCAGATTCCCAATCTCCTCTAGGTAGGCCGTCTCATCGTTGTTCGTGATCAGGGACACCACAGCAAACTTGATGACGGCAGTGGAATTGGTAGTGGCCACACAGTCGTAGGTATACAAAGAGCAGGAGCTCAAAACAAAACCCTGAGGGGCTCCAGTGCTGAGAGTGTGGGAGGCTGAGACATGTCCGCCCATTCGTACTGCCTGTGGTCTGCCAGTTAGGAAGTTGGAGATCCACTGACACTTAGATGAGCTGAGTCATAGGTGCTCCAGCTTGGTGGTGAGTGTGGAGGGAATTATGGTATTAAATGCTGAGCTGTATTCGATGAAGAGCATTTTAACATAATTCCCTTTCCTAGTGTCCAGGTGAGTGCGTGATGTGTGGAGGAGATGAGAGATGGCATCATCTGTAGAGCGGTTTGGGCGGTATGCAAACTTTAATGGGTCCAGTGTGTCCGGTAGTGAAGAGATGAAGTCTCTGACCAGCCATTCAAAGCACTTCATCACTACTGAGGTGAGGGCTACAGAGCTATAATCGTTGAGTGAAGGAGGATGAGGTTTCTTCGGGACAGGAACAATGAGGGACTCTTTGAAGAATGTGGGGATCACAACTGAGATAAAGAGAGGTTGAATATCTCTGTGAACACAGGTGCTAGCTAATCTGTGCAGGCTCTGAGAATACGACCTGAGATGCCGTCTGGTCCTGCTGCTTTCCTGGTGTTCACTCTCTTGAAGGCTCTCCTCACGTCATGCTCGGAGATGATGAACGCGCTTCCAGTGCTGGCAGTGTCTTTCTGTCTGCAGCCATTAGCGCCACTAGCATTATCATCGCTAGCATCTTTAGGTGCAGCCTCGAAGCGAGCATAGAAAGTGTTCAGCTCGTCTGCCAGAGACACGTCCGCGTTCGTCATTCCAGATGTTGGTGCTTTATAGTCCGTTTTTGTTCTTAGTACTTACCACAGGCTCCTAGAGTCACTCTGTTGGAGCTGTGACTCTAGTTTCCTACCCTAGCGCTGCTTCGCCTCTTTAACCGCTTTCTGCACGTTACTGTATATACACGGGTCCTTGTCCCCCGACGCAAGTCCCGCGTTGTAGGCAGCGGTGCGAGATCTCAGAGCATAGCGAATGGTTTTATCCACCCACGGCTTCTGGTTGGGAAACGTTATTACAGTCTTTTTTTCCACGGTATCATCCGCTAGTTTCCCGATGAATCCCACAACCGCTTCGGTAAACACGCTGATGTCATCGGAGCTGTTACGGAACATGTCCCAGTCTGCGTCATCAAGTGCATCCTGTAACGCGGCCACCGATTGTTCCGTGTCCTCCCTCTGAACCGGAACTTCCTGTTTGAGGTTTTGTTTGTATTTTGGCATGAGGAAGATGGCGGCATGGTCGGATTTCCCAAACAGAGGGCGAGATTACCGTGTAGCCGTCCTTGACCGTTGTATAATAATGGTCCAGTGTCCTTTCACCCCTGGTGGGGCAGGTGATGTGTTGATAAAAGTTTGGCGCTGCGCGTTTGAGGTTGGCACTATTAAAGTCCTCTGCCACAATAAGCGCAGCGTCCTGGTGCTGTGTTTGGTGCTGTGTAAGTGCCTCATGCACCTCGCATAAGGCAGTGTCCGTGTCCGCTTGTGGTGGTGCTGATTATGACCAATGTGAACTCCCGAGGAAGGTAAAAAGGATGACACATGATGGACAGCAGTTCCAGGTTTGGTGTGCAGGAGTGTGTAAGAGGAACAACGCTTGAGCTGTTCACCATTAAGCAAACGCCGCCTCCCCTTGACTTCCCTGAGTTCCGTGTCCTGTCCATGTGGTTAACCGAGATGCAGTTCCTGATGCATCCTCGTTTCCCTCTGGGCCGCCGCTTCGCGTCGCGTCCTTTGTTCTTCCTCAGAATCTCACTCGGCCAGCTTGGATCCAGAATTAAAAATGTCGAATTGTGAGTACATAGTATACCAATAGAAACAAGAGTATCTCTATCACACCTAGTGTACTCAGTGGTGATAGGTTTGCCGGTTTTAAAACGCTGAAAACTAACTTAAAAAACAAAAACTAAGAAAAGGTGGTCGGATCAGTCGTGACGGCAGCCGACCTCACAGACACCATCTTGGAGAAAAGTGGCGGTAGTAAATTGCCCTGAATTCCCTGGCTGTTTCAGGAAAGTTATCTTGGAGCTGTTGTAGTACAGTATGTCACAGTCTGTCTGTGATGATCTCTGTGGGCAGGACTGTGCCGGGATGTCCATGAGCAGTGGTTGTTTTGGCTGCATGGTGTTATCAATGTCCTTGTGGAATTCTTTTACCATATGATGACTCGAAAACTCTCTGTGGTCACTCAAACTTTGTCCAGGTGTGCATGTGCCATTCAGGTTGAGAGGATTGTCACATTCTGCTGATGGATGATGGAGGGAGAAATAGATATTTTCCTTTAGCACCCTTGCACCAAGTTTGTTTGGGTGGAGACCATCCAGTTTGAACAGCTGTCTAGAAAAGATTAAAGTTGTCGATGAAGTTGACTCCTTTTGAACTGCAGGTTCTTTGTAGCCATGTGTTCAGCCCAAGCAACCATGAGAACATGTTAGTTCCCCTTGCTGGGAGTGGTCCATTGATGAATGACTGAACTTCAAGGCTTTGAAATGTTTCAAAGAGTTCACTGAAATCCTTCTTAAGGAGTTCTGACTTCTCTTTCCGAATGTCATTCTTCCACACGTGGATGATGATTCGATTTGCTGTCTTGTGGTTCGTCAGAATGTTCTGAAGTTCCCTGTTTACATCAGAGACTTTTGCTTGAGGAAAGCAGCATGAAGTTGTTGTCCTGCTACTGATGTTTCTGATAATGTAGTCCCTGATTATCAGAGTCCTGACCTCGGTTTCGCTCTGAGCTGAATACCGCTGTCTGCTCGACTTTGAGACCTATTGGTTGCAGCGTTAGCTCCTGGCTGTTCCGATCCATATTCAGTCACATTTGGGGATTCCTCACCCACATTCATTAGTGCTTTAAATCTCAAGATGAATGGGGGGTGGCAAAATACCAGTGTTTGCAAGTCTTGTCATAACCATATCTGGGGAAGAGAATGTTATCGCAGCAATATGAGATACTAGTGACAATCTGATGTCTTGAGTGTCTTTGGGTTTCACTCCCTGTTTGTACCATCAATTAATCTGTCGATCAGTTTTGGCATGTTTCTTTACACTTTGTATAAACTGTTGAGATTTGCTAGATTCACAAGACTCACCGGCTGTATGCTGAGGGAGTCCATGGTGACGATCTGCTGAGTGTTCTGCCTGTTTTGGAAGTTCAGCAGGTGACTTCGTTTCAAGAACCGCAATCTTTTGTAGAAGTGTGTGGCAGGTCATGCAGCAAGTAGATTCCAAAAAAGGCATTTTCTTTCTCATCTGTTTGAATGTAGGCAGCTATGTTTTCCCATCTCTGGAATGTAAGCTGCTGTCAGCGGGAGCAAAAAAGTCTCCTTTTAGTCCAATCCTAAAAATTGTTAATGTTTGTGCCAAAATTTTTTTGTTTGAGCACTGTGCTGATTTGCTGAAGTAAAAACTTAGAGAAATCAGAGAAAAGTACAGGTACAAGTGCAGAGCAGTAAGCAGGAACGTCAGAATGGTAGCGAAGCCAGAAGCCGAATGTACCCCACATTGTGCCCAAAGTCTCCTGGGATAGGCTCCAAGCTCCTCATGACCTTATAAAGGGTAATCGCTATAGAAGATAAATTAATGAACAAATGGATGAGCTGAATAACAACACAGGACATCATCTCCAATAACCTGTAGGTACAATCAAAGGAGGTTCAAACATTGGTTTTGTCTGGTCACCAAATCAACTTTTTAAGGCAAGATTTAGTTATATCATTACTATCTAGACTGAATCATGTGCTATATGGTCTGTCTTTCTTTCTATCTTTCTCAGTGTCTCACTCATACTCACAGAGAATATTTTAACTGAGGCAACAAATTCCTGCACCCACAGCGTTTATCCTGTTTATCAGCCCAGGCAGATGGATAAACAAAGGCCCGGAATTGAGCTCAGTATGATAGCTCAGCTATCAAAATAGAACCCAAACCCATCCTTAGTCAAGTCACTTGATTACCTTCTGAGAGTTTCTCAAAAAGCACCTAAAGGACTCTCAGGCCATTAGAAACAAAATGCTCCGGTCTGAGGACACAAAGTTTAAACCATTTGGAATTAGGACACATGAATGGTCTCCAGAATGCTTTACTGTTGGCATGACACAGGACTGGTAGCACTCACCTTCATACATTTCAAGAAGGGCAGCAAAGAAGCCACTTCTCTCCAGTCAAACCATCAGGGACAGACTGATATTCTGCAAAAGGAACAGGGATTGGACTGATGAGCACTGAAGTAAAATCATCTTCTCTGATGAATCCACTTTCAGTCCTGTGTCACTCAAGTGAGACCATACACAAGTGTAGGGTTGCTTCTCAGCAGAGGCTCACTCAAAATTTTGCCTAAGAACAAAGAATGACAAGAAAACATCAGATGGGAAACAAAGCATCTTTTTTTTCCAACCATACAAGAGCAGTTTGGTGCCAAACAATGTCTTTTCCATGATGGTACATCTTGGTTTTTCATGGTAAAAGTGAAAAATGCTTGGAGAAAAAAACATTGGAAGTTTGGGTCCATGACCAGAAAACTTCTTAATCCCTTTGAGAACTTGTGGTCACTCCTCAAGAGGTGGACAAACAAAAACGCAAAATTCTGACGAATTCCAAGCATTGATTATGCAAGATTGGGTTCTTATCAGTCAGGATGTGTCTTGACATTGATTGTCAGCATGCCAGGGTGAATTACAGAGGACACGTGACATTTATGACACTTTGACACTTACGAAATGCTTATTATTATACCTAAGTATACCATAGTAACATCTGAAAATAAATCTAAGAACAATAAAATAGCAGACTTTGTGAAAATTCATATTTGTGTCATTCTGAAAACCTTTGGCCAAGGTTGTACACCCATAACACAAACATAGCAGTATAATTTCCCTGCTGATGATGGAAGAGTACCTGAGGATGCACCCAGCACCCCCTTCTGCATTCCTTAATACCAAAGCCGTATCAGGGAGTGCTGATCAATCACATTCAATGGATCCATGGAGCAGTGACTATTAGGTCTCCTATAGATCAGCCGAATTAGGAACATTCAAACAATCGCCTAGGGTTAAGCCCTTCAAGAAGGAAACTTGGGAACAGCTTTTTCCATCTTTGTCAGTAACGACCCAGATTATCTGCCAAATAAATCTTACCCCGGTTTATATAAAACCAGAGACAGCTTGGGCAGTTGTTAATAATTAAAATATTATTTCCTGTTCATGAATGTTACCCAATAGTCAATATCTTGGAACCCAGAGGAACAAATAGATTTTGTGGAAGATATCCCTAAATTTGAGTTGGAGTTCCCAAAACTAGACAACATGGTGATGTCAAAGACAAATATATTGTCAAATCTTAAGAAGGTCTTATTCATTCATTCATTCACTTTCTATACCGCTTATAATCTATTATATCTTTCTATAATCGCGGGGGACCTGGAGTCTATCCCAGGAGACTTCGGGCACTAGGCGGGGTACACCCTGGACAGAGTGCCAATCCATCGCAGGGCACACACACATACACACACACCCAATCACACAATACGGGCAATCTAGGAACGCCAATTAGCCTAACCTGCATATCTTTGGACTGTGGGAGGAAACCGGAGTACCCGGAGGAAACCCACCAAGCACGGGGAGAACATGCAAACTCCATGCACACAGAGACGGGAATCGAGCCTGGCCGGGGAATCGAACCCGGACCCTGGAGGTGCAAGGCGACAGTGCTAACCACTACACCACCGCGCCGCCTAAGAAGGTCTTAACGAAAGGAAATAATTTGGACAAAATTGGACCAAATCCACTATGTAGACTTGACTATTGCTTATTCTTGTTTGTTTTGGGTAATGATATTTAGAACTACTATTTGTGGATGTATCATTCTCATTATTTGTCAGTGCATGATGTTACAGTAGGTTGTATGTGTTCTGTGTTGACGCCAATGTGCAAATAGTTCAATTAGCAATATTGGACACTCCTGTTGGTTGCACTTTTTTTGGAGCAGTTTTCTATACACAGGATAAGAAAAAAACAAATTCAAAATTTGTGAGAATTTTGTAAATACCAATTTTTTTGTGTAAAAGTACATTCAAAAGATTTATCAGTAAATCTGTTTGAAACTGATAAATCAGGGAATTTATTATATAGTAGTATAATATACGGCAGACCATGCACTTACAACCCCTTGAAAAACTCCCCAAGTGATTTTTTTTAAATTACTATTATTTACTGTCAAATAAACAAGTCACAGATACGAGACAAAATGGGAATTAAAAAAAAAACTTAACATTCTTACTTTGAGAAACATACCTCATTATTTTTTTTATTATTAATGCCTTTTTTCTTTTTTTATTAAATATGAAATCACTTAATGTTCTGGAAAACACCAGCACAAGTTTAAAAATTCTAATTAGTCTGCAGTTAAGCTAAAATAGAAGATGCAGCAAGATGTGAAGCAAGTGTCCTTATTCGTAATAAAATTAATGGTTTTCCTATAATTACAATATTTGATTTATTAATCAAAATCACATTCCACTGTAATGTTATGAAAGATAGACTTTATTTACTGTTATCACTTCTGCTATGAATCTAAGAATCTTGCTTTATCAAAAATTGCTAGAATTACCAGCCTCTCTCTTTCTAACAAATCCTAACACAATAACACATCACCACATCAAGGAATATACTTTAAACACTATCAACAATAATTCATTTAATATTACTCTTAAATTATGTAACGTGTCTAGTGTTGGATAAATGGACATGAGCATGAGTATCTAAACGGTAGTACAAAAAAAAAAGCCTGAACAAGAAGTTTTTGTCAAATTCGTTGGAACTGCACTGATAAACATAGTAACGAAGTTTATTGGGGTGTAAAGCTTGTTCTTATAAAGCAACAACATAATGCGGTAATCACAGCAAATGAAGTATAACACATTGCACAATTTGTCAGTGTCTCGTGTTAGACTGTGAGATTTGCTGATTCCAGAAAAGAATCATAAGTGACAAAAGCCCAATGTACAGACAAAACTTTCTTTTATTTAAATAGACTCAAAAGTTCAAGCATGTAGCAAGGCTTTGAAAGCAGAAGAAGAAGGTTGCAGTGCAAAAACTGCACGATTGCAGAAAGAGAGAGAGAGAGAGAGAGAGAGAGATATTGGTACTTTTGATGTTTAAATACATTTGTAGCTGAGTACTTTTGTACTTTTTTCAAAATAGAAATGTAACTGCAGGGCTTCTGCTTTGAACTCAAGTACAGGATTTGCGTACTTTACACACCACTGCTATTAATTTAACTGTTATGGCCATTAACACATGGGACGAATTTCCCGTTTATAATATATGTTATTATACATTATAATATATATTATTTCTTGTTTATTATATACAACATCTGACAAAATGCATGAATTCATAACATTTACAGAATGACGACATTTTTATCCTTCAATGCAAATAAACAAATAACAAATGACACAGAACAATTTTGATTAATAGCGGTTCAATCTGCCTTTATGAAACAAACCTCAAACAAATCAATAATTTTAATTAATGTCAGTTTTTTTTTTCAAAATTGTTGACGTGCCTCAACCTGAATTTTTGAGGCATTGACTACACTAATAAAAACAATATTGTCCATCAAGCTGAGTTCATTCAAAACTTTGACTCCTGTTTCCACCTGTCCATTATTATTGTTTAGTTGTGTATTATATTTTTTCAAGGCATATTGCTTTGGCCTCTATCCTGGTGATTTGTCATTTTCCTTGATATACCTTTATGTTTTACTTTTATAACCATCCCTTTTAAACCTACACCAAATATTAGACATAGCTGATTGGTGTATTTAATTAATAAAAAATTTTTTTCAGCATAGGAATTAATAAACCACCCTGAGTCTGAGATCTATTCCCATCTATGCCAGAACAACACATTTTTGGCTAATTTACTGGAATTGCACTGTTAAACTTGGCAAAAACTATTAAAAAAGTTTATTGTGGTATAAAATATGTCATTATAAAGCAACAACATAATACCCTAATCGCAGCAAATGAAGTAGAACACACTGCACAATTTGCCAGTCTCTGGTGCCAAAGATCATGCGATTTTTTTGAAAAAAAAAAAAAAAAAAAAAGAATTAAAATGTCTACTGATTTTTGCCACTAGAAATAACCAAATAGTCAAATATAAAATCACCATACAGTTGAACCTCTTTTATTTTTACTCTATTTTTTGTATTAATTATTTTTATGTATTTATTTTTTTGGGCTGTGGAATAAATAATTTGAGTTTCCATTATTTCTTATGGGAAATTCGCTTTGATTTACGAGTGTTTTGAAATACGAGCTGCTTCTGGAACCAATTATGTTCGTAATCCGAGGTTCCACTGTATAGATAATACAGCGACATGGTGGCGTAGCGGTTATCACAGTCACCTTACACCTTCAGGGTCTGGGTTCGATTCCCTCCTCGTGTGTGTGGAGTTTGCATGTTCTCCCCATGTTTGGTGGGATTTCTCCAGGTAGTTCAGTTTCCCCCAACTTCCAAATACATGCAGTTTAGGGCAATTGGTGTTCACAAGTTGTGTGAAAGAGCATACTGTATGTTGACTGGAGGTGCCTTTTATACATACTGTAATTCTGTGATTTGCATTCCTTCCATGAAATTAAAAGCAGATAGTTGCAGACAGCGATGAAAATAGTACATTTATAATCTGGAAGCAGAGAAAGAGAATTTTTGTAATCCTTTCCATTGTTTTAACGAACAGCTCTCATGTTAATGGGTGTTTCTTTTTAATTAATTCCCCGAGACCAACCGTTTGTTAAACTCTGTAAGCTCTCTCTTTTCACTTTTTAGACTTGTGCCATTACATAATTACAAGATGATTTAATATTTTTCAGAACATAGACAGACAGACAGACAGACAGACAGACAATCTGGACAAAAGTATTTGGCCAAACATGTTAATTATTGAATTCTGGGGTTTCAATCAGGCCCCTTATCCCCAGTGAAGGGCAATCTTAATGCTTCAGCATACCAAGACATCTTGAACAATCCAATGCTTCCAACATTTGAGAAAGCCCTTTTCTCTTCCACCATGACTGTGCACAAAACAAAGACTATAAAGACATAGTTTGATGAGTTCTGTGTGAAAGAACTTGACTGGCCCACACAGAGCCCTGACCTCAACCCCATCAAGTACCTTTGTTACGAAATGGAATGGAGAACAGCTGTGAGTCAGGCCTTCTCGTCCAACATCACTGCCTGACCCCATAAACTCTCTACAGAATGAAAGAATGGGCACGAATTTCCACAAAACACTCCGAAATCTTGTGTCCAGCCTTCCAAGATGAGTGGAAGCTGTTATAACTGCATATTGAAGTGTATGGATTTGGATACAGTGTCATTGCAGGTTTGGCCAAATATTATTATTATTATTGATCCTGAAGGAATGGAGACACAGCAACACAAAGACAGATTTGTACAGTAGATGTGATTGCACATGGTACTGAGCTGACCAAATGTTATTAGTGCAATGCTAAGAACAAAAAATCTACAAGATACATATAAAGAATTTAAATAAAAGCATATAAGTTACATCAAATTTTTTAAAGCATAAATGAATGAAGTGAAAGACATTGCAACCTTGTTATGCAGGTTCTCCTACTGTATATGCATATAGGAGAAGAGCCTTAAGCCTGGATAGCCCAGTCCACATTCCCATGCCACTGTAGAGAGGTGTTGAAAAGCAGAATGGGGCTCTGGGGACAAAAGATTCCCAGAGTCTGTCTGTTAAGCAGCTTAATGACTGAAGTCTTCCACTGAACACACTCTTTTGTTGGAGGAAAAAAAAAACATGTCTGTGCAGTGAGTTGGTCATGGTTGGCCATAATACACTTGTTATTAACATTAACAAACTAATTCCATTTTTATTCTTTATTTGAAATATACGCCATTAATTAAAAAAAAACAATTATTTACGTTTTTCCCCTTGAAACATTTAAACACATTTCCAGAAACCAACTCCATTTCTCTGTAAAAACCAAATGTAAACTACCACTTCACTACTTTGTTTTAAAACTCCATAAATCTCATGCTGAATATAAAAATAGCAATCCTTTTGCAAGAGATTTGTTGACTTCTGACTAAGTAAGTAGTACTTTTTATTTTGTGTTTTGAGAAATTGAGACAGTTTCTCCTCTCTTCTCTAAACTAAACACTCACACACAGTCAATGTGTTATTTGTGAGCATCTGTAGGTACAGTACCATTTGTAGTACTATGGTAGATTTATATACAACACAAATGTTGCATATTTTATGTAGTATGATGTATAGCTGAACTCACTTTATAATTTCACTTATGTAGGTACGACAAGGAAAAACTACAAAGAAAATGAAAGCATAGACACAAAAAAGTAACAAACCAAATACTTAATGTAATAGGTATGATAAATTGCGAAATGCAGTGAAACAGTGCAATCTGCATCCTCCCTCGGGGGAAGTTATGACCTGCTGCGGCATGACTGTTCTACTGCGAAGAACTACTTCTCAATCGAGAACTCGATTGCCCTGCAAAGAGCATCAACCTCATCTGAACTCCTTTGGGATGAACTGGAACACCGACTCCACCTGGTGTCTCCTCTTCTAAATTCTAAGTTCCTGACTTTATTGATGCTCTTGTGGCTGATTGTGCACAAATCGCACAATGACCAGATTGCTCCTGTTGGGAACTTGAGCAAGGCCTTAAACCCTCAACTCCTCATATGTATAATGAGATTAAAATAAATAAAAAAATGTACATTCCTCTGGATTAATGCTGTAAATTTAAAAACAGACGAAATGCCCCACTTTTAAACTAATGTCCTATTTTGCACGGGATTAGTACCTGAGGACCTTGTGTAATTTGTAATAATTGCATAGGTTGTTTGTGATCTTAATCCTGTGCAAATCGGCCATGTCTGTAATTTGTGAAGTACAAATTCCTCAGCAAATGACCTACCATATTTCGCCGAACACAGAGGTCCTGTGATGTTATTAGTCCCGTGTGAATCGGCATGTCTATGATTTGCCCAGGATTTGGCATATATATATTTATAATATACAAATTATATAATATATAAAATTGTCAAGGTTTTTGTTTCCTGCGCGCCTTTTTATCCATCTTTCATAAAGAATGGATGCGGCGTTGGAGTTCTTTGAAAGTATTTTGAGTGCTGGGTCATATCGCCATACAGCATACAACAATACCATCTGTTATTTGAGAGGAGGGGGCTACTGTATGGAACGCCTTTCACACACAAACACACACTCTTGTAAAAAAAAATAAAAAATGGAACCTGCACTTTACTTTTGAAAAGAACCCCAACAGGGCAGTATTTCAGTATTATTTGTGTGTGTGTGTGTGTGTGTGTGTGCAGGTTAATTTCTTTTGTTTTTACTTTACAGCAATGATTCCGTTAGTGTGTCATGGAACCTCTTTACGATTATCCATAATCCCCTAGCACGCCCGAGAGAAGAACCATTGGCTTAATTGTGACGTCACATGACGCTTGGCTGACGAAGCGCATGCGTACTCCTATATCAAGTCCTCACTCGTTTATTAAGTTAAATTTTATTTTTCAATTTTGCTCGTCTTGCAAAAGGCTCGCAGTCCAAGGTTCCACTCGATCCAAACTAGTACACAATTAAGTGAGGAGATTCATGTCATAATTCAAGATGAATGTGTTGCAGATAAATCAAGCGTACAGCTCGAGCTTTTAGATTTTAACCGAGTGAAATGTAAATGACACTGCACGATAACTATATTTGTTTCTATTTTTTAATCCATCTAACCGGACATCCATACATTTTTATCTCTGCCTCACACACAGTCTGCATACACATGCATGCACACACACACATCCTTACCTCCTCTTCTTATCGCAACACACTCTTAAGAGGCACGCACTAATTGTATATCAAGGAGATAAGTCAGTAAATTTGGGTAAAATCGCAGGCTTTGCTTATCCCGTGCAAATGTGCCATGTGAAACTCACGGCTCAGGGATAATTGCTAAATCACACGAAGTTCTCGGATAATAGTAATCCAGTGCGAATAGTACATAAGCCTGCAATAAAATTTATCAAAGGTCGTCCCTGGGTGTGATTATTCTGGTAAATGATTCAGAACAAAACTAATTTTATAAAAGATTAATGATAAATTATTGCAGGTTCATTTAAAAGTGGGTAATTTCTTCTGTTTAGTTTCAAATTTTTCTTCCTATTTTACTTTTTCTTGTTTTGTTTTGGGCTACCAGAACTGACTGATTCACTGATAAGTGCCTTTTTTATGTTTAAGTATGCAGTAAATACAGGACCTATCCTGGGAAAACATGGGGCAGAAATAGACCCTGCAGAGGACCATGCAGGACACCATGTGGTACACACCAAGTGTTACACTGATCAGCCATAACATTATGACCACTCACAGGTGACATGAATAACATTGATTATCTTGTTACAATGGGACCTGGAAGTGGGAGGGATAAATTAGGCAACAAGTGAACCATTTTTTTCCTGAAGTCGATGTTAGAAGCAGAAAAAAATGGTCAAGTGTGAAGATTTGAGTGACTTTGACTAGGGCCAAATTGGGATGGCTAGAGGAGTCAGAATAACCCCAGAACTGTCTCTCTTCTGGGATCAGAACCTAACAGAAGTGGTCCATTGAAGGAAAACCAGAGAGTTGGGAACAGGGTCACGGGTGACCAAGGCTCGCTGATGCACATGGGGAGTGAAGGCTGGGCTGTGTAGTTCGATCCAGTAGAAGAGCTGTTCGGCTGTTAATCAAAAATTGCTTTTGTGAAATAAAAGAAAGGATTTGTCTATACATTGGTCAGAACTCTCTCTTTTACATGTTTCATACATCTGAAACCAGTCTCAGAAAAAAATGTCTGTCCAGCAAGATTTTGTCACAACATCAAGCAAAACTGTCTGGACAGAATTTAATGAAACTTTTTCAGTAAGTGAAGTTTTAACCTGCATCATAAAAGAATTCAAAATGTTCAGTAAAAACAATGTTATGAACAATTATGTGTCAGATTTAATAATTTGCTTTAAACAAACACCTGCACCAATAGATATTAGAAAATCTAAACTGAATATTTTCACAGTTGAAATAACAGAGCTGTAGTGGTATAAGTGAATTTTAACACGCTGGAGTCATTTTAAGACAAAACTTTTTCGAATCTTTATCCAATCTACTTTTTCGATTTCTCATCTGTGATTCACTCTCTGATTACTGAACAGGGAGTATATCTGGCTGACGATGAAAGAAGTACAACTTACCTTAAACAAAGTGTAAGATACTCAGCCTTACGAGATTATATTTCTTTGTATTAATAAGTTAGGCAAAGAGTCAGCTAATCAGCTAATTTAAAGCTTTAACCCTTTAACAATTTTAAAACTCTTTTCCCGTCAACGACGCTAGTAATAACAGGCAATTTGGAGGGGAAAATTCATTATGTAAATAACTCACTGGGAACATTCACACCTGATCTGGTCCAATCAGAATGAATTTTTAGTGGGAATGAGAGGAGTGATAATAAACCTTTAAATATTTGTTCAGTATATAAATATTAGCCATGTAAACACTTGATTTGATTGTTTTTCTTTTAAGGCACTTTGTACATTAAAATTCTTATTAAATGCTTTGTATATATAATGCACATCTTTTCAGATCAGTATACATGGAAATCTCTAAAGGTTTAAGTCGGATTATGTGAACACAGCTAATGTGTAACCTGCCACCCACGCACACCCTGATAAGTGCATTGTTTTTGTATAACCGCACAATGAATCTGTCAAGTTTGTTTCCACAACACATATGGAAATATGTATTTGAGGAAACAGTCAGTCAAGACATGAAGGTCAGCTGTTGCTTTTATTCAACATTTTATTTATTTTATGATCAGTTCAAGTACCGTGATGAAACTGGCTCTCATGAAGACCTTCCCAAGAAAACATGAAGGCTTATGAAGGCTTTACAGAGCATGAGTAGCAGATACATCTCAATATCAACTGTTCAAATGAGATTATTGTATATCTCCGTTAAGAATTGTTTTATTGTTTTATAATGTAGAAAGAAAAGTAAAAATCAGGAAAGACAATGGAAGCAATGGAATTAGAAGGTGTGTCCAAATTAAACATATAAATATTCAAATAGAAATATTGTGGATACTGTGGATTTCAAAACTATAAAATAACACATACTGTATGGAATTAGGTAATTCTAACTAACAACCAGTTAGTTGTTGTTTTTAGACACAGAGGTCGGCCTTTCTGTAATAGTTCTCGCAAGAACAGTATTGTCAAGTGATTTTCAAAAAACCATGATGAAACTGTCTCTCATGAAGGCCGTCCCAGGAGGACGAGACCAAAACCTCCCTCTGCTGCAGACGAGATGTTCATTTAGAGTTATCAGCCTGAAAAATCACCAATCACCATCTTCACTGCTCAACAGTTGAAGGAGTTTTTGTCCTGTCTATACCATGCTACCAGAACAGCTTTTCCACAAAAAACTAAGGCATTTCAACAAAAAACATTATTTTGCAGAAAACACACTGATCAAAATTAGAGAACACTTTCAGATACCTCCCAGTTATTGGTGTTAATCTGGCACATGGTGCTAATTTCCTTGATTACCTGTCAACTCCTATTTAACTGGTAGTCTAACTTCCAGTTTCACTGACTCTGCAAGATGGTGGGCCGTTCTAAAGCGACTGAAAGCCTCCGGCAGCAGGTTGTCCAGATGAAGGCCAAAGGGACGACCCTATCAGCCATAGCAAGACAAGTTGGTCGTTCCAAATCTGTCATTTCAAGAATATTGAATCTTTACAACATCACAAAGTCATTCAAGTCCTCCAATAAGGCTGGTCGTCCACGGAAGACAAATACAAGAAAGGACAGGATACTGCGGAGGATCTCAATGGGCAATCGTTTCCACACTGCAGCTGGAATTGCTAACCAGTTCAGCGCTAAACAGGGTAAGGATCTGTCTCGTCATACTGTGTCTCGACATTTAAGAGCATTTGGACTGAAAGCCCACTCTGCATTGACTCTGATTAGCAGAAAGAATCAAAAGACTAGACTAACCTTTGCTGAGGAGCATGTTGTGTGGGCAAAGGAGAACTGGTCCAAAGTTCACTTCAGTGATGAAAGCAAGTTTAATTTATTTGGGTCCGATGGGAAACATTACGTTCGGCGACAAACTGGAGAAAGACTGAACCCAAAGAGTGTAAGGAAGTCAGTGAAAAGTGGAGGAGGAAGTGTCATGGTTTGGGGCATGTTTTCTGCAGCAGGAGTTGGGCCTCTTATACAGCTACATGGCAGAGTGAATGCAAATGTTTATCAGAACCTTCTTCAACAACATATGGTTCCTTCCCTGCGTTCATCACCCAATCAGCCTGCAGTGTTCATGCAGGACAACGCTCCATGTCACACAGCAAAACGGGTAAAGCAGTCCTTGAAACTGAAAACATTGAAATAATGACATGGCCTGCCCAGAGTCCTGATCTCAACCCAATAGAGAACCTCTGGAAAATCCTTGGCGATAAAGTTATGGCCAAGAAACCCACTACAGTCACCGAACAGTGGAGGAGACTGGAAGAAGAGTGGACCAAAATCATACCAGAGCAGTTTGAGAGATTAGTGCTGTCCTGTGGCCGCAGATGTGCTGAATATATATACACAACACACTATATATATATATATATATATATATATATATATAGAGTTGATGGGCTCGAGATCTGCCGGGCAATCGGCAAGATGATGAGGCTCTACATTTGGTGCAAATTCTGTTTTGAATTAGTCAATAACATTTAATATGATGAGCTCCCTGATGTTTTCTTCAGCGGTCTGTTTTGAAACTTACTGTGGATGGTGACGAGCCCCCAGTTACCAGAGTAATCACCCTCTGACAGTAACATCTGCATAAATGCCACACATGTTCTGTTGCCCAAATTACTTTACAAATTACGCATATACTCATCTTTCAAATGACTGTTTTATACTGTCATTTTTTTCTTGGAACAACCACAGTTGTGAGATTTAAGGAGATATACAGTAATGAAAGAAAGAAGATTTTAAAATAAAAAAATATGTTAGCCAAGATTTGAATTTATTTATTTTTATTTCTTTCTTTATTTAAAGATCGCGATGACTTGGGCAGTACCCTGAGGGTGTTTTTTTAAAAGGTACACTTTTGTACCTTCATTGTGCATGATACAAAGGTAGAAGGTACAATTTTGTACCCCTAGCTAGAGGTACAAAATTTGACCCTTCAGGGTACTACCCCAGTTTTGTATCTTATTTCTGAGAACGTATATATATATATATAGATTGTGAATATATATATATATATATATATATATATATATCACACAATACTAACTAACAGAAATATTGTGTTAGAGCTCAATAATGGGATAAACGGGTGCACCAGCATATGATTTGGGACACTGTGTTAGTTTTAATCAGCTCAGGACAGAGTGTCATATGGTGCTATACTGCCTCCACGAGTTGTTATTGCACCTCTTGGTCATGTCGTGTTAATCTCTAAGGAGGTGCACAAGCTAATGAAATGGGGGAAAATATGAAACGATTATTTAACTATATTGAATGTTTGAAATCCATATACACAAGTAGGTAACTTTAACTAATAGCACATCTACGGTATATGACATGCCTTTACTTTATTTGCTCCAAGATTTGTACTTATTTCAGGGAACACCATTGTTTTCACACAGGCATACACACACGGCTCAAACAAGCATCGTTTTAATCAGCAATTTTTTTTTATTTATTTATCCTTGAAAGGAAGATGGTGGAGTGTTACAGCAGAATGATGTCGACTGACAGCTGCCTTTTTTCATGGGACATGGTACAGAAAAGACCTAAACTGAAGGCAAAACTGACATTGATTTTCAAAAGTAGTAGAAAAGTAGTGCTATTGCTCCAAGGTGGTGTACATGACTAAGGGATTGAAATCTAAACCTGAAGAAAAGAGAGAGAGAGTTCACACATCGAGGCTGTGTGTGACAATCGTCACAGTTTGTAAATCCTGCTTCGTGTTCTTCGGTAGAGCAAATGAAATGTCTCAAAATAATAATAATAATAATACAGCATACAGTGATCGATCAAAGCAGGTACAAAAACACTTTCCGACAGCATTGTTGTAAACTTGAACAGACATACATATATATATATATATATATATATATATATATATATATACACACATACGAGCGGATATATATATATATATATATATATATATATATATATATTTTAATCTCATGTAAAAGAGATGGAAATTGATGAGAATAGGCTGTTCCGGGAGATTATGCATATTCAGATAGAAATAATACAAAAGGCTAAAGGAAACATTTCTCAAGTCAGATTTTAGTCAAAAATAAAGTTACACAGCATCTTAAATCCTGCCTATGTTCTTATGGCCTGGTCAATAAGAACCGTGTGAAAAATCAATACATTTTTTTTAAACAAACCAAAAGAAGAAATATCCCACTGGATAATTGCATCCAAGATTTGTTTAAATAAGCTTGTTATAATAATTGAATCAATCCTAAATTCCTATATATATATAAATATATTTCTATATATTTTTCTGTTTAAAAATAAGTATTTAACCCTTGTTGGGTGAGGTTTATGTTAAATCTAATGTAAAATTTATTGTCCAGTTACGCTCATGTTTTTTCCCCTTCTAACTCTGACAGATACTGAATCGTCTCCATCACTTATTTCTTTCCAGACATAACCAAAAACAAAAAACAAAAAAGAAAAAAAAGGTTAATGTCTGTGAAATATAACACTGTGCTAACTTTTGTAATTTAGGAGCAAAGTGTAAAAGTATCAGGATGATTTAGGATAATAGTGGCTGTGTGCTTTATCAATCTTCGACCATCTTTCTATGAATAATTTAGTATGTACATTGAATTTGTACTTTACACATTCTTAATAATAATAGTAGTAGTAGTAGTAATAATACTAATAAAGTTTAAGGGGGTGGTGAAATGTTTTGTAGCACCTTTTTTTTGTGTGTCAATGGTCCACGTAAAATGTCTGTAACGTCCAAGTTTGCTGCGTGAACTTTTTAAAAAATAAATCTTGAAACCAGGAAACCCGGAGCCAAGCGTTTAAGAGACCTGAAACCAATGGTGAGAAATTCCATGAAACAAACTTCCTGAATAAATACGTTTGTTCGCTGGTCTTCTGTCTGTTATGGCAATGCATACCCTACAGAACCTTAATAAAAATACAAACACTGTGGCTCACATTGTGCAGCACCACAGCACATTACAATCTAGTGTTTTGTTTTGGGGGGAGGGGGGTTGGATTAATTATGTCTTTTCTTTTACATGCCATTTAAAACAGGTCTGCACCAAAAAAGGAGCTCTCACTAACACTAGGCCTAGTGCAGCTATACGGGAGGGGAGGGGGGGAGGGGAGTCGTTTGCTTGACTTATTTATTTATTTACTCCATGTTTGTCAGTCAGTCACACAACTTAGGTGTTTGTTTGTTTTTTAGTATTAAAGTTCATCATGCACATCCTTTCAAACGACCCAGTTCTCATGGGTGGGCGGCAGAAATCAGTCGTCATCCACGTCGTCTCCTTCGGATTCCTCGTCCGCTCTCCGCTCGTACATTTTATCCCTCTGGATCTCCTTCATCTCCTCGGCGTAGCGGCAGAAAGCTCCTCCGAACTTGCTCCAGGCTTTAAACGGCACCGTGATCGAGTTCCGGTAGCTGGGCTTCACCTCGCTGACCCGGAGAAACACGCCGTACTTGTTGGCGCCAACGTCGAAGAAAAAGCGCTTCGAGTCCACGGTGATGGACGTGCCCTCGGGGAGCTCGCTGTAGCCGCCGCCGCACCCGGGCCCTGAGAGCTCGTCATCGTCGCCGCCGTAGTCGTCAATCAGCTTGGCTAACGCGTCGCGGAACTCGATCAGTCCCTGAGCCGGGAGGGCGATGGTCTGTCCGGACTGCATCGCCGCCCCCTGGGGCACTCCACCTCCGATTCCGAAGCCCGCGCCGCGGTTGACGGTCTGCCGGATCCTCAGGAACCTTCCGCGCTGGTTCTCCTTCAGGTCGAGGTAGTATTTTCGGTTTTCCCTCACCAAAAACTCACTCTTCAAGGCCCGCCTCGGCCCGCCGTCCTCCCCGCTGGATGACTGTGCGATCTGCTCCGGGGTGCTAGGCCCGAGCTGGGCGTAGTGCTCTATGAAGTCGCCCAAGTAGTCACGGAATTCTGCCGCCACCGACATGGACAGAGTTAGCCGACTCTTCGAGCCCCCGGCGCCGACCTCAGCGATTTTCACGAACCGACCCTTCGAGTTCTGCTTCACATCCAGGTAAAAACGCTTGTTCTGGATGTCCAAGCGTTTGGAGGCCAGCTCCTGGGTCTCTTCTTGATCCCGCTGAAAATGGGGGAATCCGCTGCCTCCTCCACCACCGCTGCTTCCACCGCGCTCACTCCCACTATCCCCATCCGCCATCTTCACCAGCAGCTGCTTCTCTGCCTTCAAGCACTCTAACCCGAAGTTACTTTTACCACCCGTATACAGACAAAACCCCGCCTCCTACACTAAGATTGGCGTAACTACAGTAAGATCATAAAGTGGGTCTGTGTTCCGTAAATTGCATCATGCTAAATAAACATCACGCACAAAAACATTAGTATTCTTTTGTTCAAATTGTAAGATTGGTTTTTATTAACGCTGTGATGATTCTCTTATAGATTTGAGATTCTTTGAGGCTGCTACGGTAAAGTAAAAGACATCCGAACTGTCCAATCGATAAGCGTTTACGTAAACTACTAACCTATCCTAATGTAGGAGGCGAGGTATGTTACAATACGAGTGGAAAATAAAAATCCTTCGCGACTTCAACGGAGTATCGATTTCCTTTAATATGATTGGACAAGGGGCTTGTCTGTTAAGTCCAATTGCTACCAAAAGTAGCTTGCTTAATGGTCTGTTCATTACGTCAATCAAACTTTTAGTTCCGCCCACTCTTGTTACATTGACTTTTTCCGTTTTCTCAAGAGTTTTTGTACACTATTCTGCTAGAAGTGTACTAATAATTCTATAAATACGTTTTTAAAACTCGGATAAGAGTTAAATGTACTGCACAATTTTGCCTTATTACTGGCTCCATAATATATAACTGTAACCTCAACAGAAAATTCAACTGCAAAAGTAAATCTATCTATCTATCTATCACTGTATTTAGTTAAAGATTGACTAAAAGTACATTTCATACTTTTACTAAGTCCCGCCTCCACACTGTATGTGCAAAAAGTGCAAAAATACCGTTCAACGGTGGGGGATGGGGGAAAACCGGTTAGCAACCTGCAATATCATTGGCTCGGAGTAAAATTCGAATCAACAACGGCGAACGTGATTAGCCAATGCTTCTGCTCGTCTACCTTTCTCTTCTAAACGGAGGTTTATTGTTCCTCTCTGTTTGAGGCCAAATTGATTTAGCGTAGTCCTCCCGGATCCGCGTCCCAAATCAACCAACCTTTACAATGGTAGGCTTTACCTTTATTTACTTTCGCTTTATTGTATATGTATATACCGCGTTTTGTTGGATATACCGCGTGTTTGACGGTATTCACTGTTTGAATGAGAAAACAGCGATTTTTTCCCTTTTTTTTCTTTGCTAATCCGCTAGCTTAGCTTAGTCGTTGTTTGCGCGCGCTAAGAGCTTGTGGTGTTTGTTTTAGTGTAATTTACAACTTTTCGTTTTCAAGTTTTTCTGAAAATGTTTATTTTACAGACGTAAGTTTTAACCAGTTAACCAGAAGAGTGTGTATTTAGTGGTTGCTAATCTGTAACTCGGAAGCTTCTATCTTAGTACTATAGTACTGGTTAGGACTGTTTACTTTTCCTGGCTGCTGGTTTAACTCGTTCTCGCTGGGTTAGCTAGCAGGCTGACTCCGAGAAGTGTGTGTCTGTGTGTAGATGTTTTTCCATGGTTACAGAGTTTGTGGTGAGACAAGCGACGCGAGTTTTTTTTTTTTTTTTTTTAAGTCGTCTGTATTTTGGTGTTGCGGGTTGTTTTGGATCCTGTGTGCGGTAACTAGGTTTATTTAGCCCCAGCTTGGTTCCTCAGCTCATTCAGTGAGACCCATGAATGAAGCTGATTGTATAACCTGTGCTTATTAGAAAATGTCATCACTTTTATTTTTAATTCCCAACTGTTGTGTATTATTTCAACATCTCACTCGCACTTGACCAAAAATTAAATAAGTAAAAAATAGTCGCTGAAATTATATGGATTATTACTTGAAACGAGTTATCTTCAAATATCTGAATTGGTTGAGGGAAAAACATCAAACTTAAAAACGCTTTTTAGAAATGGCACTGTTTTTACTTATCATAAATGTATAAAACAAAATTTTTACATATCTTACATAAGCCATCTGAACATATGTATGTGTGTATAGGAGAGAGGGAGAAAGAGAGGTTGTCCAGTTAAATTGGCATCGTGGATTCGCTTCACATAGAATCGATTCCAAACTGAATCGACTCTAAATAAAGGCGTTTTCAGTTAAGAGTCGATTCTTCGACTCTTCACAACGAAAATGATTCACTGCTCCCGCGAGAGATCCATAAAGAAAGCTGATTTTGTTTTAGGTAGTGATTAATCACTTTTTTTATTGTTGAATGTGTAAATTCCTAACTGTTATGTATTATTATTTATATGTTTCTTAAACTCTCGACGAAAAAAAGCATTAAATGGATTATATTATTACTTAAATATATTATTATTACTTAAAATCAGTTAACCTGACATTATCTATAGTTATCTCACCTGCCATGTGCAGGCTCGGGTTTGATTCCCACCCAGTGGCCAAAAACCACTGGATGCAGCCTTGATGATAAAATTGGAGGGTTACATCAGGAAGGGCATCTGGTGCAAAACCTGTGCCAAGTTGTGGTACAGATTAGTAGATCCGCTGTGGCGACCCCTTAACTGGAGCAGTCGAAAGACTAACAACATCCATTCATTCATTTTGAATACGTACTTTAAGTTGATTAGTGTCAAGATAAGGTCAATTCATCCCATTCGTTTATCCAAAATAAAACTGAAGTTATATTTTGGAAAACTATATTGGAGAAGCATCTATCTACCCTGTTAATGCCATTTTCAGTCCTTATACGCTTCCTGTCTCTTCGATTTATAAATTTAGATCATTAGATTAGATCCCACTTTGTTATTGTGCAAAGTACAAATGCAGTTAACATCTAACCAGAAGTGCATAAGTGGCATAATCACAGTACAGGGATGATGGGGATTAACGTTCAGAAAGAATTTTATAGGTTTTTAAGGTAAAAAAAAAAAAACTGCAAACATTGCGCAGTGGATAACACATGGCAAAAAGATATTTAAGTTTACGACATGTATTTATGATGAGTCTCGTCAGGGAGAGTTCCTACATTACTCCTTAAAGTTTAGTAGTTTAAGATGTACTTTATGCCAGATTTCCTTATGATGTTTGTGTTGGTATAAGCATGTTGACATTTAACGTATTATTATTTTCAAATGCTAAGAAATGTTTCATGGAATATATGTGTTTTTGCTTGTCTGAATAAAAGTGAACGTTTGCAATTTTGGTTAAGATTAACCATGCGTATGTGTTGTGTTTAAATCCTAGGCTGGTGGCAAGGCAGGAAAGGACAGTGGCAAAGCCAAGGCGAAAGCAGTGTCTCGCTCTCAGAGGGCTGGACTTCAGGTAAGTGCCTTTATTAATGCTAATGTGTATTATGTCTGGAGTGTTGATCAGTGTGTCCTTGGTTTAGACTGTGTACTAATGACCGGATGATCTCCCCCCCCCCCCATTATTTAGTAATACTTTTGTTGTGAAGCAAATGTTTCATATTTTGCAATAATTTTAAATCATGAGTAGGGAACAGTGTCTTCTTTTACATTATTGCTTATATTCCCAAATGATTTTAAATATATTCCAAAATATTATTGATGTCTATTTCAGCTGCTGTTTTGAGAGCTAAATTGCACTGTAGCACACAAAATAAAATATACATGAGATGATAAGCATGTGAATGATTCATATTATAACGTTATTAGAAACTGCTTTGTTTTGTAGCCGTTAACGGTTCTTTTAGGTAGAAAAGCAGGTTGGTCAAGGTCAGAGGAGGGCTTGGACATATTGTAGTCATCTCTCAGTTTAGTTTTGATGTGCAACTCTGCTATCTTGACTCGATGTTCATCATACTAAAAGTGCATGTCACTCAGCGTAGCACTAAGCTCTGTTTTGAGTCATTTTACTAGTGCAATCCATCTGATTATGATTTTGTCCATTACTGAAATAATGTCTCATTTTGACTGTATGTAGTTCCCCGTGGGTCGTATCCACAGGCATCTGAAGACCCGTACTACCAGTCATGGGCGAGTGGGAGCTACAGCAGCGGTGTACAGCGCTGCCATTCTTGAATATCTCACAGCTGAGGTAAAGGCAGTTACTTACTGAATTCTGGTGTCACTTTGTGTCGTCATTCTTTCACAACCACACGACAACCGTAGATCGAGAAACGGGTGGCTTTTCTTTAGAGCCCCCAGTTTATATAGAAAAGTCATTCCACAAATACTGATGTTAAAGTCGTCATTCTCAATACCATGTATTTTATAAAATGGTGTTTGCTGATTTTCCATTGATTTGCTTGCCTGTCTAGATGTTGTGCATTTAACTCCTGTATTAAAAAAAACAATTTTTGGAAGAGGAAAAAAAAACATTAGCTTCTCCAGTGTTCTTCCAACTAGTGGCCAAATTTTAAACTAATAACTAATGGTCTTTTGGGACAGAAATCTTGCAACCTCTTGCATTTCTCTGAACATTTTTACTAAATCAGGAGTGACATGACCACGATCTATAGGAGATATAATTGAAGTAAATATATTAAAGTGCAGCAATGTTCAACTTTGTGTATGATGTACAGAACCATTTCTACTATAATGTACATTGCGAAAATTAAGATAGAAAAATGACAGGTATGGAGTGCATATAAATTATTTTTTTTTAATTAGGACTAGTTTTAAGTGAGGGTGGTTATGTGGTAGAGTAGATGCAGATGTTTTGTGTGATCTTCATTTACATACGTAAATGGTTTATTTTGACCGTGACTGCCTCTCTACTTAGGTGCTGGAGTTGGCAGGAAACGCCTCCAAAGATCTGAAGGTGAAGCGTATCACTCCCCGCCATCTACAACTGGCCATCCGTGGCGACGAGGAGTTGGACTCCCTCATCAAGGCTACCATTGCTGGTGGTGGTAAGTTCGGGACACCTTTTAGAACTCCGTTGCATGGCCATGCTTAAAATGTGCTAAATGTTTTGCTTAATTCGTAAAGTGAAGGATGTGGATTTAAGTGTGTTTTCATATTAGGGCTCAATTCCGGGAACACTGGACCCCAAAGTCTGATTAGTTTTCTTTTTCAGCAGCGAGAACACATTCATTCCGTGCTCGGGAACCGTGCTGGAAAAGGTGTTCTTGAGTACAATACAGATATGGAAGCCAGTCGTACCTGAGAACAGAAGTAGATCAGTAGCGTTGGTCTCCTCTGAAATCTGTGTGTGCGTTAATGCACCATCAATGTATCATTCTTTGACTTGCACAGCCGTAGCCGATAAAAATAGGAAAGCATATGAGAGCATCGCCCTTGCCGTTTTTCCTGCAATATCAATAATATTAGGCTATGTGAACACTGGCCAGTGGGGAGGGGAGCAGAAGTGGGAGCAATAGTTCCTGGGCCCAGTACAGATCAATCATGCCTAAGAAAACGCCCTAAATGATGTTCAGTACTCAGTCTCTGTACTGACTGACTTTTTTTTTTTTTTTTTTCCTTCTCATCCCAGGTGTGATCCCTCACATCCACAAGTCCCTGATTGGTAAGAAGGGCCAGCAGAAGACTGCATAAACACCATCATCGTGGTGGGCTGGACTCAAGGACTTGTGTTCGGACTGTGATCATATAAACTTGCATCCGTTCTTTTCTACACTTTTTTTTTTTTTTTTTTTTAAATTAATGTTCACATTGTATTAGCTAACCCTGAGTAATTTGTTAGTTTTGTTACCATCTACAATATTAGTTTAAAACCAGATCCCTGTGTTCAAAGCTATTTTAGAGAGACATGCAGAAATTGTGATTTTTGTCCTGTTATAAAAGTGAATTTGTTTGATTTGGCCAGAGTTATAGAAGTGTTTTATACTGGAAAAAAAAAATGGAACTGATAAACACATTTTTTACAAAACAAAAAAAAATGTTTGTCTCTTCCTTCATTCTAATGTGTAATCAGATTGCTCCAGGTGTCTGCTTTGACCTGATCGGTGTTGTGTTCTGGGGTTAATGTGGAGTTAACACTCTCAACTGCTTGACCAGAGTCAAGGTTTTTAATCAGTCCTTTTAATAAGTGCGACATTTACTGGTTCATGTACATATAGCTAAGAAATTAGTTTAATGTTTTTAAAAGAGGTTCGATTGCTTCTGGTAGTGTTTGTTTTCTACATAGTTAATTATCCATTTGTTTCACTTGCCACTTGCCTGTGGCTTGCTTAATAGTGATAGTCCTGGGGTTTTTGAAATGCTTTGGGAAAACATCCTTTGTTTAAAAAAATGCACTATTAATTGAGTACATGGAATTAAATGTAAGTCTAAGTTGTCCTGCGATGGACTACGGTTCTCTCTCACTCACTCATGGCGCAGTGGTTATGGTTCACCACCTCGCAGCTCATTAAATGCTGTGGCACATGATAAAGTGGTTATTGATGAAGAATGAAAGAATTTCTGACAGTAAATAAGAACTGTAATAAGGAATGAAACTATTTTCATTTGACCGAATATGACATGTTCAAAGGAGAGAGTGTGAATATATCGGTAGAAGGAGGCTGAGGTTGGAACTGCCAGGCAGGAGGTCTAGAGGAAGACCAAAGAGGAGATTTATGGATGCAGTGAGAGAGGACATGAAGTTAGTTGGTGTGAGAGAAGAGGATGCAGAGGATAGGGTTGGATGGAGGCAGATGATTCGCTGTGTTGCGACCCCTGCAAGGGAACAGCCGAAAGACAAAGAAGAAGAAGATTGGGATATTATGTATATATATTTTTTTACAACAGTTGTAACAATGTTATTTAGTTGCACATGGTACTAATCACTGTTCTCTTTAATCTCCCTGCGAATTGAAAGCTTCAAACACTTCAGCACATGTTTTTGACACTATTATTAGTCAAGTCATAAGTACAAATATAATTAAGAAACATGCCGTTAGTAATTGATCATCAGATTGTCAAATCATTTGTATTTTAGCTTTCAAGGGGAACTTGGAGATTTTAAATGATATTAGAGTAATGGTCCTAAACCATAATTTTGCACATTTGTGTATTGTGTAAAGAGAGAAAAAATGCATAGAGACAGTTTTCTTTTTGAAGAGTGTTTAAAAATATAACCTTACTCAAAATGGCAGACAAAACATAAAAGTATAGATTAATTTTACAAATGGCAGACATAAAATCTAACTAATTACTAGAATGATTAATGCGCTCAGTCATACACTTTTTTTTTTAAGTACATAAAGTACACTGAATGTATAAGCTATGTAATGTTTGTCCTATTGGCAACATGAGTACATCCATCTTACTCATGTGTCCCTCAGCAGCTTTTTTTTTTTTTTGTACATCTATTAACATTTTCAACATACAATTAATCTAGAGCAGGGCTCTATAATTCATATCCACAAAGTCCCAGTACAGCTGCAGTTTTTCATTTACATCAAACAGCTATTCTGTGGATGAGATTAGTAAAGCCTGAGCTACAGCCTGAGCTATGGTCCATTAATCTGTTCCAGACCCCTGAATTTCAAGATTAAGGTTTGTTGCAGTTCTGCATAACTAACACCAGGAGGAACCTTTGTGCCAGGGGTTCGGTATATTTTCCACATTTGTGCGCCTGCTCTTTTTTTTTCCCCCTTCCGAGTGTTGGACTTAAACCAAGTTTGCTTAGAAGTTCTGGTTGGAATAAAGCCAGACGTTAATGAATTTTCCGTCAAATATCAAATAATGTTTAGAATTCTGGGCAGACAGGATGTTTCGTGGCAGAATCCGTCTACAGTTCTACACGTTTTATCAGCACCAGTCGAAAGTCTGGCTTGTCATCCTAAAAAAGATCTGATTGGGCAATCTGAGGAACCGACAGAGCTTTTGGAAAGCCTCGTTGCTGAGAGGTGCATGCGGCCTCCCTTTTGATTCATCCAGGCACTTGTCGTGTCCTGCGGAAAGCAGGCAGTAAAACCCTTTAGTGGTGTTGAAATAAAAGTTATCTGGCATTATTCGTGGTGGAAGTTCCAGGAATTTCTCAGCTTTTTGAAGTTCTGGGAATGGATCCCGGATTAATGCTTCTCCGTCAACAATATGGATCTGCTCCCTGGGGAAAAAAGCCAGCCACCTGGCCAGATGTTGGTGGTAAAGGCTTCTCTGGAGGGCCTTGTAGTTGGGGTTGATGTGTTCTCGGCGCAGGAGCAGTTCTTCCAGAGGTTGATACGGCTTGTTCTGCTGGATGCGGTTATGCAGGACCTGTGTGTAGTCTGAGACGAGCCTCTCAGCTGGATCGCGGACGATCAGAAGAAGCTTCACTGCCGGATTCATGGACCACATTCTGGCCGGAACCGCGGGCGCTGTGAAATAACCTGGAGTCTTTTCCACGGTCACCTGCCCAGCATGGGTGAGAGGCATCTGAGCACGATACCAGTCCAAACCCTTGCGGAAGTTTTCATCCAAGTTGAAGTAGTGCACTTCGGCCTTGGCAACCTCCACATCTGGATGAAGGTTGAGCATCTCCAGCAGGGCCCTGGTGCCACCCTTGCGTACCCCGATGATGATGGCACCCGGGATGCATCGCGAGGCACTGCTGTTGCTGGTGTTCTCATGCGGGTTCGCAGAGGTCGCAGAGGTCGCGGAGGATCTGAGTTCCCGCAGGCACACGTACAACTGGGCCTGGAGCACCAGTAATAGGAAGAGTGCCAGGAGAAGAGTCCACCACATGGTGACACTTTAGTCAGGTCAAGGATAGCGAGCAGACACAAACACAAACACGCAGCAGTGGGAAAGATGACACACACACACGGCGGGTGGGCGCACACGCTGATACACAACAGCTGTCGATTGCCACTGCTTCAGATCTTCACTCCAGTTTCCTGTAGATAAAAATAAACAGGAAAAATATTTAGAGGCTTGCGTGAAATTAGACCTGATTTTACGTTTTAACACAAAATAAAAACTTTTAATGAATACAGCTGTAAATATGTATCTCTCTCGCTCTCTCTACCTAATTATATTCTGAAACGCTGTAATTCAATTCAATTTTATTTGTACAGTGCGTTTAATAATTGTCATTGCCACCAAGCTGAGGGTTTGCTCATCCGTAAGGCAGTAGGAAGAAACCGTGAGACTCAACAGGAAACCCATCCTCATTTTGGTGATAACTGATAGCAGGGTTTGATCTGCAGTCCTACTGTGTGTCAGGAGGCTGGAAGTTCAATGATAACTGATATCAAAGATGTTGATGAAGTCAATATAAACTGCAAAATCGTTCTTGCTTTTAGTGTAGAGCATTTGAACAAAACTTGAATAATGAGGTCAATAAATTTGCTAAAAACAAAAAGATGAAAATAATACAAGTAACTATTTGATTAAAAGGAAATGACAATGTTTAAAAGATGTTTTTAGACTTATTTATGGCAAAAGATTTGCATTTTTGGCCAAGAAAAAGAGGACTATTATTGCACTACTGCACTTTAAAGATGGACAATATCACTTCTGCTTATCATTTCATTTCACACTCCATGACCACACCGTACTGCTGCTGCCTGCACACTCCACATACTTAATACAGTTTATTTATACACTTCTTCCTTTTTATTTTTAATTTTTTTTGTACATTCTTACATTTTTATATACTTTACATATTTCTACTTCGCCAGGATCCAGGTTCTAATCCCATCTCTGTGCGCATGGATTTTGTGTGTATGTTTGCATGCACATGGTGGGTTTCCTCCGGGTTCTCCGGTTTCCTCCCACAGTCCAAAGACATGCAGATTAGGCTAACTGGCGTTCCCAAATTTCCCCATAGTGTGTGAATGAGTGTGTGCCTGTGATGTATTGGCACCCTGTCCAGGGGGTACCCCGCCTTGTATCCTAAGTCTCCTGGCATAGTCAATTCAGTTTTATTTATATCGCAGGTTGAACAATGATCATCATCACAAAGCAGCTTTCCAGAATCAAAAGAAAATTATGGAAATTAATTTTAAATGTGTGAAGAAATATGTATAAATCATTCATTCATTTATCTTCTATACCGCTTAATCCTGTGTTCAGGGTCGCGGGGGACCTGGAGCCTATCCCAGGAGACTTCGGGCACTAGGCGGGGTATACCCTGGACAGGGTGCCAATCCATCGCAGGGCACACACACATACACAAATTCACACACTACGGGCAATTTAGGAACGCCAATTAGCCTAACCTGCATGTCTTTGGAGGAAACCGGAGTACCCGGAGGAAACCCACCAAGCACGGGGAGAACATGCAAACTCCATGCACACAGAGACGAGAATCGAGCCTGGCCGGGGAATCGAACCCAGACCCTGGAGGTGCAAGGCGACAGTGCTAACCACTACACCACCATGCCGCCCTTGTATAAATCATAATGATCGTATTGCACCAGTCAAAAGTTTGGACACACCTTCTAACTCCATGGTCTTTCCTGGTTTTTATTTCTTTCTACATTATAAAATAATCAGAAATACACAATAATCTCCTTTGAACAGTTGATATTGAGATATATCTGCTACTTCTGCTCTGTAAATCCTTCATAACGGCTCGAATCTGAGGTGGTGGTTGTTAATTGGTGATTTCGGAGGCTGGTGACTCTAAATGAACGTCTCCTCTGCAGTAGAGGTCAGTTTTGGTCTTGCTTTCCTGGGAAGGTCTTCATGAGAGACAGTTTCATCATCGTGGTGCTTAATGGGTTTTGCAAATGCACTCGATAATACTTCTTGCAAGAAATGTTCCATAACAGCTGACCTTCACCGTTGTTGTCTTAAAATAACACAATACTGTTGTTGTTGTAAGTTAATTACTTAATGCCATAAGTGCTGTTTCATAGTTTTGAAATCCAGTATTGTTCTCGACAGTAGAAAATAAACCCCAACTCGTATCCAAACTTTTTGATTGATACTGTAGATCATCCAAGAGCCATAAAATAAAACCTTCCCATAATGAACGTTTTCAGGCAACATGCGGAGCATTTTATGCGCTATTTTGTTGCGTCATTATTTCCTTTCCATCGTCAATCATCAACTTAAATTTAACTGTAGTCCTTTATGTCTGTAGCAGAGCTCAGTTGGGTGATTTAATGGTATAACGACCTAATAAATTTAATATGTAGTCATTAACCTTCTTCTGAAGGTAGTGAGCACATAAATTACCAAACTGTGCAGGATTGCAGGTGCTTTAGTGAAATGTTTGGCGTCTGTCACATCTGTAACTCTTATAGCTATGAAGTCATATTGCGCAATCCCACAGCTGTGCTTTGGATTAATTCGCAGCAAAGTGGAATTCTCACATTAGATTGGTCGGATGGTGTGCTTTCATGTTGCGTAACCTGGGAAAGAACTTCTAGCATGATTGTGAAACTGTGCTTAACCAAGTTAATGATTTAGGTTCGATACAAGTCCCTGTGTCAGAACAGGGTTTGTAAGACAGCGGGATGGATCTAGGCATGTACTGTATCGCTCCGAATCTGATGTAGATCTAAAAATTTGAAGCTGCAAACTAAAAATCGAACCGAGCTGAAAGAGAAACTAATGTGTAATATTGTTAAAATGATGTATGTCGTTCAAGCAGTATGAATTTCAGCGAATATGGTGGCTGTTTGTGAACGCAGGTTCGAGCCGGAAGCCTGAGGGGCTACGTCTCGGTGTATGCTCGCCTCCCTATCGAGTCGTGGTTATTAATTTGCTCGCTCTCTGGTCTAGAGCGGTAAGGCCATGTAAACAAGTGCCGCTGTTCCTGATTTAATTGCTCCAGTGGGAGTTGGTGTGCAGGCCTCTTGGCCTCCTGCATGCGACTCTGTCAGCCAATCATGTAGCACTCAAGTATGAAGCCTCGTCCCCATTATCATTTAGCACTACAAGCGTCATCAACTCGGCCATTACGGACAGAGTGTCCGTAATGTCTCTCACTTCATTCCCCGGAGACAAAGTGGTTCTTAGGATGACAATTTCACAGCTGTTATTCTGAAATATCACACTCTAGTCCGCCATATGTAGGCACAGTTTGGGACATTAACGCCCATTTGCACTCCTGAGCAGTTTTTTTTCCCGAAGAGTTGTAAAGACTTCAGTGGTTTAATAACAGTTTTTAATGATAGCGGTGATGGGTAATTGCGGAACGAATCGTTGCTTTTTGAGCACCTCTTTTAAAGCGAGACAGGCAAATCGATCCACAAGCATGAATAACGAAGCAAAAGTTTTTACAAAGTTGCTTTGTTTAGTTTAACCGTCCTTTTCCCTATACTACTTTTTAACTTGACTATTACAGTGGCTTTTATTCGTAGTAATTAACGGTGCTATATCTTAATATTTTCAGACATATTATATTATTCCTAAATGGATATAAAATCTGGCCCAGTATTAAAAAGAATTCTGTAAGGTTCTACAACTCCACCTATTTTGCCTGACACTTATCACTATACATTAATAATTATATTATGAGAATTTCATCAAAATTCATAATAATACTTAACAACTTACATAAGCTCCAAAATACAGCTGGTTTAACATACAGTGACAAACTATGAATAAAAGAAGTCCAACTCCAAGACGTTCCACTGTGGTGAGCCTGCTTAAGTTTATCAACGGTTGAAATAAAAGTAATGGTAAATTAACTCACTAAAGAGCAATATTCTTATTCAATATTTAATGCAATGAAGCACTGAGCTATAGCAGAAGCTTGTAATAATACTGTTCATAGTGCTGTCCTGAAGGAAAAGGAAATGTGCTGTGCTGTGAAATATTAAACACTGGAACAGCAGAAGTGAAATTTAACCCACTGCATGTTTTTCTTTGGGGAAATATCGTAACCATTTCATAACTCTCACTCTCGCTTTCTTTTTCTTAACTTGTCATGTTGTAAGTGGGTTTATTTTTTAACGCTAGTATTACAGTAACTCACATGGTCACTAGTAAACCTCACAAATGACTGTACTGTATATATCAGTGATGGATGCCTAATTTGGTCTTTCAATCCCACAATGCAATGCAATATTTAAAAAAAAAAAATGTCCAAGTTATGAGGAAATAGGTATATAGGTAGGTTCCCTTTTGCCGACATTTTTGCATGAACTGTACAAATAGAGTTATTGTTCTCTGTGTAACTGTTGTTCTTGGTGCTTTCAGGTAATTTCAGACGACTTCTGATTTCACTCTTACCTTCCCTGTCTGGTAGTACTGCCTTTGACCTTTTTCCATGACCTTTTTACACGTCCAAAATGAGTAGTTGTGGTTAAGTTCAATAAGCATTAAAATACATTAAATTCCCACCAACGCATTATGGCTGCTGATACTTGTATTGCCAGGGATGTTTGAGTTCTTTGCCACGGCTAGGCAGCTTTTTCCATTTCATTGTTGCTTAATAATACACTACCTTTAGCCTTGATTACAGCACACAATGTGGTGGCCAGTTCATGTGTGAAAATGATTCCTCATGCTCCCAGACCACTCTTTCACAATCTGAGTCTTGGAATATACCCGTGCCATCAGGGCATAAAAACTCCATAGATGTGATAACCTGGTCATTCAGTACATTAAGGTCGTCAGCTGTCTTCATTTTAGTGCCGCATAATGTACCACTGCCTCCAGAGCCTTGTACAGTGGACACAATGCATTATGGGTGCATTGATTCATGCGTTACCTTTCTTACCCAGAGCACATCGCTCTGGAATAGACCACATGATGTTTTTCCATTGTTTTAAAGTCCAATCTTTGCTCTCTAGCAAATGGAAGCTTCTTTCCTAATTAGTCTCTCAATCAGCCCAATAATTTGACTCTTCTGAAATGGTGACTCTTTTGGCCAGGCAGTATATTTTCTCTGAGAAAATCAAAAAGTTATACATAAGGACATAAGCGCTATAGATGATGGATGGATAAATAAAAACTTTGTTTTTTTTAGAGCTTCTTTTTTTGCCCATGAATAAATACTTTTTGGCTCATATTTATGAGTAGATTATCAAAAGACATGACATATCTAAATGTACAGTTATTATATACAGTGGAGGTACAGTATATTTAACAACAAAAATAATATCTCTCATATATACACTTGATATTTTACTAGGAAGAGGTTTAGAGCCACTATAAAATGTATTTGAGTTCTGACCTTTTTCTCAGAATTCAGACTTTTTTCTTCAGAATTGTGATGAAAAATCTGAATTCTGAAATTGGAGTTATTGAGAAATACAGAATTGAGAATTATTAAAATTATTTAAAAAAAGGAAAAAGTCAGAATTGTGAAAAGAAATTAATATTCTGCGAAAAAGTCTGCATTCTGAGGGGGTAAAAAGACTGAATTCTGAGGGAAAAGTCTGAATTATAAAAAGAAATTCATAATTCAGAGAACAAAAGTCAGAATTCTCACGACAAAGCCAGAATTCTGAGGAAAAAGTCAGAATTGTGAAAAAAAAAGTCAGAATTCTGAGGAAAAAGACTTTTTATCTTAGAGTCTTAGAGACTTTTTATCCCTCAGAATTTTTCCCCCATCAGAATTATGACTTTTTATCTTAGAATTATGACTTTTTTCCCTCAGAATTTTTTCCCCCTCAGAATTATGACTTTTTATCTTAGAATTATGACTTTGTTCCCTCGGAATTTTTTTCCCCCTCAGAATTATGACTTTTTTTCTTAGAATTATGACTTTTTTCCCTCAGAATTTTTTCCCCCTCAGAATTATGACTTTTTATCTTAGAATTATGACTTTTTATCTTAAAATTGTGACTTTTTTCCCACAGAAATCAATTTTCTCCCTCAGAATTATGACTTTTTATCTTAGAATTATGACTTTTTCGCCTCAGAATTCCCCCCCCCCTCAGAATTATGACTTTTTATCTTAGAATTATGACTTTTTTCCCTAAGAAATAAATTTTCTCCCTCAGAATTATGACTTTTTATCTTAGAATTATGACTTTTTATCTTAAAATTGTGACTTTTTCCCTCAGAAATAAATTTTCTCCCTCAGAATTATGACTGTTTATCTTAGAATTATGACTTTTTATCTTAGAATTATGACTTTTTATCTTAAAATTGTAACTTTTTTCCCTCAGAAATCAATTTTCTCCCTCAGAATTATGACTTTAGAAAAATGGTAGAACTCAAATTGTCTATGGTGGCCCTGATCCTCTTTCATATTTTACACTGTTTTGATTATGACAAAGAAAATCAAAGACTACATAATTATTACATTACATAGTAAAGAGTATATTGTCTTGATGACTACATTTGGGAACTATTGGCTTGTACTATATAGTAGATTTATGTTAGGAGTGAGGTAAGATAATAATTACTGATGGATCCTCCAAATGTTCTAGTGGAAATAACCCCAGGTAGTGTATAAATGACCCCAGGTAATGTAGAGTACCTGCCATACCATATAAAGACATTGTGTGGGTTATCATGCTGCATCTTCAGTATGGAGAGAGATTCTGTTCTTCTTCTGCTGCAGAAAGCGACCCCCCCCCCCCCGCTTAAAAAAAAAAACACTAAGCATTTTAAAACGCCAAACCATGAAAAAGATGATATTTAAACAGGATTTTAGTTCCTAGCACTGACAGCCTACGTATTATCTGTTCGTGGTGATCAGCACAACTTGCATGCCCAAAAAGGCTCTGGGGGAACCTTTAGAGTTAAGATTTTAAAGGTAAACCATTTAGGAAGAAGAATACTTTTCCCATTATACTATTTGTTCTAGGGAATAAATGAAGGTAATTAATGAAAGAAAGCCCTTGTAGTCAGGGGTGGAAGTAGTTTTAAATTCTTACAACTAACCAAAAGGTGGATAGGACAACCATGAATGTGGTGGACAGTCCTGTAAATCTCTTAAGGTCTCCTTCTGTCTCCACTGATTTTGCCCTTGGAATAGCCTCAGTGACCTGTTCCAGGGTTCAATCTCAAATAGTATAAAATGGAAAACAAGTGCACTATGTAGGGTGTACTGAGTCTTGTTCCACACACCAAGTAGTTTGTACACAAAAAGTGTTTTTTTATGATGACCATTCGTTATCAGATTAGTGACTATGAATGTGGGTTTTGGTAGGCAGCTGCTCTCACCACTTTCCAGCACTGTGGACCGCCGCAGAATCTGTTAAAATAACTAGACATTTTGGATGTTTAATAAAAGTTTTCTTATTCAGTATCGGTGGGGGTGAGTCTTTGAACCCGATAGTAATGTAGTTGTGAATGTCTACACATTTCTGATCTGCAGCTGTTAAACACTTGAGCATAGCTCAACTCGTAGGGCATATTGATAATAGACATGGTTGCGTTGTACAATGGCAGTCTACCTGGCATCATCACAATGTGACTTTTTGTGTTGAACAGAAGTTGTATTGCATAGCATAGTATTGCATAGGGCGGCATGGCGGTGTAGTGGTTAGTACTGTCGCCTTGCACCTCCAGGGTCCGGGTTCGACTCCCGGCCAGGCTCGATTCCCGTCTCTGTGTGCATGAAGTTTGCATGTTCTCCCCGTGCTTGGTGGGTTTCCTCCGGGTACTCCGGTTTCCTCCCACAATCCAAACATATTAAGGTTAGGCTAATTGGCGTTCCCAAATTGTAGTGTATGAATAGTGTGTGCCCTGTGATAGATTGGCAGCCTGTCTGGGGTGTACCCTGCCTCATGCCCTAAGCCTCCTGGAATAGGCTCCAGGTCCCCGTGACCCTGAATACAGGATAAAGCAGTATAGAAGATGAGTGAGTGAGAATGAGTGAGAGTGAGTATAGCATAGCCGTCTTCATTAGACAAATTGGCCACAGTGAACCTTGGGTGCCTTATGGATTTATTAAAGGCACAATTAAAGTTCTTACAGTGGACCTGTTTTGTTTGTTTGTGATTTTTTTAATGGATTAATTGCATAACTGACATTACAGCATTTTGTGCAAGACCATGGTTAGTGCTGACACTTACCTGTTCTCCATTTAATGGTGTGCCTGGAGGATTACTTACTGCATAACCATCATTGTACAAGATAGCAGGTAATGATAACAGGAACACAAATGATCTACTGTAATGTGTTTGTTTTTTTCTTTGCATTGGCAATACAATCGACAGTAGATGTAACATTTAAAAGGAGCGTATATGGAAAAGAAAACAGTTATGCATTAAACCTGGCATATGGAAAGATCACAACAGTCACCAGTGACTCATTTCATTCCCTGTCTCTTTGGTCTCTAGCACACAGACACATGCACACAGCACCCATCAAAGAACTCTTCCTCTAAAACTCTTTCTATTACCTCTGCTCAGGTTGTGAGAACAACAGAGACATCACATCTCGGGTATGGCACACAATTACCCAGACTTCATTACACACTGCTGACTCGGTAATTGTATTTAAAGCCTTAATCATGCTGAATGAGTTCGATGGGTTATAGATGGAAGTGAGCTCAGCGTCTGCGGCAAACGACCCTTGAAAAGGAACGTGGCAGATAAGTTGTTGTGTTTTTTTTCACCTTCCACTCTGGTCACTTTTAGCACTTTGAATCTCCAGTGGGTTTGAACAGAAAAACAATGTGTCTTATAAAGTTAAGACTATTACTTGTGCATGCCGTCAGCATACTGCTCCTGATGCTGCACAGAAGGAGGAATCTGACCGAAGCACAAGTGTGTTCATTTAGAGGACACACTTGAAGAGTTCAGTTTGTCGTATTGAGGTTCTTGTGAGTGTGACGGAGCTCTTGTTTCGACTAGATTATCCATGAATTACAGGGAACATTTAGTCCACACCTTTTTTTGGTTATACAAGTAAAACATAGTGTGCAAGAAAACTGTGAAAACACTTTGCTATATACCCAGCATAATTGGCATACAATTAAAACCCATTCGGCACAGATCCCTGCCCGCAACACAGCATAGGTCAATGATCATAAATATACTGTATATATATACCTCCCCTTTAAGACACACCACATATATATGACAATGTCATGTCTTAAAGGGGAGGCATCAGACATCCTTAAACTGTGTATTTGGGGTTTTGGATATGTCAGGTAAAACAACAGTTATCATTACTTTTATAACGTGTAAATTATGTCATCAAAATGTAGAACTCTCAAAATTAGATATATTTGGTCATAGAAAGAACCGAAAACAACACTGATCATGTGTATCTGTGCTATTTCTTTGCCTATGTGACAAAATAAATTTTTTTTGCTCAGCCATATACATACTGTATACACATATATAGGCTCTGGTGTAGGGTGAAGCTTAGGCTATATATGTACATGCCTAAGCCTCACACAGACAAGCACCCATATATATATCTATAACTATAATATATGTATATAACCTATAAGCCTATGTCTGAGCCCATATTTGTTTATTAGAAATAACACCAAAACACTGAATGTCAAAAATGCTCTGAGTTTATAGGGCTACCTATAGACATTAACAAAATAAACTACACTATGCACATAAATATCCAGTACTTGTTACTATAGGGTGCTAAAGTCAAATGCAAATGTTTTATAACATGAATGACTGATAGAGCATGTTATTACCCCACAGCCTCTTCAGGAGCAACCTAAAAAATCTGGTTTAAGTGTTTTTGCATCAACAAGGTGGTGCTGTTCCCACTCACTGCATTGATGCCTCTGCAAAATTTCACCCACAGGCACACTCGACTAATCTCACTTCTTAAAGCAGGCTTGGTTACTGAGTGTCTGGTGTTCCCATTCTTCATTTTGGAGCCCCAGATCGGAAAGTTTTGCAGCCAGAAAAGTGAATAGATCAGACATTCCAGTGCACCTGAGGCTAAGATTACCGACTTACTATAGATATACGAATTGCAGTCGACTAACTGGGTAGTAGAAGTAAAACAGGGATGTCTTCTTGTATAAAGTATACCAAATACACCATTTATTGGGTTTCTGTAGTCTGCTTTTTTTGTCCTTGTATGTGCAATCTTGTGCAGGGTTAAAAAAATGAGTAGACTGCTCATGTCTTCATGGTGTAATTATCTTCTCCTGGAGTTAGCAGATCACACACTTTGCTTGCTTTACGTTAGCAGTTCCACGTTAAGTCAAGCTGTGAAACATGACAAGTACGTCTCCGTGCGAGTATAATATTTATTTTGAGCCCGCTTGTGTTATTAATATATTCATCATTTCCCTCGCACTCAGCATACTCGCCAACCACAGCAGTCTTCACCTAACGAATCTTAACGTGTAACATACTGTATAGGACTGTGCAAAAGATTTGATCTTTATCATTTCTTTATATTTTGCTTCCAGAGAGACAGATTTTCTTAATTTTTTTAATGTAGTGTTGAGAAATAGTCCCCCAGGCTTTTTGATCAGGCGATTAGTAAAGTACTGTATACTGGTGATGCTGAATGCTGAGTGGTTGGAACAGACGAGAGGGGAAATGAGGTCGCTGCTGAGGTTGTTACATAAACAAGCATTTTTTAAATCGTATCCATTGCAGCGTGTCACAGTAAAACATTAGTTGCAAATTCTTGAATTTAATATGAGCTCAAGACTTTTTGCCATATATATTGTGGCTGTCATTATTACACCCAAAGCATCTTGTTTGATGTCACATGTACATATCTATGGTTCAAATCACTATAAAAGACATAGTATCCAGGTCTGGGAGTCAAAAAAGCAAAAACTAGTTATTGGGGTGTACAGTATGTCATTACTTTCTCTCGCTCTCTCCTGTCAGTCCGAGCAAAACTAGATAATCATGCGTGTCTGTGAGCTGATGTATGTAGAAGAGGGCGAATAGTGTTCTCCTCTGGCTTAGGGAGCAGCATGAGCAGCATTTGGGGGGCGGGGGGGGGGGGGGGGGGTGTAATGCAGTTGGGTGATTTTATTAGTTTGAGGGATGAATTAGGTTTCAGAGAAAGTCTTTACCCTTCCTAGAGAGACAATGGAGGTGGGACAAACTCAGCCAATTATTGTGTAACGTAATTGTGCAGAAAATGAATTGTACACAGACATGAGGACACAGAATGGAAGTTGGAATGGGATCCCACAAGTTCTGAGTCCGAAAGTCTCGTACGTCTAGCAAACATTGTGCAGGTACTAGCATACTAACACAATTGGCTCTACACAGTATAAATCTAGCATGTTCCCTGATCTTGTCCTTGTTCTTCAGAAGCGTTTCGACTGTTGAACGATTCGTGATAAAAGAATGATCTACGTCTGCCATCTTTTCATTCTCTCAATTATTTTCCCTTTTGTCTATATTGTTATTGCTTGTCGCTTCAGCTTCAATGCTGTTGCTATTACGCTTGCAGGGATGCACTAGGCAGGCACGTGACATGATCCGCCAGCCATCGAACACGCAAACACATGTTCATAACTTGGAAAGTTTGTAAGTCGAATGTTAATACAGTATGTACTGTAGGGGACTCGGGTACACATACTGTAGTGCACACCATCCTGATGCTAAATGTTTTCCAGTCCATGTTCCAGGATTTTGTTTAGGGAACTTCTTGAGCACCTAAATGGATTCCCAATTTTAAACGAACTTGTATTTCGTTTTTATTGCTGCTCTTTAAAGAAACTAAGTGCGGGTCATTTGGAAAAGCTGAGAGATGAGCGATGCGGGGTTCTTTATCAGGATCCAACAGACCTGTTCTAACACATAAACACACTCTGCCCACAATGAGAACATAGTGTATCTCTGATACACACTCTACCATCTCACACTGTGAGGTTTAATCCTCTTCCCTAAATACGACTACTCACCAGAAAAGAAGCTCAGTGACTGCTCTCTCTCTCTCTCTCTCTCTCTCTCTCTCTCTCTCTCTCTCTTTCCGTCACACACACATGCACACACACTTACTTTTGCTTTCCTTCCTTAAGCGCGCTTCTGCTGACTTCTGCCTGGAGTGACTCTGTCCTGATTTCAGGGTTCGGTGACCTTAGCAGGATGGTACTGTACATGGAGACAGACACACATTTATTTCTTTATTTGTGATCTTGAAATAAACAAAATCCATTAAACCAAAGCCAAGCAGTTACCCTGCAGCCTGGATTATACAGTATAAGTATTTCACACTTTTGTTCACATTATTGTTTGATTCTTGTTATCCCTGCTGAGTGAGCGAGTTTGCTCTGAAACAGAAGCAGCTCTGACTCCAGACTCCTCTTCCTTGACGTTTTTCCCGCTTCTCGTATTCCGGCTCAGGGATGCGAAGAACAAACTACAAATGTGACTGTGGCTCACGACGCTACAGTGCTCATGACGGACTAATGGAAATGTGTTATGTTGTGGATAAATAAGTTCGTGCGGTTGCTGTAAACAGCTCGGAATGAAAAGCAGAGCAGTCGAGGAAACGTCCGAGTCAAACGCAGCTGCAGGCATCGAGGGTTGTAATGGAATGTAATTGTGGGTTAAATACAAAGTGGCTCACACGATAAAGCCTCTTTATCTGAGTGTGCACACGCAAACACACACAGTTTCGCCTTTCCATCCTTGTAAGGACTTTCACCTGTTAGAAACGTCACCCCGATCGTAATAACCTGAATTTTTCAAGCTACAACTTGATGGGAATAGAGTTTGTAGAAGTGATCAGCTTTAATGTAATCAGCCATCGCAATCAATCACAGGTGAGAAATCGGAAAAAGAAGATCAGATGAAGATTAAGTTTTATCTTAAAATTCTCTTCTATCATTACAGCGCTGTTATTTCAGGTAAAAATATTCAGTTTCATTCATTCATTCATTTTCTATACCGCTTAATCCTGTGTTCAGGGTCGCGGGGACCTGGAGCCTATCCCAGGAGACTTCGGGCACTAGGCGGGGTACACCCTGGACAGGGTGCCAATCCATCGCAGGGATATTCAGTTTCGTTTCTCTAATTAATATCTATTCGTGCAGGTGTTTCTTTACATTGACCAAATGGCTCGAAGCGTATTTTACAGTAGACGTAAACATAACCGTTCATAACATCGCTTTTATTCAACATTTTGGTTTCACTTATGATGCAGGTTTAACTTCAGGCAGATATTTAAGTACTGCAAAAGTTTCTTTCAATTCTGTTCAGCCAATTTTGTGTGATGCTGTGACATCATTTGTCTGGACAGACATACAGACATACAGACATCGCCATCGTCTCATCATCTATACCGCTTTATCCTGTATCGAGGGTTGAGGGGGCTTGGGGGTACACGCTGGACGGGGTGCCAATCCATCAAACACACACACACACACACACACACACACACACGCTCCTTCAACCCTACAGGCAATTTGGGAAAGGCAGTTAGCCTAACCTGCATGTCTTTGGCACTGTGGGAGGAAACCGGAATACCCGGAGGAAACCCACCAAGCACTGGGAGAACTCTGAACTTCATGCACATACTGTACTGTATACACTCAGTCTGGTTTCAGGTCATACAGTACAATGTATGAAACGTAAAGATATCATCGGAAGACCAATGTACAGACAAAACCTTTGACTTATATAGATGAATCAACTAAAGATCCCAACAAGGTCAAAACTGACTATCTTTTCCATTATGATATAAAAAATCATGCCCACTGCAGCAGTTACGGTGGTGGTGGTGGTTCCTTCAATATTTCCAGTAAGCCTCCTAGATGTTTTAAAGCCAGGTTCTCGTCTCCTCACACAATAAGAGGAGGATTACAGTGCATGTGAGGCACTTTAGAGAAGGAGGCAAGAGGATGGAAAGACGGCGATAAGGAAATCGAAACGGGACGAGGTATGGAAGGAGTGGAAGCGAGGGAGGGAGGTACTGTGGAGATAAGACTCTCGTCTCTTGTCTCAGTGTCTGTCTGAGTGTACGCTCGAGACGATGACCCTCGCCGAATCTGCATGGCCTTTTGCGCACAGACACCCAGCTGTGTTTCAAATTACTCTCTTTATGAAGCTCCTCGCTGTCCTCCCTATGCCGTTTCTCACTCCCTTTATCAGTCCCACTCTGTCAGACGCACACTCTATTCTCTCGCTCTATCTCTCGCTCTCTCATTCGTTCACTCACGCTTGAAGATCTGGGTCAATCGCATCAAACACCTAAAAGTCCCCTTTGCACGTTTCTTGCATCAGTAATGAGAAATTTGGCTGTGTGTGTGTGTGTGTGTGTGTGTGTTTAAGCTGGGGGAGGGGTAACTTTGGGTAGGCTGGGTATCTGGTGCCAGGGGATGTGTGTGTGTGTGTGTATGTGTGAGAGAGAGAGAGAGTGTTGGTGGTATGCTCTAATTAATGGAGTTGTTGAGTATGGCAGCGGAGACACTGAAGCTTCCTGCATGTTGCACACATGTCCGTCTGTTATCACTTGCTCAGTTTTCACACTACAGTACGCGTTGATTCGGTCGAGAAAGCCAGTGCGAAGATAGAGACGGATTTGGAAAGTGACAGACTAATAATTGTAGTACTCTAGTAGACAAAGAAACAGACAGAAGATACAATGTTACTCCACCTTTCTGTCATCACACCAGGGGCTTCAAGTGCTTCTTTCTTTTCTTTTTTCTTTTTTCTTTGTGTGTGTGTGTGTGTGTGTGTGTGTGTGGTTTGTTTGTTGTTCCTGCTGTACTCCTTCAGGCTGCTCATTCACCTCTTATTCAAGTACAAGCCATATCGTGAACAATGTTATTATTCTTCACTAATTTAATTGGAAAACCTTGGGCTATTATTTTCACGAACTGATAAAAAAAAAAAAAAGCAAAAGAAATCGTGTTTTACGTTCTTGGGAATCTATTATGGAATCAGTTATCAAATGCACTTTCCCTGCTTTTTTTTTTTTCCAGGGTTTAAACGAGCCAATTAGAATTCCCTCCTTTTGTGACATCACATAGGAAGAGCCCCTTCCCCAGCTTGTTGCTGTTCTCTAGAGGGGCGTGGTTCAGCAGTAGCTCATTTACATAAACACACCTCTGATGGTCACCATCTTGGCAGGAACTGACTCCGCCCTGTTAATCCATTAAAAGAATGATGCCTGGCTGTTGGATGGAACACGCCTACTTATCTTAGCTAAAATGCTAAAGTGGCTAATGCTAATTATATATTCTAACGTAACTTTATATTTGATTGAACTCCATCATGCATACTCCTTTATACAGAACGTCCAGAACGTGATACTTAAGATTTGAGTTTTGGTAATGTTACCGCAAAAGAAAAAGTGACATCGTGTCATGTTTAGAAAAAATATGAACACGGAAAACAAATACATGATATCAGAATGTCCTTGCGTATATACCCTTATTACTTGCATATAATGCATAGTACGGTATGTGTTACACGTTTTTGTAAAAATCATGAGTTATTATAAAATGTATTGGCAAACTATTCCTTTTTTTTTTTTAATTAAAGGTACAATTTTGCCCGTAAATACTCCAGTCCTCCAAAGTCCAATGCAGAATACAGATTAGGCTAATTGGCATTCCCAAATTGTCCTGTGGTGTGTTAACAAGTGTGTGTATGTGTGCTTGATGGGAACCCCGGTCCAGGGTGTACCCTGCCTCGTTCTCTAGGTCTTTAGGGATTGGCTCCAGACCCCACCCCTGCGACTCTGTATACAGGATAAAGCGGTATAGATGATAAATAACTGATGAAATTTTGTTATTTCACTTGGTTAGATTTTAACTTTAAAACTAAGACAAATTGAGGAAATCTTAGCATTTTTTTTTTAAACAAGTACACGTTTCATATACAGTAAATACACTCAAAAGTTTTTTGTCACCTCCGTAATAGCCTGCAATGACAGTGGCGTTGTCGTGCTGGAACGTATTTGTAGCATCGGTTTAGGAAAGAACCACATATGGGAGTGATGGTCAGGTCTGGACATATTTTTTGGGCATGTAGTAAATCATCTGAGTCAGTTCCTGGTAAACCAGTTAGACTGTTGAACCCCAACATACATCATAATCCGTCACATATTTCGCCCAGCATTAGGCAACTGACAGCTGGAGACCTGAAAGCTGTGAAACTGCAGCTGCAGAGGGGTGAAGGATTTAATCTGGGGCTGGTAGGTTGATTGTGTTTTTGTATTCATTCTCTCTCTCTCTCTCTCTCTCTCTCTCTCTCTGTGTCTGTGCGAGCGAGAGATAAAGAAGAAGGAGGAAAGTGAATTTAAGATAAAGTCAATAAAAGGAAAAGTACTACATAGTATATGTATAGTATATATTTGCTGTGTGTGTGTGTGTGTGTGTGTGTGTGAGAGAGAGAGACAGAATGCTGTGTGCACATGAGTGGGTCGACTATATGGTGCTGTGATAGCAACATCAATATGGTCTGGACGGGAGTGAGGGTCCGTGCCACTGGTAATCTGTCTCACAGTAGGGGTGGAGGGTAAAGATGCGAGGAATGGCAGATGGAGGTTAGATGGAACTGGTCAATATGACCAATCACCACAGAGCCTCTGTGCCTGTGTAGGGTCAGTGTGGCGTGACAGACGACTGGTTTTATGGTTTCCTTGAGGGAATAGCTGCGTGCCCGGTTATGACAATGTGGCAGATAGGACAGAAATGACATTAGGACTTGTTGATGCGCTAGTGTCTGGATTCGGGTGATATGAGCACAAACAGGACTACGTTTTTCAGGGGTGAAATAAAATTTTAAGAGTCGACATCTGCTTGTACTGTAAAATCATAGCAACAGCTATCTAGAGACAATCGATTCATTATTAAACGATGATACTCTTTAACATCAGTATCGGTTATTGCGCAATAAAAACCACCATGCCATTGGCTTTATAAAATGTTCTGTAAAAATGTATGCTGCAGTTTGTTGTTCTATTACTTTTAATCTGTCTTCGTCATCCATCCATCTAGGAACCTCTGTAGTCCAACTAAGGTCCGTGGAGGCCAGTCTTGATTACCATTGTATTTATTTCCATTTTATGACACATGCACCTTCACACACTACGGCCAATTTGGGAACGGCAATTAGCCTTTGAACTGTTGGAGGAAACTGGAGTAACCAATGGAAACCCACCAAGCACAGGGAGAACATGCAAACCCTATGCACACAGACCCCGAGGCAGCAATCGAAGAAGGTGCAAGGCGACTGTACTAAACACTTTGCCAGCTAAACACTTTACCCGTCATCGTCTGCCTTGGTCAGTCACATCTATCGTGCATCACTTAATTAATAAGTAATATTAACATCCATGGCCCAGAACCTCTTATATTTTAACATATCTGATAGAAAAACAAAAGTAACGTGGGAGTAATCATACACAAGGCATAAGTAATGAAATACTCACACTTAAAGATACATGAGGCAGAAGTAACAATAATACTCTGTGCTCTAATGAGTAAACATGGAATATGTACCAAAAATACTTGCACTAAATGCTAAATTAAGCAGAGTTACACTGGTGTTCAGTCCAAATAAACCCATCATACAGTATGTTGAAAATATTTAAGTCAAAAATGCATTCATTCATTCATCTTCTATACCGCTTTATCCTGTATTTAGGGTCGCGGGGACCTGGAGCCTATCCCAGGAGACTCTGGGCACGAGGCAGGGTACACCCTGGACACCGTGCCAATCCATCGCAGAGCACACACACACACACACACTATGGTCAATTTGGGAACGCCAATTAGCCTAATCTGCATGTGTTTGGACTGTGGGAGGAAACCGGAGTACCCGGAGGAAACCCACCAAGCACGGGGAGAACATGCAAACTCCATGCACACAGAGACGGGACTCGAGCCTGGCCGGGAATCGAACCCGGACCCTGGAGGTGCAAGGCGACAGTGCTAACTACTACACCAGTTACATATTGTGAATGTAATATATTGAAAAAAACTGCAGTTCCTCTATAATCCTACAGGTGGCGTACTCTGAACTGTGCAAACATTGGCCGGTTGCACAGCATCTTAGCAATAAGCTATACAGCGATACTATATATAGCGAATAGGGTACAAACTATACAGTACCTACCTTTTCCCGTGTGACTGAATTGTCGTTGTGTTTTCTCATAACAAATTTTCTGATTTGTTATGCTGTTTTAGGTTTTGTAATGTTTTTATTATTTCATTTTTGAACCTGTTATTTTGTTTTCGGTTTCGTTATTTTGTTCTTGAATTTGTTAGTTGATTTTCAGTTTTGTTATTTAGTTTTTTAATTTCAGAGGTGTCAAGTAACGAAGTACAAATACTTCGTTACCTTACTTAAGTAGAAATTTTGGGTATCTATACTTTACTGGAGTAATTATTTTTCAGCCAACTTTTTACTTCTACTAATTACATTTTTAGGCAATTATCTGTACTTTCTACTCCTTACATTTTAAAAATAGCCTCGTTACTCTATTTTTATGATCAGAACACGCCCCCCACCCCCCCACCCCCCGTCGCATGATCAGAACGCGCACCCCCCCCCCACGTCGCATGATCAGAACGCGCACACACACACACACACACACACACACCCGTCGCATGATCAGAACGCTTTTTTCCCCCCTCACGTTACTTTTACTTTTACACTTTAAGTACTTTTGAAACCAGTACTTTTACACTTTTACTTGAGTAAAAAGCTTGGGTTGATACTTCAACTTCTAAAGAAGTCTTTTTAAACCCTGGTATCTATACTTCTACTCAAGTAATGAATGTGAATACTTTTGACACCACTGTTTAATTTGTTATTCTGTTTTCGCTTTTGTTATTTAGTTTTGCACTTTCCGGGTTTCCTCCCACAGTCCAAAGACTTTCAGAGTAGACTAACCGGCACAAATTGCCCATAGTGTGTGAATGAGTTTGTGAGTGTATGTATGTGTGTGTGCCCTGTGATGGATTGGCACCCCGTCCAGGGTTACCCGCCCTGTGCCCTAAGTCTCCTGGGATAGACTCCAGGCCCCCCGTGACGCTGTATACGGGATAAAGCCATACAGACGACGAGATATTTATAAAATCCTGATAGTTACAGTATAGAATCGCAATACAAATCGAATCAGCACCTAGGTATTATGACAATATCGTACCTTGTTATCCCTGGTCATTACTACCCCTAGTAAACAGGAAATATGTAGGCATAATAATTATCATTATTAATAATAATAATAATAATAAACACTAACATGAAAAGACGCACAATTAGAAAATGCTTGAACGAAAGTAAACAAGGCAGAAATCCCAGAACAAAGTGTAACACCATAAACAGCAGCATGGCTCGGCTATACACCACAGAGTCAGTCTTAAAACCACAAAACAGTTTCCTCTTATCATTCCATGAGGTGTTCAGTATGTGTCTTGTTTTACCGAGTGTTCATTAGAAGTCGCTCAGCTGAGGTCGTTTTCCTCAGGGAGAGAGACAGGAGACACGTGTAGATCTGTTCTGAACACCATATCCACAGCTGATGCCACAGTTGGTGCCTTGTTACAGCCAAATGAAGCCCATGGTGACGATAATGGAACTGTCTGACAGTTCAGCTCTAAACACACGCATGAAAGCTCATCACAATATGGCCATGTTTTTATAAGATAAGACGTCCTTTCATCAGTATAGACAGGGTGGTTAGTGAGGGAGATTCGATTAGCCGTGATGGACGGAGGCACTAATGTTGATATCGAACTAGATATACGGTACAAAGGAACATAACGTGGCTTATAGGGAAGGAAGAAAAAAAAACCTGGCATGCAAAATCGCAGAATTACTTTGGGTCGACGCAACTTTATGATCTGACAACAAGTACAACTGACGGATTTGTGTCTGCTGCTGCTACCTGCGGATCTCTTCGTGTTGATGGGCTTTGATGGCTAACTCGGAAAATAAACAGATAGCGGTGAAACCGGTTTGATGAAGCGAACAGTTGGAGGGTGAGAAACGGCTGGTGCCAAAGAAGCATTTCCCAGTCTCGTCTCGCAATGCCAATTAGTGTTGCAGGGAGAGAGTTGTCTAGAAGATGGATGAATAGTGCTGTCAAACTGGGAGCAGATGCCAGGCATTGTGTGTGTGTGTGTGTGTGTGTGTGTGTGTGTGTGTGTGTGTGTGTGTGTGTGTGTGTGAGAGAGAGAGAGAGCGAGTGAGTGTGAGTGTGCGCATGCACTCTCACGTCTATGAGTCTCTCGGCAACTTTGCCATCTTGGGGTAATTTGTTTGGTTCCACTTTTTTAGCTCCTTTTGAGTCTTTGTGTTTTCCGTGCCTGGTCCTTTCTATTGATACATCCTTAAATCTGCTTCACCGCTAGACAGCCTCACAAATAGCACAAATTTTGTTTGGGTTTTTTTTTTTCGCGATTATTTTCTTGTTAAATTTCTTGTTTGCTTTTTTCCTGTACTCTTCGAACCATTTGTAAAGTGGAAGAACTTTTGTTGTAGTGTTCTACATGGAACCTTCATGCTTACTGTAGTTCCTACTTCTACGAGTTGTGCCACAAATCACTCCAGTTTCAAAACTTTGCCATGGCTCTGACATGCTCTCAGGCAAAGCTGGTGTTGATTTAATTATTTTTTAAAATGTTATGCATATTCATTCATGTTCTATACCGCTTTATCCTGTATTTAGGGTCGCGGGGACCTGGAGCCTATCCCAGGAGACTCAGGGCACGAGGCAGGGTACACCCTGGACAGCGTGCCAATCCATCGCAGAGCACACACACACTATGGTCAATTTGGGAACGCCAATTAGCCTAACCTGCATGTCTTTGGACTGTGGGAGGAAACCGGAGTACCCGGAGGAAACCCACCAAGCACGGGGAGAACATGCAAACTCCAGGCACACAGAGACGGGAATCGAGCCTGGCCGGGGAATCGAACCCGGACACTGGAGGTGCAAGGCGACAGTGCTAACCACTACACCACCGTGCCGTCATGTTATGTATATAATACAGTACACGTGTGTGGCCAAAGAAGCTACTTCTGAGGTTTATGCAACATGGAAGTGATCAACCTTGCTTTCCTAAAAATTTTAAGTTGCTAACTTCAGTCGTTTTTGGGGAGATGATTTTATATGTGCCCCAAAAATGGTTATTTATTTTTTGGTTATACTGTCTCGCTTTAAAAAATAATAATACTGTAAAATGCAAATTATTCATATTTCTTTATGAGTATTGATAATAAAATTGGTTTTTATAAAATTCTAGAAGCAGATGACCTGAAAAAAAATATTGCTTAAATAGTTTTTTTGGTAAAAGCTTAAAAAGTAAAAAAAAAATCTGTAGCGTCCGTAACCATGTCAAATTCATGTTGTGATATCTTAACAACTTTTTACTAATTTTAGTATAATACACTTTGTCAGGTTTACGTCTTTTCATGTGAAATCTAAATTGGCTGAGTTTCATCTAAATGACAGTTAAGACCGTTGAAAGATTTGAATTCAAAAAGTTTCCAGACATTAAAAGGACATGAAACTGTATTTAGCAAGTGTGTTTCTTTTTATCTAATACAAATATAAATGGTTATGAATATTTACAAAAAACGACATAAGACGCATTAAGTATTATGAAAAATTGTGTCATATGATCCTATCTGAAATTCACTTTTTCACCATGTGGGACACTTTTTAACACCAATACTATGTTTTGGCTGTTTACAGGACAGCTACGTAACCTTATATGCCAATGCAACATAATGCCATGGAAAAGCAACAATTTGGTCTGTAAGGACAGTACTATGATTATTTAAAGTAACAATGATGATTTATGAATAACTCCAAGTTGTGGACCTATAGACCCCTTAGGGAGAGCCCTCCCAGCAGGAGTGTTTTACTGTCAAAACATTGTGGTGATGTTCATTTGACAATATTATCATTGTTGAATTAAGTTAGAATTACTTTAATGAAATGACATCGGAACGACGCTGGCGATAGGATAATGAATATCTCTAACACAATGTTGCAAAAACGACTTCAAAAAAGTAATTAATACCAAAAACGGTGTCTTGAGCAGAACTTGAACTCTGCTTGCTGCAGTGGCAGCTTTGTGTATTAACCCCAGGACCACAGGGGAACAGCCTAGTCAAACTTGTAAATGTGCTTACATACAGTAACAACAAGCACCACATACACCTTATTACTGTAGAGTCATTTGGGAGCTAAGATGTACCTCATTAATATTTCTGAAAGAAACTGAAACAGAGTAACGTTCCAACGCTAAGGAATGCATGACATGAGATACATATGGGAAAACTTTTATGTCCGTCCCAGTCTCCAACCCCTAAACTCCCCAGAATTCCAAACCCTGTTAGAAACTTTGGTCCAAATAAATGCAAAAAATTTAGTTGTTTTTAGTTAGTATTTGCATTGTTGTTTTGGGGTCATTTATTCAACAATATCTCAATATCATCTTATTAAAGACATTCTAACTCGTCAGAACCAAATTCCAACAGTCATCCAATATTATGGTGAAACAGAAATGAGTCTTTAGGTTCGATTCATTTGTTCTTCGGTCACATGACTCCCATAGACGCTATGCAGTGCATTACACAGAAAACAGAATTGAGCGGTTCTTCTTATGAGTCTCCTAGTCCGAGTCGTTCGTTCTTTTGTCACATGACTTCCCATAGACGCTATACAGTGCAATAAATTCAAAAGAACGAACGACTCGGACTAGAAGACTCGTGAAAAGAACCGCTCGATTTTGTTTCCTGTGTAATTCAGTGCATAGAGTCTATGAGAGTCACGTGATGAAAGAATGAACGAATCGGACTAGAAGATATGAGAGGTGGGCTGCTCCTGCTCATGGTCTTAGCTGCATTGTAATATTTTCATTACTGTAACTATAGCCAAAATGTGTGTATGTACACGTTGTTTATTGAAAATGTAACATTTTATTGTATTTATGATCAAAAAAACGAAATGAACTAAATGACTCAAAAAATATTCGTTCATTTTGATGAACGCGATTCAAAGAACCAAATCACTCAAATGATCCAAACTTCCCATCGCTGCACTGTACCCAGCCACACCTGTACTGTAGATGCTGTAATTACACTGTATCTCTGCTCTAACCCTGGTTTAGGTCTCAGTAGATTTCTGTAGCCCTTTGGTTGCCTATGATTTAAAAAAATAATAAAAAATCAAAGCTCTAACACAAATTTCCAACTCAAGATTTTAAGCAAAATAGTAATACTAAAGAGATTAATTTTCTATAACCCTGTGTTTTCTGGTAGTTCTAGCCGTAAGACAAATGACAGGTTACTATTAACTGGCATGTTTGGATGCTACTGTATCTTCCAATCCTGTATCGTCCAACACCTCAACCACTGAGCTTATTTCCAAACTCATTGCCCTGATTTTCTTTTTTATTCAGCGAAAATGACCATTGTTAAAAGCATTATATAAACAAAAGTTAATTGAATTGAATTGAAAGACTGAATTTGTTCTAATATGCTATCATTTCTATAGCGACCATTAAGTGACTGGAACCAGTATGGACCATATAAGCTAAGATGTAAAAAAAAAAAAAAAAAAAAAACTTTATTTTACAAATAAAATGGTAAATCATTAAAATGTTTATTTATCAGATTTGTAAGGAGTCTCCAATGTCAGCATAAAGCAGATACACTTTTTTTGCCTTTTTAACTTGAAAATTGAGAAAAAATGGAGGCTTCTGAGAGAATGATGCTTTATAACTGTTATTCATTCATTCATTTTCTACACCGCTTAATCCTGTGTTCAGGGTCGCGGGGGACGTGGAGCCTATCCCAGGAGACTTCGGGCACTAGGCGGGGTACCCTGGACAGGGTGCCAATCCATCGCAGGGCACACACACATACACACACTCACACACCCGATCACACACTACGGGCAATTTAGGAACGCCAATTAGCCTAACCTGCATATCTTTGGACTGTGGGAGGAAACCGGAGTACCCGGAGGAAACCCACCAAGCACGGGGAGAACATGCACACTCCATACACACAGAGACGGGAATCGAGCCTGGCCGGGGAATCGAACCCAGACCCTGGAGGTGCAAGGCGACAGTGCTAACCTCTATATACCGCTATATATACACCCCAGTTGATAAATCCTTAGGTATTGTTCATATTAATGTGTATTCACACTTCATCACTAAATCACATTTATATTACATCATTGTTTTCTCATCATACTGCCACTGTAAAAGTAAATAATTTCTAACTTTTTCAGAACTTTCAAATATTTGGTTTGCACCCAGACTAACTCAAAGTCAAGGCCATTTTTTTTTTTAAAGTTTTCACAAGTTGTCCTCCCTTTCCCGAGACCACAGTCAGGTTCGAGATCAGCTTTCACATTCAGCAGTTTTGGCATAAGCGGGAAGACCTACTAGTGTAGAACAAGTACAAAATGACAAAAGCATACTTATTGGCTTATAAACCCCTTTTCTGTCTTTTGTCTCTCGCTCACATACGACCAAAAATGGATACAAAACCCGAAGTGTAGCGCAGAACCATATGGCCCATCTGTGCGTTTTGTTTCACCAAGATAACAGAAGTTGCGTTAACATTTGTGTAGTCGTTCCGCCCCCGAGGTCTGATCTGTGGGAGTCAGAAGGGAGAACAGGAAGCTATTATGCTGTTGTGATGTGCTGCTCTGGTTGTGTGTAGTCCTGCTGTGTTGCGCTATGTCACGCTGAGCTGAGTTGTGTTGTTCTGTGATGCACTCGGTCGTGTCATTCTGCGTCACGTCAGATTCTGCTGTATAAGCCCGGGCCGTGCTGTGCCGCTCGGTGTTGTGTAATACGCCATTGTTTTTTAGGATTTTATCTTTATGTGCCGCAGCTGTACACGACATTTTTCTGTGTACTAAGAAAAAAGAACAGAAAAATGTAAACATGGTTATTATGCGAGTCAAAACTCGCATAAAACTGTCCGTTTTGCTTTTTTTTTTACTTATTATAGTCTTTTTTTTTCCCCTTATCATTTCTTTTGGAAATGTTTTTAACATGCCATAGAAATGCAACTTAAATGGATCTTATTAAAAAATTTACAGACATTAAGAGGCACGCTGGCTCTGTTGCCTTGCACCTCCAGGGTCTGTGTTCGAATCCCATCTCATGACCTAAGTCTCCTGGGATGCGCTTCAGGCTCCCAGTGACCCTGTATACAGGATAAAGCAGTATTGAACCCAAATGAGGATGGGTTCCCTGTTGAGTCTGGTTCCTCTCAAGGTTTCTTCCTATTGCCATCTCAGGGAGCTTTTCCTTGCCGTCACCCTCAGCTTGCTCATCAGGGACAATCTGATCATTTTGATTCATACACCATCACATTTCGTACAGACTTCCCTAATTTCTTTTGATTGTATAAAGCTGCTTTGCGACAATGACAATTATTATTAAAAGCACTATACAGATAAAATTGTATTGAATTAAATATAGATGATGAGAGAGAGAGAGTGACATAGGTCCTCAATAGTTGAAGAAATATACATTTCCTGATTTATTTTTATTTTTATTTTATTTGTATTTTTTTAACCCCAATGATAATTTTCCCCTATTGTGACCTCATATAAGGAAAACCCTCCCTGGCTTGTTCTTCAGCTCTGCTGTTTTTCTGCAGGGGCGTGGCTCAGCTGTAGCTCATTTACTGTAAATGGCACTTTCATCTATGGGACTTTGAGGTATAAAAGTCTATTATCCGAGGGGTATTTTAGCTGCATTAACACACACACACACACCTGTTAACTATGTGAAATATGTGACTTAGTCCTTATTGTATTCCCGAATACAGGTATAAAAAAAACAAAAAATCCCCGAAAGTATAAAATCCAAAGAATAGAATTTCTCTTAAAAACATCTTACGTTGAAGACTCATTAAAGTCTAAACACATTTCCAATTGGCAGAGTTTAACAGCTGCCTGTCATTATGAATCTGAATTATGAATCAGTTAAGTAAACACGTTTTCTATGGGGTTTTTTTTCCTCATTACTCAGAAATCTGTTAAGACAGAAAGTCGTAAGTGTAAGGCGGGGTGTAAAAAAAAAAATGTACACAATGAAACATGAAATGTCATTCATTTATTCTATGATTTAAAAGTTGACGATCGAACAGATTCGAGGCAAGAATCATAAATCAATAAATCAACAGCTGTATAAATTATTTAACAGGATAGCAAAGGGGCCTGTAACTTTTTTTTTTTTTTAACTATGTCATCATCATTCATGATTTAACAGCGGTCTTGTTCTAGATTCAGAACAAAGTTGGTCAAATATCGATCGGAGACGGTCCTCAGTATCATCAAATAGCTAATCACTGCTTAAAGAATTGTGAAACTGTATGGTGTTGAAGCCTGAGGTTTCCACCCCTGCTGTCACACAGCTCTGTACTGTGCTATTTTACTAGTTCGCCTCTGTCTGTGCTCCTATATTTGGGTGCAACTGGCCACTTTCAGCTCTAATGACCCAAAAAACAACTTAACTCTCTCACTCTCTCTCTAGCACCTACACACACACACTCACTCACACATGTGCAATCTTGCTATCAAGTGCACACACATACACAGTCTATCCAAGCACACACTATAGTCCTAAAGCAATTTCTTTTTTATTATTAATATTTACAGTTAATGTATGTTTCCTGTTTTTCTTTTTTTTCCCCACATTTGTTAATTTTCCGAGGCATAAGTTTGTCAGAAATAGCACAACAATATGTGTAACGACCATCGTGCCTCCCTCAGCTACATAAACCCTGAAGCTTCTTGCTCCTCCATCAGAAGAGCTGTGTCGGGACATTAAGCTCATAGCAGGGGTCATGATTGCGACGGAGGGTTTATGGCTCTGAAATGGCTTTCTGCCTCCTCCCCCAACCCCCTTCGGTCCTCAAGCTTGGTACTGTACAGCTAATGAGGGAATGTGCTCAAACAACTGCGACAAGGAAAAACCTCAACAAGATGCCGTCTTGTTGCTCACCAAGGTCAGACAGAAGGTCTGGGTTCAGTCAATGCTCGGTGCCATGGCGTTGCTCCATCTGCTCCACCGTAACTCGAAAAATGATCACAGTGTGTTGGACGGATGAACCAGATCACGAACCACCGTGCTGTTCTGGAACATATAGACTCACCAGCATAGTACACTCACCAGCCATTTCATAATGTCCAAACTGCAAATATCTAATCAGCCAATGACATGGCAGCAACTACGAAGATCAAATCGAGCATCAGAATGGCAAAGAAGTGATTTTGAACATGGCTTGGTTGTTGGTGCCAGATGGGCTGATCTGAATATTTCCAAAGCTTTTGATCTGCTGGGATTTTCACACACAACCATCTCCAGAGAATGGTCTGAAAAAGAGGAAATATCCACTGAGAGGCAGTTCTCTTGGTGGAAATGCCTCCTTGATGCCAAGGAGGTCAGAGGAGAACGGCCAGACTGGTTCAAGCTGATGCAACATGACCTCAAATAACATAGTGAAGAGCATCTCTGAACACACAACATGTCGAACCTTGAAGCAGATGGGCTGCAGCAGCAGAAGCCCACACCGGGTGCCACTCCTGGCAGCTAAGGACAGGAAATTGAGGCTACACATACTGTATCATGGGTGCACCGAAATTGGACAATAGAAGATGGGAAAAACACTGCCTCGATTTCAACAAGATGAAAGCATGGATCCATCTCGCCTTGTATCACCAGTTCAGTGGTGGTGTAATGGTGTGGGGGTGATTTTCTTGGCACACTTTGGACCCCCTTAGTACCAACCGGGCATGGTTTAAATGCCACACCCTACCTAAGTATTGATGCTTGTCCATCTCTTTATGACCCACACCATGTTACAAAGCTGAAATCATCTCAAACTGGTTTCTTGAACATGAAAATGAGGTTACGGTACTCAAACCACCTCCACATTCACCAGATCTCAATGCAACAGAGCACCTTTGGGACGTGATGTGATGAAACAGGAGATTCAAGAATTAAGGCAGTCCACCCGAGTACATTAGGTGTGGCCAAATGAAGTGGCCGGTGAGTGTATTTTATCATACAGTGTTTATGTTCAGTGTCTTGTAAATGCCAGGAAGGAACACCAAGTCAGTCCATCTGTCAGTCAGCGGGGTATCTGAGCGCTCCAGCTCTCCAGCAGCTTCGGGTGAGTGTGTGTGTGTGAGTGTGAGTGTATATGTGTGTGTGTGTGTCCTTGTTATTGTGAAAAAGTTTATGAAAAAATAAAGTTGTTGAGTGTGTATGTACGTGGCTTTCAAGCACTGTCTTCTTCCACAAATACCGCATACGTGTTGATGGATTGAGCGCTTTTCTCATTTAGATCGGCTTAATTACATTTGGGAGACACATTAACTCTGGGTCATTATGCATTCCATGTTAATTGATAATTAATTTGAATGCTTTCCCCACTCTAATTACTTCATTATGCCAGAAAAATAACGCAACATGTAATAATTGTTCAAATCTGACAGGAAATATGAGTGATTTTCAGCTTTAGGACTTTTTGTCAAGTGTCACTGTTAGTCTGTTAGTATTAAAAGTGTCTCAAGACTTGTAGTATAATAATCATAAAATTCCAAATATACTTAACCTTTTCCACCGATTGGTCTGTTTGTTGAAGCCAAATGTCTCTCTTTCTTTCTGTCTTTCTTTCTTTCTCTTTCTTGTTTTGTTTTAATTTCACAATGCGCGTATGCAAATGAACCAAGCGGCAATAAAAGGGATGGCTGAAGGGCATGTAGGGCTGAATATGTGCTCAGAAAGTGTGAGCACAAAACTCACAAAAGTCACTCGAGCGTGGAGAACACAGAACCGGCTGAATAAGGTAATTATATTACTAGGTTAAAAAAAACAGTTGCATGAATCACTTTCAGTTTTCTCATTTTTGCCAGTTCAATTATCCACAACAATGTCATTTCTGTAGGTCTACAGCTCTGTGCTTTGGCTCAGCTCCTAATTACTGACTCTCACATGCAAATCAAATAATAAAAACTTAAAGAAAAACTGAAGTTTGAATGGTATCGCTTTCTCACATTATATAAGTTCATTTCTGTAGACTATCCACTAATATTCATCCTCATTCAGTAATATGTTTAAATGTTCATTCATTATTTTTTATTTTATATATATATATATATATATATATATATATATATATATATTCTTTTTATTTGAATTATTTTTGCTATAGTATGTTTTATTGCCACAACATGCTTATTTTCTATTATATTATTGGATTTTGAAAATTTTCTTCAGATCAATAAAGCATCTATCTATCTATCTATCTATCTATCTATCTATACAACTATTTATCCATCTATCCATCCATCATTCATCTATACAACTATCTATCATACACCCATCCATCCATCCATCCATCCATCTATCTATCTATCTATCTATCTATCTATCTATCTATCTATCTACTGTATCTATCATACACCCATCCATCTATCTATCTATCTATCTATCTATCTATCTATCTATCATTCATCTATACAACTATCTATCATACACCCATCCATCAATCTATCTATCTATCTATCTATCTACTGTATCTATCATACACCCATCCATCCATCCATTCATCTATCTATCTATCTACTGTATCTATCATACACCCATCCATCTATCTATCTATCTATCTATCTATCTATCTATCTATCCATCTATCATTCATCTATACAACTATCTATCATACACCCATCCATCAATCTATCTATCTATCTATCTATCTATCTATCTATCTATCTATCTATCTATCTACTGTATCTATCATACAACCATCCATCCATCCATCCATCTATCTATCTATCTATCTATCTATCTATCTATCTATCTATCTATCTATCTATACAACTATTTATCCATCTATCCATCCATCATTCATCTATACAACTATCTATCATACACCCATCCATCCATCCATCTATCTATCTACTGTATCTATCATACACCCATCCATCTATCTATCTATCTATCTATCCATCTATCATTCATCTATACAACTATCTATCATACACCCATCCATCAATCTATCTATCTATCTATCTATCTATCTACTGTATCTATCATACACCCATCCATCCATCCATTCATCTATCTATCTATCTACTGTATCTATCATACACCCGTCCATCTATCTATCTATCTATCTATCTATCTATCTATCTATCTATCTATCCATCTATCATTCATCTATACAACTATCTATCATACACCCATCCATCAATCTATCTATCTATCTATCTATCTATCTATCTATCTATCTATACAACTATTTATCCATCTATCATTCATCTATACAACTATCTATCTATCATACACCCATCCATCAATCCATCTATCTATCTATCTATCTACTGTACAGTATCTATCATACAACCATCCATCCATCCATCCATCCATCCATCTATCTATCTATCTATCTATCTATCTATCTATCTATCTATCTATCTATCTATGGCTCTTAGAATGGCTGATGTAGTCAGATAAAGTCAACTTAGTATTTCTTCAATACAAAAGATGTGTCTGTTTGGGTTTATGAATATCATCACTGCAATTTACCCTCCTGCCAACAGAGGGGGCTAAATATACAAACCGCTTCTTTTAAATCATGACTGTGAATTACACAAGGGTCCCAGTCAAACTGGGACTTTTGATTGAATTTCTTATAAATTAAGACGTTAAAGCGATTGACATTTACAGAAGATTTCAAGCACAGTGCGGTGATGAGACACTTGCCGCAGTAAAACATTAGAATGGTGTAAACGTTTTAAAGATGGCCGTACTCCGTTAATGATGATAGTGGTGCGAGGTTGCTCAGTGCTCAAAACTTGAAAATCAATCAATAAATACTCACCAACTTGTGGAAGATATGCATCTGTCTGTGGGAACTGTACACACAATCGTTCACCAACACCACTTGCACGTTACATGAGCTCGGCTGGGAGTTATCACCCCATCCGTATGGTCCTGATCTCCGAATAGCTATTTGGGCTATTAAAGGAGTTCCTGGGAGGCCAGTGTTTCAGACGTGAAGCAGTCAGTCTGATCATGCTCCAGGCGTACTGAGAAAACTTTCTACCTTGAGGGTATCCAAGCACTTAGTGAAATACTGGGATAAGTGCATTAGCGTAGGTGGGGATTATATAGAGGAATAAAGGGAGTTTTTTTTTTTCCCCCTCTCATAAAAGTGCACTGTTATACTGCACAATCAAAAGTCACAGTTTGGCTCCGTATTATGTCTGTAGATTGTTTTAAAATCGTGTTAAATTGTGTTAAACAAAAATTCAAAATCTCATTCAAGACCATAATATTTTATATTTTAAGATCCAGGATATAATATACAGTAATAAAGTCCATACTTTAGTGTCTCGCTGTGCTTTGTCTTTACAAGTCCCGTCCCCAAGTTATACAAGTCCAGTAAATAATAAATGTGAATTTAGTGCTCTTCTTTAAGGCGTAATGCGTTGCACTTTAACAATTCACCTTCAGTGGATAAAAAATCATTACCGCACATCAGAAGGTTGTTTTAACTTGTCTTTCCCTGTTTAAATCAGAGAGTCCAGAAAAAAGTTCTGTAATGCAACACATAAATCCTCAGACTGATGGCTGAGTGTCGGGTGACTCAGTTAATCCCAACACCGTGTGTTGGTTCTTAATGAGCCTCTCCTGCTACAGCTCTCTGAACCAACAATTTACATCTGACTCAGTCAAACTCTCTCTCTCTCTCTCTCTCTCTCTTTCTGGATAAGTAAATATAATTTGTTGCAATCCTAAAGCACTTCCCTGCTCATAAATTCTGACATTCATTATTTACGTCTCCCTCGAGTTAAAGCCTCAAAGTACACTGACGCTCTTTATGTGCCACAGCGCTCAAGTGACCCTGAAAGAATTCAATGACCCAGAAAAAAAAAAAAGAAGGAAAAAAAAAAAGATGTGTCTGAATGTCTGTTTCCTTGTTCACTCATAGACTCTGAGAGACACAGATAAAACAGAAACCTGACAGTGGGTTAAGCAAGGAAATTACCTTTCTCTTTATCTCTCTCTTTATCTCTCTCTCACTCCTCTTTTCTTCCTTGTTTCTCGTAGTAAACTGACTTGGATCTGGTAATTCAATCCAAATGTTCATCTGTTATCAATAGAAGAGCCGAAAGCAGCTACGCTCTTTAGTCTGGCAAGTACGTCACGCCAAACGCATTAAAAACAGTTTTTCTTTGTAATGCATGTTTTTTTTTTAAATATTTCAGAATGTATAAGCAGTATATTTATAAAGTATATATACAGTATAGTCCTATGGACAGAATATTCTAATAGACTAATCACACACAGAGATGGATTTTTAAATGTAACCGCCGTCTTCAACCTTCCCACCCAGGGGCACCATAAAAAAAAGGGGGGGGGGCAATTTAGGACTATTCAAAGGACCCCTGTGTGACAAGAGACACCTTAAAAATACTATGGCATTTACAAGGTTTGGACTCATCAAGTTTAGGGGCCCTGAATCTTCAGTGGTGCCCCTGTTCCCACCCATCTTTATCCCTCCTTTACTAGTTCTCCTGCCAAACTGATATATGGGTAAGGTCATGAGAAATGAATAAATTGTATATATATATATATATATATATATATATATATATATATATATAAAATCAAATACATTTTAATTATAATAATAATAATTATTATTATTGTTGTTAATAATAATAATAATAATAATAATAATAATAATACTTAGGTTAGAAATATTTTAAGTTGACTAAAATTACAGAAATTCACATTTTAATAAATTTTTTTAAATATAGCGATGTTTTTTATTATTATTTTTTTTTACAAATACTACAGGCCAAAATTTTATCTGCCACATCTGTTGTTAGTTATAATCATACAGTACATAATGTAGTCTTTGTACACACTCACAGTAGTACATCTCTCCCTATTTTTCTAGCAACATGATTATTTCTAAACCCCTTATGTTGCTATTCCGACTCTGACAGGTAATGTATAGATTTTTTATTTATTTTTTCAAAATGATTACAATTTCCAAATGCAAAACTGCGTTTAAGTGTTTTTGGCACCACAAACTCCAGAATAAATAAATAAATAAATAAATAAATACTTTCTAAGAATCTTTCCAAGAAAAATAAATCTAATTTCAGTATGATTTTCTTTATTTCTCTTTTCTTTTGTCTCCTTTAATACACACAAGCTTCCATTGTCATTTACACCGTGTCATTTACACCTGCCTCTTTTATTATAGTGGATGTCAAACGCTGCCTCGGGTACGAAGCACTTGTTAAAGTCAATCCCGACCATGTCTAAGAACTAACAACTCACTTCAAAGACTGCTCAGTTCAAAGATTAAAGAGAGAAAGCGAGAGCAGATAATAAGGTCGAAGCACCTAGGAAAATGTACAATAATTACCTGGGTTATGAGATGTCATGTTGTTGAGGAGTGACGTGTTGAGGTGAAGCGAGAGCGGAGCGTACCTGAGTGGTCTCAGATGTGTGAGGTATGTCCCCGCTGGAGCCTCCCCGCTGATCGTCAAGCAGATGTTTCTCCTGTCTAGATTGATGTTTTCCTTTCGCATTCCATCCCTCACTTTGCTGTCTCTTTGTGATCTATGGTTTACTTTGGTCTTCTTCGTGCAACACCAGAATCAGGCTGTGTGAACGTCTGGCAAAGTGTGAATATGCATTCGAGAGAGAGAGAGAGAGAATGCTGGTCGAAGGATCTCCAGTGGAGTGTGTGTGTGTGCGTGTGTGGATGTGGTTGTGGATTTGTGTGTGTGTGTGTGTGTGTGTGCAGCACGCTGTAAGAGTGTGAGCATGTGACTGAGTGAATGAGATAGAGCGAGAAGGAAGCAGCACAAACATGACGTCTCTGTGGGAAAGCCTCCTTCCCCTCCCTCCTTCCCCTCCCTCTCTCTCTCTCCTTCCTTCCACCCCTTCTCCCTCCTTCCCTCTTGTCTTTCCTCGCTACTTCTTTCCTCTCTCGCTCTCTTATCCCACACTCCCATCTTCCACCCCCTCCATCCCTTCTCCATATCTTTTATGTCTTTTCTTGACTTGACTTTTGTCATCCTAACACAGGAAATCGTTCTTTCTCATGCCTCCCCGTGCTTGTTAGCTGCTGCTCCATTTTTGGATTGCAGACAGCAGTGTTGCGTTTTTAGTGTTGGGTGGAGGAGAGGGGGGGACTGGGGGTGCCGGGGGGTGAAGGGGGGGGGGGGTTGAACATATTTGCCGAAAAACAAACGACTATCATGAATAACTTAAACGCAGATGGCACAAAGCAGGGCGCATATTCGAGTCTACTGACTCTCTGAACATTAAGTTCATGGGAATACACCCTCTGGATTTCCATCGTGGAAATGAAAACTTGCAGAAAAGCTGATTTTTCAGTACAAATGTAAAAAATTTATATAGAAATACTACTGGTTAATTTTTCCCAATTTCAATATAACATTATTTACAATCATTAAATTATTATATTATCACATAAACCATGTTCACCTGCTAATCCAAGAGGTGTTCAAGTCAAACCGGGACTTTTGATTTGTTTGACTTGATTTGATTTGATAATCCGCTGCTACACTAATGCACTTTGATTTCACCAGCGCTTGGATACCATCAGGGTAGAACGTTTTCTCAGTATGCTCAATCACCATGATTGCACTTCCTGCTTCACGTCTGAAACGCTGGCCTCCCAGGAACTCCTTTAATGTGGAAGTGGCTTAAAGTCAGGTCTGGACTCCGAGCCGAGCTTTTGTAATATACAGTGTTGGTGAGTGATTGTGTGTACAGTTCCCACAGACACATTTTTTAAGAATCAGGGGGTTCAACTCGCCCAATGTCCATGGTAGCGACTGCAGTGGGCTCCGAGCCTATGACTTAAAATCTCATCACTGTAATGTGGTTTAAATCTTCTGTAAATGTTTTTACAGCTTCATTCACAAGTCCCGGGTTTGACTTGAACGACACCTTGTATATTCAATTATCCAATCAGTCAATCATGCTTCAGCATGCAATAGATATAAAACATACAGATACAGGTGAAGCGCTTTAGGTAATGTGTGAATGAGGAAATGTGTGATCTCAGTACTGTGGCACACTGTAGTTGTTAGACCCTGATAATCAGAAACTGCTGATGTGCATTTTTCACAAACAACACACAGGATGGTGCAAAAAAAAAAAAAAAAAAAAAAAAAAAAAAGAGCGTCTATTCAAGATGAAACACCTTCAGAAGTGTCTAAGGAAAATTACTGTACTGAGTCCTGTACTGATGCGAATTTGCGCATCTTTAATACCTATGAATTGATGCAATTAAGTCAGATTTCTGTGTTACAGTGTTGATTTGTATCATCCTCTAGAAGACACGGTACCAGTCGAAAGTTTGGACGCAAGTTTGGATTTACTGTATTTTCTATATTCTAGAATAATATAAAATTTTTCAAAACTGTGAAATAACACATATGGCATTAGGTAATTAAGTAACAGCAACAACAACAACACTAAGAAGCTCAGCTGTTCTTGAACAGTTCTTGCAAGAACAGTATTGTGTCAAGTGCATTTGCAAAACCCATCAAGCACCGTGATGAAACTGTCACTCATGAAGATCTTCCCAGGAAAGCAAGACCAAAACTGACCTCTACTGCAGTGGAGACTTTCATTTAGAGTCACCAGCCTCAGAAATCACCAATTAACAAACAGCACCTCAGATATGATCCATTATGACGGATTTACAGAGCAGAAATAGCAGAAACATCTCAATATCGACTGATCGAAGGGGATTAGTGCTTATTTTGGATAAACACCTTCAGCATTGTTTTACAGTGTAAAAAGAAATAAAAATCAGGAAAAACCATGGAATAAGAAGGTGTGTCCAAACTTTTGACTATGTCAGGTCTGGGACATATACAGTATACTGACCAGTAGTATATTTACTGTCCTGGTGACAGCTATTATGAGATGCATAATAGTTAGGTGTTAGAGATAAAGATCTTAAACTATGATGCACAAGTGATGAAAAAAAAAGGGCAATGATGTAACAAAAATGACACCCTTAGATATGGGGGATTTAGAATATCAGCATGACATTTGTGGCAGCCATCATGAATAGTTACACACATAATTAAATCTGATTTTTTTTTATTATAAACTTTTTTTTTTTTACAGAAGTACTGATAATGATAATGTTCTACTTGAGAATTTCTTGTTGTTGTTTTTTTGTGTGTTGTTCATTTTGTCTCAACTCCAGTAGCTTACGGGTGAGGTTGGATCTAAAACAAAAAATGGTTTGTTCCACTATAATCAGAATCTTTCATTCAAACCCTTCGCCCATTCCACTGCCTCGGCAGCGTTCCCTCTCCCAGACTTCAACCAGATTAGACCATTACAGCTATGACAATGGGCCGTTTGAGAGCGGTAATCTTCCTCAGCCGTATGAGCCGTGACAGAGGGAGCGTATGAGCCGTAACAGAGGGGCGGGGTTGCTATCCAAAAACAAAAAATCAACAGAACTCCCAAATGGGCGAAAATACAAAGATGTACCCCAGGAACCACGCCCTTCTCCCTTTCACACGTCTCTTCATTTCTGTGGTTAGGTACAGTACGGAAAAGCTTCACAGGGGGTGAACTTGTCTCAACCCGCTTCTCTCCGCCTTTAATACCCTGGGGAGATGCTCAATCCCCCCCCCCCCTCCCCCCAGCTTGTCTGATTTGCTTGTTCTCTCTTTATTCCATTTCACTGTTTCCTGAATTTTGATCAAAGCGTGAAACCCCCAGCAATACGCCCTCATGAAGGCTCGGAAACTTGAGTGCTATTTCCATGTTTTACATTCTTCCTCTCTTATTTTGGTATGGAACTCTTGGCACAACTCAACCGTGGGTCCAAGTGAACTGTTTTTCAGGCGCTTTTTTTTTAGGGGGATTTCTTTTTTTCCCCCTCATTAAAGCATCTTTTTGTTTTTTGCTGAAAAGGTGGGAGGAGGGCAGACCCCAAACTCGCAGAGGGTGGGCTGCTTCTAGGCTTTGAAATAAAGACTGTTGAGTATCAGACTAGATAGAAAGGTTCTTGTAAATTCTTGGCTGGAGCATCAAGACATTGAGATAGCATTAACCCGAGAACCATTCTAGCATTCTGTGCTTGTCATTGCAGCTTTCAATATATATATATAGTTATATCACCTGATGCAGAATTCATTTGGAACTTTCTTTCCCTGCTAAGTCGCCAACATGGGAGCCTCTTTGATTGGTTTCTTTGATGGAGTGGAATTTACGGTTGGGTCCGAACCATTCTTTTTAGTTCGAAAACTATTTCCTATGAAGTTTAAATCTGCGGTACCTGGAGAGACGAATTGTCAGATGAAATTGGCATGAAATTACCTGATTTAACCAACGGAGATGAAGAGCATTTTGCTCCACAAGTTTCGATTAAAATTAAAAAAGGATAAAAATAGGCCAACCTTTTAGGAAGTCATGAATTATTCATTGACGCAATAACCAACAGTCACTCAAAATTGTGAGGCATAATTAGAGATTTGACACATGGGCATACGGGTGCACGCACACACACACACTGAGGACATTAAAGTACCCCTGGACAAGTCATTCTGCATCATTATATTTCCAGTAATTTATCTTAGAGTAGTCAGACCAGTCAAACTATACACTCTCTCACTCACTCATTTACTCATCGTCTATACCACTTCATCCTGTATACAGGGTCAAGGGGGCCTGGAGCCTATCCCGAGAATCTTAGGCGGGGTACACCATGGACAAGGGGTCAATCCATCACAGGGCACACACACTCATTCACACATCTACATCTAGGCATTTGGCAGACACTCTTATCCAGAGCGACTTACTTTTTTTTTTTTCATCTCATTACACATCTGAGCAGTTGAGGGTTAAGGGCCTTGCTCAAGGGCCCAACAGTGGCAACTTGGTGGTTGTGGGGTTCGAACCTGGGATCTTCCGAGCCATATTCCAATGCCTTAACCACTGACCTACCCCTGGCCCTACAGGCAATTTGGGAATGCCAACTGTATGCCTTTGGATTGTGGGAAGAAACCTGGGTACCCTGAGGAAACTCGACCAAGCACGGGAAGAAAAAACATGCATGCAGATCCCAAGGCAGGAATCGAACCTGGACCCTGGAGGTGCAAGGTGACAGTGCTAATCATGCCATGTCTATATATGCTAGATGCACCCACGACGTTGTTCGCGTAGAATTGAATTGAACACTCATAAGCGCATATTAAAAAATGGACAGCGACATCTGTTGAATTTTGAGAAGAACTAATGTTTTTTTTATGATATAAGGCCGTTTTCCATTAAATTTCAAAGTAGCATATCCTCCCTTCCCGTGGGCTGATTGCAATGACACAAAGTCTATATGTTACCTCGAGCTCGGCCAAATACACCTGTGGAAACCCCATTAAGATTAATTTAGTAGTTTTTATGTGATGTGTACACAAACAAACAGACAAAAATTCCCAAAAAACATCCTGATGTGTTCTATTACCCATCTTGCGTCCAAACAAATTATTTAAAGTACAGACATGCCAACTTTACAGTTTTATTATATAAAGAATATTTATATATAGTGTATGGCCGAAGGGATTTGTGCTCATTTGACCACAAGTGTGTTAGTCGCTGATATTCAGGAACAATCTCACAATCTCATTACTATCTAAGCACATTTTTTTCTTACTCCTACACACTTCCATAAATTTTCTTTCCATTTTGTGAAGCTGCTTTGAGACAATGACCATTCTTAAAAGCGTTATAAAAAATGTAAAAAAATAAAATTACATAAAATAAAAAATAAATTAAATCAAGTGAGAAGGCCTGGTAGACCTCAGCATCCCAGTTCATCCCAAAGGTGTGGATTAGTTCAATCAGGACAGCATACAAAGACATTCTGTACAGTTATGTGGTTCTAAAATTTATAGAAACAGTTTGGGGGAGAACCATATACTGTATAGGCGTGAAGGTCAGGTCTTTACATACCGTAGTTTTGGTCATATAGGGTATGGTGTGTAACGTTCCTTATGAGGAATTAATACAAATATACACTTAGTCTACGTTCACACTACATCCGATTTCCTGACCAAATAAAAAAAAATAATAATTGTTGTTGGAGAAAAGGCGCGTTATCTCACCACTTCTTTGGCTCTCATCTTTACTTTCTTTCCATCTTGCTTTTTCACCTTTAGCTTTCCTTTGGCGCTACAGTCAGGTTCTACGGCCATTTCTTTTGAGATCTTTTCACACACAGCGTAGTTCTGATATGCACCTTCTAACTTTGCTTGTAATTCTGTTTTATAGCAACATGACCTGGAAATCTTGTAAGGTGCAATGCCATTTGTTTAATCACCAGAGCTCAATCTGTAGCGCGCCCACATTTACAAGCAAACAGACCCATAACACCTCCATTATTTTCCACTGTTGTTACCTTTTTATCTATTCCAAATAACGATAAAGAATGTTTTACTGTCTCACTTAGGTTAGTTTACATTAGCTATCAAAGCAGCTTTTCTGCTGAAATTCTCTTTACTTGGAGAAAAAAAAACAGCCAGAGCATTGTACTGTCATCCACCCTCTTTATTGTGATGAGTATCGATGTACAGTAATCAAAGTCACATGAATTCTGATTTGACTGTTCACACTGAGGTCTGATTTTGAGCTATATATGGAGTCAGATTTAAAAAGATCATGTGGTCCATGTGGTTCACACTGGCATGGAAAAAAAATCCCATATAAAAAATAGTTCCATATGGGGGAAAAAAACTGATTTGGGCCACTTTGATTACCAGTGACCAAAATCTGACCATATTGATCTTTGGCCATATGTAAACCTGCACACCTGCTCATTCAAACCATGTAATTATTCACTCAACCAAATGTGGTAGCATGATTTCCGGTGCCAGAGAGACTGTGCCATGATTACCGGTGCTCTAGAATTTACACAGAATGGTGTGAAAACCAAAAAAAACATGTAATTCCATGTGTGGAAACACCTTCTTGATGATGAAGCCTTCAGACAAGCATGGTCAGACCTGTTTAAGCTGACAACAAGGCTATGGGAACTTTTAAATAAGTACTCGTTACAACCTTGAATTTCATCAGCATGCCTACAAGTAATCTTTAACTAAAATTTCTTTATTCTTTATTAGAAAAAAAAAGTGATGTATTCATTCATTTATGTAATAGCCTAAGAGTTTTTATAGGTTCGCTTGTCATATTTCCTCAGATTGCTCTGTTTGTACCTCTGATGACTATTATGGACGTTAATGCAGTTCATTGCAGGTTTTTCCCAGAAAACACTTTGCAGCAAATCCCTGCTTTTAATGTCACAGCAGATTTACAGACCACACATATATACAAGCTGTACTGTAGATGCATAAAATGCGACTGCAGTGTTAGAAATAGTTATAAGCGCAAGGGCAATAGACTGCATGTACATATATATTGCGTTATACGTTTGCATTAGTCTATAGAGAGTGTACACTAAAAAGCATGCTCACTGAAAGCCTTTCCAGATGCATTAGAAGTCCGGTTGTAAAATCTCTGCTGACTCTGCATGGCTGGTTAAACATGCTGGATAATCATAAGAATCTTTTTTTTTTTTTTTTTTTTTTTTTTTTGCGCTACTGAAGTTGTTAAAATCGTTCACCGAGACTTTCCACTTTAGCATGTGTGAATAGTTCAAGACGAACGAAGCCCATGTGTCCATTTGCTTGTTACAAAAACGAGCTACGAACCACCAAAATCCATTTTCATCACTTGGCAAGAACTGTCGCTTTTGCATTCCTGAGCAATCCAACCGGTTTAGGCCTTTTTCGTTACCTAGTGAAGGTTCAGCTCAAACCAGAAAGGCTGAGCAGGGGCTAATTATTGCTAGATCACACAGGTTCTTCTGTTTATGCCCACTAGAAAGTGATCTGTCGCTTAGAGACTTCCGTGCCGAGTGTGTTATTGCAGCACGTTGCAGCCGGCTGAACAGGAATGCTCACACCTGAGTAAAGAGGCCGCAACACAATCAGTATACAATGATCCGAGACACACTCTAACACCGCCGGTTTCTTTGCCTGACGGGGTATCTCTGAATAAAGAAAAGAAAACAGAAACCTTGTGCGCTCGCTCAGAAAAACATTAGGTCCACATCAGGTGTTGCAATTTTCTGCAAAGCTGGAGAAAACCAAATTTCACCCATGGCTTTGTTGAAAAAGTGCCAGAATGTCTAGACGCATAATGACTGGAAAAGGGAGCATGCCTGAAAGAGAAAGTTTCTACAGGAAGATAAATAGTGTAGGAGACGGCAGCTTAAAATATTCAACCCACTTCAAAGAATTAAGAAAAAATTAAGGTGTTGACCAAAATTCAATATTGGTTTAAGCTAGTTTACGGTATATTAGCCCTGAACTGAGCACGCTATCTAATTAAATTGTTTATGGTCCACAGGTTAGACTTATAGGTGAGCCAGGGGTAGCTCAGTGGTTAAGGCATTGGACTATGGTTCGGAAGATCCCAGGTTCAAACCCCACAACCACCAAGTTGCCACTGTTGGGCCCTTGAGCAAGACCCTTAACCCTCAACTGATCAGATGTATAATGAGATAAAAATGTAAGTCACTCTGGATAAAAACATCTGCCAAATGCCTAAAAATGTAAACTTGTACAGTAAGTCTAACAGAAACCTTTTAGGGAATAAATTGGGTTTTTGCTCCATGCTTTTTGGCTTTCTAAACGGGTTCTTTCTTAAGAAGTTCCAAGTCCCAGAGAGCTCACCAAAGAAGTTCTAATTTTAGGTTTGTCTTTAGAGGGACATATTTCAAGTGTTAACTGGAACATTTATTTAAAAAATGATTATTTACAGAAAAGCCATAGAAGAATCTTTTGACTGATGGAATATTGTTGGTTTCACACAAAAGAAATCCTGAAAACATGATTATGGGAAAATGATTGTGCAGTGTATAGTGGCAACAACAAAACCTTTGGGGAACCAAGAATGCTTTTTGTATGGCTTTACTCTAAATGTCACCTATATTGTTGATGCAAGTTCAACACTACACTATGCGCCATGTTCCCACTACATCAGAAAAAGAAAAAAATGGATGAATGCAGTAGAAACATGTACTGTGCTGTACAACTTTGCAGTAGAAGCCATTAAGGATGTAATATTGTCTCCCTTGACATGGAGCTGTTGTGCTTACTGTATTTTTGGACCTGTCTACAAAAGCATGGTGAGGACAAGATCAAAGCAAGACTTAATAAGGACGTATTACTGAGAGCATTGGCCATTTAATGACGTAAATCTTTGGGACTTCATTGACATGGCACTTATGGTGCAAACAGAAAAGTTCAGATGGTGTTCTGGTGGTTGGGTGGGTATCACTTTGATTGCTAATAGAGATTTCCATTAAATGTGGTAAGCACCACAAGAATGTGATTTGAACTTAATGACTTCTTCTACAATGTGCCATGGACCTACCATGGTCATAACACAAGCCTAAAGAAGACCAGGTAGCTCCATGGCAAGGTTCTAATAATAATGCTGTAAACAAGATCATTAAAACTAGGAGATAAAACTTGTTGGCTAAGATAACCATATATACCGTCTATGAATTAATCTAGTTATTTAGCTCCCTAGACAACCTACAGTGCACATGTAACGGCTTAATGAATATGACACGTCTATCTTAATCCTGGCACTTTTGAAATGCATTTTACACCATTCGTTCATTCATCCTTAGTAACAGCCTGGTCAAGGTTGTTCATTCATTCATTCATTCATCTTCTATACCGCTTTATCCTGTATTTAGGGTCGCGGGGACCTGGAGCCTATCCCAGGAGACTCTGGGCACGAGGCAGGGTACACCCTGGACAGCGTGCCAATGGTCAAGGTTGTGTTGGTATTTAACTCCTTTAAATGTGCAGTAAATGTTAGTTTTTTGGAAAATGTAACTAACTAAATTTGTTGGAAAATGTAATAGGGAAGGCAACTCAAAAATGTTCAGTTCGATTCCCAGTCAGCGCCCAAACCGCCCAGCCACTGGACGCAGTGCCGGTTCCAAGCCCGGATAAATGGGAGGGTTGCGTCAGGAAGGGCATCCGGATATTCCGCTGTGGCGACCCTTTGCCGGGAGCAGCCGCAGGACCAACAAAAAAAAAACATATACGTGATGGATACGGAGGAGTACCTACAGTGATGTGAAAAACTATTTGCCCCCCTCCTGATTTCTTATTCTTTTGCATGTTTGTCACACAAAATGTTTCTGATCATCATTCATTCATTCATTCATTCATTTTCTATACCGTTTTCTAGGCCGTTTTTGCCCAGTCTCTTTCTTATGGTGGAGTCGTGAACACTGACCTTAATTGAGGCAAGTGAGGCCTGCAGTTCTTTAGATGTTGTCCTGGGGTCTTTTGTGGCCTCTCGGATGAGTTGTCTCTGCGCTCTTGGGGTAATTTTGGTCGGCCGGCCACTCCTGGGAAGGTTCACCACTGTTCCATGTTCTTGCCATTTGTGGATAATGGCTCTCACTGTGGTTCGCTGGAGTCCCAAAGCTTTAGAAATGGCTTTATAACCTTTACCAAACTGATAGATCTCAATTACTTTTGTTCTCATTTGTTCCTGAATTTCTTTGGATCTTGGCATGATGTCTAGCTTTTGAGGTGCTTTTGGTCTACTTCTCTGTGTCAGGTAGCTCCTATTTAAGTGATTTCTTGATTGAAACAGGTGTGGCAGTAATCAGGCCTGGGGGTGACTACAGAAATTGAACTCAGGTGTGATAAAACACAGTTAAGTTATTTTTTAACAAGGGGGGCAATCACTTTTTCACACAGGGCCATGTAGATTTGGAGTTTTTTTTCTCCCTTAATAATGTAAACCTTCATTTAAAAACTGCATTTTGTGTTCAATTATGTTATCTTTGACTAATAGTTAACAGTTTTTGATGAGCAGAAACATTTAAGTGTGACAAACATGCAAAAGAATAAGAAATCAGGAAGGGGGCAAATAGTTTTTCACACCACTGTATATCAAATTCCATTGGGTGCGACCTGAAATAACTGACTTCCTGTTGAACAGATCCATGACATGCAGAGGAAAAGTTGTTCAGTTCAATGAGATCAAAATGCTGCTTTGCGACAATGACAAATAAAATTTAATTGAAAATGTGTACTGGGATTTACCTGTATACCTGTGAGTGTATAAATGTATAAGTGTGTATGAGCTATGCAGTAACATCTCCTAATATCAGCAGATTCCAACCAGTGTGATGAAAAAAAGAATAATTTTAAGAAGAACAAGAGAGTCCTTTGCATACATTGATGACATGGAGCTGATGTCACGTGCTTGGGCCCTAAAGTTAGACATGTGACCAATATAGTCGTACTGTACTGTATATAATGGCAAATTCATGGTGGTATTGTGTTCCAAAATCCACTAATATCAATTGCAATGACTTAACACATTAATCTAATTAGTGCATTAAAATATATACAGTATTATATAAAGAGCTCAAAACAACAACCCCTGTGTTAAACTACAGTTACCGTTCATAAGGGTTGCTGATGTGTGTGACATGGTGGTGACCTGCTCTGCTGGCAAATGTTTTTTTTTTTTCTTCCCTTGGCCAGAGAGGTGTGCTTGTGTTTGCCACACTCTCTCAGCGGGACAGGTGACACGAGCGCAGTGGGAGCGCTAGACAATTACCTCAGTACCGGACGCTGTCACCTCAATCTCAAACACCCTCTGGCAGGGTTTTTTTTCTTTCTTCTTTTCTTTCTGTTTTGTCCTGCCTGCACAAGAACATTGATAACAACTTTCTCCCTGCATTCGACTCGTCTTTTTTTTTTTCTTTCAAATTTTTTAAATTAAAAAAAGCGGTTGGGGTCTTCTTCTTCTTCTTCTTCTTCTTCGGCATCACCTCTGTGTGGTTTGTGTCATTTCCCACTGATCACACCAGACCTCTCATGGACGTCATTCAGGAGCACACGGGCACAAAGGATGGCACACCCAAGACACCAGTACAGGTCCATAGGGGTGTTTGTGTGTGTGTGTGTGTGTGCATGTATGAGAGACACAACGTGTGAAAGTGCTTATACACAGTAATGAGTCGAATGCACACAGTGACGTTCATGCATGAGAAATAAGACCCTTGTTTATGTCAACAGCACTCAGTTTTCTGTTGCTTATAATGTTGCTTTATGGTGGCCAAACGTATTAAGACAACATGTCATAGTTCTCCCTGTGCACAAAGCAGATGATGTCATTAATTAGTGCGGGACTATCTGACTGAAGAGTTGCGCTAATTAGAATAATCTGGTTTAATTTAATGGGTGGAACAAATATGTTGCAGTACTAGTACTGTACTTGCTGAAGCAGACAAATGACAAAATTTTGAAATAAATCCCAAACATCAATACAAAATTATACTGCAGATGTATTTTTGACTCGATGCTCAGCCAGATCCAGCAGGTTTTGAAAAATAAATGACTTTATACTAAAAAAAAATTATTATAGTATAGCAATTTCATTGCATAAAATAACAAATTATTCATATAAAAAAAAAATTATGATGCCATCAGATCGTTGACTTTGGCTTTTGTTTCAATACTTTTGGCCACTGCTGTATGACTGGATATTGTATTTTGCCTCCTTGCAGAACATGTTTTTCCTCCACACATTCAATCCAGGAAGTAACGTGGCTAATGCATCTACTTTCAATCCCCAGACAAACACACAACATCAACCCCATAAGCCGAGTGAAACTTGTGCCTGTGCGTGAGTGTAAATGCATGCCAGAAAGTCTAACAGTGATAAAGTACCATGAGCAACATGAACACACACGGCAATTTAGGATTAGCTCAGGGAGCTTAGAGTGTACACCATGGAATCATTTCATGCTAAATCGTAGCTGAGATGACATCAGGGTTTAGAAAGGGCAGAAGAGAGAGAGAGAGGGAGGGAGTGAGAAAGAGGACATTTAGATATATTAGTATATCACGGTACATCATTAAACAGAATAAAAAAGAGCATTTAAATATATACCCTAGTACATAATTCATCTGATGGACAATGTTAAGTAGAAGGTGTAACAGTTCACATAGTGTAGCTGAAGTCCATGAATTTTATTAATCACTATTAAGTATAAAACAATGAAACTCAACATGGAAGAGTTCTTGACAGTTGCCACCTTCGAACCTAATAACTCATCATGAATTTCAATGAGGGAAAAGGTAAATATTCATAAAAACTCACAATGCTCCCTATCTACTCCTATAAGAATATAAAACAATTCACAAACCTCAGTTTCCGTTTATTGTTGTTGTTTTTTTCTCATTTTGTGTTCAAGGTCTTTTGCTGGCATCAGCAAGAGGAGGTTTGCCATTTCCACGGTTCAGAAATCCTTATATATCTGTCAAGGGTGGGTAATCTCTAGTCAAAGGTGGGTAACCGCAAGTCAAACGTGGGTAAATGTTAGTTAGGGGTGAGTAAATGGTAGTTAGGGTGAGTAAATGTTGGTTAGGGGTGAGTAAATGTTGGTTAGAGAAAATGTTGGTTAGGGGTGGGTAAATGTTAGGGGTGGGTAAATGTTGGTTAGAGGTGGGTAAATGCTAGTTAGGGGTGAGTAACTGTTAGTTAGGGGTGGGTAAATGCTAGTTAGGGGTGAGTAACTGTTAGTTAGGGGTGGGTAAATGCTAGTTAGGGGTGAGTAACTGTTAGTTAGGGGTGGGTAAATGCTAGTTAGGAGGTGAGTAAATGTTGGTTAGTGGTGGGTAAATGCTAGTTAGGGGTGAGTAAATGTTTATTAGGGGTGGGTAAATGCTAGTTAGGGGTGAGTAAATATTTATTAGGGGTGGGTAAATGCTAGTTAGGGGTGAGTAAATATTAGTTAGTGGTGAGTAAATTGTTAGGGGTGGGTAAATGTTAGTTAGGGGTGAGTAAACATTGGTTAATGGTGGGTAAATGCTAGTTACGGGTGGGTAAATGTTAGTTAGGGGTGAGTAAATGTTAGTTAGTGGTGAGTAAATGGTTAGGGGTGGGTAAATGCTAGTTAGGGGTGAGTAAATGTTAGTTAGGGGTGAGTAAATGTTGGTTAATGGTGGGTAAATGCTAGTTACGGGTGGGTAAATGTTAGTTAGGGGTGAGTAAATGTTGGTTAGGGGTGGGTAAATGCTAGTTAGGGGTGAGTAAATGTTAGTTAGTGGTGAGTAAATGGTTAGGGGTGGGTAAATGCTAGTTAGGGGTGAGTAAATGTTAATTAGATGTAGACAAACTCTAGTCAGAGGTGAGTAAACTCTATTCAAGAGTAAGTAAACGCTAGCCAGGGTGGGTAAACGCTAATCAGAGATGGGTAAATGCTGGTCATAGGGGGGGAAATGCTAGTCATATATAGGTAAATGTTATTCAGAAGTGGATAAATGTGCGTGAGAGGTGAGTAAACACTACTCGGAGATGGGTAAAAGCTAGTCAGAGGTGGATAAATGACAGTCAGAGGTGGGTAAACTCTAGTCAGGGGTATGTAACCACTAGTTAAAGGTGTGTTTCGATCAGCCTTAAGTACCCGAAGTATACTTCTCAAGTGGTTCAGCCATGTTAAGTCTGATTCCAAACCACAGGGACCAAAAATGCAGCTGTTACATAACTCAACAATTTTTGTCCTGACAAGGGTTTGTGTTGATGATTATTTTCTTAAAACAGCATCTTTTTCTCATGTTTTATTCCTAAACCGGTTAAACATTTTAATAATCTAAAGGTTGTGAATTTGTTCAGTAATTTAAAGAACAATATGTCCTTTAAATGTACATCTTTCACAATCCTAGTAATCTACACTAACTCATATGGTGCACTACAGTACATTACGCATATACTCTATCGGTCAAGGTCTGTAAAATGGACCTCACTTCCCTTCTTTGTTCTCTATGTGGGTGGTTGAGTGGACACACAACCCTGTCCTTTTAGTTTGTTTTGCCAACTGTTTAGTTTACACCTTGAATCATCTGGGCTGGATTCAATATAATATTTATATATTTATAATGTTTATTGGTGATTGTTTCTCCTTTGTATTGTTTATAGGGACTAAAGAGCATCCTGTACATCTGGTTTATTCTGCACATCCCGTTCATTCCATCCTATTAATCCTGTCCATCTCTTAACAACTGTCCATTTACATCTTATGTGAACTAATAAAAATTTAAGTATCCTGAACTTGAAGAAATAAAAGAAAAAAACACAGGACTGGTGGTTTTCCAGTGTTTTAATCAGTCACATCACAAAGTTTCTACAATTCCAACGGACTTTGGATATTTAACATCTTAGATCCAACAATAACTGATCACTGATGCATATATTGACTTTTTCCTAGCTACAAAATTCATAATCTAGGTTCAGGATTCAGGATTATGTCAAATGTTGTGTGTAGTGTGTTGGTCATTATATAAGTATGAGAAGTTTTTACACAACAAAAATAATCTTTATTATATATGCATCTGAAAATAATTTAAATCCAATAAAAAATCTAACACATACACAAGAACACACCCAACTCTCTAAGTCATATGTGACAAATAAATAAGTGTTAGTAAGTTTAAAAGCAGCAAAAAAAAAAAAAACACAATTCCTGGTTTCAACCACTTAAAAGCATCACAGTGCTACCGTGTACGATGTACAGCTTTTACTCCTGCTAGAACGATCTGTATTTAACCTTGCCCACCAAATCACAATATTAAACCCATCATCCTCAAAACATCAGTTACCCTCTGTTCCCAGCAGGCCTCTCCTGCACGGCCGTTCAATGCAAAATAAATCAACACAAAACCGATGTTGCTGTGATTTATTGAGAGCCACTGAGGGCAAGACCTCTGTTTGTGTTGTGAGCTTTGATCTAGAACAACGAGTTCAGCACCATTCGTCAGTACATGGCAGTTACTGTAATAAACAGTGCTTTGTATATAAAATCACTGTTCTTGTAACATATTAAACATTTTAGTATCATAAGATAATCACATTTCAATAATAAATGCGAATCACAGTGTAACGCATTATTATTATTATTATTATTATTATTGATTGTATTGGTCCTGGCGGCACGGTGGTGTAGTGGTTAGCACTCTCGCCTTACACCTCCAGGGTTCGGGTTCGATTCCCGGTCAGCCTCGATTGCCGTCTCTGAGTTTGCATGTTCTCCCCGTGCTTGGTGGGTTTCCTCCGGGTACTCCGGTTTCCTCCCACAGTCCAAAGACATGCAGGTTAGGCTAATTGACGTTCCCAAATTAACCGTAGTGTGTATGTGTGTGTGCCCTGCGATGGATTGGCACCCAGGGTGTGGACTTGTGACCTATGCCTCCAGGGATAAGCTCCAGGTCCCCGTGACCCTGAATACACGATAAAGCGGTATAGAAGATGAGTTAGTAAGAGTGAGTGAGTGTTTAACCGTTATACAGTAATGCATTATTATTGGGGCCCGGACTCGATTAAAAACAATAATCTAATTAAATAGAGGCTTTGTAATTAATTATTCATTCATTCATTCATTTTCTGTACCGCTTTATCCTTATATACAGGGTCGAGGGGGCCTGGAGCCTATCCCAGGAAACTTAGGGCACAAGGCGGGGTACACCCTGGACAGGGTGCCAATCCATCACAGGGCACACACACATACTCACATACACACACTCATTTACACACTACGGGCAATTTGAATTGTCAATTAACCTAACCTACATGTCTTTGGATTGTGGGAGGAAACCGGAGTACCCGGAGGAAACCCACCAAGCACGGGGAGAACATGCAAACTCCATGCACACAGAGACGGGAATCGAGCCTGGCCGGGGAATCGAACCCGGACCCTGGCGGTGCAAGGTGACAGTGCTAACCACTACACCACCGCGCCGCCTGTAATTAATTAATCAAAATTAATCATATTTTAATCGCATATAAATATTTGACCCGAGAACAGAACTGAGAAGTTTTTTCATATGGATTTTTAGTATACCACTGAATAATAACTGAATACATAAGTTTATGCAACAAAATATTGTTTAATTTTGTTCAACCAAGTCCAACAGACCAGCGCAATATTGCCATTAAGTGTAGCAATAGAATATTTAGAAATATAGTAGCCTACGTTTCAGAAATTCAGGTACCCTATAGGTAGGTAGACCTTCTGTAAACTGTTTTTTTAAGTAATACACAATACTTTCAAGTACATTCAGAACACTGGAAACCCTGACTATTAAACCCTGACGCTTCCATCCATTCGTTTTTTATAACAAAATTTCCCATCCACAGGACCAACCAAAGTGGTTTCATCAGCTTCTTTGTCCATGTTCACTGTGGTTTGTTTTTGTCTGAACGCTAGTTGGTGCTCCAGTATAATCGGCCCTCCGAAACTCATCCAGTGAGAAACGTTCCGCGGTGCAAAAATAAGTGCGATTAAAATGCGTTAAAAAAATGTAACACGTTATTTTTGTGTAATTAATTAATCTAAATTAACGCGTTAAAGTCGCGGCCCCAATTATTATTATTATTATTATTATTATTATTATTGATTGTATTGGTCTTGGCGGCATGGTGGATTAGTGGTTAGCACTGTCGCCCTGCACCTCCAGGATCCGGATTCAATTCCCACCTTGGGGTCTGTGTGCATGGAGCTGCATGGGGTCCTACTCTGGTTTCCTCCAACAGTCCAAAGACATGCAGATTAGGCTAATCGGTGTCCCCAAATTGCCTGTAGTGCCTGAATGTCTATATGTGTGTGCCCTCCGATGGATTGGCACCTTGTCCAGGATGTACCCCTCCTCATGCCCTAAGTCTCCTGGGATAGGCTCCAGGCCCCCTGCCACCCTGTATACAGTATAAAGTGGGATAGATGATGAGTGAGTGAGTGTACTGGTCGTAGTTTAATTTTTGCAATTTACTGTACAGTACAGTATGTTCCTACTTCACTGTATCGCTTGGGGGTTGTGATACAGGGTGCACAAGTCAGTCAACTTGAATGCAGGTCCGAGAACTTGAATAAGATATTGTATTAATGACAGGAGGGACGGGGGAGCCAAAACTTCTGATAAGAGGGTCCCCGTTTTGAGCCCCAGCTCCTCCGGGTTGCCACTGTGGGGGGCTTGAACAAGGTCCTTCGCCCTCAACTGCTCAACTACAATCCGGCGTCGAGAGTATTTGTTGCCTTGTGTGCCTAGCTATGTGGATCAAAAATAAATAAATATATAAATAAATAAAATTGATGACAGGAAAATCGAACCACACCATAAAGTCTTCGTAAACCTCTTGTTAGAGAAACCGATCGAAGAAAGCGGACTCAACTTGCTAGGAGTATAAAGATTGGATTTTGGAGCGATGGAAAAAGGTCATGTGGTCCGATGAGTCCGGGGTGGTTATAATAAACTGCCCCATGTGTGAATGAAAGGTGCGCTATGATGGACTGGCTCCCCATGCAGGGTATAACTCAAGCCCAGTGTTCCCAGGGACAGGCTCCATATTACAATGAGCAGAATAAAGTGCTTACTGAAAGTGAGTGAGAGAGTGAGAGCGTCGCCTTCTTTGTTTTCTCTCGTTTTTATTACACTCTCGTGCTTTGTAAATGACCCCGCTCCCTCAGTGTTTGCCGACTTAAATTAAGGTCTGAATGAACTGAACAGGCATTTTATGGAAATAGAAAAGCTCTTTCCTACAGGAGCATGTTTATTATGTACAATATAGTCTGCAATGTGCCAGTTGTTTTTATGTGTGATTTGCATTTATTTGTGCCGCAGAAAGCTGCTAATAATGCAGGGCTGAGGGCTAAAAACCAGCCATTAATCTCCTCCACTTTCCTCCAGCTGCAGGACTCACAGCATCAGATCAGCAAGGTTTATAGAGATCCCACTCAGTCCCGTTCCTCTTACCGCTCTGTCTGATGTGCACACATGGGCATTGTTACCTTGTCTTTCTTTCTTTCTTTCTCACTTTCCTTTTCCCTCCTTTCTATCAATCGTCCTTCTGTTTTATCTTCCTTCCTTCTTTTTTCCTTTTTCTTTCTCTCCTTTCTTTCTTTTGTTCCCTCTTTCTTTCTTTCTTTCTCTCCTTTCTTTCTTTCTTTCTTTCTCTCTTTCTTTCTTTCTTTCTTTCTTCTCTCTCTCTTTCTCTTTCTTTCTTTCTCTCTCTCTTTCTCTCTCTCTTTCTTTCTTTCTCTCTCTCTTTCTCTCTTTCTTTCTTTTGTTCCCTCTTTCTTTCTTTCTTTCTTTCTCTCCTTTCTTTCTTTTGTTCCTCTTTCTTCTTTCTTTCTTTCTTTCCTTTCTTTCTTTCTCTCCTTTCTTTCTTTCTTTCTTTCTTTCTCTCCTTTCTCTCTTTCTTTCTCTCTTTCTTTCTTTCTTTCTTTCTTTCTCTCTTTCTCTCTCTCTTTCTTTCTCTCTCTCTCTCTTACTTTCTTTCTTTCTTTCTCTCTCTCTCTCTTTCTCTCTCTCATTCTTTCTTTCTTTCTTTCTCTCCTTTCTTTCTCTCCTTTCTTTCTTTCTTTCTTTCTCTCTCTTTCTTTCTTTCTTTCTCTCTTCTTTCTCTCTTTCTTTCTTTCTTTCTTTCTCTCTTTCTTTCTCTCTTTCTTTCTTTCTCTCTTCTTTCTCTCTTTCTCTCTTTCTTTCTCTCTTTCTTTCTTTCTTTCTTTCTCTCTTTCTTTCTCTCTTTCTTTCTTTCTCTCTTTCTTTCTCTCTTTCTCTTCTTTCTTTCTCTCTTTCTCTCTTTCTTTCTCTCTTTCTTTCTTTCTTTCTCTCTTTCTTTCTCTCTTTCTTTCTTTCTCTCTCTCTCTCTTTCTTTCTTTCTTTCTCTCTTTCTTTCTTTCTCTCTCTCTTTCTCTCTCTCTTTCTTTCTTTCTTTCTCTCTCTCTCTTTCTCTCTCCCTTTCTTTCTTTCTTTCTTTCTTTCTCTCTCTCTCTTTCTTTCTTTCTCTCTTTCTTTCTCTCTCTCTCTTTCTTTCTTTCTCTCTTTCTCTCTTTCTTTCTCTCTTTCTTTCTCTCTTTCTTTCTTTCTCTCTTTCTCTCTTTCTTTCTTTCTCTCTCTCTTTCTTTCTTTCTTTCTCTCTTTCTTTCTTTTCTCTTTCTTTCTTTCTTTCTTTCTCTCTTTCTTCTTTCTTTCTTTCTCTCTCTCTCTTTCTTTCTTTCTTTCTTTCTTTCTCTCTCTTCTTTCTTTCTTTCTCAGCCTCAGTTTGGATAGTACGACTGTAACACCTTTCCTTCACCTTCCTTTCTTTCCTTTTTCCTTTTCTTTCTCTCATTTTCTTCCTTCAAAATTACAAACGAAAATGTGAACTGCGTGAGAAGGATTAAAAGACTTTATTAATCCCAAATGGAAAATGCATCCTTCCTTCCTTCCTTCCTTTAGTTTATTCATTCCTTCTTCATTTTCTTTCTTGCCACTAACACACATTTCATCACAGCGTAAGCTCAGCCAGTACAGCTATAACACACTATGACGATAGAGTTCACCTTTCTTTCTTTCTTTCTTTCTTTCTTTCTTTCTTTCATTCCTTCCTTCTCTTTTATTCCTTTGTTCAAACCTTCATCTCCTTCATCTTCCTTCATTTTTTTCTTTCTTGTATTCCTTCTTCTGTTTTTTTCCCTTTTTTCTTTCATTCCTTCATCTCTTCCTTCTTTTTTATTTCGTACATTCCATCTTCTCTTCCTTCTTTCTTTTCTCATTCCTTCTTCATTTTCCTTCCCCGCCACTAATACACATTTTATCACAGCGTAGGTTCAGACAGTACAGCTATAACACACTATGAAGAGAACATTCACCTTCCTTCCTTCCTTCCTTTCTATCTTTCTTTCTTTCTTTCCTTGTTTCCAAAATTACAGACAAGGAAGGTAAATGCATAAAAAAAGGATTACAAACACTCCTACAAACACCTTGCAAGTGATTTCAGCATGAGTTAAATCTGTGCAGTGACACTCAGTTCATGTAAAGTGTTAGTGCTGAGGTTTTAGCTCAGTGTAATTCTGGTATATCAGGGATCGTGACTTTATTTTAAGTCATATGTTAATAACAGAAATTGGTTGGTTTAACAGAATACAGAATAACTGTACGACTTTGACTGCGGCCTCTACATTAAACTGTGAAACAGTGGCAGAGTATTCAATTTAAAATAAAAATATGATAAAAAAAAAAAAAACCTATGATGTAACAAACCTGGAACGGGTCATTGCACAATACGGTGTCAAAAAATCTGTCACTTAAATTGAATGTTATTTCATTTTGCCATCAAAATTGAATAAAGCTGCATATGTGACAGCTAGACGAAGCAGATGATATTTTTGGGGGTTTTTTGTGTGTGAAATATATGTCACTTGTCTGAACGGGCTTATGTAATGTTCATGTGGTATGAACACAAATAAGTATAAATAAAGCAACTAAATATCGATATTTGCATATTGTAAGTAACTTGATGTTGCCTTCTCTATTTATTTTCCTTATCTTTCTTGCTTATATAAAAATCCACATGCAGTGAAATTACTGTAAGACGTAAAAATATCGACAGTATAACAGCAATTTCTATTTCATTCTAATGTTTTTTCAGACAGTGTCTTGTTCTTTTTCCAAAACACTCCACCGGTTTTGGTGAACCTGCGCACAAGAAGTTTCCGTCTACGGAACTACCTCTCAGTTTTTTGCATTGTTTTTTTTTTACATCACTATGTTATGGAAAATCTCGAACCAACTCATCTGGAACCAACAACCATGAAATGGTCAAAGATCGTTGAGATTTGTTTTTCCCCCCCACATTAGATTAACCAAAGCTCTTGGATAGTATCTGCATCATTTTATGCATTGTGCCGTTCCTGTGTTATTCACTGATTGGATGAACGCATGAAAGAGCAGGGTGCCGACGTTCCTGTTAAATTAATCGTATCGTAAAAGGACTAAAGAAAGCTTAATACAAGCTGAGATCTTCAGTAACGGTAATGAGTTTCCACACAAGGCACCAGGTTACAGATTGAGGTCCCCGTCTTTCAAATAAAGGCTCATGTGCGAAGATGATGATGATGATGATGACAGTAATGAGTGTGCAGGGAGAGACTGGAGGTTAAGGACTAAGGTCTGCTGGGAGAGAGCTCGGGGCTGTCGTCAAGCACCGCGGTCAGCAGGGAGTCTGTGTGTCTCTCTCATGGCTTGGGGGAAGTGTGTGTGAACCTCCCTGGAGCAAATGTCCTCTTCCAGCTCCCATGTAGTGCTGAAAACAAGAAAGGGTGGTGGATTTTCCAGGTCAGGTAGTTGTTAGATATTGTGGGAGTGTATATGTACTGTAAGGTTAACTAAAAAAAATAAAATAAAAAAAACTCAAGAAGTGAATAGTTTTAAGACTAAGTTTTATTTCCTTTTACACCACCTGCATTTTATAAAACAAAAATACAGATGGGATTTCTCGCTATCTGGTATCATGCAAATGAGGATTCCCTTATTAGTCTTGTTTATTCCTCAGGAAGTTTCTCCCAGGACAAAATGATGAAGCTATAAATTATAAAGAGCTATAAAATTTGTCCCAAAAATTTTTTGAAAGTGAGAAATTTTTCCCCAAAAATTTGACATCATTTCGTAGTCTAACAACATCGCCAATTATCGCTTAAATGATCTCAAATTTTAACAAGATGCATAAAAACTAACTCTTTAGTTGTAATTAAACATGTTTTAGGTTTAATTCTGTGTTGAACTCGAAGGTGAGGAGTTTTCAGCAACAAGGCTACATTTCATGCGAATGGTATGAAGGGGACTCGCGTGGGACTCGCGTGGGATTCGCGTGGAGCTGGACTACCAAGCGCATATTGAACATTTCCGAAGCTTTGTGAAACAGGTGATAAAGTCTAAATCAGTTTGAGGACGTCGTTGGAATTTTAATAAAGAAGCCTATTTAATTTTGTTTGCCTAGGACATTTAATTACTCACATATTCACGTTTCAAATGATGGAAATTCTTTTGAACACCCTGTATTTACCTATTAAATGTACCATTTAGTCTTCAAACGTTTATATTTATATAGACTAAAAGCAAGTAATATAACTCTAAGTATTGTAGTTACACGGAGGCAATTTGTGTTTCCTGTCTCATGTGTTTATTAGCTTATGAAACCCCTCTCTTTCACAACTTGGACACTACGACTTTATATCGACTTTTATATATAATATCTGACAGCCTCTGTGATTTTTTTGTCAATTCGACGTTTTCTCATTCGGCATGAAGCCTGGAAGTGTTTTTATGCACGAAAATAGCCTTTCCTGGTCACCAAAACCACACACACACACACACACACACACACATGACACTAGGTTAAAACAAACAATGCACTGATGATGAGGGTGAAGATTGGTCATGTTCGTAAGTCATGTTTTAGTAACCTCAAGTATATATACTGTATACTCCATATAAGTCTGCACTCTTCTTTGCATAATTATCTGCACAATAATAATCACAAACAATCATTTGCGCAATTTGCACACATACTGTTGACTTTTTTTTTTACATACTGTGAACTTTATCAAACACTTGTATAATTTGCACACGACGTCTGTTTAAAGTATATATATATATATATATATATATATATATATATATATCTGCCTGAAAAATTCTCAGATTAGAGGCGTTATGAAGTCTTTACAGAGCAGAAGTAGCACAAACATCTCAATATCAACTGTTCAAAGGAGATTAATGCATTTTTTGGACGCCTTCAGCAAAACTTTACAATGTAGAGAGAAATAAAAATCAGGAACCATCATGGAGTTAGAAAGTGACCCCAAACTTTTGAACGGTAGTGTATATATATATGTATATATATATATATATATATATATATATATATATATATCCTTTTTATATATACCTATTCCTTCTATACCCATATTTTAGCAGCATCCATTATCAGGGAGACTGTGCAGAAGGAATTTCATTGTACGCAGGATGGGAAAATGTTTCTTTTCTGTGCATATGACAATAAAACTTGAAACTCCACATATATACTTATATATTACATATATACACATATATACAGTATAAACGCTACTTGAATGACTGACTATGATCTGTAATAAACTGCCCTTTTTGCGGTTTGATAATTATGTGATGCGATTATTATGTGAACAATTATGTAGTTCTACAATGTATATAATTTTTTATTTACAGTGGTGTGAAAAACTATTTGCCCCCTTCCTGATTTCTTATTCTTTTGCATGTTTGTCACACTTAAATGTATCTGCTCATCAAAATTCGTTAACTATTAGTCAAAGATAACATAATTGAACACAAAATGCAGTTTTTAAATGAAGGTTTACGTTATTAAAGGAGAAAAAAAACTCCAAATCTACATGCTCCTGTGTGAAAAAGTGATTGCCCCCCTTGTTAAAAAATAACTTAACTGTGGTTTATCACACCTGAGTTCAATTTCTGTAGTCACCCCCAGGCCTGATTACTGCCACACCTGTTTCAATCAAGAAATCACTTAAATAGGAGCTACCTGACACAGAGAAGTAGACCAAAAGCACCTCAAAAGCTAGACATCATGCCAAGATCCAAAGAAATTCAGGAACAAATGAGAACAAAAGTAATTGAGATCTATCAGTCTGGTAAAGGTTATAAAGCCATTTCTAAAGCTTTGGGACTCCAGCGAACCACAGTGAGAGCCATTATCCACAAATGGCAAAAACATGGAACAGTGGTGAACCTTCCCAGGAGTGGCCGGCCGACCAAAATTATCCCAAGAGCGCAGAGACAACTCATCCGAGAGGCCACAAAAGACCCCAGGACAACATCTAAAGAACTGCAGGCCTCACTTGCCTCAATTAAGGTCAGTGTTCACGACTCCACCATAAGAAAGAGACTGGGCAAAAACGGCCTGCATGGCAGATTTCCAAGGCGAAAACCAATTTTAAGCAAAAAGAACATTAAGGCTCGTCTCAATTTTGCTAAAAAAAACATCTCAATGATTGCCAAGACTTTTGGGAAAATACCTTGTGGACCGACGAGACAAAAGTTGAACTTTTTGGAAGGTGCGTGTCCCGTTACATCTGGCGTAAAAGTAACACAGCATTTCAGAAAAAGAACATCATACCAACAGTAAAATATGGTGGTGGTAGTGTGATGGTCTGGGGTTGTTTTGCTGTTTCAGGACCTGGAAGGCTTGCTGTGATAGATGGAACCATGAATTCTACTGTCTACCAAAAAATCCTGAAGGAGAATGTCCGGCCATCTGTTCGTCAACTCAAGCTGAAGCGATCTTGGGTGCTGCAGCAGGACAATGACCCAAAACACACCAGCAAATCCACCTCTGAATGGCTGAAGAAAAACAAAATGAAGACTTTGGAGTGGCCTAGTCAAAGTCCTGACCTGAATCCTATTGAGATGTTGTGGCTTGACCTTAAAAAGGCGGTTCATGCTAGAAAACCCTCAAATAAAGCTGAATTACAACAATTCTGCAAAGATGAGTGGGCCAAAATTCCTCCAGTGCGCTGTAAAAGACTCGTTGCAAGTTATCGCAAACGCTTGATTGCAGTTATTGCTGCTAAGGGTGGCCCAACCAGTTATTAGGTTCAGGGGGCAATTACTTTTTCACACAGGGCCATGTAGGTTTGGATTTTTTTTTCTCCCTAAATAATAAAACCCCTCATTTAAAAACTGCATTTTGTGTTTACTTGTGTTATCTTTGACTAATAGTTAAATGTGTTTGATGATCAGAAAGATTTTGTGTGACAAACATGCAAAAGAATAAGAAATCAGGAGGGGGGGCAAATAGTTTTTCACACCACTGTATATTCAGAATTTTTACAATCATGACCACACACTTGTATTATTATTATTATACTATACTATACTACACTATATACTACTGTACATTACATATATGCACTAGATTTTTATAATGTACTATTCAGAACAATAGAACCTGTTTGTAATGCATCGATGTATTTTCTTATTGTAGCATGTGAGTGTGTGTCTGTGTGTGCGCACTCTTTCCGGTTCAGCTAATTGGTGATGGAGGCCTGGTCCCTGATGATATAAACCCAGGTGTTTGTTCTGAGCATCTGTCAACCTTCATGTGGCTCAGACAATAGACACCTGTTTCACATTATACTTCCACCACTCACTCTATAACAACGTGACACACACACACACACACCTGTTCCTTGCCAAAGAGTGTCATCCTTTCTCTTCTCATCACTAATTACAGGCCTGCTGTAACGTACCAGCTCAGGGTAGAGCTATAAATTGATAAATCGTGCATTATAAGCGTGAAAAATGCGAGACACCGTTTGAGTCTTGATTCTGCAGTTTAGCAGAGGCAGGGTTCAGCCTGTGCATCATGTTTTCCGTGTTGCTTTCATTAACAACACCTCGGAATACAGCAGCCTCCCTAAAGTAATTTCTCCCTAAAGCAACAAGCGCAGGCAACATGACTTCCTTCTTCTGTTTTTTTTCCACGTTTTCATATAAGCTTTCAAATCTCCAATGACCAAATAAGCCCCAGATTTAAGGCTGAATAAATGTCTAGACTCTGAAGCTACAGTGAGCATAAAAATCACCAAAACTTGACAGGTGATGCTTGGGTAAAAAAAAAAAAACATCGCCAGGTCTTTTTTTCTCATTTTTGGCTGTCCAGTTTTTCCGACCCTACAGTATGTCAGATCTCAGATTCCTGCTCCTGGTTGACAAGGATGGGACCTGAGTTGAGTTTCGGAGCCCATTTACAGCATAAAAGCCCTTCGCCAGCTCAGCCACTGTCTATTTTCACTACGACTGTACCTTCCAGCATCAGAGCTCATGCAAACACACTCGGGGACGGTTTTATCCCACAACTGCTTAATAAGAACAACCGCACCACTAAAGAACATTTACATCCCCACTCAACATGTATTACTGTTAATCACTGTACATTACACTGCCACTACTGAACTCTACACTTTACGTGACCGATTGCTGATGACGGCTCCGTCTACGCACCATCCAGGATTCACTTGTCCACTTTAAAAGGAACACCTGTACGCCTGCTCATTCATGCAGTCATCCAATCAGCCAATCATGTGACAGCAGCACAATGCAAAGTAAAATAAATAAATAAATCTCACACAGGCTAAGAGCTTCTGGAGAAAATGTTATCTCTGTGACTTTAACCACGGCGCGGTTGCCGGTGCCAGATGGGCTGGTTCGAGTAGTTCAGAAACTGCTGATCCTCTGGGATTTTCACACACACACACACACACACACACACACACACACACACACACACACACACACACACACACACAGCAGTCTCTAGAGTTTGCACAGACGAGCATGCATATGTACATCTGCAGAGATCAGCAGTTTCTGAATTATTCAAAACCAAAGCTCTTGCTTGTATCTCTATGATTTAATGCATTGTGCTTGGATAGCTGCTGCTTCAAAGAGCGTTTATCCGCATCCTTTACTTTCTCCATTTTGCGCCATTACAACCTGGGACTGAAATAGAAGTACTTACAATTATATGTCATGTGCTGTTCAGACCCTAAATGAGGTCTGGTGCCACTAGTGGCCATCAAAGTCACATAATTAGTTAGATAAAGTTGATCTGTTTGCAATTAAAGAGTCACATGCACTCAATATAAATGCACCTGTTTCTCAAAGAGACAGATTATGTAGTACATAAATAACCAGTATCATGAAGATGGAACCAGGTTATGGAAAAACAAGGGCTTGGGGCTTGGTTGTAACTATATATACGTTGGGTGTTGAAGTCAAACCAGGACTTTTGATCATGCAGAATAACAGAACACATTTATGAGAGTTAGAAACTCTTTTTATTTCTTTAAATACAGTATTACATAACCTCCTGCACTAATGCACTTATTCAGGCGTTTGATTAGTGCTTGGATACCAGCAAGGTAGGAGGTTTTCTTTGATCGCTCTGGAATAGAGTCAATCTGAACTCATCAGACCATCTGATCTATCCAACATCCAATCTTTATGCTCCCTAGCAAACTAAAGCCGTTTAGTCTCACTAACAAGTGGTTTTCTTATAGACGCACAGCTGTTTAGTCCCAATCCCTCACATCACATTGCGGGAGTGGAAATGCACTTTCTTTTCACTTTCATTATTAAACATAGCTGTGATTTCTACCCATTTATTCTTTAAGGGGAATTGTGTCAAATATAACACAGACCACATTGAACACAGTTTAAACGCGTCACATGACAGTTTTAGGGTTAAAAGCCCTACAGTATGTGCAGAGGTGGAAAGTAACGAATTACATTTACTCGCGTTACTGTAATTGAGTAGCTTTTTTGTGTATTTCTACTTTTTAAAGTAGTTTTAAAAATCTGTAATTTTACTTTTACTTAAGTACGTTTTGTTTGAAGTATTGTAATTCGCTACATTTTAAATCATATTCGCTACTGAGTAAAAAATAAATGAATGAAAATGATAAAATAATAAAAATATTATGCTTTGTATAAATGCTCCGTTGCGCCGCGTGTGTGTATCATGTCCTGGTCGCGCGCCGCTCCAGACTCCACTCCAGGTTTTCTGACATCGGCATCACCTGACCTTCCACATTGTCGCTTCCGCCCTCAGTGACGTCATCGACTAACGCGACTGGAGAGAGACGCGCGAAAGATGAAAGAGGTTGTGATTTTGGCGTTTTGATATTTGGTTGTGTATTCCGGTTTGACTTTTTGCCTCCAATTGACTTTGATTATTGCTTTGTCCCTATGGTTTGGTTGGTCTTTGTATATATTTGTAGATAATTTCACTGTATGTCTGTGCACTCACTAGTAGCAGGGGCGATGGCTGCCATTTATTTTTGGAAGAGAGAGTTTATTTGGGAATTTATTTGCTCAGGAATAAAATAAAGATAGCTGACTACCTTATTGTACGGAATGATGGGGGGGGATAACCTTATATATATTATGTATATATAATTTTATCAAAGCAGTCCCACAGCTTAATCATAGCTAAAACAATCCAGTGAAATATTAGACTGTGAGACTTTTTTGAGCCAGGTATTTTATATAGTTTAGCTTAGGTTTATATTTTATATAGTTTATATAGGTTTAGGGAGTCCGGGAAGGTACCTGTATTTTTGTTTGTGTTTTTTTTTTTTGCAGGTAATCTAGCTACTAAATATAAATACCATTTTGTTTATTATTTTGGCCTGGGTCCAACCTGAATCTGATCCTCCTCCTGGTGTGTGTGTGTGTGTGTGTGTGTGTGTGTGTGTGTACAAACCTCATTATTTCATAAGTTAATGATTGGATCTAGTTCTTTCTGCCATATACCACCATTTCCATACAGTTTAAAATAGAACCCTGAACCATTCTTTTGCTGTATGACCCTAGACTGGGACGTAACACCATATTTAAGTGACCACTTTGATTTTCAAGCACAAGAAAGACAACAGCTTTATTATGCAAAGGTGTTCCTTCAGTTAAAAAACCACTAGTTTGAGATTTTATATCTGCTCATCTTTTTTGAACTACGCTAGAATGCCTCATCCCACCCCGCTGTTAAAAAAATAAAAATAAAAAAGTAACTCGGTAACTTTTACTCTGAGTACATTTTTTAATGAGCTACTTTTTACTTTTAGTTGAGTAGATTTTTATAATGGTAACTTTACTTGTACTTAAGTAAAATTTCACTGAAGTAACAGTACTTGTACTTGAGTACAAAATTTTATTACTCTTTCCACCTCTGAGTATGTGATATATCTGTGATACACATGGTACAGGTTAAATATAAAAATCTGATAAAATCAATAAAATGTGATAAAACTTACTTTCATTAACAAAAATTTTGCTAGCTGTCTCACATGTGCTACTCAGGCACACCAGCATTTTGGATGTGGTGATGTCAGGGGTACAGAAGTTCACAGATTGTCACATGACTGCACACCCAGATGTTAGGCACTTCTTAACCCAATTCCAGTCATTTCAGCCATCTCGTTCATTATATATATATATATATATATATATATATATATATATATTTTTTTTTTTTTTTTTTTTTTTTTTTATTAATAAAAAAATTATATATACAGTGGTGTGAAAAACTATTTGCCCCCTTCCTGATTTCTTATTCTTTTGCATGTTTGTCACACTTAAATGTTTCTGCTCATCAAAAACCATTAACTATTAGTCAAAGATAACATAATTGAACACAAAATGCAGTTTTTAAATGAAGGTTTACGTTATTAAGGGAGCAAAAAAACTCCAAATCTACATGGCCCTGTGTGAAAAAGTGATTGCCCCCCTTGTTAAAAAATAACTTAACTGTGGTTTATCACACTTGAGTTCAATTTCTGTAGTCACCCCCAGGCCGGATTACTGCCACACCTGTTTCAATCAAGATATCACTTAAATAGGAGCTACCTGACACAGAGAAGTAGACCAAAAGCACCTCAAAAGCTAGACATCATGCCAAGATCCAAAGAAATTCAGGAACAAATGAGAACAAAAGTAATTGAGATCTATCAGTCTGGTAAAGGTTATAAAGCCATTTCTAAAGCTTTGGGACTCCAGTGAACCACAGTGAGAGCCATTATCCACAAATGGCAAAAACATGGAACAGTGGTGAACCTTCCCAGGAGTGGCCGGCCGACCAAAATTACCCCAAGAGCGCAGAGACAACTCATCCGAGAGGCCACAAGAGACCCCAGGACAACATCTAAAGAACTGCAGGCCTCACTTGCCTCAATTAAAGTCAGTGTTCACGACTCCACCATAAGAAAGAGACTGGGCAAAAACGGCCTGCATGGCAGATTTTCAAGGCGCCAACACTTTTAAGCAAAAAGAACATTAAGGCTCGTCTCAATTTTGCTAAAAAACATCTCAATGATTGCTAAGACTTTTGGGAAAATACCTTGTGGACCGACAAGACAAAAGATTTACTTTTTGGAAGGTGAGTGTCCCGTTACATCTGACGTAAAAGTAACACAGCATTTCAGAAAAAGAACATCATACCAACAGTAAAATATGGTGGTGGTAGTGTGATGGTCTGGGGTTGTTTTGCTGCTTCAGGACCTGGAAGGCTTGCTGTGATAGATGGAACCATGAATTCTACTGTCTACCAAAAAACCCTGAAGGAGAATGTCCAGCCATCTGTTCGTCAACTCAAGCTGAAGCGATCTTGGGTGCTGCAGCAGGACAATGACCCAAAACACAGCAGCAAATCCACCTCTGAATGGCTGAAGAAAAACAAAATGAAGACTTTGGAGTGGCCTAGTCAAAGTCCTGACCTGAATCCTATTGAGATGTTGTGGCATGACTTTAAAAAGGCGGTTCATGCTAGAAAACCCTCAAATAAAGCTGAATTACAACAATTCTGCAAAGATGAGTGGGCCAAAATTCCTCCAGAGCGCTGTAAAAGACTCATTGCAAGTTATCGCAAACGCTTGATTGCAGTTATTGCTGCTAAGGGTGGCCCAACCAGTTATTAGGTTCAGGGGGCAATTACTTTTTCACACCAGGCCATGTAGGTTTGGATTTTTTTTCTCCCTAAATAATAAAACCCCTCATTTAAAAACTGCATTTTGTGTTTACTTGTGTTATCTTTGACTAATAGTTAAATGTGTTTGATGATCAGAAACATTTTGTGTGACAAACATGCAAAGGAATAAGAAATCAGGAAGGGGGCAAATAGTTTTTCACACCACTGTATATATATAATTTATTTTTTTTATTAATTTTTTTTTTATATATATATATTATATATAAATAAATATATTTTATTTTTTTTGCTTGGTGTTTGCTTGATTGTTGACTGAGTGCATAGATTTTTTTATGTTCTCCCTGTGCTTGACGGGTTTCCTCCCGCACTCCAAAGACATGCAGATCAGACTAATTGGCGTCCCCAAATTGCCTATAGTGTGTGAATGAGCGTGAGTGTGTGTATGTGTGTGTGCACTGCTATGGATTGGCACGCATCCAGGGTGTACCCTGCCTCATGCCTGGCAACCCTGTATACATGTAGACGATAAGTGAGTAAGTGATTAAATTGTTGCCAGCTAAAACATATTAATCACTGCAGCAATTATCCAATAACAAGCTCTTAAGTGTTTGACTTTTCAGATTTGGCCTGATTCTCACCATAGTAGCTGGTACTGTAGCAAGTAAAATGTAGGAGAAGATACTAAGGAATATGTTCAAGTGGGGACGATAAATTACTATGGCTTTGGTAACTCATAGGTTTCGCGCCTCCCATGTGAAAAGCCTGGGTTCAATTCCCAACCATTGGATGGTTGGAAAACAGTTCTGGCCTCGACCGATGTTGACAGCTGTTTCTCTGAGGACTTGACTTGGCTGCAGTTGCTCGATAGTTCAGGACTGGAATTTCCTACAAGTCTACCTGAGTCTCCAATAACTACCTGGACTCCATATTAACATCAATTAACATCAACTGTTATAGCTGAACTGCCTGCCACCTAACACACTGTATAAATGCAGATCATTTCCTGCTATCTGTTTCACCCAGATGAGGATGGGTTCCCTGTTGAGTCTGGTTCCTCTCAAGGTTTCTTCCTATTACCATATTGAAAAGCATTTTCGTACAAACACTGTGCCAGAATGATGGTCATAAAATAGCGTACATACAAGCTACAAAACTGTGCGAAAGTCTTGAGCCATCCCTCATTTCTCCAAGGTAAAAATATAAGAATATAAATTACATAATGTATAATAAATGAAAGAAATGGGAACAACAGTTTTACTGCGCCAGACTACAAAGTACCTAATTTAATTACATTTAATTCTAATTGGTTGTTTATGTAACAGACCTCAGCAGCAACCTCGTTTCCCCTCTTGTCTCTTCCAACCATTTAACATTCAGCATCCCCAGTACAGAGTGGTACTAATCTCCAGCACGATCATCGTGTCATCATCTGCACCTGTTTCTCACTGGCTCATGCCTTAAGTTAGATGTTTTTGTTTGCTTGAATGGTTCATAGATCATTTGGCTTATTGAACAAATGCATTCCACTGAAACTGCTCAAGTACAGGAACTGGACTGAAATGGAGAGGCAAATTTTTTCCAAAAATAAGAGCCAGAAATGTCTGGAGATCTATTCCGTCTGAATCTGAGATTCTGAATAAGCATTTGGAGATGTAGCATTCCAGAACGGAAATCCTTCTCCTCAACTAAACACCTGATTCAAAGGATGATTCCTTGAACTTCTAAGAGGAAAGTGGCATCACCGTGAAACCATCACTAACTGAGCCCTAGATTTATGAATCTCTCTCTCTCTATCTCTCTGTCTCTCTTTCCTCTATGTGTCCTGTTTATCAATCTTCTGCTCCGTGCCTTGAGACATTCCCACAGAGGAGCCAGGAGGACTCTGGCTCGGCTCGAGGCAGATCTCCTCTAATGTACCTGCCCTGAAATAACCGAACGCCAAAAGCCACATAAAAGGTCATAGCATAATTGGTTCTGCTTTCGTTCTTCATTTATGACCCTGAAGAGGAGGAAGATAAAGATGATGACGAGGTAGTTGTTACATAGTAAACCGATTTACTGTAACAGCGTAGTTTTAAGGCTTTTTCCAGTAATGGGGACAATATTATTGCGTACAACAGCAATAAATCATGTGGGCTTAAGCATGAGCTCAGCTCTAATCCGTACTCTCTGCTTCTTCCTGTAAAGTGACTACATGTTAACAGCAGCAGTGTGTATTGTGTTTTACCGCTGAAAAGTTAAGTGCACCAATAAAAACGACCACAGGTAGCAAGAGATTCCGGGGCTAAATATGGCACTCTGGTAATGGTAAGGGCTTGTGGTTGAAAATGGTTCACGGAAGGGTACAGGATTACTGGAGGAAAAAAATATTCATGATCCTTGGGAAAGTAGCAGTTGAGGACTAGGAATCCTTTCTAGGCACTGAAGAGACAGAACAGTACATTGCATTTCCAAACGCTGATGAAGCACGTTTTGTTTTGTTCTTCTGTAAGACTAATTTCTTTTTTTTTTAGATCACGCGGATGTGTGGGTGTAACAGAATCAGGGTCACTGTATTGTACAGACACTAATGCATTCTTGATTGTGTGTATGCGCATGTGTGAGTGTTATGTACTAGGGCTAAGAGCATAGCCTTCAGGACCCATGGCACATCAATATTACAACACCGGGCTGAGGGCACACAGAGGAACACATGAAATATTTATCTTATCACCTCGCTCTACATCCATTCTTGTTCTCGGTCTTGCAGGTCTTTTCTTTTTCTTTTTTTTTAGAATGGACACCTCTGTGTACCTGCAGGTTTACATAACGCTGGATGCTCCAACCAGGGTCTAATCACACGACTTAAGACGTGACTATATGTTGTTATACAACGTTCTCAACATTGCTAGTCATGGAAATGTGATCAAAACTAAATTTGTTTCCCAAGTCGCTAAAAAAATTATGCACATTCTAGAAAAAGAAAAACTTATTGAGACATCATGAGATTAAGATTAATACTAGTTACTTGGTTACTTCGGTAACTTGTATTAATCCCATGATGTGTCAAAAAATTTTGCATTAAAATATTATTCATTCATTCATTTTCTATACCGCTTAATCCTGTGTTCAGGGTCGCGGGGGCCTGGAGCCTATCCCAGGAGACTTCGGGCACTAGGCGGGGTACACCCTGGACAGGGTGCCAATCCATCGCAGGGCACACACACATACACACACTCACACACCCAATCACACACTACGGGCAATTTAGGAATGCCAATTAGCCTAAGCTGCATGTCTTTGGACTGTGGGAGGAAACCGGAGTACCCGGAGGAAACCCACCAAGCACGGGGAGAACATGCAAACTCCATGCACACAGAGACGGGAATCGAGCCTGGCCGGGGAATCGAACCCAGACCCTGGAGGTGCAAGGCGACAGTGCTAACCACTACACCACCGCGCCGCCCATCAAAATTAAATAATTATTAAATTATATATACTGTATATATATATATATATATATATATATATATATATATATATATATATATATATATATATAGACAAAAAAATTTACAAAAATATATAAATATAGACAAAAAAATTTATGCACATTCTAGAAAAAGAAAAACTTATTGAGACATCATGAGATTAAGATTAATACTAGTTACTTGGTTCCTTCGGTAACTTGTATTAATCCCATGATGTGTCAATAAATTTTGCATTAAAATATAAAATATATAAAATATAAAAATATATAAAAAAAAGTTTTTCTTTTCCTGAATCTCTCTCTCTCTCTCTCTCTCTCCCTATATTTAAATAAAATGATTTTAGATATAACTATTATATATATTTTATAAATACATTTCAGATGACTTAGTAGTCCTTCAACTAGCAATATCATTTCACATTCATTTCACACAGTTTCCTGATTAAAATTCAGATATGAAGCAGAATTCCTGCGACTGAACAGATACAAGTTTTAAATGACTGCATTTCTCTATAAGTCAGTTTGAAGCTATATTCTGTAACCATTATCATTATTATCATCAGCACTGTTATGCCATGATATGATTTACATTTCTAATAAGTTTTAGTCCCTGGGCTCGGCTCTGCATGCAGCTCACATCAACTAAAGGCTCCGTTGCACATCTCTATAAAAACCCCTGCATTAGTTTAATATGAAAGATAAAGACAGTGATAATATCTAATGTTGGCAGACCATGAGCTCAAATCCATACACCAATCAGCCATAACATTAAAACCACTGTGATGTGCTGAATAAAATTGGCAATGGCACCTGTAAAGGAGTGGGATGTAGTTTGCAGCAAGGGAACATTAAACGCAGGGGAACATGATGAAGCTTAAGGATATGAGTTAATTCAACAGGGACCTGATTGTGAGGGCTAAACGACTGGGTCAGAGCAACTCCAAATAAGGGAGCTCCTGGTATTCAATAGATACAAGGCTAGCTAGTCTAGTGCATGGACCATGGAGTAACTGAAGTAGGTGGTCTGATCTAATTAACCTTTTTTGACATGTAATTATTATTATATATTTTTATATACATCATTTTACAGTATGTCCTTGTGCACCATGCCTCTTTAAATACGTAATCAGACAATCAATGCATGAGTGCCTAACGTCACCCCACATGTTGTCACGTCATCTGGTCCATGTGTAGCAGAATTATATTTATACCTAAATAAACTTAAGACTTAATCTTATAAATCTTAAAACTTAAGTATAAATCTTATGAACTCGTCTGCATCTTTCTGCCCCAAGTAGAACGAAGTCACAACTCAGCCTTAATGAGGCTCTATCTCAGGAAAGGTGTGACGTAGAGAGGGGACACTTCTGCCCCAAATTAAAATGCTGCACAACTTTTAGGGATGTTGCATTTGGGCCCGTCTTGGCCCAGTTTGCAAACTCTTAAATGCCAAACTCAGATGTCTGAGTGGAAATTATGACTATGTTATTAATAGTTTGCATTTTCAAGGTGGAATTTTTTGCTAAATTACTACATTCATAATTTTTGCATTTCTATAAGTCAGCATAAAATCAATCGAAGATGACCCTAACCTCATAAATGAATAAACGAACTAATAAAAAATATATGTTTAAGACATTATCACGGCTGAACTGTTTGAGATATCAAAAATGCTTCCGCAATTTTGCATCCTCGATGTCTTTAGATCACACTGGCCTGGTTTGGTGACGATCGTATAAATTCCCTAGGAGGAGTGAAAATCCTTTGAGCTCTAAATGTGTACCGAGTTTCGTGTGCCTATGTGAAAGTATATCTACCAATATCTCGTGTGGGGGCCCCTGGGGGCCCCGGGCCACGCGACTCTCAGGCATCCTAATGGCAGCAGATTCCAACCTGTATGCCAATTTTCATGATGTTTTGAGCATGTTAAGACCCTCAAAAAGTGGGGGGAAAATATTAAAATTATCCTTAGTAAAACAAGATGGTCCTAACAAGGAGCAAAACGCATAGCCACCCTTGGAACGCACAATACTGCCCTCTGTTGGTTGATTGAGTTCATTGCATGTAAACATGAAAAAGGAAACAAAAAATATATATTTTGAAATATGAATAATTTCATAAAATATTACATTTAATGTTATAACAGATAATTGGCCTAAACAATCAGCTTCAAAATCAAAATACTTATAAATACTTTTTTAACCTTCTGTTATTACCTTCTGTAATAAAGCAAGCTTACTGGGCAGGTTCTGTTTAAGCAGAACCATATAATTTTAGATTTGCATATTTTTCACATTTCTAGTCATTCTGTAGTAAACAGTGACCAGATTAATGCATCTCAGGTCTTCAGACTTTGGTACTGGCTACTCTCCTGAATATAATCCAAACACAAGCCATTCATTCATTCATCTAGAAAACTTTGCCGTCCAGCTGGGGACCACGGAGGCCAGTGGTGGTCTTTGTATTTATTTCCATTTTTTCATTTTTCAACATTCACACACACACTAAGTAAAATTTGAGAACTAAAAAAGTTAAGAACTCTAGTTAAACTAACATGCATGTCTTTGGACTGTGGGAGGAAACCAAATTACCCAGAGGAAACACTCCAAGCACAGCAAGAACATGTAAACCCCATGCACACAGACTCCCGAGGCAGGAATCAAACCCTTGACTCTGGAGGTGCAAAGGGACAGTGCTAACCAATACGCCACCATGCAAACATTAGCTAACAGGAGCATATCAACTCCAAGACGTGATAATTGAATCAGTTTGTAAACTGTATGAAAATTATTTAAATATGATATGATGTATGTCCTACAGAGGGTTTAAAATCCTATTTTTATTTTTATTTTATTTTGTGGGAACAAATTATTATTATTTTGTGCATACAAGTTGTTTTCTTGTGGGAACAAGTTATTTATCTGCATAAGCTTAAAAATGAATATAAACTGAATATGCCTCATAGACTCATCCTTCTGTCTTTCATTATGCATTACACATTATGCATGTTTATAGAAAGAAAAGTGTGTGTGTGTGTGTGTGTGTGAGTTTTTTTTTTTTTTGCATATCCCAGCTTGTTAAGGAAGCTGAGTGCAGAGCGCAAGGTCAGCACACTTGGAGTAAAGCACTCAGGGGCCTTGCTCAAGGGGCCCCACAATGCCTGAATAGTTCTGACAGCTCTGCAACATAATGATTTGGTACCGAGTACTGTATTAATATTGGGTCCAACACACACTGCCTCCTCAAGACCATGCATTAGTATGAGATCAGGTTCACAGACTACTGGGACCACAGCGCCCCCTAGTGTCTGTTAATCAGTGGGTAAAAAGGTGCACTGTAAAGTGTATATTTTTTCAGTATTGTAAAAAAGGAGTGCATTGAGCTGGACATCTCACACACTGACATGTTTCACCGGATGCGAGTCGACTCCCAACGACCACCTAAAGGAGTCGGTTCTAAAGAATCGATTCGTTTATAAACGACACACCCCTAGAATAAAAATGACGCCTTACAGACTGTCTCCAGGAAAACATACCGCAAATAATTAATGCATGAAGCACATCTAGTTAATTATTGTAGTGAAAGTATGTCTACTAAAAGAGAAGGCAAAAATCATGGTGTGTTTTTTTTCTTTTGCAAAAACAGATATATCCATTTTTATAAATTGTACATATGGTATAATGAATAATATGTTTATGCTATTATTATTTGTTTCTTTCTTTTATTTATTTGTGATAAAATAATTAAAGGTGTCAGAACACACGGTGCATCACAAACTGGTTAACAATTTGACTAAACTGACCTTATAGGAAGCTTCTGTAGGTGTGAAGGTGACGTTTTAAAGACCCAGATTTCCTTATGACCCTGTGTGACTCAATGGTAAAGCCAACAAAAGTGACACTTTCATTAAAGAATAATGTACACAGATGTACATATCTCTCTGATTAACTCGGGTTTGTCCATTACTCTACTTCTACAGTAGATTAGAGGAAAGGGCAGGTGGTGGGATTGGCGTGGCCTGGAGAAAAAGTGGGAGAGAACATGGGCGGGGAATTTGTGGATCAGTTTTGGTTAAGCCAGTATAGAAATTAACTCACTGTGTTCTTTATTCCCATTTCCAAACACACTGTGGATCTGAATAAATTAGAATATCATGGAAAAATTATTTCCAGAATTTTATGATGAATTTAGATTTAATAAGCGTGTGCATTACATATTATTATTATTATTATTATTATTATTATTATACAGTATTTATATATTTACATTGCAGTATATATACACACTACCACTCAAAAGTTTGGGATCACTTTTGGAATTTAAAAATGTCAGAATTTTGTCTGACTAGAAATATATATCAAAAGAGCAATACAAGTTGACACTGTCAGAGTTGGAAATAATGATTTTGATGGAAATGATGAATTTGTTCTTAAAATTTTGCCTCTATAAAAGAAAAGAAAAACTTTTGCAGCAATTACAGTCTAGCAGACATTCTAGCTGTCAGTTTGTCAAGATATCTGATAAGCTTTCCCCCCATGCTTCCTGAACCATCTCCCACAAGATGGATTGTCTTGATGGAGACTTCCTTCGTACCATACGGTCAAGTTGCTCCTACAACCAGCTTACTAGGGTTCAGATCCGGAGACTGTGCTAGCCTCTCTGTTACAATCAGAATTCTGGCTAACTTTAATTGTTTGTGAAATGGATAAAAATGTTTCTGGAAAAAAGAAAGAAATTTGCAAGTGATCCCAAACTTTTGCGTGGTAGTGTATGTATTCTCAATTTTACAACCATGGTAAGACCTCCGGTCAACATTCACACACGCATTCACACACTATGGGCAATTAGGGAACTCCAAGTAGTCCAATCTGTATTTGGACGGTGGGAAGAAACCAGAGTACCCAGAGGAAACCCACCAAGCACAAGGAGAACATGTAAACTCAACACACACAGACCCTGAAGCAGGAATTTAATCCTCAGCCCTGGAGGTGCAAGGCAACACTGCTCAACACTACTAATAAATACACTTCAACGGGTCACTGAAGATGGATGAAATAAAAGGCCTAATAGGTAAAAATATGTTTTCCCGAATATATTTAAATGGTTTTAGTCTTGACAAAGATTCTTTAGAATGCAATGTACCTTACAGGTTTTAGAAATGTATAGGAGTGTAAGAAAGCCTAGACAGATCGAAAATTTAAAACTGACCTAGTATAAACAGTAACCAATTCACTTTGCAGTATAACTAGCCTATATTATAACTACCCCAAAAATCTTTAAGCATACTGTAAAGGAAATTATCAAAATAAACAAACTATTATAATAATTCATTCATCTTCTATACCGCTTAATCCTGTGTTCAGGGTCACGGGGGACCTGGAGCCTATCCCAGGAGACTTCGGGCACTAGGCGGGGTACACCCTGGACAGGGTGCCAATCCATCGCAGGGCACACACACATACACACACTCACACACCCAATCACACACTACAGGCAATTTTTTAGGAACGCCAATTAGCCTAACCTGCATATCTTTGGACTGTTGGAGGAAACCGGAGTACCCGGAGGAAACCCACCAAGCACGGGGAGAACATGCAAACTCCATGCACACAGAGACGGGAATCAAGCCTGGCCGGGGAATCGAACCCAGACCCTGGAGGTGCAAGGCGACAGTGCTAACCACTACACCACCACGCCGCCTATATTATAATAATTACTATAACAAATTAAAAGTGCTTACAAAGAAATGGCAATGATGTTTTTGTTAAGTGTTGATTTCCCCTCTGTGTGTGTGTGTGTGTGTGTGTGTTATTTATTTATTTTTTAACATTGTACATTATTAGCTGTATTTCTATACAGAAAAATGCTTATGATAAGAATAAAAATAAAACAGTAAAAATAATAATAATGCAGTTAAATTGTTTAAACCATTTGAAGAGTTAAAAACTCTCATGTCACGTCACGAGCCTTGAGAGCGCCTTGCGTCTCCATGGCAACACAGAAAGGACGCGAACGACATAGGACCTGGAGCTGTGCGCTTTTCTAATCAGATTAAACACTTAAAATTCATTTAATAAGGGTAAGAGATCAATATTTGTATCGAAATGGCAATTTAAAAGATTATCTACTGATTATCACTGAGGTTTCTTGTTGAATTTAATACAGTAAGTGCATTTCGCAGGACTTCCGGTTTGTCTCCAGGCAACATTACCTCAGTTACCTCAGTGTGTTAGCTACATGCTAGGTCGGTTTACTAACCTGATTTAATCATTGGAACACTATTTAGTTAGTAAATGAAATAAAATTAAAAAGTAAAACAAATACATAAAATAATAACATTTTTAAAGTTATTTATTTGTCTGTTTATTTGTTGTTTTACTCTGTTGTTTTTATTTATTTACATATTTTTGTTAAGTTTGCTTATGGTGTATATCTTCTATATAACTGAATAGTTCATTGTATACTTCAAATTTTACGCAATATTTAAACATTTTAAAAATTCTTTCAACATTGTAATTGTAATTATTTTTATTAATAATAATATATATTAAAAGTTAAGAATTCTAGCCTTGTAATTCTATTCTTTTAAATGAATGATATGGTAAGCTTTCTAGCCTTAAAAATAATCATTAAAGTTAACTTTTTGTAATGTTTGGTATTTAAATCTGGTTGTAAGGTGCTGGAGATGGAATCTGCACATATCGGATTGATCAGAGACTCAATGACAAACAACCCTCTTTTAATAAAGGTAAGTGTGTGTGTGTGTGTGTGTGTGTTTTATAAATCAAATAATATGTTAAAAAGATGGGTTTGTAAACCAGTTTTAGCAGTGCCATATTTAATGCAGCCACCAGATGGCAGTATATTTCCTCAAATCATACACTGATCAGCTAAACCATTATGATCACCTGCCTAATATTGATTAGGTCCCCCTTTTGCTACCATAACATTGATGCACTGTGTGTTCTGACAAATTTCTATCACAACCAGTATTAACCTTTTTTCATCAATTTGATCTACACTATTGCACTTCTGTTGGATCAGACTACACCTTGCTCTGACCCAGTCCTCTTGCCATCACAAGGTGGCCCTTGTCAAAGTCTCTCAAATCCTTAGGTTTGCCCATTTTTTGGCTTCCAGCACATCAACTTCAGGAAAAAAAGGTTCATTTGCTGCCTAATACTGTATATCCCACCAACTTCCAGCCACCATTAGAACAAGATATTGAAAATGTAGCTACTGTAAGAAGGGTGAAACTGGGTCAGAGCAACAGAGCAAAACAAATGCAGCTCTTGTGTGATGTTCCCAGGCGGCAGTGGTCGGGACATACCTAAAGTGATCCAAGAAATCAAAACACAAAAGGCAAAAGGGTGTGGGACCTGCTCAATATTAGGCGGGTGGTCATAACTTCTTTTAATCTTCTTTTCCTTTAATCTTCTCCATTTTTATACCTTTCTTGTCTTTTCTGTTCATTCCTGCATCTCAGCAACCTCACCTTTATCCATTCATTAAGGTTGTGTACCTCTTATGTATAATGTGTATGGAGGTGTTTGCCGGAGACTATCAGAGAGAGATCAGGGCACAGGGTCAGGGACACCCAGGAGGTTGTGACAATGCATTCCAGGGTACAGGCACACCCTCACACACTCTTATCATATGATGTGGTATCAAAAAAGGTTCAAGACTAGTTTTGTAACACACCAACAGATGGCAGCAGAGGGCTGCACGCACAGTCAAACGGAGCACCGAGCTTCATAAGTCAGTGTGCCAAAAGACATGATCCTTTGTACATCAGGAGCCTTGCAACTGGTGCTATTCTGACAATGTTATTTACCACATCTGCTATTTAATCATGGACAGCAAACTAGGAGTGAACTTGAAATTCTTTGCAAAACTGGGCAAATATACCACAAAACTGGATGCTCCACGATGACAATGCGTTCTGTCACCGAGCTCTCCTCACACGTGAGTTTCCTGCTGGAAACAGCATGCTCTCACTTCCCCACCCACCCTACTCGCCAGATTTGGTTCCTGCAGACTTTATCGTCTTCCCGAAGCTGAAGATCCAGCTCAAAGGTTGCTGTTTTGACACAATTGCTGTGATACAAGTTGTATGAGGAGACTATTTTGAAGGTGATAATGTGTAAACCTATATAAATAAAGTTCCGTCTAAGCAGAGCTAATCTTTAAACTTTTTGATACCACTTCTTACAATACGGACAATTTGGAAACACCAATTTGCTTACAACACATGATATTTTTGAGTAACTGGAGCAAACCCACCAACTACAGGGAAAACATATCAAAACATAATTCAAACAACCAAAAAACCTGGAGGTGCAAAAAAAAAAAAACATGAGAGCCATGATGCTCTTATACTTTATCCAATTCTTCTTGAACTCCATCATCTCTTCCAGTGGAGCAGAAGGGAGGATGAAACAAGGCAGTTCAATCTTTTATTTCTCCATTCCTTATCAGCATTACTTAAACATAATGTCCTGACACAGCTAAGCCCTCCCACCCCACCTCCTTCTCACTCTTTTACACTCCTCCAGCCATTCTGATCTTCTCCTGGTCGCACCCCTCCTCTGACTCTCACCGTTCTCCAGGGTTATTTGATATGCCCCTTTTGACTGATGCAGAAAATAGGATTACTGTATTTAAATGACTATGATAATGAACCGCGTGCATGTTGCTATAGTCCCACAAGATCAAGGATTTCTCGTTCGTTTCCATTGTGAGACGTTTTAGCTACAGCTTTTGGCCTTGCTCCGGAACAATGGAGGAGTCATCTGTGAGGATTAAGGCCTTTGTCATTTTGGCATTGCCTGATGTTTCTCTGTTTCTTCTCTCTTGCGACTTGGTTTTTGAGCCGTAATGCAGAACATTCACCCGCAGACCTCTAAAGGCTTATTTGTGTTTTGTGAGAAACAGTGGCAGTAAACTACGCGCATTGTTTTCTCCGGACAGAGGTTGCGGGAACTCATCGAGACTGTATTGGAGTTCATTGGAGGTTATAAAGAGTCGACTAGGATGAAGGTATAACTCCTGGCGTGTGCTTTCTCTTAAATTCTAAAGTATTTTAAACTTAATAGCACTAGAGCTATTAAGCACCAGATACTGTTAGATTGGAGTAATGGTGGAAAATGATCCAACACCGAGGGTGTTAATACTTTAATCGGAGAGAAAATAGAGAGAGGGGTTCGAAATACCATGAAAATACTGTACAATAAGGTCAAATAATCAATTTCTGCGGTTGAATCTTTGCTTTATAGTGGACAAACATGGTGGCAAAAAAATCTATAAGAATCCATTTGGCTTAATTTAAAAGCGTCAGTTTTTGTATTGATGAAAAAATAACATCAATAAGAAACAGAGAAAAAAAATAACTAAGTAAATAAATAAAAACCTTCTTCCGAAGAGTCCTGGGCCGTGATGTCCTGCAGGACAATGATTTAACCCAGAGACATTATCAGGATGTACTGTGCCATGTCACATACTACAGCAATAAGAGAATTTTTGTGCAGCACCAGCTACAGGATTCCTGGTTCACTATGAAAGAGCAGTTTATCATAAAATGAAGTTGTGCGTGTGCTTCAGGCAGTTTTGATGTATGGCTGTCCCGCTGAGAAAGGGGACATGTATCACAGTAATATACACCAGTCATAATGGTTCTCAGGGTGTACGTACCTGAGATGGATTGGACTACGTTCCTATGTAGTAGCACACATGTCTAAACCAGAGCCTTGGTTTAATGTTTCGTGTCTAAACAAGCGCATGATGAAAAACATCGTGGTGTCTCTCGAGCTGAACAAGAACTTGGGAGAATGTTGTTATTCTTCTCTTCTCTGGTCTGCCCTCCTCTCCTCTCCTACACACTTAATTCCCTTTTGATGAGGCATGGCCAATAAATCCCATTTTCATGCCTGCGTTCCCTGATGGCCAGTAAATGAGAGATCAGGGGGGCAGATTTGGGGCTTCTGTTGTTCTTCGTGACTTGAATGGGACCTGCTGAGCAGCAGGCCGGCTGGGTCCCATTCGCAGCCTCCTATTCATACTCATTAGCATTAGCGTAAGCGCTGTAGCATGTGCGAAGAGAAAGCAGGCAGATCTGTAAGCAAAAGCAGTCAGAACAACAAATCCGGACGGTATATACGGAACAACGAGGAAGACGTGATGGTCTAAAGCAGTAGACATAATCAAGCTAAATCCGTATTAAATTCAACTACAAATATATATCTTAGGATGTCAGGAATATATTTAGGTTCACAGGCTCACTAACTCTTAGGCCAAACTATTTCATCTTCCATAAGGTCGCTCTAGCAATGCACCGGCTCATTATTAATGGTATCCAGCTGGGCCCAGTGTAGGTGCGAACCCAGCGACACAGATACATAAGCACAGAAGCCCAATGCATAAACCATAAAGCGCTCCCTCGTAATAAATAACCCCATGCAAATGAGGCGCGTAAAAAAAAAAAAGTGACCATCGTCCGTGTGTAGTCTATCATAGCCGAGGGAGAGCAGAGAGAATACGTCACATTGCCTGGGAGACATAACGAGCGTGTACCTGATGAATCAACGTAATGAGGGAGTAATGAAAGCTACGCACATACATCATTCTGATTTACCAACTTACCAACGACTAGGAGTGTGTGTGATCTCCATGTAATGGATGAAACATTTACGTTTTTTAAACCAACTATATTTAGAGACGCCATCAAACGTGGTGTATACTGTATACAGTAAGTGTAGCCCTATATGTATAATGTTTAAATATTAGGTCAAACTTTAGGTCCTTTTTTATTTAACAGTGAAAGTTAAGGACAGATATTTTATGCATTATATACTTATTTGTACTGCTAGACGTGAGACTCAGGCACGTGATGCCAATTAGCTGCTCTTGTATTTGGGAGCATCTCATCAATTATGCCCAGAACTGCAGGATTAGCCTTTCATAATAGGATGGGTGTGCATTTTGAGGGAGGAAAGAAGGTCTGTGCGTGTGTGTGTGTGTGTGTGTGTACAAATGTGTGCGTTTGGGGGTTGTTGCGGTTGATATAAACACTTCAGAGATTTATTTTTTTGCAGTGGTGATAATAGAAAAGCATGATAGTTTCATGTTTAGGAATAAAAAAAAAACAGACCCTTTTTCTTCTTTTTTTCCCTTTTTTTGGCTCATTCTATGGAATTCTTGGAAGATTAATACTATTTGATATGAAAATATGATTTGTGTAATCGTAGCCTCACACCTCCATGGTCCAGAGTCGATTCCCGTCTCTGTGTGCATGGAGTTTGCAGGTTCTCCCCGTGCTTGGTGGGTTTCCTCCGGGAACTCCGGTTTTCTCCCTCAGTCCAAAGACTAGGCAGATTAGGCTAATTGGCGTTCCCAAATTGCCCGTAGTGTGTGTATGTGTATACATCCCTAAGATGGATTGGCAGCCCGTACCCCATACAGGATAAAGCGGTATAGACGATGAGTAAGTGACACTTATATCTTTATGCGTCTTTAATGATATTTAAAAAACAATCATCTCCACACAATAAGGAATTCTAGAATTTATCACTTGTAATGCACACAAGCACACAGAGTATTCCCCTTTTTCCTGAGCGAGAGCTGGAGATTAGTTGTAAGCCTGCTGTGCTCTGGCCAGGCACCAGATGGCGCTGATCTGAATGAGCGCAGACAGATCGGGACGCATTACTCACTATTATCTTCTAATCATCACCATCGACTCCTCATCTCAGTGTGGGATGAGGGGGAAAGAAAACTCCCGGTGCCTGTCTGTCAGACGAGATGAGAGGCTTCGGGGGCAATAACCGAACGGATTAAACCAAACTTTGCGACTGCACAAACTAGGCGCGTTTCGGAGGCCTCCTTTCCAAAAACCACATAATCTAGATGTTGGCTCACGACTCCACTGTGTGTCGGATCTTAAGATCTTAGGATGGTGTGTAGCTTTGCCGCCTCGCACCTCCTCAGCTCCAGCCTGAACTTTTCATAGGTTACTGTCTATGCAGAGTTTTGCACCGTTCTCATCGTGGCCGTGTGGGCTTCCTGTAGGTCTCTTTTGGTTAATAACTGTGTGATGGTGCCTCGTCATGGACTGGCCATACTGTTCCGGCATTCCAAAGTTTGAATGAGCTTGTGTATGTGTGCCGTACGATGGATTGGCACCCTGTCCAGGGTGTACCCCGCTTCGTGCCCTAAGTCTCCTGAGGTAGTCAAGCTCCAGACCTTGTATACCCGATGAGTGAGTTGTTATTGTAGCACCGTGACCTCACACCTGCAGGGCCGAGGCTTCTATTCCTGCCTCGGATCTGTGTGTGTGTGGGAGTTTGCATGTCCTCCCCGTGCTTTGTGGGTTTCCTCCATGTACTCTGCTTTCCTCAAACATTCCAAAGACACACACAGAGTGGGCTAACTGGTATTACCAAATTCCTCGTTGTTTGTAAATGAGTGTGTGTGTGTGTGTGTTTGACGCATGATGGATTGACACCCTGTCTACAGTGTACACCTCATTGTACCCAAAAACTCTTAGGATAGGCTCTGTACAAGATAAGCAGTATAGAAAATGAATGAATGAATGAATTCAAATTTTATTTGTCACATACACAGTCATACACAGTACGATATGCAGTGAAATGCTTAAACTACCTGTGACCTTAAAATAAAAGACCCTTATGAATAGGAAATAAATATGAAAAAGAAAATAGAACAAGGCGGCGCGGTGGTGTAGTGGTTAGCACTGTCGCCTTGCACCTCCAGGGTCTGGGTTCGATTCCCCGGCCAGGCTCGATTCCCGTCTCTGTGTGCATGGAGTTTGCATGTTCTCCCCGTGCTTGGTGGGTTTCCTCCGGGTACTCCGGTTTCCTCCCACAGTCCAAAGATATGCAGTTTAGGCTAATTGGCGTTCCTAAAATTGCCCGTAGTGTGTGATTGGGTGTGTGAGTGTGTGTATGTGTGTGTGCCCTGCGATGGATTGGCACCCTGTCCAGGGTGTACCCTGCCTAGTGCCCGAAGTCTCCTGGGATAGGCTCCAGGTCCCCCGCGACCCTGAACACAGGATAAAGCGGTATAGAAAATGAATGAATGAATGAAGAAAATAGAAGTTAAATTTAACTAAGAAAGAATAACATAAAATATAAAATAAATAAAATTAAATAACTGTACAGTACAAACTATACAATATGAGAAAAATATAGAAAAATAAGAAAAACAGCTGTATAATATAGAAATATAGAATTTATGGATTTTCTTTGTGTGGGAATGAAGTTAAATAGAAAGAGAAATTAATGAATATTATTGCTATTATTATTTTTTAAATATCTTATTCTCTATAAACAACATCATTTGAAAGTTTTACATTCCCTAAAGTGAGAAAAATATTTCCTGTTGAACTGCAAGTCTCCAAGCAATTGTTTCACCAGAATAAAGCTTTTTCTACTTTGTTCACTCACTCATTCATTCATCTGCAGTAACTGATTTATTCAGGTCAAATGCACTCATGCACGCATCACATTGTACAAGTAGGCAAATCATTTCATTTTTATGCTATAATCATAACACTAATACAAGATTATTCAATTAGTTTTTAAACTTTTCTATTCATTCACAAGTTTGGTCATAAGGTGAAATAAAATAAATATTTCAGGCAGAAATATTTCCAGAAGTTAATGAACTTAATGAAAAGCTGATAACCTGTATGGGGGTCACTCGGTTTGCAATGTTTAAGAAAAATGTACTTGATTAATAAGGGAAATAAGTGAACATAAATCAGATTAGCAGCTGAGAGCGTTAATAAGACGTCACACAGCAGTCTGGAGTCTGCACACCGACTGATTACGACTATCTAGATGTCTAAATCTTACTTCGACAGTCACAGATGTCATCTGAAAGAGACAGCCTGTGTAAAGATAGGCCAATATGAGGACCTGAATATATGTGTGTGTGAGAGAGAGAGAGAGAGAGAGAGAGAGAGAGAGAGAGAGAGAATGGGAGAGTGATGTGACCATAGACTGCACAGATAAACTCTTAGGGTCGGCGCTAAGCTAAGCTCAGCTGAGCCAAATCCTAAAAGCATACACGAGCAAGACCGGGGACAAAGGCGTGGCGAAATTAAAACCAGCGAGAAGGAATAGACTGAGGACAGACAGAAGGGGTGTCTTCACTAAGGAATGATTATGTGCCCTATTCTCTGTCCCTTTAAGACTGTGTGAATAATATGCTCCCACTGACCCCACTTGTGGAGCAGTTCTATGTTCCCCTCTTTTTCAGGAGGTCCATGCCTGGTTAATCAAAACACAATAAAGGGACAGATCACCAGTAAATGAGAATATAAAAGGAGCTTTTGCTTAACATAATCCCCCCTCCTGATTTGCCTTTTTTGTTGTCCCCTTCTCTTTCAAGGCCTTTATTGGTCCTGAAAGGGGGACAATAACGTTCGGAGGGGTCTGATTAGCCGTTTTGCGCCAGCAGTCAACACGTCCCTTCAAGCATCTCTAAATGATCCCTTCAAAAACAATCTGCAGATTGAAATTGCTGAGAGGATTAAAAGGATGGCTGAGCACAGCACAGCGGCGAGGAACCCACAAGATTGGCCCTTTTAAGACGGAAGAAAGATTTCATCGGCGAAGATGTTAACCAAAGGTTTCGGACAGGCCGGGCTCCGCGGGAGATCCTGCAGCTTTGAGTTGCTATCCGGTGGTCACCATTATCTCTATATGACCCGTGGCGGGGTTATTCTCAAAATCAAGGATTGGGAATCGTACTTGCATGCGGTGGGTCCGATAATATCTAATCCGGTTTCACACATAGATAGTTTTCAGGATAATTAACATTCCTTAAGGATTTTTAAACCAGTTTTTTTTTATTCTTTCTGTAACTTATTGACAAACCCTCTTACTCGTTTACGTTGCTTCCACAAAAGTTCACACAAATTCCCAACTCTGAAAACATGATGGACGTCCTCGCATGCTAAAGCAGATGTGTTGTTTTACTACAGCGCTCAGGTAACATCAGTTTCTACGTGCTCCCTCACCAGGAATTCACTTGTCATCCTCGCTGCACTTTTGAAATCTATTCTATTGTACGTCACTCTTAAAACAATGCCTTAAGCTGTTTTCACTTTGAATATCAACAGAACAACAGACAGTGTCTCTGCCAAGCTATCATCGCCTGTAGATCCTCAGCGACAGCCTCATGCCGTTCCTTTCTCCTGCTTTATACTTCATAGTTACTGTATGAGTCTTGTGTTATAAGACCTGCATTATGTGAAGTAAGTGACCGGTTGGGAATTTTGACTTGCGTCATTATCTGCACATGTTCGTGAGTGAGGATCTATTATTTAAACCGATTTACAGCTTCCATGTACAGTATAGCAAGTGGGTACAATAATATAATACCAATATCATGATAAAGTATAGCCGATTACATTTTAGTGATTTATTTTCTACATTCTACAACAATACTAGGGAACAAAGGTATGAAGTAACACATATGGAATTAGGGAATTATGAAACCCTACTGTTATGAAACAGTTCTTGCAAAAACAGTGTTGTTAAGTGCATTTGCAAAAACCCATCAAGCACCGTGATGAAACTTTAGAGAAGTTCATTTAGCGTCACCAGCCTCAGAAATCACCAATTAACAAACACCACCTCAGATTAGAGTCATTATGAAGGATTTACAGAACATGTTCAAAGGAGATTATAGTATATTTTGGGCACCATTAGCATTGTTTTACAATGTAGACAGAAATAAAACTAAGGAACGACCTTGGAGTTCGAAAGTGATCCCACTGATCCCGCTTTTGAGCGGTAGTGAATCAAGTATCAAATAGATACTTAATACATGTGATATGAGTTTTGTCCATTTGTCACGTCTTTGTAACCTTTCAGTAGTCCAGTACACACAAAGGATTACAAGTGGATATACTGTATAAATTCTTCTTTTTATCTATAGCCTAAACTTGGGAAGGCCAAATCAAGAGGACTGTCCTTTCCAGGACCAGATTTTGTTTATGGCACAGTGACAACCTACCAAGATGGTGGAGTGGCAGAGGGTAAGTGGTAAAGTAAATCCTGAGCAAATTTACATGTTGCTTTTCCAAACAATGCAATACCAAACAACAATATATCCAGCCGTACAGTATATAAATATATATAGCAGGGCTTGACATTGGCACCCGCCCACGGGTAACTTTAGTCTCACTAGCCACTTTGGCGGGTAGTTTATTCTTTGGTGTGACAATATATTTTTGTTGTAGTTTTCTCTAAAGTCATCCGATATATAATAAACGCATTGCAGCGTAATATTACGCGCATAAAACGCGCATGAATGTAATGCGCGCAAGCAAACACACATGCACACACACACTAGTGATGGGTCGTCCATTAACGGTTCGTTCTTTTTGAACGAATCTTTAACATGACTCAGATGAACGAGTCATCTCGGAGAGTGATTCATTCATTTTCTATTGGGCGCACATGCGCAAAGCATCGCAAAATCTCAATATGTTATATACAGGAAACAGTATTGAACGATTCTCAGCAATACGTTTTCAAGTCTCGAGTCGTTCGTTCTTTTAACACGTGACTCCCACAGACGCTATGCGGTGCAATAGATTCAAAAGAACGAACGACTCAGAGAAGATATAAGAGGTGAGCTGCTCATTCTGTTTATTATAATATGTTCTTAGTTACATTGTAATATTTTCATAACTGGAACTATAGCCAAGATTTGTGTGTGTAGACGTATTGGGCGTATTTGTCTTGAAAACGCAACATTTTAATCTATTTCTGATCAAATCATTTTGATGAACGAGATTCAAAGAACCGAGTCACTAAAATGATTCGAACTTCCCATCACTAACACACACACACACTTTTACTTCCTGTTTGGTGTGTGTGTATCATTTCCTTAAAGGGCTATTGCTTCTCAACAGGATGAGAATGTTTGCCCCTTTCGCATAGGTTATTTACTGATTATATAAAAAAAGTAATCACTATTAAAATTTTACCTCACACTATAAAGAGTCAACACTACAAGATAGACCAGAGTCCATTGTCCTAACTCAGAATTCTGATATAATAATACATAATGAATAATAATACCTGGTAATAGTACACATAATAACACACTAAAATGATGAATGTTCTGAGTTGCTTTATTTTTTATATCAGAATGAGTTCAGTTGTACTGAATCGGTTATTTTTCAATTTCATGTGGTAAGAGGCTTGAATTTAAGTTCAATAAACAGAATATACTGTTCATGTTTGCATGTTTTTATATTGGGAGCTATCTTAACAGTACTGAATACTTGACTACTACTATAGTGATACAGTGGATGCTGTCATTTATAAATAAATCTAGATATAACAAACATTAACGTATCATGGTGAAGAAAAAAACTGCGATTTTCTGGTAACAAAATTATGGCTAGTAAAAAGGCTGAATGGCGAGTGACTCCGGAAATCCACTAGCCACATTGTCCAGTGAGCCAAACGTTAATGTTAAACCCTGATATATATATACTGTGTATATATATAAACCGTGGATATGGAAACTATTCAGACACTCTTAAATGTTTCACTCTTTGTTATATTGCAGCCATTTGCAAAAATCATTGAAGTTCTTTTTTTTTCCTCATTAATGTACACACAGCACCCCATATTGACAGAAAAACACAGAATTGTTGACATTTTTGCAGATTTATGAAAAAAAAACTGAAATATCACATGGGCCTAAGTATTCAGACCATTTGCTCAGTAAATAGTAGAAGCACGACTAATTCAGCCAAGTTTTTCACACCTGGATTTGGGGATCCTCTGCCATTCCTCTTTGCAGATCCTCTCCAGTTCTGTCAGGTTGGAAGGTAAACGTTGGTGGTCAGCCAGTTTTAGGTCTCTCCAGAGATGCTCAATTGGGTTTAAGTCAGGGCTCTGGCTGGGCCATTCAAGAACAGTCACAGAGTTGTAGTGAAGCCACTCCTTTGGTATTTTAGCTGTGTGCTTAGGGTCATTGTATTATTGGAAGGTAAACCTTTGGCCCAGTCTGAGGTCCTGAGCACTCTGGAGAAAGTTTTCATCCAGGATATCCCTGTACTTGGCTGCATTCATCTTTCCCTCGATTGCAACCAGTCGTCCTGTCCCTGCAGCTGAAAAACACCCCCACAGCATGATGCTGCCACCACCATGCTTCACTGTTGGGATTGTATTGGACAGGTGATGAGCAGTGCCTGGTTTTCTCCACACATAATGCTTAGAATTAAGACCAAAAAGTTCTATCTTGGTCTCATCAGACCAGAGAATCTTATTTTTTCTGGTCTGATGAGCTGCAGTGATGGTTGACTTTCTACAACTTTCTCCCATCTCCCGACTGCATCTCTGGAGCTCAGCCACAGTGATCTTTGGGTTCTTCTTTACCTCTCTTACCAAGGCTCTTCTCCCCTGATAGCTCAGTTTGGCCAGACGGCCAGCTCTAGGAGGGGTTCTGGTCATCCCAAACATCTTCCATTTAAAGATTATGGAGGCCACTGTGCTCTTAGTTCTTAGTTCCTTTGACCTCATGATTCTCATTTGCTCTGACATGCATTGTGAGCTGTAAGGTCTTATATAGACAGGTGTGTGGCTTTCCTAATCAAGTCCAGTCGGTATAATCAAACACAGCTGGACTCAAATGAAGGTGTAGAACCATCTCAAGGATGATCAGAAGAAATGAACAGCACCTGAGTTAAATATGAGTGTCACAGCAAAGGGTCTGAATACTTAGGCCTGTGTGATATTTCAGTTTTTTCTTTTTTAATAAATCTGCAAAAATGTCAACAATTCTGTGTTTTTCTGTCAATATGGGGTGCTGTGTGTACATTAATGAGGAAAAAAATTTCGGTCTCTTGACTGCTACTGCCATCTTCACCTTTGTCCAGTAGGTCTCTACTGGGTTTAGGTCTGGAGGGGACCCGGGTCGTTGTCACGCAATTTTTCATAGTCATTTAGGAGTAATACAAAAAATGTCTGAAAATAATAAGTTATAGCTTATAGTGTTTTATTAACGGATCCTGAGACTTTATAGGAAACACTGGGAATACACCCTGGATTTACCAGTAGCCAAACCACATACTGTACAGTAACTACAGATTTATAGGAGGTGGGAGTTAAAAAAGACTTTATGGTTTGTCAGTGGCCATAAAGGGTTTATGTAGGTATCATGTAGGCTAATAAACACTAACCGTAAAGGTGCAGTAGACAACATATTTCATTTCTTACCAGGACAAATATTCCAGGAATTATAATTATGTAAAAAAAAAAAGGATTATTTTTATTATTATCATTATTATGTAGCTGGAGAAATAATGCATTTCCAGAATGTTTGTTTGAATGTGGATTTGTCTCTTTTTATAGACCCTAAAATACCTCTTTACCAGCTTATTATGGCCTTATTTGACACGAATCATTGCGAGATGTTGCATGTGTACAGAGTTGAAATGTTGAAAGCTGAATATTTGAGTGGGTTCATGAACCAGTATAACTTTTTGGGGGCGGAGCTTTGTGGACATCGGTGTAAATTGAGATGAGCTTGTTGAGGGGTGAAAAAAATCATTCCAATTCTCTTTATCTCTACCTAGAGATTTTTTTCAGACAGTTTGTGCCTCCGAATTGGGAGTACTGTACTTATCTAACATTATTTATCTGTCATCTCTGGCTCGTATCTCTTTGCTCTCAGCCCTCTCCCACTGGCACACTCCTTCGCTGTCCCTCTCCAGATCTGCGCAATACATGAAGGCAGAGCAGGACTTTGTGGCGCTGAATCGCGAAGGTGTAAAGTCCGGCCTGGTCACGGTCAAAGAGCTGCAGCACTACCGCGCCACTCATGACATCAGATGCCCAGTCGCTCACAAAAGCTTCAAGTCTCCCGCGGTACGAATACCCCAGGACATCACATTTGGCCGTCCTACCCAGTAAGTGTATTGTTTGGTAGATTTGGTAGATTGTGAATTATACAACGGTTAGTTCCAATTGTGTAATCTGATTGGATGAGAGGCTTTCATATAAGTAGTGATAATAGATGGTAACAGCACTGCAATTGTTACTTACACTAACTGTCCGTCGCAGCACGGGTGAAAATAGGTTGGTATGGTCCGCAGTAGTGGGAGCAAGAAAGCACATTTGATAATGATATGTCAGCTTAAACAACACTTTGCCTTTTTTTATTGTTTTATTTATGTCTAAGGCAAGGTACAAAGCTAACTACCTTCAATGTAGTTAAAGGGCTGACCCTGTAAGCCCTAATCAAGCTCAATGCTTGGTGTGTTAAACAAGGCATCGTGCACTAGCTTTCCATTTAATGCTATTTGGTATTCAACCCTGAAACCAGGAACTTAATGGAGCTGATATTCTAAAGCAGAATAAGTGGATAATATAAAGAGAAACCTATGAGATTTACAGGACTGTCCACCTCCTCCATGGTCTATTCTCCTCACCCTTTGGCTTTGGAATTTTAAACTACTTTCAACTCGGTCGCCAGTTCTGCCAGTAGCGGTTATTTAGTTCCGCCAGGCGTGGAAGGACATGTGTTGATGGAGCAAAACTGATTAAATAAAAAAAATGTATACTGTATGGAAGTTTTGTATAAAAGCAATATCACACTCAAGGTCGTGCTGTTGTACCGAATATCAGCACTTCCATCTTGTTTGATTTTGCTTAATAATTTAATTTGGGACCTGAAATCATGCAGAAATCAGACAAACTTCAGGAATCACATAACGCACATTCCTACTGTGTTTAAAAGTGTCGCAGTGGTAAAGCACTCGCCCTACAGTATCACCCGGAGACTGCGAGTTCGATTCCCAGGTGATGCTGCAACCTCTCGCAATCTAGAGAGAGCTGATTGGCCGAGCTCTCTCAGAGGGGAGGGATGAGAGGTACTTGGTGCTCCCACATTAATTACGGCTCTACAGCCAATCAGGGGACGTCTGTGAGCTCACGCAAGCGGAAGAAGTAGATAACGCTGTTCGAAAAGATGCGGCCGACTGGCGTCACGTGGTAGCCTTAATGTGGAAGTGACGGGGAGGAATTGGACACAGAAATCGGGTAAAAAGTAAAGTTCTTCCTTCTTATTTCATTATTAATGCACACAAGTTTATTGGTATAGAGACTAGGGCTGCACGATATGTCGAAAAAATATCGTTATCGCGATAATGGCATGCGCGATAACCATATCGCAAAGGGTTGCGATAAATACTTTGTGCCAAGCATTTGTGTGTCCAAATTTGACCAATCAGATACAATACTTAATTCTGTCGCGAACTAACCCCGGGATGATCAGAAGACTTAGCGATTAGCCGTTAGCCCTTTGTAGCGTGGACGGTAAACCCAAACGCGGAAGCAAGCGAGTAGGCAGGATAACCACGCGACTCTCACAGAAGGGGAGTAAGGGAAACGCACACATTTAACCCGCGTCCTATAAACACACACTCGAATCAGAAAGTAAACAATCTGCACCGACATGCGCGAACACAATGACTAAGCTGTACTTCCGGGTTCGCGCCCGCATTACTTCCGGGTCCTAGTGAAGGTCATGGAGCGCGCGAGCGTGTGTGTGTGTGTGTGTGTGTGTGTGTGTGTGTGTGTGACAAATAGTATTTTTTTATTTAATTTTTGTTTAATAATTTTATTTTATTTTTTATTTTTTAAACAAAAAAAAAAACAGGCAAGCCAAAGAGAATATTTTGTTTAAAAGATGCTCTTGTTTTAAGACACTATTGATGAGTGTATGGTTACACGTAAATAAAAAGTCATGTTTGAAAGTAATTCATATTGTGTTGGCAGGTTTATAGTAACAGCAAACCAGAAGTCAGAATATCTGCTGAGGGGTTTAAGTCATTCATAGTGTCCTTGACATATAGTTTCTTTTTAGCCTGAATTAGATTTAATTACATCAGACGAATATCTATTACCTGTTTATTTTAGTATGATCATTATATATAAATAAATAATAAATAAATAGGCAATAATAATTTAAAAAATGCATTTCTCTAGGGAAATGTTATATCGCAAGAAATATCGTTATCGCAATATTCAACAACAATATCGCATATTTTCCTAATATCGTGCAGCCCTAATAGAGACTTTACATGGAGGTTTCTGCAAAGTAGTAACACTATATAGTGGACAAACGTACACACTACACTAACACTAGATTACATTTCGTCTCGCAGATGGTAAACGCCAACGACTGTTGTTTGGTGAAAATGGTTCATTAGTGGTCAATAGAAATATGTCCTGAAAACATTAGACGCAAAGCGGAAATACAACCCATAAGAGCACCTTAAATACATGGCTATACTCTAATATACTGTTTTATTTTTATTTTTATATACACATAGTGTTTTCATGCTCATAGCATTAGTGGTCAGATGGTTATCTCAGGAACTGCTTCGCCATGCATATTATCAGGTGTTCATATTGCGTTCATGAGGCTTTCTTGGTGAGGAGACTGAAAGAGAGAAGCGGTTTGGGAGACAGGTGTGTTTTAGGAAAGAGGAAAATCCAAAAAAAAAAAAAAAAGAAAGAAAGAAAAACATACAGAGGAAGACAGATACCTGTGAATGTGTGCTACGAGTGTTGTAGTAGGGTTATCACAGCAACTACAGTAGCAGAGCGAACGCTGCCTTGAGCTCCCTGTCTCTATAAATCTACTCTTACTTCTTCTTTTTTTTTCACTCCTGTAACACATAGGTGTTGCAGTGGAGCTGAATTATTCAAAATAATAATGCACATGAACTCAGTCTCTCTCTCACTCTCACTCTCAAACACACACACACATACACACACATACACACATTACTCTGTGTCAGATTGTTTTCCACGTTTGATACATGGGGTGTAAGAGCCGCCGGTGTGTGTCTGTTCAGTCTGGAGGAAGGGACGGAGCAATAAAAGATAAGATCATGGCTCCTCGGGGACTTGTTTGGTCCTGTTCTCTATCCATCAAATGCTACTCGCCAATGCCAAGGTCAGCCCTAATGAGGCAGCGCTGTGATGCTAGCAGAGTGTCACTCCAGCCATATTTACTCGCACGCTCTACATGTATAATGCACAATACACACTATGCATGCTGTATATTCACATGTATAATGCAGGAACATGCGCGCACACGCGCACACACACATGCACACACTGGGGAAAGTCAAAAGTTACTGACATGCTTATTGTAGAATTCAGCTCACCACTGGATGTTGCCCTTTAAACCGTTTAAATATTTAAAAAAAAAACTAGGACTTGGCAATATGTGGTGTAAAGCAAGCGTATGTAAGGGTGTAAAACAAAATCAGGATTATGATGATATACTTTTAAGTACATCATAGATATCATGGTTGCATTGATTTATTAACATTTAATAAGCTCCAGTGTCACTTGCAGAATTTGTTTAATTATATATTTCCAAGATCAACCTAAGTACACATTAACACAACGTAAATGATTACAATAATGATAATATATAACACATTACCAGTACCACTTGTCAGGGTGAGTCAAAAATTCTCCTCACTCTGGCTTTACAATTTATTTTAATTTAACTTTTATAGAAGTCGAACAAGAAACATAATTTTCCATCATAATTTCTTTGCATTTCAATACACTTAGTCCGTTTGTTAAAAGAAATAATCGCATTTCGTCATTAAAAATGTTTTAGGTTGCGAGTTTTAGGTTAGGTCTCCTAAATGAGAATGCGCCGCTGTCTTCGCTTCTTCATCAGAAGTGAATCTTCGTCCTCGTAGGGCCGCTTTCAGGGGACCAAACAGATGAAAGTTCGATCGAGCAAGATCAAGACTTTAGGGAGGATGCTTTAACACCTCAACACGAAGTTTTTGCATTGTCAAGCAAGATCACGAGGCCCTCCTTGGATAGCGGTCCTGTGCATACGCAGACCCCTTTCCAACTGTGTTTGACTGATGGAACTTCTGGATAAGAGCGTCTCTGGTCTGAGGAGGACAGGACATATCAAAAGTGATCCAGGGAAGGCAAGAAACCCAGTGAACTGGTGATAGGGTCATGGGTGGCCAAGGCTCACAGATCCACATGGAGAGTAAACTGTTAAATCCGATTTAACAGAAGAACTACTGTAGCTGTGATTGCTGAAAAGGGTAATGATGGTTCTGATAAAAAAGGTGTCAGAACATAGGGGTCATTACTGAATGTAATGAAAAAAAAATACATCAAAGAAAAAAAACATTCTCCTAAAAAGAAAAATGTAGAAGAAAATCATAATAAAGAAGGCGGGATTTCTTACAGTTTTGTAATATGTTTTTGTAATTTTATTTACAAAGAAATAAACTAAATCAAAGTGCACTTGCATAACAATGACCCTATCTTTTCCCTCGTTCTACATATTCCTTTCTTCTGTTATGTGTCTCATTCATATATATTTTTTTCTTCATATGTACCTTAAGGGACTCAGTATATATAAAGCTAAATTACTGTATACAAATAAAAAATATATTCTCACTAAATATTCTGTTTTGCCTGAACATTGTTGCATTAGTGGATATTAATGTAAATATTATTAAAAATTACTTTATTTTTTGTGTAATAATTGCAGTTAATTGGTCAAAAATGTAGTTATAGCTTCAATAGGGACTTTTATACAGGATGAACTAATATAATCTATGACTAATTATAAGCTGATTAATATATTTTAATGATGTACAGTAAGTAAAAGATCACCTGAAATAACATCTCTAACTCTAACTCTCATAAATATGAAATGATTCGATCATCTTGTTGCTAATTTTATTTTTCTTTAACAGTATGTCCCATTTGTATTCCTTAAATATAGCCCATAAATATTTTCTAGACTAGCTTTTGTTTCTCTCAAACCCGTTTTCCACTCATGACTCCTGCATGCATTACTATAATATACAGTGGTGTCAAAAGTATTCACATTCATTACTTGAGTAGAAGTATAGATACTAAGGTTCAAGTATCAACCCAAGCTTTTTACTTAAGTAAAAGTTTAAGTTAAGTTTAAGTTTAAGTACTGGTTTCAAAACTACTTAAAGTATAAAAGTAAAAGTACCGTGAGGGGCAACAAAAGCATTAAGGTCTCGCTTTCTGATCATGCGACCATGGGGGATTGTGCGTTGTGCGCGTTCTTATTATACGACCGGGGGGGGGGGGGGGGGTTGCGCGTTCTGATCATAAAAATAGAGTAACGAGGCTATTTTTAAAATGTAAGGAGTAGAAAGTACAGATAATTGCTTAAAAATGTAAGGAGTAGAAGTAAAAAGTCGGCTGAAAAATAATTACTCCAGTAAAGTATAGATACCCAAAATTTCTACTTAAGTAAGGTAACGAAGTATTTGTACTTCGTTACTTGACACCTCTGATAATATATTCACCATATCATATAAAGAGACATGTAGTTATACAAGCCCTCATCTCGATATTAAAGCTGTTTCCTAGTGCCCCAGCGGTTCACAACTAACCACTAAAGAGTTGAGAGTAACAGAAAGGTAGCGTGAAGCTAAACACACACTTCTTAGCCAGCGTTTGGCAGTATTTTCCCATCTTTGGATGAAACTATGGCTGACAGCTTTCTTCGCCGTCTCCGTCCAAAGTCATCAGGATGTTTATCTAGTGCTCACTGAGACATGTGGTGTGTACTAATGATGCAATAAAATGAACAGCAGGGGGTGGAGCCCAGATCTGCATCTTACCAGAGATCATAATTAAGATATACCGCAGGCCCTAATTACTCAGCTGTGGCGTGGCGTAAAATGTTGAGTAACGGGAAGATGAGCATAAGGAATATAAGGGGGGGTTGAACGGATGGTACTTTTCAACTGAAAGCTTTTTTTTTTTTTTATCCTCAGGAGGCCTAACACTCCCATTTCAACGCTGTTGGAGTACAAGTATGGCGATAGGTGGGTGGAGGAGCAACAGGCAAAAGACAGGGTGCTACTGGAACAACAGAATATGAAGGTAATCTTATGATGTTTACATAACTATTTACATAACTCCTTTCATACCTTGAGGCCGGTTAAAGAGATTTACAAATGGAATCATGTTAAAAAGTCGGTCCCCCCTCCACCTTATTTAATTTTAGGTGTTTTTGTGTAAACTCATACTATAAATCATCTTACTATAGCAGGTCTCAGTATTAGGCAAATATAACCAGAGGTAAAATGTAAAAAGTAGTCATCCAAAATATTACTCAAGTAAGATTAAAAAGGAATTGGTGAAAAGATACTCAAGTACTGAGTAACTCTTTCAATCACAATGTCTGTTTTTGTTTTTTTAGAAATTATAATAATTATAATTATCATTATTCTGTATACACAAAATATGAAGTGTTTGTCTGTTTTGGCAGATAGACAAGACACCGCAGTATGAAGCTCTTCTTTTGATCAAACCGAGTCATGTGATTATTGTTGCTGCGTCTAATTGGTTAAACAATCAGGTGGTAGAATTACAGAGCCGAGCGTAGCCGAGTGTAGCGGAGTAAGTGTAGCGTTTCTTCTTCACAAATCTACTCAAGTAAGAGTAAAAAGTATGGTGCAGTAAAACTACTCATAGAAGTAATTTTTTTCCAAAAAGTTACTCAAGTAAATGTAACAGAGTAAATGTAACTCGTTACTATCCACCTCTGAATATAACCTCAGATATAACAACAACCTATAACTTTTTCCACTGTGCAATTATTTATGTAACAAAATTGATTAAAGACAAAAGGAAAAGAAAACATGCAGGCAATACTAAGTACCCCCCCCCCCTTACTGCTTCTACAGGAATTTCAGAGGATAAGATGTTTATCATGAGGTCTTGATTATTTGATCATCAGCAGGTGTGCGGACCTCTAAAAAAAGCTAAAGTTTTGGCAGTTTGCTGGTCTGGAGCATTCAGGTGTGTGTTAACACAATGCCAAGAGGGAAAGACATAAGCAATGGTTTTAGAGAAGGAATTGTTGCTGCACATTAATCTGGAAAGTGTCATAAAAATATTTTCAAACAATGTTCTGCAATGAGGAAGATTATTCACAAGTTAAAAAAGCTAAAGTAAAGACAGTTGTCAGTCTTCCCAGGAGTGGATGTTCCAGCACATCTGGATGTTCCAGCCAATGTCAGACCGTGCATTGCTCAAAGAAATACAAAAACGCAAGAGTCTTAGACCCTACAGGCCTCACTGAAGATGTGAAACGTGACTGCACAATTAGAAGAAGACTGAAGTATGTTTTTTGATAAAACTAGTCAAAGTCCAGTTCTCAACCCAACTGAAAGGCTGTGGTGAGACCTTAACAAAACTGTGCATAAGCGTGAGAGACTGATATCATACAGGAAATGATTCCTTCAAGTTAATGAGGTACTTAATATTTCCCATCTGTTTTATCTTTTTGCCGGCATTTCTATTAAATAAATAATGACTGGGTGAAAGAAGCTACTGTATACATTGTTCATGTGAGATTGTATTTGCCTGATACTAAAACCAGAATCAAATTATTTTTATTAAGTTTTTAAGCAAAAAAAAGAGAAGCGACATTTAAAAAACATTAATATCAGAATAGTAAAATCTGTCAAATTGACCTAGGGTGTGTATATATATATATATATATATATATATATATATATATATATATATATATATATAAATAAAAGTTCAACAAATAAGAAGAACATGCGTTTGCCAATGCAAAGGATGTTACAACACTGTCATGATGTAATGCAGTGAGCTATCATTTTACATTCGCTCGCCTTCTCTTTGTGAAGATAAAATTTATCAGATTATCTACTTTGTTTCTTTCATACAGGTTCGGCTCGCAAGGATCCAGGACACCCGTACCACCCTCCTCCGCAAGAGCCGCCCGCTGGAGAAGCCAACGTCCATGTGGAAACTGCCCCGCTTCGAGCAGGTAAGACACTCAGCACTCACTCTATATGTACTGTATATGTGTATGTATGTATGTATGTATGTATATTTGTATGTACATATAGGTATTTATATATAATATATGTATAATGTGTGGTATAAAGGGGTAGAATTAAATAAGTTTATACTTTTTCCTACTCTTTTTCGAAACATATTCGTTTTTGCTTGTTTATTTTATTTTTGCTTGTTTTATTGTTTCACACACAACACACACACAACCACTTGTTAATGAGACTAATTAAAAAAATAACCTTCACATTGCTAGAGAGCATAAAGATTGGGCTTTGGAACAATGGCGAAAAAGTGATGTCGTCTGATGAGTCCAGATTGAACCTATTCCAAAGTGATGGGCGTGTCAGGGTAAGAAGGGAAGTGCATGAAGCGATGCACTCATCATGTGTAGTGTCCACTATACAAACCTCTGGAGGCAGTGTTATGATCTGGGGTTGCTTCAGTTGGTCCCGTTTAGACTTAGCAAATTTATGTGGCAATAAAATGAAGTCAGCTGACGACCTGAATCTACTGAATGAACAGGTTATCACATCTATGGAGTTTTTCTTCCGCGATGGAACAGATATATTCCTGGACGTCCAGATTGCGAAAGTGTGTTTTCTGGGAGCATGAGGAATCGATGAAATCTTGGAGTGTGTGACTTTTTTTTAGCCAGGCGTATATATATATATATATATATATATATATATATATATATATATATATATATATATACACAATACACATAATCCAGGATTAGAAGGATACAAAGCCAGGATAAATGTATAATGACTTTATTGCCCATGTGTGTGTATTTCCCATGTGCTGGGGGTCAGAGGATGCATGGGAGGAATATCAGGATTGAAAGTAATGATTTCGTCCCACATCCCGTCACCACAAACGTACACACACATATACACACACCCAGTGTAGTAGTCCAGCTCTACCCATCTCCGGCCCAGCTCAAGCCACCAATTAAATCAAAAGTGTTCTTCTTCCACTGGTCTTTTGCGCTGTCGTGCGGCCGATCATCCTGACAGCTCTGGCTGCCGGTGAAGCTGGAAAATCCTCCATTGACAATACCCAGTGCTTCCAATTATGAGGGAATCAGACTCCTGCTGAGCTACCCAGCTCCTGCATACACTTGCTTACAAAACATACACACTTCTTTTTTTTTTTTTCTCCCCCCGCATACATATGCATGCATGCACTATCTCTTGTCTGCCACCCTGCACCTCTATTCTCCATTGCTTTCATTTCACCTTCATCCCGTCCTGTCTGTATGCTGAAATTTACCCACACATCCCGTGGCTGGGTGCACGCGGTCTCCCCATCCTGTCGTCCAGCTTCAGTCGGCTCTAATGAGCGTGTTGGGGATTGAGGGTGCGCGGTGGGGCTGGGTGGGGAGGTGGGGGGGATCTATCTTGCATCTTGTTTTCACTGCGCTAAATTCTGCCTTGTATGACAGCTGACGGTAAGAAGCGAACGTTAACCTTATAAAAGATTTACCTCAGCTCATTATGGCCTGTCAGCTCGTGCTCCCGATGGCTCGGGGTTCGATGGTTGCATCTCCTGTGCACAACGCTTATTTTCTGCTTCCCCCTCCATCATCTGTTTGTTTGTGTTGTGGTTATCCTTTATGCCTCTCTCTCGTTTTGCCTTTAGTGGAACGCATGTTCTTGCTCTGTAATTCACAAAAGAAAAAACTGAAGTGCCAAAAATGTTTGAGAGAAAGAAAGAGACGAAGTGATTTCTCACAAAATAAAGCAGAAAGAAACAACAAACAAGGAAATTATATAAATAAACTGCAACGACGCAGTGACATTTGTGTCTCCTTTGAACAAGATGCTCACTTGGATTTGATAAGAAAGCTTAGTGAAACAGTGTTTGCAGCGTTTGAAGCATCTATCAAGCATTTCAGTTGTGTTACAAATATAAGCTAGCTTTTAGTTGTGTAGGAAAAAAAAAAGGAATAATATGCTCCGGACTGTCAAGTCTGGCGTGTTTGAGAAGATTTCTCAGCTAAATCTGTTACACCAGCGAGCAAGTTTTATTGCTGACAGATTCCCTGACAGTATTCAGTCTGCTTTGCAGGAATAAACACTTATGAGGAACATTTTGAACCTTTTAATCACCTGGTTCTATCATCCTGAATAGTTATACAAAGAGCTATTCCAGATCACACGGTTATCATACCACGGTACGGTTCTTCAACTGTCTAGTTGTCGCGAGCCTGGTTTGTTCAGTTGTGTGAGATACTTTTCTTCTCACCACTGTTGTAACAAGCGGTTAAGTCACTGTGGCCTTCTGGCACAGTCATGGACATCACATTTCCCTCATTTTCATGTTTAATTTTATGCATTGTGGTCATGTGATGTGATTGGCTAAGCAAATGATAGCAAAAATGAGCATCAGAGTTCCTATTAATCTGATCGGTTAGTGTATATTGTAGTGTGTCTATCAATAGGAAGCACCCAAACCCCCACTCATCATGCTATTGCGTTGTCACACCTGCCACAAGCTCACCTAACACACACACACACACATACATGGAACAAAGTCCATATTTTCTCGTAAGACTTCCCCTGAACCTGTCTGCTGTTATAAAAGTAGCAGCCTGTACTATACTCAGCATCTACTCAGCAAAAAGTTGGTTATCCTCTGACAAGCCAAGAGACTTTTTTTTTTTTTTTTTTTAAACACAAAAATCCTTACTGACACTCCAATTTAGTCTACCCTCTCTAGGACAACCAGACAGTAGCATGTTGCATGGACCTCACTCTGCTTCAAAGAGTTTATATTTATATGGCATGTGATTATTCCTTTTCCACTTCCTGCAGATCGGACCAGCTCTGGACACCTTCCGAGATCCTGAAGCACGAAAGAAGGCCATGGCTTTACAGTTCATGGACTCGGTAGCCAGACGAGGGCTGCTGGGACAGGGAACTTACACTGTGGACTGACAGGCTGATTATTATCCGTATAATCCCCCAGTTTATCCTTCAGATAAACAGTTTTTTTTTTGTCTAACAGTCTGGACATGGAGGCAGTGTTAGTGATATCGGCTCATATCGTCAATAATGATGAGTGTGATGGGAAATTTCGGTTCAGTGTCAATGCCACAGCTGTACGTGCATCATTTATGCAATAAATCATGGTTTCATTTGTTCACTTTTTTTTTATTTAAGTTTTTTCCCTTAGTTATTAAAATGGTTAATTTCTCAAACATGTCACGCTGCTAAATTGGGGATTAGGGCATTTTCCTAAACATCACTCAAATTGCTGTGAATTTTGTTTGAAATCATTGCATAGGTAATGTTGCTGGTGTATTTTTTTTTTAACAATTTTAAACTTCTTAGTCTACTGTCCTTTGTAATAATTGTAATTATGTTACACAGATGATTAGTCAGGAAATCAGGAAATTAATAAAGTTATTTCACCAAAAGTATGTTTTTTCTTGTCTTTAATTATTTTTCTTCTACTTTTCACACTTTGATTGATGGGCGAGGGTATCAGAGTATTTATTTATTTATTTAAGTACCTGCTTACAGTTTTCAGTTCATAATTAATTGAATATGTTTCATACGATAAACTTAGTCTTAAATGTAGAAATGGTACAGTGTGTGTGTGTGTGTGTGTGTGTGTGTGTGTGTTTCTCTTACAGAGGAAACCACCCCTCCCTCATGTTTATAATCAGTTACCCCACACCCACTCCTATCCAATCCAATGCCAACCCCCCCCCCCCCCCCCCAAAAAAAAAAAAAAAAAAACCCACAGCCAATCAGGACGCTGCGCTCCGGCCACGCGCGTAACGGACACCATTAAACTCATCCTTCTCTCCTGCCATTGGATGATTTCTTTAAAAAAAAAAAAAAAACGGATGTCATCGGAGGTCCTGAGAGATCTCGGTCTCTTCCTGCGCGCTGTTCCGCTGGTTTAGTTCACGCACAAGTTTGAACTTCCCTCTCTACAAGACTTTCATGGTACTTTTGCTTTGACGTCTCCACGCTTTCGGGGATTTGTTTCGGTCATCAGCGTCAGGTGCGGCGGTGCGGGACCTGGGTACCTGTCCGTGGTGCTGAAAGCATCATGCTGCTCCGGTTCGGACTCACGCAGCTCGGTTTGTGGAACTGCGCCTGACTTTGATTGCACTACCGGATTCGAACAGTTTAGAAGAAAGTCGAGTATTTATTTGGATTTTTTTTTTTTTTTTGGAACTAATATTTATCTCAAGCAGAGGATAAACTTGTCCTCCATCAGGACACTTTTTCCCCGTCACCTGATGCTCGTGTGAAAGCACTGTTTTATTTCTCTCTCCTCGCTGTATTTATTGTACGATGGAAGTGCCAACAAACGGCTCAAGTTTTGGCATCGACTCTTTGCTCTCGCACCGACCTGCGAGTCCGCGCGTCTCCAGCACACGCGCTTTAACGGGAGACTGTCGGTCTCCGGCCTCCAGCCCGCGCTCAGAGCTGGACAGTGACTGCTCATCTCCACCGTCCCCCAGGCGAGAGTCTGACCCCGGGTCTCCTTTAGTGATGTCCCAACCGAGGACAGTGACCTCCTCTTTTTTAATCCGGGACATTCTCGCGGACTGCAGGCCGCTCGCCACGTGCGCTCCGTACACCAACAGCGGAGAGACAGCGCGGGAGACCGAGGACTACACCGACAGACTGCACAGCAACTCGTCATCGGATAGCGAATACCGGGGTAAGAGACAGCTTTAAAACTCTTTAATACAGACTAATGTTTCATCAAAAACACCAATGCGCAAAATAATAATAATAATAATAATAATCTGTTCATTTTACCTTCTTTTATTCAACATCAACTGTGAAAACATCATGTGAAATATTTTATAGGTATGTTTTGTTTAGTAGTCCTGAAAGCAACAAGGAATTATATTTGTTATTGTGCATTCTATATCAGAAATGCATTTATAATAGATACATTTATAAAATGACCCAAACAGAAACACGAACTCTAGGAAAATAAATACAGAGTAAAGCGTAATTGCTAATTATTACTCCAACATAATCTTTCCATTTTTTTCTCATAATTATTAAAATGCATCCTGGTGCATAAAAACAAAACATATCTGATTTTAATATTAAACCTCAAACGAGTATTTTACATAATTTACACACATGTATTTATAAATCTTAGTATATTTCACATATATGTCCTTTACATCTTAATCCTGAACTGGAATTCTGGAATTTCCTTCTGGATAAATAAAGTATCTATCTATCTATCTATCTATCTATCTATCTATCTATCTATCTATCTATCTATCTATCTATCTATCTAATGCAGTGAGGGAGAAAATTATTGCCTGGATAGATGAGTTGACAAGTTAGTTATGTAGAATGTATTTATTTATTTATTTTTAAATGACATTCTATCTATCTATCTATCTATCTATCTATCTATCTATATATATATATATATCCAGTTCGTTTAATTATAAACACTTTAGAAGATTTTAGTAGATTATTAAGACTCATACCTTAAAATTTGAAGGCTATTTTTTCGAGATAAAAGTACAAGATAAAACGGATAAGATAAAAACTATTGTAATATTAATCATATTAATCATATTAATCACATTAATCATATGTGATTAGTATCAAAATAATATATATATATATATATATATATATATATATATATATATATGTGTGTGTGTGTGTGTGTGTGTGTGTGTGTGTGTGTGACTACAGTTGGTCCAGTTACTAATCAGATTAGTAACTCAGAGATCTTTACTGTAGATTGTTTGAGATCCTCACCCCCCTGAGACCCAATTAAGTGGATTATTGTTTGCTTGTCCAAATCCGACTCAGATAGAATATAGAATAATTTAGTTATCACAAAGTAAAAAATAACAGAAAATTACAAACAAACATTCCGACGAGAAAAAAAAACTGATTGCGGTACTTATTGCGGAAAAACTTATTTTTTAAAATGAGACGAAAAAAAATCCTGTAATTTACATTTGTCATTTCTATTCTTTCTTTCTCTCTCAGCTAAAGACGAGCCGGAACGGGAAATCTCCAGCAGCAGAGAGAGTCCGTCCTCACGCCTGAAGAAACCCCGCAAAGCCCGCACGGCCTTCACCGACCACCAGCTCGCGCAGTTAGAGCGCAGCTTTGAGCGCCAGAAGTACCTGAGCGTGCAGGACCGCATGGAGCTCGCGGCCTCTCTGAACCTCACCGACACGCAGGTCAAGACCTGGTACCAGAACCGCAGGTGAGAGACACACAGACAAACAGTCCGGTTTGCTTAGAATTAATAGCCTTCATATAAACAAGTGCGCGGCTTGGAAATAAATTGTCGGCGCGAAAGAGTAATTGTCGGATAGAAATCAAGGCATTCTGACAACTGATAATTTATTATAAAGATAAATAAATAAACATACAAAAACATGGTTTTCCTTTTATTTTCCCCCTGCTATACCAATTTGTATAAACTGAACTCTTCAGCTTCGCACATATTTGGCCATGAATAATAAATTAGTGCGTGCGTATTAATAATTAAGTCGCCAAGCTGTAATTACACAATTGCCCGAATTGTAAATTATTTATTAGAAAATGGCTCTGGGTTTACACAAACTAAACAAAGTGCTATGCATATACAGATGTACATCTATAGTGTGATGCCTTAACTATTGTTTATCTTGTTATCTCTTATTAAAAAGTAAATAAAAACACACCAATATTGATATTAATAATCTTTTTTTTTTTATCATTTAGGACAAAGTGGAAGCGACAAACAGCAGTTGGTTTGGAGCTCCTTGCCGAAGCAGGAAACTATTCTGCTCTTCAGAGGATGTTCCCATCGCCATATTTTTACCCACAGAGTCTGGTGTCCAGCCTGGACCCGGCAGCGGGACTGTATTTATACCGAGGAGCCACGGCGGCTCCCCCGGCTCTCCAGAGGCCGCTCATCCCCCGAGTCCTGCTTCAGGGTGGAGCTGAGCCCCAGCTGTCCCCGCATCTGTCCACGCACATGTCCCCGCTCTCGGCCGCTTTACCCAGACCCACACCGCAGCGGTGACCAGCTCAGGACTCACTCAAGCAAAACTCACAACAAACTGAGCCGCTGGACAACCGCGCGCGCAGTGACGCGTAATGCGGCACGCGCAGGAGAAGAGCTCCAAACGCGTTTTATTAAAATGATCCTCTAGACAAACTTGACTGCAAAGTTTGTGTAAAGTTCCAGCAGAGGCGAAATGAAGCCTCCTGATTGGCTGCTGAAGCCGCGAACAGAAACGCGGCTCTTATAGCAAAGCTGATGATCCGACTAAGCAAACATTTCAGATTTCAGCTGTCGGATTACCAGAAACTGTCAGGCAAATAACAACAACAACAACAACAACAATAATAATAATAATAAAAACACGCTATTGAAATACAACAGCCTAATAACAATAATAATAATAATTCAGGACAATCCTTTAACATAACATACATTCATTCATATTTATAAATTTTTACTCATCATATTTCTAGATGAAATATTCTAGAATCATCATCATCATCATCATCATTATTATTATTATTATATTTTAAATTATTTTCCGGCGCTAGCAGATAAAGACTAATTAAGGTGCCTCTGATGGTATACAAAATTTGGAAATTGTTTGTCACTGTATCGTGGATATCAGTAGTTTATAAACTGTTTTGTTGATGACGCCAAAAGTTTTTTTTTCTTAATTGAAAAATATAAATAAAATTATATGGTAAATGATACTCGGGATACCTCGTGTTGTTTCTGACTGATGTTTATATATATGTGTGTGTGTGTTTACTTTTTATTACTTATTTTATATTTTTTATAATGAAACTTTAAACATAGAATAAAACATTCAATTCATATTTATTTAAACAATTAATTAATCTATGAATAAAAATATATATTTTTTTCTTGGTGAGACCTGTTTATTCGGAAATGTGTTTATTCAGAAACGAGAATCTCACCAAGTAGATGAATTAAATCAAATACTCGGCTTATTTCTGTTTATTGTCGAAACCGTTGAAAACATTTGTAAACATCATTTCCCATCAAAGGCTCGAAATCCAATGTGCTCGAGCACGAGAAGCACGCAGTACGCGTGCACGCGCAGACAGCAGTCTAGTGCCACGCTACTAAATAGGAGCTTATGTTAAAATGACACAACAGGTACAGTAATAAGGTGATGCAGTAATTAGTAAGGACGTCGGATCGGCCTCTCTCTGTGTGTGTGTGTGTGTGTGTGTGTCGCATCAGAGCCTCTGGGAAACAGCTGGTGAGCGGTACCGCGCTGTAAAGGCAAGAGCAGCTGGTGAGCGAAACCCAGGCCGTGCCAAACACACACACACACACACACACACACACACACACACACACACAACCCCTTTCAGAGTATCTACACTGCAAAAAGCAAAATATATAAATTAATATTTCAAAAAATATTTTATTATCATTATTATTGTTAATAATAATGATTAAATAATTTTAGTCTTTTTTGGTTGGCGTTTATAAATTAGTTGACTGAGACTTGGTTCCATCGTTTTGATATACTTCTGTAATTTTAAACAAGAACTAAAAACACAAGAGTTCATAAACGTTATAGCTATCAATTTATTATAATAAATACATGTTATAATATATATATACGTTTTTATATATATTTTTTTATTTTATTTCATAGCTTGTCCACAAATCATGGAACGCACTGCCTGTCTGTGATCACATGACACATCAAAGAGGAACAACTGCACAAACTAAACGTTGTTTAATTTTACATATTTTTCCAATGCCTCCAGTAATCCATAAAAAGCATTACATATTTATAAATCCCACGTTCTTAATATTGTTTCTGCACAGCCATATTCCACAAAGTCCATAATGAAAGATTATCACAGAATAACCCTGCTATATAAAAGCTGTTTTTTCCCCCCTTTTATTTCCCCCAGTGCCTCCAGTGATGCATAAAAAAGAAGGGATGACATATTTATAAATCCAAGTATTTCCACATTAACAAACACGGCTTCCACAAGGCGAAACTCCACGCAGTCCCTCTTCCAGCAGGATTCTCTTGGTGGTGGCCATGAGGATGATGATGATGAGTTTCATGGAGCTTTACCATGCCACAAAATGCACAGCAGGGAAGCTGAACCCCTGTACTGTACCTCCAAAGTTTTGCACACAAGTCTGTGATTTTTTTTTTAAGCCACTTTGCTTTTATTTAAAAAAAATAATAATAATCTCTTTCACCCTTCTGTCGTCTCATCATCATCATCTGTGCTAGCTTTTCGCTTCTTCCTCTTCTTTTTGGACTTTGACTCTCCGTCTATCCCGCTGGTGTACTCGGAGCGGATCAGGCTGGCCACTCGCTCTCTGGCTGTGAGCTTATGAGTGGGTCTTAAAAACAAAAATATAAATCAAAAAATATATAATAAAACAGATAAAAACAGGTTCAGTGTATAAATGTAACGCTCACATACATACAGGTATGTTTGACAACCATGAAATGATTTTTAAACTATTTATTTAATAAATAATAAATAAAACATTATTCTTGTTTGACACTGATGTGTTTGCGCTCACATTTTAACCTCCAAATTTAAAGGCATATATTTTACTCGACTAATCTTTAGTGGTTATTTATCTGACATTATGTTATTGATACTACTATTTTATTAAATATTAATGAATAACTTAATTATTAATAATTATGGAATTATTATAATTATTAATAATTATGTACAACAAAAATATGTTAAATAATAATAATAATAAACTTAAATAAAACTTAAATAAAAATGTGGGAGGAAAAAACTCCCACACAATCAGCACTCTCCAAAAATACTATCCAAATAACACATCATAAATTTGGCAAAAAAAAAAAGAAAGAAAAAGTATCAGCAATGCACTAGAAGAGCCAAACAAAGTGTGTTAGTGAAATTCTGAATGAGGACGAAAGGACGCGGTGAAGCATGCTGGGACAGGATGCCACGAGACAGCCAAGTACAACTGAGAGAGATTCCCACAGTTGTCGATAACAGGCATGTAGTCAGCAGCGGGAGTTGCTTTAAAACCAGTCTCTCTTTGTCTAATCAATAACTCTGAAGCCTCGAGCTGTGCGTCGCCCCTCTGGGGCTGCTTGGGGACAGAACACACACACACACACACAAACACACACACACACACACACTACCCCCAGGGCTCGTGATTGTAGTTATTGATCTTTTGAAGGTCTCTGAGCACTCTACAGGGACATGGACATGAAAGCTGTGGATGTACAGTCACGCTAATCGACATACCGCACATATCACACGATACTCGACTTCCTCGATTCTTCTGCTAACTTTTAAATGTGTTCTTAATATTGCTTCAGCACAGCAAATTTCAGCATGAACACACACACACACGCACAAAATAGAATCAAGATACACAGAATTCCATGATGAAAGATTATCATAGAATGTTTAAGAGTTTTAAGTGGTTTCCAGGAATCATACAGATGATAATCAGCATATGCTTGCATAATATTAAAAAATATATTTTTAAACGTTATAAGGTGTAATACAAATAATACAGAATTTTGTACCACCTGTAGAATTATAGAGGAACATTTTTCCACCTCAAACAAAAACATACATACTAAATATGTAAAAAAAAACTAAATAATCAGTTTTGGAGCCAAAATGTGGCTACTTACATCATTGATTATCTTGTTGCAGCAGCACCTGGAAGTGGGTGGGATACATTATGTAGCAGGTGAACCTTATTGTCCCTGAAGTTCATGTGCTAGAAGCTAAGAAAAATGCGCAAAAGTAGTGTAAAAGTGTTCGAGCGACTGTGTAAAGGGGCCAAATTTTAATAACTAGACGTCTGGGTCCAACATTGCAGCTCTTGTGATTAAATCTGGAAAAATGAAATGTTGGTTCCAATAGAAAGTTTGCATATCTTTCTCTGCTCCAGCATTAGCATAACCCATGCATACAACTATCTAATTTCACACAGAGATGTAAAATGACCATCCACAGACACACAATCACACACACAGACACACAATCACACACACACACACACACACACACACTAACTCACGCCTTTACAGCTCCCCTCCCACCCCCTTCTTTACAGCAGTGATTCCGTTAGTATGCGCTCACGCAAGTGTGACTAGCGATGTTCCTTGCAAATTTTTCCGATAAAACAGTCTCTCCGTTAAACACACACACACACACCGCCTGTTTGCACAAACGGAAAGACTTATCTGTCTGGATTTATTCGTACTTTTTTTCAAAGGTAAAGTGCAGTTTAATTTGTTTTATTTTTACTTTATATTTTGTATTACTTATTTTTATGTATAAATTTTTTGGGGTTGTAGAACGAATAATATGAGTTTCCATTATTTCTTCTGGGAAAATTAAATTTGGTTTACGTGTGTTTTGGAATACGAGCCCACTTCCGGAACAAATTATGCTCATAATCTGAGGTTCCACTGTATAACTTAAAAATTAATAAATAAATAACATTACAGGAGAATATATTCATGGCTGTAAAGAAAAATATATATATAGTACAAGACAAAGCAGCTTCAGATGGGACACAAAAAACCTAATCTACGCTCCTGGGATTTGCATAAAAATAGAAAGGAGCGAGTGTGACAAAGTTACCAGTTATTCTCCAGCAAGCTCAGTAAAACCTAACAGCTGTTTACTTAATAAATTTTGATTTGGAAAACGAACAAGTCTTAGTTTACGAGTACCAAGTAAAACAAAAAAGTCTCATTAGAAAAAATACATTTTCTCTCTCTCTATGTTTCAGCCGTTTAGAGTGCGTGTGCGCTCTGCTCTGTCGTGATTCTTTTCAAAGGTAAAGTGCAGGTTAATTTGTTTGTATTACTTTACAGCAGTGATTCCGTTATTAAGCGCTCACACGAGTGTCATTAGCGATGTTCTTTGCTAATTTTTCAAAACAGTCTGTTAGTGTGTGTGTGAAATTCAAATAAGAAAGCTTTACTTTACGTGGCAACTTTTTTTTTAGAAAGTAAAAAATCTATTTTCTCCCTCAGCCTCTTATGTGTGCGCGCGCGCGCGCGTGTGTAATTTGACAATGTGCCGGTTCATACACTTATGTAAGTGCGGTTAATTTGTTTTATTTTTACTTTATATTTTGTATTAATTATTTTTATGTATTTATTTATTTATTTATTTATTTTTTACAGTCATGCATTTATTCTCCTGTAATGTTATTTATTTATTCATTTTTAAGTTACATATGGAAATACTGAATGTTTTTGTACATAATTATTCAGACATTATAAACATATATTTATAACTCCTAACCAATCTCTCTCTCACACACACACACACACACACACACACACACACACACACACACACACACACACACACACACACAGAACCAATGATGAGTAGTGTGTATGATTCTACCTCCTTTAGGCCCAAAAATACTAGTTAAAAATTACTGATATTTCAATAATTCATTTTAACTGTACATTCCACATAATTATTTGGAATATGAGGTAAATTTGTTCCACATTTAATTTAATTATAAAAAGAAGAGTTTATTAAAATGACCTACATTAACCCTTTGAGGGGGGGGGGTGATGGCGGGGATCCAAAACTCTCACATTGTGCAACGTTTTTAGATTGGAATGTGAGAGTTGATATAAAAGACAACGTGCAGCCCAGAACTGTTCGGTTCCATAAGGAGACACTAACCTAAGAGACACTAGTTGTGTGTCACATGACCACAACTGAGCCAATGGGTAATCGTCTCCCATGCGCAGTCTCCTCCTCTCTCTGGTCTCTCTCCTTCTCCCTATGATTGTTTTTGTTTTCAAAGATAAAGTGCAGGTTTTTGTTTTATTTCCACTCTATATTTAGTCGCCGTCACCCTCGGCTTGCTCATCAGAGACATTTCATTCATCTCATTATTACCTAGACACATTTTTTCTCACGCATACACACTTCCAAAAATTTATTTTTCTTTACATTTTTGTGAAGCTGCTTTGAGACAATGACCATTGTTAAAAGCGCTATATAAATAAAAATGAATTGAATAACAAAATTGGTATACATGCCATAAAATGGCATATAATATGGTGCCTAAGACTTTTGCACAGTACTGTGTGTATATACACATATACACAATGCAGTCTAACTGCTTCACTCACTGCTGCATAAAATACCCTCAAACATGTGTGCCTACTCTTCACACACTCGTTACCTACGAATAACTTCCACTTAAAAAAATAAAAATAAATCGAGCAAAGCAAGCAGGAGTAAGTCTAACCTCACCCTGGGGCTGCTGGGTATTTTTAGGCCGTTCACAGTTATACGGATGATAATGGCTACTCACTCTCCTGAGCTCTTTGTTGTTACGGTGTGTGTGTGTGTGTGTGTGTGTGTGTGTGTGTGTGTGTATACATGTTTGCATGTGGATGTTAGTAGTGGTGTGATGAAGCTCATTAGAGAAGTCTTGTCTGGACATGGACGGTGTATGCCACAGACCGCCGTAATGAAGTCTCCACTGACATGGCGGTCAGTCCCGACCATGTCAAGACAACTTCACACTCACACAAACACACACGAGACTAGAGATGGATGCTATAACCAGCGCTGGTTCCGCTCAGTCCTGGATCAATGTACAAGACGACCGCGGTAATGTTTTTTTAGCGAAACGGAGACAGCGTCTCTCCGCTCTGACAGCTTGATGAATACATCACGAGAATCATCTGTTGTCTGGACATCAGTGTGTGTTTGTGTGTGTGAGCGATGGGTGCTTAGGGGTCTGACCCTCAGGGAAGGACTCATTGTCCTGCTCCATGGGTTCCCTTCACAGGTCCTGCTGCAGGTCACCTGCCAATTACCAGTGGTTAGACACACACACACACACGGTCTCACACACACATAGCTAACAAAGACACCAATAACAGCACCGGGAAAATATGACTTCACTCTAGAATTTAACAATAGAGAATCAAACCATTTTAAGGCTTATAATGCGGTTGAGTTTATATTTCTACAGCCTGCATTATGTTTCTCCGCCAGGTATGACCACTTGGTGCTTCCATAAATATTTTATTTTCAGTGATGTAATGTACATAAAATGATATTTTCTAAACCTTCAGTAAGGTCGAGCAGTTTGATGATTGTGTGCGATATCCATCGCTTCTGTTTAAAGAAATCTACTTTATTACTTAATTTACAACTTAATTTTAAGTTTGAGCAAATTACTATTCATAGTATGAACCTTTATTCTGTCTATAAAATGTGTATTGAGAGAACTTTCACAAGGAGTGGACTGAGGCTGAAGCCAGTGCATCAAGAGCCACCATCTTCAGACATCTTCAGGAAATGGGCCACAACTGTTGCACTCCTAGTGTCAAGCTACTTTTGTACTAAAGACAGCATTAGAAGCATCTAACCTGGGCTAAGGAGAGAAAGAACCGGACCCTTTTTTAGATTCAAGAAAATTTTGGATTTAATTAGGAAATCATGGTTCCAGAGTCTGAAGGAAGCGTGGAGAAGCACAGAATCCAAATTGCTTGACGTTCTGTGTAAAGTTGGAGATGATCTGGGACGTCATGTCTTGCTCCAGTCCAAAGTCAAAACCATCTACTATGATATTTCTGTGCTCGATTGGCCAGACAACTCGCCTGATCTGAACCACATAGAGAATCTTTGGTGTATTGTCAAGAGGAAGACGATGAATCACCCGAACCTGATGATACAGACGAGCTGAAGGCTGATATCAAAGCAACCTGGTCTGGAATAATCCCTGAACAGTGGCGCAGACTGACCACCTTGGATATATGCATTCATTCATTTCACCTTATTCTACTTTTCTCTTCTTCCTCTACTTTGTTTTGGCTATTAAGCCAAATGTTTACTTTTACAGATGTTCTACAGATGTTTATTCTAGCTTTTTGCACTAATGGACTAAATCCATTCATCATGATTCCAACAGTTGTATTTTATTTATGTTAATTTAATGACAAACAATGTACTTGTTTGAAATCCTTATATATATATATATTTTTTTTTTTTTTTTTTTTTTTAAACTACTCTTAAAGTTTTTTTTTATTGAACTGAGAAAAAAATCTGTGATTTTTGAACTGCATTGAACTGATGCAGTAATTTGTGATAAAGAAGTATGGAATGAATAAATTACCATAATTATCAGAAGTTCATTATGCTTGATCTTAGGAAATATTCTAATATTCTGAGATACTGGATTTTTTTTTTTATCTTAATGAGCTGTATTATCGAAATTAAAACAAAAATAGGGTTGCAATGTTTCATTTTACACCTAATGTGTAAAGTTTTTTTGAGATGCAACATTAATTCGAATGAACTTCAATCATGTCAATCATGGAAATCACATTATGTTGTTTTACTCATTAATGCAGAACCTTTCCACAGAACTGTGATGTTTCTGATCACAGATTTTCTTTAACCCCCCAAAAATTTACCCCCCCCCCAAAAAAAAGAGACATTACCCGCCTTATACATGATATTACAGCACGCACTTCCAGTTCACATGGGATTTGTAAACCGAGTCTCTAACGCAACCCTATACGGAGCATCAACAAGACAGGATGTAACAAGATGAGCTAATTATTAAGAACGGATTCATGAAAAATAGATAGTTAAAAATTAAGAGTTGAACAAGTTGAACATGAAACTTTAGTTAACGAACTCTGGCGCATGGAGAAACTGAACACAAAGACTTTCATTCTTGTCTTCCCCGAGTGCTCTAGTAACAAGAGACGGGATGAAAGGAAAAGCGGAATTATAGGACACCGTGAAAAAAAGAAAGAAAGAAAGAAAATAAAAAGAACGACAGTGACGAGCAAGACAAATGAGTTATTTCAGAAATAAATCTAGATCCTGCTGGAAAAGAACGGTTCGGTCTATCATTTCTGCCAGTGCAGGTCAACAATACACCTTTACACACACATTCTCAATTCAACGAGGGTAATATAGACCGCAGCCAGCCCGGATGACTGACCACAAACATGTGGGACCAGCTTGGACGGAGCCCGGACGCAGCCCGGCTGACCACAGTCAGGTTGCAGCTTGTGCATTCTGGATCCTAAGGGAGGTCAATCCGATGACCACTAATAACCCGGCAGCGTCAAGCAGTGGCCAGAACTCGCCGCTTCAAACCTAGCAACCGCACTGCGACGTCCACACACAACAGATCGAGCCTCATCTAGCCGTTAGCTTTCATCTTCAAGCGCCACCTGGACTCCAGAAATGGACTTCTGAATCTGAGGAACACTTCTAACACCCTCAGGTTCAGGTTTAAAGTGATAACAGAGCAAGTCGGCCAAGCAGGTGCCAGTCGTGCCAGAAAGCTGCTCCTTTTGGCCCCGGTGAACGTTAAGCACAGGAGACAAGGAAGAAGAGAAGTGGAACAGCTGCCAAAAAGCGCTGAAGAAGAAAGGGAGAGAGCCGGGCGCAGGTAAAGGTCAGGGCCAGACTACGCCTTACTGACCTTCTGATGCCGCGGGACAAAGAAAGACGCGCAGCTGCCAAGCCTGCTTGTGTACTGGCACAGAGCGTAACTCCGTGTCCGCGGAAGCAACGCTGCCAACGAGAAACTTACATCAAACGCTCTGGAACTGAGACCAGACACGGCTGATCAGATGTGATGATTCGGTAGTGCATTTTTAAAATGTTTTTTTTTTTTTTTAATAAAGAATTTGATCGTCCCTCATTTTAGTGGTAGATCGTCTAATTCTATAGACATTATTATTATTAAAACTAAATATAAGCAAACAAATTAGCTTCTATCAAAAGTTTGATACATATTGAGCCTCAGAAATGCCTCAACGATATAATGTTTATAAAATGAGATTTGGCATATTAAGGGGGGGCAACACATTATTGTGCATATTTTTAAGAACAAAAAAATGTTATGTAGTAAGTCATAATTTCTAGAGCAACAAATAATAAAATTATTTCTGATTAATAGTAAATATTAAACCTACTTTTAAAATCTAGTTCGTACTTTATTTGCTTTTGTCATATTTTAATAATCATCCGCCCCCCCCAAGTATATATTCTAATAGGAAGTGCATATTATGAAAAGACTGATAGATAATAATAATAATAATATTAAATTAATTTGAAATACATAAAGAAAAAAAAACTAATAGTGTTTAAAAATACAATAGAATAATTAATACAGTGTGTTACTGTATTAATTATTCTATTATTAATTATTCTATGATTAATACTAATTAATCATTCTCGTTAAATAAAAAAATAAATGCAGTCCAGGCTGCTGTATTGTTAGTGTTAGAAGGTCAGAGTAAATGTGTTACAGATAATAGCAACAGTATGTTTATAATTTATTATTATTATTATTATTATTATTATTTTAAACATTTTGTTTACAAAAAGGAGAAACACTCTTTTTTTAAATATATGAAGATGGAAGAAAATAAATAAATAAATAAATTGCATAATAAATAAAAACTAAAGAAAAGGAAAAAAAACTAAATATAGGTTTTGGACATTAAACTAATTTATTTCTCCCCAAGATAAAACTTATACTGTACTTAAACTTTAATTTTACATTCATTTCTTGCATTGCGTATTGAACAAGAGAAATTATTACAAAATGAAGATTTGAAACTTTTCACCCGAACCTACATGTACATCTTTACGAGTGTAAAAGCAATGCGTTCCTAGTGAGCTACAATTTCTGAAACAAATCATGTACTGTACGCTCATGCAGCGATATCGAGACGTCTACATCATGTAGCACTGATTCATGTTTATAGAAGTACAAAAATATATCGGGATGTTCAGGTGTCTGTTTTTATATAAATGCCTTTTTTAAGGAAAGGTATAAAAATCTTCATAATGATGTCATTAAAACATTAGACATGTATGCAAATTATTCACATTTCATATTATCAAGTATAATAAATACAAATATACTGTATAATTAGAATGAACCTACTTCCATTAAGGTTTTAAGTGAGAATTTAAAAAAAGATATTTAATTTAAAATCTTTAAATAAAGGCTTTTATATTTAAATCAAAGTACACTATAGTATTATAGCATTTAAATATAAACAGGTGTTCCTCGGTGAGACGACATTACCTTGTATATTAATCCTATATATATATATATAAAACCTACCTGGTATTATCCTTTCCTTTAGTTTTCTTCTTGGCCGTGGAGTCCGTGTTGGCGGAGGACAGGCCCTGTGGTGCGTCCCGCAGGCCGAAGCTCTTGGCAGCGTGGCCCAGGTGGAGGTGACGGATGTGGAAGATGTGTTTCAGAGCTGAGGGGTATGCCGTATACGCTCTCACGAATGACTGCAGGGCTGGAGGGACGAGCATGAGACATGAGAACAGAGCTGACGGAGCTGAAGCTCGAAGGGAAGCATTTAATGCAACATGATGTAGGGATTGTTCTTATTTTATTTTGAATGGCGAAAAGAATAGGGTTTGTGAACTCGCAGCACAATGATCATCTTCCCCAGCCTCGAGTATAATAATAATTATAATCTGGTCAATAAATAACACGTGATCTGGTGACAGACTCACCTTTCTTAGCAACCTGCACCGACTCCGCACTGCTATGAACATGGTTCTCAAAGTCGGTCTGCAAAACCGTCGCTCTCTCGCGCATTTCTTGTTCACGGGCAGCGGCTGATTTCTAAACAAAGAGAGAGCAAGAAATTCATTATTCGCCTGCGGAAAAACAAAAGTCGTCTGAGGATGACATCATTCGGCTCATATAGGGTTAGTAACATTCTATTTTTCTAGATTAAGGAAAAATGTTGTTATAGAACATCTATACCTATTCATAACCTGATCATGAACGCAAATGTACTCCAGAGTAGCGTGCACAGTATAACACATGAATATCAACAGCTGTTCATCTCTGAAACATTAATTTTTTTGGGAAGAAAAAAAAAAAAAACGACACTGGTTAAACACACTGTATTCTCCGACACACCCTCCCCTTTGCCACCCCCTGACCTTTGGCCTCCCAGATGAAAAGTGCCCACGGGGGGTATTAGTGGAGAAAGCCGATTGGTTTAAAGTGGGAAGGGGCAAATTAAATCAGGATTAAGAGTGCCTGAGATCTGGCCATCGTCCCCCCTCATTGTTCACTGAGGGAGGAGAGAGCAAGGGTGTGTGTGTGAGAGAGAGAGAGAGAGAGAGAGAGAGAGAGAGAGAGAGAGAGAGAGAGAGAGAGAACGTCTTTCTCAACAGTGCCACATTAACACATTACAAGTGCAGGTCTCTGTTTTATGCCTCAAGTGTCCCGAGATCAATATAAAGCACTTAAGGCCAAGCCAAGTACAACAGCGTTCGGCATCAAGGGGTCACAAATGACCTTTTTGTCCCAATTTCCTCTTCCTTTGAAGCGCTCGTCGTGCATCAGGGTCGACAAGATGTCTTCCATTTTCATCTCACCGAGACTGCGACATAGAGGGAGAGAGAGAGGGCCAGGATAGACTGTTATTAACCTGTTATTACATACTTTAAAAAAGTTAAACCAAGAAAGCTTTGCTTCACATCTGGTATCGATATCGAACCTTACTTGTCTTACAGACCTGATATTGTGATTGGCCAAGACGTCCGTGTAGGCGGTCTCTGCGGGGGTGAGAAAGAGAAGGGCTTTTCCCTGAGCGCCGATGCGAGCCGTACGGCCGACACGATGCACGTACTCCGCTGCGGACGTCGGAGGGTTAAACTGCAATACAAACGTCCGACAGCAAAACAATAACTCGCCTCTTTTTCAAATCGATTTAGAATAAATGACACACAAAAAAATCTGTTGCTTTATTATTATCCTTTTTTTTATTTATTAAAATGACACTATTTGTACAATATAAATATATGGAATAAAAATTAAGGCAGACAGGACGCCGCAGATGTACCTGTACAATCCACGTGACTTGAGGAAGATCCAACCCACGTGCTGCTACGTCCTTTAACAAAGAAATAAAATAATAAGCAGCCAGGACAGACATGCGTAAACGTGACCCGCGTCAAACTGCCAACCTTACGCATAGCTGAGCACAAGCACTGCGAAAGAAAAACAGCCCCGTCTCTAAACAAAGACTGTTTACTCTCTCGATTTCTCCCTGTTATCCTTTACAGATTTGTGGGGCCCAGCCAAGATAATCTCTTTATTAATAACTGATAGAAGACTGAGAGCCTGGTACTGAGCTCTGGGCCTCCACTCCTCCCGTTCCTGGTCATGTGGCCCAGCTGGGATAAGCCAGAGTTGGGCAGAGTGCAGATGGAGGCCGGTGAGGGCCAGGAAAGTCTGTCACAGCCATTATAACGAGTCATTTAATCAAGGAATAATGCTACACAGTGACTGGCGAAGAGGTGATGCCAAACAGGAGACTATTACCTCTCCATGTCCTGGCACATTATTTACAACCTATATACAGTATGAACTGATAAACATATCTTTTGATATTTAGTGAATATCATGATGTACCGATGCATAACAGTCCAAATCCAGTTTGATTCGTTTTAATTAGTGAGGAATTAGTGTGGACGCCCTGCGATTAGCTGCTCGAGCAAATGTCTCCCTTTATTAAAAAGGGTCTTTAACGAAACTTGTTCAAACTTTGATCTACAGCATCTGTAGCATGTAGCGTGTGTGTGATTAACACAGACGAGAATTTCAACATTCTGCCCTCGAAGTCTAGCATGTGAGAAAATGCTGTAATGCAAAATTATTAAACTTTTAACATTTCTACACAAAAATATACTATAAAAGCAGAGAGCAGTAAATTGTAATATATTAAAGAATAAAATGGAAAAAAATAGATAATGTTAAAAAAATAAACACAGTAGTCCTGGTATATTTTGTTACACACAAAAAAAAAAAAAGTGAGTAATTTTTTTTTAATATCATCCTTGTTTTTTAATACGCTTTCCCCTTTTGTCAACAAGCTTTCATATTTCCTAATTTAAAAAAAAAAATGTTTTAGGCTGAGCTTTGAGCCTAAGTGAGAATGCGCCGCTGTCTTCGCTTCTTCATCAGAAGTGAATCTTCGCCCTTGTAGAGTCACTATAAGGGGACACAACAGGTGAAAGTCTGATGGAGCGAGGACTATTGCGAGGATGCTTTAACACCTCAAAACAAAGAGTTGACAGAAATGTGCGGACGTGCAACGTCATGCTAGATCACGACACCCTCGGATATCTGTGTTTAAGCCCAAGTTTAGGCTTCAGCTCTTCAATAAGCGTTTCACAGTAACGAGAACTGTTAAATGCTGATCCTTTTTCCTGGTAATCTTCCACAAAAAACTTCCACAAAACTGTAAATATTGATGAATTTTCTAGCTGATGGTTGACTTTTGAACCTTTTCTTGGTCAGCGATTGAGGATGTTTCCGTTCCAGACTCTGCCGTTTACCCTCAGACTCGTAGTGATGAAGTCATGAGCCGTAAAATGCAGACTCCTTCTAACTTTTATGCATCCTTCCTTGATCTTCTCCATCTATTCATACACACTTTCTCAAAGCCTTCGATAAATAACGGCACCAGGTACACCCTCAGACCACAAAAAAAATTTATTAATAAAATAAATAAATAAATACAAATTCACTACATGCTGCTCTTCTTCCAGGCAAAGCACAAGTGGGGCGTCCATTTTTCCTCGCACCGCCGTTACAAATGAACTGATGTAACATGCCCACATCTGCACAGCAGTGACTGGGGAGACAGAAGCCTTAAACGGAAAGCATCCGGGGTGCGGATAATTTTTGACTCACCCTCGTATAAGAGGTGGCTGGAGATCTAGGCGGAATGTTTATTCTGGTGAGTCTTTAGGATGGTAGTCAGTAAGGATGGTAATCACCAGGAATTAACCGATACGATATTATGATGATACCCTGGGGCTCGAATGCAATTCTGTAAGTTACTTTCCAGGAGCACGTTCTTAAGTCTGATTTGTTCTTAAGTCAGACAAAGTGAGTTTTACATGCCTTTGACGTGAATCTACACTGCCATCAGGTGGCCATCAACCATAACCGCGCCTAAAGAAATTAATTTCACAGTGAAATGTAACAGTGTTGTCTCGGGAGTCTTTAAATCGCGAGGGGAATCCTGGACGCCATTGTGTCTCAGAGCTGTTTTCCACTGTATTGGACTGTGAAGTCTGCCTCATGGAGGTTTTTCCAAAATTAGGATTATTCACCTAGGATTATTATCCAGCTTTACAGAACAGCCATTTTCTATTATCGTTCTCCTGGGCTGAAACCGGTGAGGCCGACTAATTTGTCTCGCACACACATATAATTAGTGCTGCAACAACTAATCGATAAAATCGATAATTATCGATAATGAAATTCGTTGTCAACGAATGCCGTTATCGATTAGTTGGGCTGCTCACGTTATTGAGGCGCGCGACCACAAGATGCACAAATACACACACAGATACACAGCCGCTCGCACAATGGAGGTTACACAAGCGTTTGGGAGGTATGGGAGCAATTTACGTTAAACACCTCTTATCGGGCTTTAAAATCGACCGTTTTTCTGCCGGTCGTAGTGTCCGGTGAGCGCGGATGAAGTGCCGAGGGTTTTCTACACACAGGAGTCAGTGAGAGTGCTCACACGGGCTTTGGTGACGTGAGTTTGTCCGCCTGCGCGGTTATACAGGGTTAAAAAAAAACGTTGCATGCAGCTTTTTCTTTGTGTTCAAATACCAACGAACGCGAGGAAAACACTTCTAGTGCGTTTTCTTCACGTTCATTTTACACTTCGGAGGACCGGATATATCCCATCATCCTACAGGCTATACAGAGGGAAATGCGGGAAAAGGGGCAAAATAAACAGAGTGAACCCAGTAGCGGCGAGTCTAGTATTTATTTTATTATTATTTTTATTGAGACACAAAAAAAGGATAAAATACACGAGAGGATCGAAATAATGTATAAACCGTGAAAAGGATGTAGTAGACACTTCAATTAAAAATATCATAATCTAGAAGTCTAAAATTTAAGTCATTCTTAACAACTGAATGTATTTTTGTTTTAAACTTATATATATATATATATATATATATACAGTGGTGTGAAAAACTATTTGCCCCCCCTCCTGATTTCTTATTCTTTTGCATGTTTGTCACACAAAATGTTTCTGCTCATCAAACACATTTAACTATTAGTCAAAGATAACACAAGTAAACACAAAATGCAGTTTTTAAATGAGGGCTTTTATTATTTAGGGAGAAAAAAAATCGAAACCTACATGGCCCTGTGTGCAAAAAGTAATTGCCCCCTGAACCTAATAACTGGTTGGGCCACCCTTAGCAGCAATAACTGCAATCAAGCATTTGCGATAACTTGCAACGAGTCTTTTACAGCGCTCTGGAGGAATTTTGGCCCACTCATCTTTGCAGAATTGTTGTAATTCAGCTTTATTTGAGGGTTTTCTAGCATGAACCGCCTTTTTAAGGTCATGCCACAACATCTCAATAGGATTCAGGTCAGGACTTTGACTAGGCCACTCCAAAGTCTTCATTTTGTTTTTCTTCAGCCATTCAGAGGTGGATTTGCTGGTGTGTTTTGGGTCATTGTCCTGCTGCAGCACCCAAGATCGCTTCAGCTTGAGTTGACGAACAGATGTCCGGACATTCTCCTTCAGGATTTTTTGGTAGACAGTAGAATTCATGGTTCCATCTATCACAGCAAGCCTTCCAGGTCCTGAAGCAGCAAAACAACCCCAGACCATCACACTACCACCACCATATTTTACTGTTGGTATGATGTTCTTCTTCTGAAATGCTGTGTTACTTTTACGCCAGATGTAACGGGACACGCACCTTCCAAAAAGTTCAACTTTTGTCTCGTCGGTCCACAAGGTATTTTCCCAAAAGTCTTGGCAATCATTGAGATGTTTTTTTAGCAAAATTGAGATGAGCCTTGATGTTCTTTTTGCTTAAAAGTGGTTTGCGCCTTGGAAATCTGCCATGCAGGCCGTTTTTGCCCAGTCTCTTTCTTATGGTGGAGTCGTGAACACTGACCTTAATTGAGGCAAGTGAGACCTGCAGTTCTTTAGATGTTGTCCTGGGGTCTTTTGTGGCCTCTCGGATGAGTTGTCTCTGTGCTTTTGGGGTAATTTTGGTCGGCCGGCCACTCCTGGGAAGGTTCACCACTGTTCCATGTTTTCGCCATTTGTGGATAATGGCTCTCACTGTGGTTCGCTGGAGTCCCAAAGCTTTAGAAATGGCTTTATAACCTTTAGCAGACTGATAGATCTCAATTACTTTTGTTCTCATTTGTTCCTGAATTTCTTTGGATCTTGGCATGATGTCTAGCTTTTGAGGTGCTTTTGGTCTACTTCTCTGTGTCAGGTAGCTCCTATTTAAGTGAGTTCTTGATTGAAACAGGTGTGGCAGTAATCAGGCCTGGGGGTGACTACAGAAATTGAACTCAGGTGTGATAAACCACAGTTAAGTTATTTTTTAACAAGGGGGGCAATCACTTTTTCACACAGGGCCATGTAGATTTTGAGTTTTTTTTCTCCCTTAATAACGTAAACCTTCATTTAAAAACTGCATTTTGTGTTCAATTATGTTATCTTTGACTAATAGTTAACGGTTTTTGATGATCAGAAACATTTAAGTGTGACAAACATGCAAAAGAATAAGAAATCAGGAAGGGGGCAAATAGTTTTTCACACCACTGTATATATATATATATATATATATATATATATATATATATATATACATACACACACATACTGTAAACTTGCCATCTGCAATTATTGTTAAAAACAAAAATGTTGATTTACATAAAATAAGGTTTAAATGTCAAAATTAAATATAATTAAACTATGTGGCTAATGCATTTTTTAAAGTTTACTTTTATACATAAATAATACCCTGATTTATGGTTTTATATAGTTAAGCAAAACATCAAATTAAAGCGTCTAGCTTTTATCCGATTTAATCGATATACTGTACATATAATGTATGTATGTATGTATGTATACAGATGGCAAGTTGACAGTGTTTTATTTATATATATAAATATAACAGTCAACTTGCTATCGGCAATTATTGTTAAAAACAAAACAAATGTTGGTATGGTTTTATATATAATTATAAGCAAAACATCAAATTAAAGAAGCGCTTAGCTTTATCCGATTAATCGAAACAATAATCGGCCAACTAATCGATTATCAAAATAATCGTTAGTTGCAGCCCTACATATAATATACTAACCATTAGACATTTTATTCATTCACTTACACACTGAAAATATTGTATATAATTGTAAATATTGGTTTCTAGTGCACTTTAGTACAATACACGTGAACTACTTCCATGATTGAACAGGAAGTAGAACCGCGGGCTGTTCGTATGTGCGGAAATTCGCAACTCAAATGTTCGTAAGTCGCGGAGTACCTGTATCTCGATTTAATAAAATATCCTGCTTCTATATTAAACTTTTTAAAGTTTAGCTACAATGCTAAACAAACATCAAATTATTTGCTCCTACCACATGGGATGGTATGCTGTCCACCAGCATGTGTGTATTGTTTAGAGTGTATTTGCCACCTGGAGGATTATTGAGGAACGGCAATTTTTTTTTTCTTACCACCTTAAATGCAAGCGTGTGTAAATTAAAAATAATTTTTGAAGTCAGCATATGAATTGCCACAGAAAAAAAAAAAATCACTAAACATCACTGAATCAATTTGATTTGATAGTGAGCGTTGCAGCCAGCAGAGGACAGGTGTGGTTTAGTGAGTAATGTAGCCAGAGCTGTCTGTGAGACCTTTCGCATGCAGCGAGAAGGAAACTCTACTACTGCTGCTGAAGAGAGCAGGCCAGGCCTGGCAGCTGTAGCCTGGAGAGACAATCCAGACTCAAAGCCAGGGCTAACAGAGCAGTCGCTCCCTCAGGGCTTCCCCTTATGGCCCTACTGCCAACAGCTGTGCCAGAGGGGAGCGAAGAAAAGAAAGGAGGAAGAGAACGATAAAACTGAGAGAGAACTGCAGACTCAGTCAAGCAAAAATGACAGACATACTGTACGGCTTATCATTTTAAAATGTTTTTAAAGCCCGTAATAAATATATTATGTTTTCTTTTTGTTGCAATGCAATTTATTTCAAATTCAACATTTCTTTAACATAAAACAAAAAGAAAAGAAAAAAAGAAAACCATTTCTCCAGGGCTGATTTTGCAGGAAGACTCACCGTACACAGCAAGACACCGGCCTTACACTGGGAGAACTCCTGAAACACCTCGGTCCGTTCCTGTCCACAAAGCAACACACAACGTCAACCTACACTGCATCACTGAGGCATTATTATAGCACTTCAATTAAAGGTTGGTTTCTCAAAGCTAAGCCTTCACTCAAAATCTCACTTTACATGATACATTCATTCTTTCCTTTACACACATCAGTTGTCCTGGTCACTTTGCAGAAAAACAGCCCCAAAGCATGATGTTTCCACCCCCATGCTTCACAGTAGGTATGGTGTTCCTTGGATCCAACTCAGCATTCCTTCTCCTCCAAACACGTTCTATTTTGGTTTCCTCTAACCGTATGACATTCTCTCAATCCTCTTCTGGATCATCCAAATGCTCTCTAGCCAACTTCAGACAGGCCTGGACATGTACTGGCTTAAGCAGGGGGACACGTCTGGCACTGCAGGATTTGAGTGTGATACTTTAGTCCCAGCTCTCTGCAGGTCATTCACTAGGTCCCCCCCCGTGTGGTTCTGGGATTTTTGCTCACAGTTCTTGTGATCATTTTGACCCCACGTGGTGAGATCTTGCATGGAGCCCCAGATCGAGGGAGATTATCAGTGGTCTTGTATGTCTTCCATTTTCTAATAATTGCTCCCACAGTTGATTTCTTCACAGCACCTGCTAACCTATTGCAGATTCAGTCTTCTCAACCTGGTGCAGGTCTACAATTTTGTTTCTGTTGTCCTTAGACAGCTCTTTGGTCTTGGCCATAGTGGAGTTTGGAGTGTGACTGTTTGAGGTTGTGGACACGTGTCTTTTATACTGATAATGAGTTCAAACAGATGCAGTTAATACAGATAAGAAGTGGAGGACAGAGGAGCCTCTTAAAGAAGAAGTTACAGGTCTGTGAGAGCCAGATATCTTGCTTGTTTGTAGGTGACCAAATACTTATTTTACACCATAATTTGCAAATAAATTCTTTAAAAATCCTACACTGTGATATTCTGGATTTTTTTTTTCTTATTTTGTCTCTCATAGTTGAGGTATACCTATGATGAAAATTACAGGCCTCGCTCATCATTTTAAGTGGGAGAACTCGCACAATTGGTGGCTGACTAAATACTTTTTTGCCCAACTGTATCAGGTTATAACATCGCATTGGCCAAAAGAACAAGATTTTATACAAGGTTCTTTGGATGCAATTTTGCAAGAAATTAAAAAGCGTTTCTGGAACCCTGAGTACGTGATAAGCGGTATAGAAGATAAATGAATGTGAAACCTCGCTGAGTATGCATGTCAATAACGTACAGTATTATACATCACTGTTCGTTATATTAAAAAGAATTTTAATTCCTGTTGCTATCTATCTATAAAGAAGAATAAAGACACAGTGCCAAGCGTGACTGTCCAGCCAAAGGACATCACTACTCCCTCCCTCACTCTCTCAGGGTAAGTAAAGCACAATCTGTTAACTGTGCTGGAACAGATGTGCGTCTCCTGTCGTTTCCTTCATTGGAGAAGATGCCCAGTGCTGTCGCATTACCAAACCCATCCATAAAGCTGCCGAACGTCTCTCATTAATGTCTGAGAAGTGGGGAGACAGAGAAGCCTCGAGCGGCTGTGCCCTGAGCTCGCCAGCCTACTCGGACCGTGCGAGCACCCGTGGTCATGTCCATTAGAGGGTGAATCAGGTCTGAGGCCCGGGCAAAGGTGGCTCATCCCGGAATCCTCACGGCACTGCCCCAGGGCACCCGACTGTTACTGCCACACCACCGGCTGGCTCAGTCGACCTGACTCACTCGTACAAGGCAGGAAGTGTACACCAGTCACATCTGTAGCGCAAATTGAGACTTAGAGGTTGTGACACACAGGCAAGTGCAGAACCTGGGCCAGGTTAAATCAGGCTAACAATGGGACAGGGAATAAGTGGGTAAGATTTCCAGATACAGTACAAGACATTTCACCTCTTGCTCCATGTTGCCATGGAGTCGGAGGAAGTTGATTGACAGCCGCTGCTTGCTTTCAGCGCCGGAGTTGCCGCCGCACAGGACAGTGGAGAGGAGCGTGGCGAGGAACTCCACCGCCTCACAGCTGGAGATGAAGACAATGAGCTTCTGATCTCGCTCGAACTGACAAAGACGGGGAGAGAAGGGTTTTAAAAAAATAATAACCGCAACCAAAAATAAAAAAATACATGCAGCACATTCATACTTGAACTGCAACTTGTTTTATCATTAGATGCATTCCAAAAAAGTGAAAAAAATATAAATTTTATCTCAATTTAAAATACCACTTAAATTACAGTAATAAACAAGGAGCGACGTTATATATCTGGAATTTCCTTCAGAATCAATAAAGTACGCAAGTATATATCCATCACTTCATCCATCTATCTATACAACTATCTATCTATATATTAATCCATTCATCCATTTATAGAACTATCCATCTATCAATCCATCCACTTATCCATCTACCCATCCATCCATTCATTCATCCATTTACCGAATTATCTATCCATCCACCTATTCATCCATCAATCAATCAATCTATCTATCTATTCATCTAGCAAATCCATTAATCCATCCATTTACAGAACTATCTATCCATCCATACATACATCTACCAATCCTTCTATCAATCCATTCATCCATCCATTTACAATCCATCCTATCCATCTCATACATACATCTATCTATCTATTTATTTATCTACCCATCCATCTATCCATTCGTCCATTCATTCATTCATCCATCCATCCATCGTCAGTAGTTACCTTACACCTGGCCAGTATCTATCTATTCTTCTATTCTCCACCCATCCACCTATCCATCCATCCATCCATCCATCCGTCAGTCAGTAGTTACCTTACACCTGGCCAGTATAAAAGCTGCGAGGCAGACCAGGCGCAGTTTGCTAGGCACCACTACCAGATACTGCTGCAGCCGGTCAGGCACGGTGTAGCCGTCGGTCGGTTGAGAAGGTGCTGTCTGGGACGGCAGAGAGGGTTTCGATGTGTCCGCGGTCTCATCAGTAACATCTGTGACCTGGATGTACACTGGGTCTTTCATGCTAATGCTGGTTAACCGGGAAAGTCCTGTGGTCGCAAAATAAAACTCATTGGCTTATATCTGACTTGCTTAAACAGCTAATAGTAGCTCAGTGAGAAACAGTAACAGTATAAACCCGCAAACTTGGAGCTTGGGGGAAAAAAAAAAACTAAACAAAAACATGAAGGACTTACCCTCAGTGAGTGTAGCAGAGAGCAGCACCGTCTGCCTGGTGGAGCCGCCAGCATTCAGAGCGTTCAGGATTACAGTCAGGTCCTTCTCAAAGCCCAGGTCAAGTGTCCTTACAAAAATATATATATATATAAATAAGTTGAATTTATTAAACAAATGTGATTCTGTCACTAACAAACACTTATTATATACACACGAACCTGTCTGCTTCATCCAGGACGAGCCAGCGTACGGCCCTAAAATCGACGCTGAGCGTGTTCTTGATGTGATCCACCAATCGTCCTGGAGTGGAGATCAAAACATTTATGCCTTTCCTCAGTCTGAAACACAAGAACACAGATTTAATACTAAATTTAATTCCAAACAAGCTTCCATATCCATTCTACATGGTGTGATGTTCTTGCCTGGCTTTTTCTGCCTTTCTCTTTTCTCCTCCCATCAGGACACCAGGTACAATCCAGGTGAAGGGCTACAAACAAAGAAAGAGGAACGGTGAATCACTCACATTAAATAAAAAATCACAAGAGCATCTACCTAATTCTTATTAGCCCCAACCCCACCCCTCCCCCTTTCTGCCACCAAAACAGTGATGCACCGTCTGTTCCGACCCGTTTCTATGGAAACCAGCAGTAACATTTTCAGCAATTTGAGCCACAGTAGTTCTTCTGTTGGATCTGAACCCATTTTCCCTTTTGTTGGACCACTTTTGGTATGTTCTGACCCCTGCAGTCCAGGAACATCCCATGCGGGATCTCATGGAGTTGCTCTGACCCAGTCCTCTTGCCATCACAATTTGGCCCTTATCACAGTAGCTACAGTTACAATATTACGTTACACTGCCTCCTGGAAGAGGTTGGGATATATTAGGTGTCAAGTGAACATTTTATCCCGGAAGTTGAGTTGGGAGCAGAAAAAAATGGGCAAGCGCAAGAATTTGATTGAAAGGGCCAAATTGTGATGTCTAGACGAATGGGTCAGAGCAACACCAAAATTGCAGCTCTGGTGTTAGTAAAAACCTACCAAAAGTGGTCCAAGGAAGGAAAAACGGTGTACTGGCGACACTGATGTGTTCACTGATGCACATGGGGAGAAAAGGCCAATAGAAGAGCTACTGTGGCTCAAAGTGCTAAAAAGTTTAAGTGCTGGTTCCTAGAGGGTCAATATTGGGTGGGTGGAAATAATGCTGTAGCTGATCACCTGATGATGAATAATTTAACAAAAAACGTCCAGTGAACAGAAAATCCCCAGAGAATCAGGAATTCCTGAGACATTCAACACCGACAACCACGACACAGTTATGCTTTTATACTTTGTGTTGCTGCCACCTGATTGGTTGTTCGAATAACAGCATGAAAGATCCAGTCTATCTAGAAATCTAAAACATGTCACTGAAAAACATTATATCAGATCTTTACCTTTAGAAGTTTCTGGAAGATTTGGAAGCTCTGCTGCGCCAACTGAAGTTAGAGAATGTGAGATCAGAAACATGGTGGTGTAATCGTGTCATTCAACGACTAGAAATCATCTCTAGATACAGTATATCCTTGTATTCACTGTATACCTCTCTCGTAGGCACGATCACAACTGCCAGGGGTCCATCTGATCTCTGAAACAGTGTTACAGGATAAAATTTCAATCAAATAAAAGTGAAATTTTCTCACTACTAGTCAACTGTGGAACAGATTAGAAACGATAGAAAAAAGAAAAAAAAAAAAACATGTGGAGTCAGCAACTTTCTGCAGAGTCAATAGCTACAGAGCTCCAAACTTCATGTGGCCTTCAGATCAGCTCAAGAACAGGGCTTAGAGAGCTTCATGGAATGGGTTTCCATGACCGAGCAGCTTCATCCAAGCCTTACATCACCCAAGTGCGATACAAAGCATTGGATGCAGTGGTGCAAAGCACACCACCACTGGACTCTGGAGCAGTGGAGACATGGTCTCTGTAACGACAAATCACGCTTCTCTGTTTGGCAATCCGATGGGCGAGTCTGGGTTTGGTGGTTGCCAGGAGAGCGGTACTTGTTTTTTGGACAATTTCTGGCTGCCAACTTTATGGGAACAGTTTAACAAAGACAAGGATGAGCGAGTTTGTTGTCGAAGAACTTGAAACACCTTTGAGATGAATTAGAGCGGAGACTGTGAGCCAGACCTTCTCAGCCAACATCAGTGTCTGACCTCACAAATGTGCTTCTGGAAGAATAATCAAAATCAATTCCCATAAACACACTCCTAAACCTTGCGGAAAGCCTTCACAGAAGAGCTGAAGCTGTTATAGAAGCAAAGGGGGCGTGGCCAACATCATATTAAACCCTATGGATTAAGAATTGGATGTTACCAAGTTCATATGCATGTGAAGGGCAGGAGAGTCGAATACTTTTGGCGACATGGTGTATGTGGAAGTGGGTGGACAGCACTGTCCCTCTGATTGTGTCCTCCACTCCTCAGTCACCGCAGAAATAGGAAAAGGATCCAGCTGGTTTACGTATCTAAAATGTATGACTGATGTATAACTAACTAACTAACTAACTAATAAATAAATCATTATTTAATAATTTTAATAATTAAATTGATTGATTACAATTGATCGGCTGCAGATAACGAAAATGTAAGTATATAAGATGAGAAGATTTCAGACACAAATGGCAAGATGATAAAGGAAAAAAAACAACAACCAGTAACTTCCTACTACAAACTGCAAAATCAAATTAAATGCTTAAAAGGATTCACTTGCGTTGATTTTTGGTTGCACTGCCTGCAGAGACTGGATCAGAGGAATTCCATACGCCAGCGTTTTTCCTAATTGAGAGACAGGACAGGTTACCAGGACATTACCACTGATCACTGCTATCAGGGAGAAAAAAAAAACTCCATAGATGTGATAACCCCTGCAAATGTGGCAATAAAATGAAGTCAGCTGATGACCTGAATGTACTGAATGACCAGGTTACGTTCCTAGAGCACACGCGATTTGTGAAACACAGTGTATTTTTGGATGTAATCAAATAAAATGCCTATTTTAAACCCTAAATATGCTCCCAAAAAGAGTATGTGAAGGTAAAAACCCGTACTGTACTGTGTGTCTCCCGCAGTGCAAGAATGTAAAAATCCCGATATTACCCCCATCTATACGTACAGTCATTCATGCAAGAGCGTTTTTATTTGGTATACACCATCATTTTCTTTGGTATCAGTACTATAGTGTGAATACGGTAATAATTCACCATCCCAAGCGGCGCTTTCCTCTACAGTTGCTTTGTGTTCTCTCTACAGTACTAAAAAATCTATACACTATTATAATTTGTATAGACATTTAGCTGAATGTATGTTACGAAATTAGACAATTATATTGGTCTTAACAGTTTACGTGTCAAAACGCATGAAAAAACAGCCATAAAACAATTGCACAGGATATTTGCGGTTTCTATATAAATCGGGGGGGGGGGGGGGGGGGGTTCTGATTAATCTCACTAACAAGTGGTCTGTCATGGCCACACAGCTGTTTAGTCCCAATCCTGCAAGTTCTCACCACATTGTGTGTGTGTGTATGGAAATGCTCTTACTTTCACGATTAAACAGAGCTACTGATTTTAACTGTCGATTTTTTTTGTATCATGCAACTTCATCAGGAGTTTAAGTCATTTTCTTTTAGATTTTTTTTTTTCACAACCACATTTCTTCCAGAGTTGACAGTTTAGCACTAACCTTACAATGATATCAATTTTATCTATTTAAAGGTATGTTTAACACTTTCAGAAAAAGCCTTGTTTTTGTCTCTCTTGAAAGTGATAAGAACACATAAATAATACTTTTTATTCCTGTAGCTTTCCTATAATGAAAGGCTTTTCCTGTACAAAATGCTGGCACTGAAGACCTCACCAAGTCCAGAATTACAGGTTGTTTTAAAAAAAATAATCGTTTTTTTAAATCAATTTGCCGTGAAGCATCTGCGAAATAAATCCCTGTCCAAGTTACTTTGGAAATGGTTAACTATTAAAACAACACAGTCCAATCAGAAGCAACATATCAACACTATCTGACCAATCACAATCAGGAACAGAATTTAAAATTTTTTTAAACACATCTAGTCGTACCTGATCCAGTTTGGGATCGAACAACAGCATCTTGTCCTGACATGAGCACAGGGATGGTCTGCTTCTGTACGCTGTAAATACACACGATGTGTGAGAACGCAAGGAACATCTGTGACATTACTGAAACAATATAAAGACTATAAAAAGTGTGGACCTGGTCATACTGCTTATGTTGAACAATTTGTTAAGTGTCGCTACCTGTGAAGAAGAAGAAAACACCTAATTAACATGAATCTCATTATACCGTGACATGATGCGCATCAAAGTGATCACTGCTTACTAAGTGAGGATGAAGATCTAGTTCACAAAAGGAGTTCCCAGTAAAGATCTTCTCCTTCACCTGAGTAACAGCAGGGCTACCAGAAGGAAAGAATAAACTTGTTTCAATTTTATCTTCAAGACGAAAAAATGATAGAGGCAGAAGAGGTTTCACCGACCTGAGCACATCCGGGATCTCGGGGTTGTTTCGGAAGAGAGACGACGTTTTAGCAAAAGGTCTGTCGTGTCCCTTCTGTTCGCCTTTACTAGGAGATGGTTTTGGTTTCGGTTTTGATGGGAGCTTGGAAGCGGGCTGGTCCTCGTTCTTTATGTTTGTCGTGGAATTTAGCTTCCTTTGCTTGATGAATCCACGGTCTGGATTCTCAAACGAGCTCTTCCTTTTTCCAATCGCCATCTTTTTCTGTAAAGACAGAGGGAACAATGATTAACCTTAGGAAAAACTGTACAAGTACAAATGTCTTTGCTTCGAAAAAGTCAGACTTTCTAGTATTTTAAAGTACTTTTAAGGAATAGTTCCTTTATTGTCACTGCATGTAGGTAAAAGACAACGAAATGCAGTTAGCATCTAACAAGAAGTGCATTTTCACCGTGCAGAATAATTTGCATATATAAATAGTATATAGTGAGGTAGATAAATTACAATGGGTGCAAATGATTAGTAAAGTAAGGAAGGTATTGTATACTATGTTAAAGAATTTTGTAAACATTATACAGTGAGGAAGGTAATATAATGAGTGTAAATGAGCAAATTAATTATAAGTTGTAAATTCAGTGGTACCTCGGCATTCGAACGCCGCACCTTCAGAATTTCCATCTTAAGAACTAAAATTTTGTAAGAAATTTGCCTCGGCATATGAAGCATTTTCGATAAACGAGCATAGGGATTGAGCCGAACGCCGACTAAGCCGGTCGGAGCAGAAGAAGGTCAGTGTTTAAGGTGTTGGACTACTTGTCGGTATGTCCCAATAATGTCAGGAAGGACAGTAGAGAATGCAGAAAAGAGAGCCACTTTCAATTTCATTAACCAGCTTTAAAACAGCCGGTGCTGGTTAAGTGAGGTTTAATGTCTATTTATTTCGTATTTTATTTAATTAACAGGTCTTTTTTTCGAAATGTTTCGATTGTTGTTACAGTATATGCAAAAATATGATTATAGTGTTAGAAATCTATGATATTGGGAAACTTTTTGGGTCACTGGAACGGATTATCTGCGTTTACATTATTTCCGATGGAAAAATAAGTTTTTCAATAGAACTTTTGCCTTAAGAACTCGACTCCCGAACGGAGAGAATTCGTATGCCAAGGTACCACATACTGTAGTTACTGAAAATTGACAAATATTATTGTAATGCTATGGAAATATACATACATTGTATTAATGACTGCATATACAGTTTATATATACTTCTCAAAAAAATAAAGAGAACACTTAGTCCCGGTTTGACTTGAACCATGCATGCACATACTGTATGAGAGGTGTTCAAGTCAAACTGGGACTAAGTGTTTCCTTTATTTATTTTTTAGCAGTATAGAAAGAGAGAGAAAGAGAGAGAGAGAGATCCAAATCCTAACACAAATATGGAATAATATATATATTTTTTTTAACTTTTATCAAAAAAGGTAATGTGACTCCATGTGGATGCAATGCACTTCTACGAGAGATGCAGTGATGGAAAATTAATCAACACCCTCACTAACAATCATTCAACATCAACAACACAGTGTATACAGTATAGTTATTAGTAAACACAGTTCTGTGTTGTTAGATCTTGTATCATTGCATTCTGTACATGTTTGCTTTCTGACAGTCTGGTAATTATTATTATTATTATTATTATTATTATTAAGAGTCACAACTCACTGCTTTCCATTTCTGTCCTGTTGAAAACCTGCTGTGTTTCTCAGTGTTTCTCAGAGTTCCTGAGTGATCAGGCTCCTGGCTGGAGATGTTGAGCATCAGCATATCCATGATGAACAACCACACAGCAATCTGTAACATCATATTACACCAGTAAAGCTCACATGTAAACAAACACAGATACAGAAAACTTTTTTTTTTGTTGCTTTTTAAGCCTATAAAACATGAACAGGTAAAACATTATAAAATAACAACAAGCAAGCAGACAGGTTCTCTGCGCTGAAATGATCTTACACTTTGCTACTCTGCTAATCAGCTTCAGCTAAACATTCATAACAGACTCTCTGAAACTCCTCGTGTGCCTTCTCCTCGTGCATACAGTGAGGCGATGACTTCCGGGTTCCGGTGCGTGTCAAAATAAAAGTCAACCAAGCCCGCACGAACCTATTCAAATTTTGTTTCATTTCTTTATAAATTATTTTATTATCTTTATGTTCTTTAAGAATTTATATTCTTTTAACTTATAATATTATTTTATATAATTAAATAAATAAATAAAATAATAATATGACAATGTATGCTTAAAAAGTACTCGTAAAATGCAATCCTAAAAAATACTGCAGCAGAAAAATGTACAGACCTTTCCCGAATCTGCTAGAAAACAACAAGCAACAAGCACTCACTCACTCATCTGCTATACTGCTTTATATACTGAGGGGGAGACTTTGGGGGGGGGGGGGGGTGCTAGGAGCCTATCCCAGGAGACTTAGGGCACGTGGCAGGGTACACACCATCACAGGGCTCACACACACACACACACTACAGGCAATTTGGGAACACCAATTAGCTTAACCTGCATTTGGACTGTGGGAGGAAACTGGAGTACCCAGAAGTACTGGAGAAACCCCACCAAGCACGGGGAGAACATGCCAACTCCATGCACATAGAGACGGGAATCGAACCTGGACCCTGGAGGTGCAAGGCGACAGTGCTAACCACTACACCATCCTAGCACAAAATACACAAGCATTGGTGGCTCACTAATAAGGTTTCTCGCCTCCCATATGGAAGGCCTGGGTTCAATTCCCAATTACCCAATGGATGCAGTGCTGGTGTCAAGCCCAGATAAAATGGGAAGGGCATCCGATGTAAAACCTGTACCAAGTTGTGTGCGGATCAGATGGTCCTTTGTGGCAACCCCAACACAAAACTTACTCACTCATTCATTGTCTATACCACTTTATTCTGTATACAAGGTCACAGGGTGTCTGGAGCCCATCCCAGGAGAGTTAGAGCACAAGGTGTGGTACTACCTAAACAGGGTGCCAGGTCATAGATGCTCATTCACACACTACTGGCACGGCAGGTTGAGAACGGCAGTTAGCCTAATGCATGTTTTTGGAAGGAAACCCACAAAGCACAGGGAGAACATGTAAACATGCACACGGACCTAGAGCGGGAATAGAACCCAGACCCTGGAGGTGCAAGGTGACAGTGCTAACCACTAAGTCACCAAATGCCATCAGAATAGAAAGTCCGATAAATTATTAGTTTAATTACATAAACGTATAGATGAAAATATTTTGTGATCTAAACCCAGCATCAGTTTCCTCTTTTTGTTCATTGGTACAGAGGTGGAAAGAGTAATAAAATGTTGTACTCAAGTACAAGTACTGTTACTTCAGTGAAATTTTACTTAAGTAAAAGTAAAGTTACCCTTATAAAAATCTACTCAAATAAAAGTAAAAAGTAGCTCATTAAAAAATTTACTCAGAGTAAAAGTTACCGAGTTACTTTTTTATTTAAATTTTTTTAACAGCGGGGGTGATTCTTTTGCTGAATTGTTTTGCCCTTGGGTGTTTCCATGTTCACTCTTATATTAACAGATTATTGTATATTGATCTGGCTCTGCTTTTTTTTTTTTTTTTGTTAAATATAAATTTTTTTTTTTAAAAACACAGTGGGGGTGGGATGAGGCATTCTAGCGTAGTTCAAAAAAGATCAGCAGATATAAATCTCAAACTAGTTGTTTTTAACTGAAGGAACACCTTTGCATAATAAAGCTGTTGTCTTTGTTGTGCTCGAAAATCAAAGTGGTCACTTAAATATGGTGTTACGTCCCAGTCTAGGGTCATACAGCAAAAGAATGGTTCAGGGTTCTATTTTAAACTGTATGGAAATGGTGGTATATGGCAGAAAGAACTAGATCCAATCATTAACTGATGAAATTATGAGGTTTGTATATACAAACACACACACACACACAAAACAGGAGGAGGAGGAGGATCAGATTCAGGATGGACCCAGGCCAAAATAATAAACAAAATGGTATTTATATTTAGTAGCTAGAGTACCTGCAAAAAGAAACAACAAAAAAACCCCAGAAACAATAATACAGGTACCTTCCCGGACTCCCTAAACCAAAAACAGTGAAATTATCTACAAATATATGCAAAGACCAACCAAACCAAAGGGACAAAGCAATAATCAAAGTCAATTGGAGGCAAAAAGTCAAAACCAGAATACACAACCAAATATCAAAACGCCAAAATCACAACCTCTTTCCTCTTTCCCGCGTCTCTCTCCGGTTTATATATGGTCGCGCTAGTCGATGACGTCAATCTCAGGGCGGAAGCGACCGTGTGGAAGGTCACGTAGCTGCCGATGTCAGAAAACCCGGAGTGGAGTCTGGAGCGGCTCACGACCAGGACATGATACACACACGCGAGCGCAACGGAGCATTTATACACAGCATAATATGTTTATTATTTTAGCATTTTCATTCATTTATTTTTTACTCAGTAGCGAATATGATTTAAAATGTAGCGAATTACAATACTTCAAACAAAACGTACTTAAGTAAAAGTAAAATTACAGATTTTTAAAACTACTTAAAAAAGTAGAAATACACAAAAAAGCTACTCAATTACAGTAACGCGAGTAAATGTAATCCGTTACTTTCCACCTCTGCATTGGTATAATATAAATCTCCAGAACATGGCATTTCTGCACTTCTGCAGCTCTGTATTTTGACTCTTTATGTTCATCTCAGTAAAATATTGCAAAATATATGGTTCAGTTCACTTCCTGCATTCGAGTCAATTCAAGTTTAATCTCACTGGAACTGAACTGTTCTAGTTTTTACGTAGAACTGGACCGAACCAACTTCACTTGACATTTTATATGGCTCAAAGCTTCGGGATATAAAATTTGGGCCACTTGAAAATTTCTTGTTTTTGTTTAGTGACTTATTTTCTACTTTCTACGACAATACTTGAGATTTCAAACCTACGAAATAACACATATGGAATTAAGACATGGAGGTCAGTTTTCTGAACAGCACCTCACATTAGAGTTTTCTGAACAGCACCTCACACAAACAGTTTTAATTTTACACAAAGGGGTGTGACTCGAAGCCATCAATCCCCCATAAATAGTGGATATTAGGCCTTTATGCAGCGGGGACAAACAGAGGAGATTATCTAGAATATTTGCATTAGTAGCCACAGGGAAATTTGGTATTAAAGAGCAAATGAAGTGTCTCACTTGCAGATATCTGAAAAAATGAGAATTGGGAAGGTTAAACCTTTCAGAAAGCTGCTCAAACGATGCAAACCAATGATCAACAAACAGATCTTTGCAAAGCTTGATGCCCTTATTGTACCATTCCTGAAACACTGCATCATGTAAAGAAGGTTGGAAGAGATGGTTAGAGACGATAGGACTGGACAGAGAAAAGCCCAGAAGACCGCTGTGCTTTCTGAACTGAGCCCATACTCTCAAGGTATGCACCACTACTGAGTTATTGATTAATTTAATTGAGGGGATGGGGAGAGCAGATCCAAGGAGTGCAGAGACAGAGAGGTTTTTGACAGAGTTTATCTCCATTTCCACCCAGGCAGGCCAATTAGGTTGGTTATGAAAATATGCCCAAAAGATGACAGATCGAATGTTTGCTGCCCAGTAGTAGAAACGAAAATTAGGTAGAGCCATGCCACCGTCTCTTTTAGATCTTTGAAGTAGGGACTTATTCAGTCGGGGATGTTTACCTTTCCAAAGGTAAGAAGATATACTGTAATTGAGTCTAAAGCACCAAAGTAAGATTTGGGAATAAAAACAGGTACAGACTGGAAAAGATATAAAAATGTAGGAAGAATGCTCACTTTAATGGCATTAATGCGGCCCACCAGGGACATGGACAGTGGTGACCATCGTCCCAAGTCCTTTCTTGTTTGGTTCAACAACCTAATAAAATTTTTTAAAGAGGTATTTATGTTTCCTTATGATTGTAATAACAGGATAGGTAAACTGATTTTTCACTATGTTGAAAGGAAAATTGTGCATACCAGTTGTTACTGCAGTATTATTTAGCAGAAAAAGTTCACGTTTATGCAAATTCAATTTATATCCTGAAAAGTAGCTAAATTCACACTCGTGTTTTTCCCCCATCATCATTCTACACAGAAAACTCCACAAAGACAAAGTCAAAACAGATGCTTGAAGCGTTCTGGTAATTTATTAAAAACTAAAGAATGAAATATTCAGTTTAAATAAGTATTCAGACCCACCACCTGTTTGTACTTTGTAATTGTGGGGGATTGTGTGTAGAATGATGAGTGAAATTGTTTTTAGAAAACTTAAAAGGGCCTGTAAATTTTCCATCGGCACTGTAGCTGCTCTATTTTTTCCCTTTTCTCTGGGATGGAGGTGTTCAGGTGTACCTTTTCTCAAAATACAAATTATGAAGTTGAGAGTTGAGAAAGAGTCCACAGCCCAAAATCCAGAACCTGAGACAGGTTAGACGGTGCTGTAAGATCAAAGTAAAACAACAGCAGCAACAACAAACACGTGCAAAATAGAAAATGATACAATTTTGAAACATGACATATAATTATGAAAAACACACTCCATCAACGATAACTTATATTTTATTTTTTATTGACCCGTAAGTATGGTACAGTACACACTACACTGTAATATGGTAAAACTAGACTACATAATATACCATAGTAATACTATAGTATTATGTATTATATATAGTACAATATTTTTGGTGAACACTATGGTGCTTACTGGGTACGCAGTGGTTACCAAAATTCAGCAGTATCTAAAAGGGTTTGTACATAATGTACTATAATAGATATGTTAGTACATACTACTGGTTAATACCATGGTACTTTTTGGATACTGCAGTGGCTATCAAAGTTAGTCAGGTATCTAATATGGTATATTATATTTACTATAACATAGTATAATATTAAAGACTATACCGTATTAGATACCTGATAGCCACTGTGGTACCCAAAAAGTACCATGGTATTCACCAAAGTGTTTTATTAATCTTTGGAAGGAACTATAATGGGAAAAATGGCTGTTTACTATATAACTATTACCATTATGATACATAATAGGAAATTCAAATAGGAAATGTAATGTATTTTTATTGCTTATACATGTATACCTGGTCTGTACAAGAAATTATCATTCCGTGTTCTTCTTTCTTACTCTTAATATCTTAATATTCTTATCCTGCTCAAGGACAGGGTACTGAAGTGAGATTTACAGTAGCATTTCTAAAGTTTATACTTTGCCCTTTATCACTCATAATCATTTTACAATTAAGATGTATTTTATCATAATTCACCTCTTCATATTAAGCCCTTTTGAAACTGGTACCACACACACATCTCTGGTTAATACCTGGAACATTCAGGACTGGAAAAGGAAGGATTATTGAATAACCTCATATTCTGCTTAATTAGAAACTAAGCTACTTAATAAAAGAGACAGACGCATCTTAAATCGATTTTATTATCAAGAATCAGAGATGACCAGCCCAGATGATGCATTTAGAGAAATCAAATGTGTTTGTGCTTGGAAAAAAAAAAAAAAGGTGGCTTATCTAAATATTTGTAACGTCTGTGAAGGATATATCCAAGCACTAAAGAATGCGTTTCTCATTTAGTAAAGTTTATTTCATCATCTGCTATCCTGTATTCCTTCAAGATATCCTGTAAAATCTTTGTTTGGGGAGTAAACATATTCTTCCTGCAACAGAGCCGGCTGAGATCAGTTTAAAAGAAAAAGAAAAAAAAACGCATGCCATTTCTTCTGCGCACTGGCTGTTTATGTATTCAGAGCTGATGCATATTCTGGAGCTCATTCGCTCTAATTAAGTCAATGTCTGCCTGTCATGGCATGGTATCTGAGGGGAGTTTAAAGCTTGGCTGTTAACACGTCTCGCTAACCAGTGCACTTAACTCCTTTCCTCCCCGTTGGGAGCCAGTCGACTGACCTCTGCATGTGGAGAAAGAGAGAGAGAGAGAGAGAGAGAGAGAGCGACAGAGGGAGGGCTTGATAATCAGAGCAGCCCTTGCTCCTTAGCATGAGACTACTGAAGCGGGACTAATACTACCCCTGACAAAGAGCCCGGACAGGCTGCGTTTTATTGCGACATTAATTAAACATGTGTATAATTAGCCGGCCTGCTGTACTCCCCTGTGATCAGCTGGGGTCAACAAGCAGGGAGTGATTACGGACCAGAGGAGCCAGAAAGGGCTTGGATGTTTAATTCAGGCAGGCCCTTGGAAGGACGGCCCACCATCCCGCTCTCCAGGCACTCGAACACAGTGTGGGCTTGCTGATCAGCGCTGACCTGCACAGCCTGGGGGTAGAAAGCCTTCAGGGCAGCCGTGTGGCTGCGGTACTCCTGCAGCCTCCTGCACACTTCGCTCTCCGCGTCCCGTGGGTTGCGCTGTAGCCGGGCCTGGATTTTGGCACTCGGGGCGGGATTGTGCAACGAGTGAAACCTGGGTTGGTCAGAACAAATTTGCAAAATGAATCATTTATAATAGAATGTCTATCATTAAGGAAATGAAGTCTGTTTCTGTTCTTATTTTGATTCAAGGCTCGACCTAGTGTGCATTCTGAGATGCTTCTCCGCTCATTGTCGTTTTAAAGAGTAGCGAACTGCAGGGATGTTTTTTGTTTTCTGCACCACTCTGTGTAAACTGTAGTGTATGAAGCTACCTAAAAAAACAGCAGTTTCTGAAAGTACTTGAGGTCACATTTTGCCCTATTTGCCATAAACATACAGTGAGGCTCTGTCCCTACTGTATATGTGCATACAGATTTTATATATTGTACTGCAGCCACATGATTGGCTGATTGGATAAACAAATGAAGAGGTGTACAGATGTTCCTATTACAATGGCTGATGAGAGATGTACATATTAGACTGATGAATGATGAAGCATTATTCCTTTACATCACATAACATGTTACTTACCTGTCTCCTGTTACCGGATCGGTGAACCTGAGGGTCTGTCGCTCCAGAGCGACATCATCGCTCATCTCCAAAAAGAAGACCCTGTCCAAAACATTAAAAAAATTAAAGAAATAAAATTCACCCATAAATTGACTTTAAAAAAAAAAAATTTTAGAAATCCCTTTAGAAAGTTGAAGGGTAAGGTTGCGACGTTGACATCTTTCATCAACAAAGCTAAAGCGCGAGATGCTTTTATGCTAATTTAGATGGTCGTTATGAGATTAAAAAAAAAGTGGCATCAAGTATTAACAATATAATAATTATGACGTTTATGTATAAGAGATGAATAAATGATAAGCTAAATAATGGTGGGGGGGGGGGGAGAAAATAAGAGCTGTTTTTAGCGGTGGTACTTTAACACTGGAATGTCGGGGTGTTTACCCAGGGGGTACTCCCTGACTGCACAGCCTCCAGACACAAAGTGGCTTTAATGGTGGAGTCAGGTGGGGAAGCACCAATCAGCCATCCTCGTCACCGCTGACCCCCCACTGTCAGAGCGCCGGCCCCTGGAGGATCTCGACGTCTCAGGTCGTAGCTACAATATCATACAATTTTTACAACCAGGCTGAGGCGGAGGTGATGTTGGGGCTGAAGAAGAAGTCCAGCAAGAATTGGTGAGAGAGAAAGAGGGAAAAAAAAAGGGGTGGGGGGTGGGTGGGGGAGGAGATCTGAGATGTGCTTTTGATAAAATATTTAAATGCCTTTGTCCTTCTGGCTCTCACTGATGCTGTGAAATCGTGAGCCCCTCCGGAATGGACAAAGGATCCCTTTGAGCGAGCCTCGACTGACCACTGTCCTTGAAATCATGTCACATTTTTGAAGGGTTCCCTAGGACTCGTCATCTGCGCCGGTGCGTGATGGTGTCGCTGAAAAGGCGTCGCTCAATTTTTAATGGATATTTGTCTTTAGAAAGAAATAATAACTACTCTGCAAAGCTATTAGAATTAATATTAATGCTCCGCCATGAAATATTCATGTTCGGCAGAGAAAAAGGCGGGTGGGTGTGGGGGGGGGGGGAGGGTTTGTCTGAGAAAAAGTGTGCTTCTGCGTTTGTCTCTTTTCCTTCCCCCTCATTTGCGAAGTGTGTACGTGTATGTGTATATGTGTGTGTAAACCTGACGTCGCGTACATGACAGCTCAAACAAATGACGAACTAAAACAAGGCCGCTAACAAGCGTTTGTCAGTCCTCTGCTGCTACAAATTTTCCAAACGCCATACATGATGAATATGACAGAACATCTGCGCACATGTGTACAGTATAGCGTGTGAGGGTGTAGTGTGAATAGCATTCAACTGGTATCTTGACTAAGTGCACACTTCTAGTCTTAACTATCCTCTCAGGATGATCCGAACAGGTCTCTGTACACATCCTGCCTCTGTTTCTCTCCTTTTCCATCTCCCCGAATTAAGAAATTAATGAGGGATAGATTCTTTACAGGCGGACCGGCAATGTTTACCGCTGATTAAATTATAATGTGGCCCCATGCTGTATAATTCATAAGCCAATTAGTGGAAGTGTTGCTTGATTTGATGGCAAGCGGACGCATGAAATACATTTAACTAATAGGGAGCAGGAGACGAGCGTGGCAATGGGAAAAGAGAGAGAGAGAGAGAGAGAGAGAGAGACAGGAAGGAGAGAGCGGGTGATTGTGATTGGCTGGCCTTTTCTAGAATTACGTGGCTAATTGCCCTGCTTTATCTGCCTGTCACGGATAGCTATGCATATTGCAGTGGTTTCAAAGACTCTGATTGTTTGTGAGCGTGTCAGGGCTGTAAGAGGCGACTTACTGCCCGAACTGGAGTGTAGTTAAAGACTGATTGATGGCTATAGCACGAACCTGTAGATTTGAAGACTTCATGAATGGATCATGACTTGCTGTTTACCATCTTGGACTAGTCATAGAGATGATCTCCTTTTCAAGGTTAATCATTAAGGTTAAGCATTGTGGCTTAGTGAGTAGCACCGTCACCTCCGGTCTGTGTACAGAGTTTACATGCTGTACACCACTGGGTTTCCTCAGGGTTCTCCGGTTTCCTCCCCGCAGACTGAAAACATCCATTATGGGTCGATTGACGTTGATTGACGTTTTCAAATTGCCCACAGTGTATAAATAAATGTGTGTACACCTACTGTATGTCTTTACTGTACATTACTGCGATGACTGTTGGTTTGAAGTCATAGCTCATTCCAGCAAACCATCTACCGCGATGACAGATTAAATGGATGGATGGATAGATGGAGGTTATAGACAGCAAGAAGATGCTAATCCATCGCAGAGCACACATACATTACACACTTATTCACGCACTACAGGCAATTTGGGGAACGCCAATTAGCCTAATCTGTGGGAGGAAACCGGAGAACCCGGAGGAAACCCACCAAGCACGGGGAGAACATGCAAACTCCATGCACACAGACCCTGAGGTGAATCAAACCCGACTGCTGGAGGTGCGAGGCGCTAGTTCAGTGGATAGTTCAGGGTGACACGGTGGCTCGGTGATTAGCAATGTCGCCTTGGACCTCCGTGTTTGATTCCCAGCCAGGTCCGATTCCCACCTCGGGGTCTGTGTGCATGGAGTTTGCATGTTCTCCCTGTGCTTGGTGGGTTTCTTCTGGGGACTCCATTGCTATTTAATCAGGTATGTGTGTGCCCATCCATCCAGGGTGTACGCCGCCTCATACAGGTACCCTAAGTCTCCCTGGCTAAGGTCTAACCCAACCGTGCGAACCTGTATACAGGTTAAAGCAGTAAAGATGATGAGTGAGAGTAAGTGAATATTCCCATTCAAAAGATTTGCAAATCCCTTTATTTCCTTAACAAATCCATAAGAACATTTGACAGCTGAGGAACCAAAAACCTCAATGGACAGGATGTCGTACACAATGACAGTGACACTAGCCAATCACGAGCATCTGTGAGCTCACGTATGCAGAAAAGGGTCGATAACACAGAACGTCTGCGTGTCTAATCATTCGCAGTGTAAGCGCGTGCTAGGCTTCACTGTCTGCTGTATCACAGGAGAGTGACGGCTGATGGGGAGAAAATGACGACATGTGATCGTCAGGCTATGAGTGATTGATCAGATTTTAATCAGGATTGCTATTTAATCAGGTAACTAGGATGTCAGAGCCAGGCCATTCTCATTTATCTGATAGGATCATGTTTCCTGTCTTCCTCTTTTGTCGTTTTTTCCAGGATCAGGTAACTTTTTTTTCGTTTGTTTTTTGAATGAGGAGAAACTTTAAACGATTAAAAAAAATTAAAAATCGCTCGCATACAACATTGGGGGGGGATGCATATAATAATATAATGTGTATATTTATTCTCACAATTCACACAAGATCCTCATTCCTGCTGCAGGATCCCCTTTCAAGAAGCGCGTAAACAGATCCCTGCCATTAACCCATCGTTCCAGCTCTGTCGTACACTTTATCCTGCTTTACTCTCCTCCTAGCTGATCAGCGGTGGCAGATAGTACACGCCCACGACTTGGCACCGAGCCGCATTGCTGACTCGACTTATTCGTTTTCTCTGAAGCTTGAGTAACGGGATAGCTGTTAATTAATAAAGCTGTCAGGTAGAGCACGACCGTCAGCTATCAGCTGCTCATCAGTAACATTCTCCTCATTGTTTCGGGGCCCACGGCCGGCCCCCGAAAATCAATTACGCTAATGATAGCACTATGTAAGTAAGGTCTCCCGCCATTAGAGGAAACCGCTAATAAGGGCTGCTAATGGAATAAATAGAGATCTGTCGAGGAGAGGATGGAGAGAGAGAGATGATAATATTCTGAGCAGTACCTGATTGGGATTTACTCTCGTAGAATAGAGCTCTTTGTTCTGTTCGGCTGGTGAGTAACTGGAGATCACAGAGGTGTGATACAGTGTCATGACTAATTCATGTAGGATTTAGATTGAACAAAGTGAGTGACGTTACCCGAACAGGAGTTCACCCGCATGCTGTAAACTTTCAGCTGATTTCGAGTCATTTAAAGTTACGATTTTTTTTCTACATTCTAGAACAATAATGGATTTTTTTTAAACTATTAGGAAATTATGTAAAAACAACAACAAAAACAGTCAGTTGTTATTTTATGACATGAAGCTCAGCCGGTCTTGAACAGTTCTTGCAAGAACAGTATTGTGTCAAGTGCATTTGCAAAAACCCATCAAGCACCGTGATGAAACTGTCACTCATGAAGACCTTCCCAGGAAAGTCAGACCAAAACATTTACATTTAGGCATTTGGCAGATGCTCTTATCCAGAGCGACTTACATTTGTATCTCATTACACATCTGAGCAGTTGAGGGTTAAGGGCCTTGCTCAAGGGCCCAACAGTGGCAACTTGGTGGTTGTGGGGTTTGAACCTGGGATCTTCCGAACCGTAGTCCAATGCCTTAACCACTGAGCTACCCCTGGCCCCTGAAAGTTATCCCTGCTTTATAATCAGCACCTCAGATTAGAGATCAGATTAGTTATAAATGGCTTTACAGAGCATAAGTAGCAGGTACATCTCAATATCAACTGTTCGAAGGAGATTACTGTGTATTTTGGATCAATGCCTTTAGCAGTGTTTTACAGTGTAGAAAGAAAGAAAAATCTGGAAAGACTATAGAATTGGTGTCCAAACTTTTGACTTTAAAACTGAGGTAAATAATCCGTGCCTGCTCACAAAATGAAAAAAAAAAAAAAAACGTGACACTGAGTGAAAACACAGTACGAAATCATTTAGTATTAAAAAGTCTAACCCTGGAGCCTGGAGGTTTTAGATGCAGAAACAGACAAAGAACGACCTCAAAGGCTGTACAACCACCCAGTAGCATCAGATCTGCTGAAGATGAACAATCTGAGTGGCCATAACCTACTACCATCACTGTACACTAAACACACTTAGCTGAATGGATACTGATTTTTACTGATTTGGATTTTATGTCATTCTAAACCATAAAAAAGTAATAATAATAATAATAATAAGAAGAAGAAGAAGAAGAAGAAGAAACATGCATTTAAAGGGGACCTATTATGCAAAATGTGTTGTTTAGTCATTTTTAGGCAAATAAAAAAATGAAAAAAAAAGAAAACATTCCTGCCATTTTTTCCATTTCTGTGTTTTTGTCTATTGTGACCTCATATAAGAAGAACCCCTCCCCTTGTTGCTCAGCCCACTGTTCTCAGCAGTAGCTCATTTTTTTGAAGTATGAACATGCATAAAAATGCCTTATCTGGGGTATATTTCAGATACACATATGTACACTTTCGGGGAGCTCTGAGATCTGTGTTAACCAGTGTTGGGGGACGTTACTTTTTAAAGTAACTAATTACATTACAATATTACTGTCATTAAAAAGTAATCAGTTACATTACAGCGTTACTTTCTGATAAAAGTAACTAGTTCGAGTACTTTTCTGTTACAGAAAATAAAAACTCCTTTGTGATTACTCATGCATGTTTTTTTGGTCAAGACCTTTATAATTATTCTACCATCATCACTCAGCGAAGTTTGGCCCATAATCTGTTAACTACTAATAACCCTATCATGATTCACTGCGAGATCTGCCGCTGTGATTAGGTTTCCAGATCTTGTTCGGATCAAGAAAAGGATTTTGATTTAATAATAGTTGGTTTTGCAGGCAGCAGAGGGCTTCAAATTAACAAACTGCTCCTTTAACAAACAAAAAAAAGCATGCCTTGGATAGTTATATCCTTTCTAAAGGATACAAAATCTTTGAACTTTATTTTAGGGGCTTGGTAAACATTTTAAGAGTATACCATTGATTATTAATTATATACCAGTAAACTGGTGACAGAATCATGAATACGCATGGACCACCCACGACCGCAGGGACCAAAGGCAAGGCCTTCTGGTCAGATCCCACAGAAAAGCACAGTGCACCCCAAATCAATGAAATAGTCAATGCTGGTCAGGATAGAAAGGAACCAGAACACCTAGTGCACCACACCACACCACAACCTGTGCGCCCCTCAACCCACAGCACCCAAAAGATGTTGTGCCAACGTCCTGGTGTCAGACACCACAGCACATCCCAGGGGTCATGTGGAGTCACGCCCCCGGGGGCTCCGGATCCTTCTGTACCGCACTCCAGTACCTGCTAGGGAGGATGTTGGACTCCTGCAGTCTCTCAGCCTGTTCTACATCACGAGGGAAGCCATGGAGAACCCAACCGCGTGTGGTACAGTCCAGCCTGCTCAGTCTCTCGGTCAGGATCTTCAGCACCATGTTGTCAGGGACTGTCATGAATCAGACGGAAAAATATGTTATTTACTTTATTTCTTTCATTTTTTCCCCTGTATATCTTTCCACAATTTTACAATTTAAGGCAAATTTTTTGCAAACGCAATTGTTAACGACTTCCAAGACGTGCACTCTGAATGACACTTATAGTATACGGTAATCAGAAACATCTTTTATATACACCTCTACGTACCTCTACGCGAGTGGCCTGGGGTTTAAAAGGTCGAACGTTTAGGAAAACTTGAGGAATGTTGTTTAGTTCCAGGTAAAGTCAAAACTTGTGTTAGCTTGCAAACAAATACATCAGCAAAAAAATAATAATAATCTAAAACTTTTGATAAGAAACTTTATGACTGGAGCAAAAATTGACAGTAAGGCAAGAAGTCGAAGTGATCTAATCAGTCAGTATACTGTGTGTGTTTATGTGTGTGCCGTTTCTTATTTGCATGAGAGATTTTATTCAAATAACGATAAATAAATGAGAAGGAACGCTGTCATTTAAATTCATGTATGTACATTTTGTTCTTGTGGAGCTTTTCCGCCGTTCCCTCTTTGAGCGAACAAAAGCAGTCAACAGCTTCCTGACAGGCAACATAAGTGAATTGTTTAAGAGGATGATAGCGTTATGAAGCCGGGAAAGAAGATGCGTCGCTCTTGACATGCGGAATAAGAACACAAAAGCCGGGGACAGTATGTGGAGGAGCTGAAAGGAAAGTGGAGTCGCGAGCGATGTGGAGGACAAACAAATAATGGGGGTGAGGGGGAAGGAAAGAAGAAGAAAAAAAATAGAACATTCTTTAAGGAAAGCAAGTGCGCACTCCGGGGGGTCTCTGTGGATGCTGAAAAATTAAAGTTGACGGTTTCAAACTGTCCAATTTCCACATCAAACGCGCGCAGCCTCTTGCCTCTCTCTCCCCGGCTCGGCTTCAAACGCCAGGCAGCCTGGAGAGAGAGAGAGCGCCTCTCCTCTTTCTCCTTGTTCTCCTTCTCTCCTCGTAAGACTACAGTCTTTTTTTCATTTCCTTAATAATCCTGCTCCCTAAATCCCCAAAGCACTGTTCTGGTTCCACTAGCCACCGTCTCTACATCACCTAATTATACCCCAGCGAGCCCATTAATCAACTCGTAAATTATTTAGGCGAGCTTCTCTGCTTGAAACCCTCACTGTCACAACGCTAGAGGGAGGGAGGGACAGAGTCAGAGTCTTCATACACCAGCCGAAAGCTCTCCCCTAGGACGGGAAAAAAAAAAAAAAACTCGGTTCAACAAGGCATGGGAGTGCCAACTAACACAACATTTACATTATATTTTTTATGCATTCGTTTCTTGCGAGCGTGAATTCATGAATGCATCTGCTGGTGCGGTTCGGCATCTAGTCAACAAGCAGCGTTAGAGTAATATGTGTGTGTGTACTAAAAAAAAAAGAAAAGTCATGAGAGATTCACAGCCACCATGTGAAGCTTTTCAAACTATCATGACTTTTATCTGTCTGCTCAGAAAGACCTTTGGTGCAGGTCAAAATGACATGTAGGATGTTATCCATACACAGTACAGCCGTGCTGAATTCTCAAGCCTCGTTTGATCCGACAAATCACACACACACACACACATCCACTCCTACACACACACAGCTCAATCCTACACTTTCTCCTTCCCAACTATTTGGTTAACACTTTCGATTTGTATGGACCCCTTAGTCATAGACGTCATGCTGTTATAGGAATATAATCATTGACAGTGTGATGTGATGCAAGTTGATTATTTCCCCATAACAGCAAGTCCAGAGGTGTTTTATTCCCCTTACAGTATATCATAGCAATTTGAACAACACTACACTACTGTAACACTATTACAAATTGACACATGATAGATTTTAACCGTTTAATGATGAGGAACATCTGCGGGACAAGGTTGTCACATCTCTTATAACAGAAGTCGTCATTTCAGAAGCTTCTCTTTTTTATTCTTTGTTAAAGATAAGACAAAAATTGCCGTATGATCGAGAAACTTATGAGCGAAACTCACACTGTAGACTCCTTCTGTAAATGTTAAATCAAAGATTATGCATTTATCTTTGTTGCATGGGGAAAAAAAGTTCTTTAATCTTTTTATTATTAGGCTTAGATTATGTGTCTGTGATTAAGCTGTTTGAAATGCTGAGTGTTTCCTCACACTTTTCAAACTCAGTCCCATAATCCTTTTTGGAGCAATAAAGCTAGTTTGCGATAAAGACCGTTGCTAAAAGTGCTATATAAATCAAACTGAATTGAATTGAATTGAAATTAACATTAATATTCATATAAACATATGATTTGCCATGCAGCTGGAATCATTTTCAAATTAATCAACACCTTCTGACCAATCAGATTCAAGAATTCAATACCACTCCATCAATTTAACTCTTCTTATACGGTATATTTAGTTTTAAATTTAGTCCATAAGAATTCAGAAATCTCAGCCTTTGTGTTGTCGCCATCATTCACACATACTGTATTTCTGATGTTTGCTTATTTGCCTATATTTTCCTTTTGCATTTTAACTATCTAACAATAGGACCGGTTCTACACATCACAGAGACACTGTTTGCTTTTGCTAAAAACACGATCTTAGTCTACCAAATTTGCCCTTCCTATCATTAACCCATTGTCTGTCTGCCGCTCCACTTCTATTAGAAACGTTTGTAAAGCAAATACATGGGGCAGTGTGATTCCGGCCCCAATGGGCATCTATTATACAGTATGCTTGTTGTAGTTTCTATCTTTGACCACTTGGTGAAATAATAACTCTGAGTCATTCATTCTCTATACCGCTTATCCTTTTTAGGGTAGTAGGAAATCAGGAATTCATCCCAGGGAACTCGGGACACAAGGTGAAGTAACCCTGGATGTGGTGCCAATCAACTGCAAGGCACACCAACAGAAACTCACAGACTGCAGGCAATTTGAAAATGCCAATCTGCACGTCTTTGGACTGTGGAAGGAAACCAGAGTACTCTGAGGAAACACGGGAATCGAACCCTGTAGCGGTGCAAGGCCACAGTGCTAACCACAATAATATGTCAATGCTACTAAACAAGACGATGAGCGCTCTGCATTATAACTGTGCGAGATCTAAAACGGTGAGCGAATCAATTCAACACCTGCCAAATAGCAACGGTTTACAAACTTAAAAAGAAGTCATTAATAAACCTATTATAAAGTTGAGAACTTAACTGTCCTCTAACTCTCCTCTTACTCTATCCACTCCTCTAAACAATCTTAGCTCATTAAATTTGATCCACTCTCATGTTTCCTTAGCCCTGGTATTCCTTAGCCAAGGTATCTCTTGCCTTTGTGTCAATACGCACACAGTGGGCGAAGAGCTAACTGCAGGAAGCTGGGTTCAGCCGTCAGACGTGCTCGCCGCGGCTACGCCGAGGACACGGAACCGGGTGAGAATGAAAAGTCGCTAGAGAAGCAACACCTCTGTGATAAGGCGCTCGAGTGTCAATCTCATTAAATGCACAGGCGCTTTTGTAGCTCAAGCATTCTCGAGGGACGTTTATCATATTAATCACATCTTGCTCAAGGCAAGTTTAGACACTTGGCGGCGGTGACTGGCAGACGCAGCGGATTGGGATGTGGTGCGAGGGGGTGGGTCTGTTTGGATAATCTAACTGGGGATAGGACACCGTGGCATATTTACTGCTCCCCCTTATTGAATTAGTTTCCCTTTGGGGTTTGTGGACAAGGGATAATATAGAGTCAATGACTGCAAAAGAAATAATAAAAATATAGATGCACAATAAGAAATGTTGCCTATTTTACAGTAAATAGGTGTTATCTAATAAATACACACTGCTATTCATTACCGCTATTCAGAGCACAGTTTGATGGACAGTACAAATGAGAAAAAAAATGACTCCTACTGTATGTGGCGTCTTTAGGTGAATATTTGTAGGGCCATGTGGACAATTTCATTTCTTCCAAGAAACTCAAAAATCGACCTTTAGATTAAATTCTATCTTTTAACACAAGGACCAATGTGGTGTACAGTATATACAGTACAGTGCAAATAACTGCTCTTGTGCAAAGATTTCTTTTACTACATTTTAAAAAATGCTATAAGACACAGTAAACAGTAATTAATGAAACAAAGTCAATAAATCCTTGATGAGCTTTTGCGTAAAATATTAAATATAGTCTCAGGAACAATTTGTGCAGTTTTATGAAGCGAAATTAGCTGCTTAGTTTTTACTGAACATCCTGCAGAACCGGTCGGTTCTTCTGAGGACTTTGTCACACCTGCCTTTTTTTTCATGCAGCAAAACCAAGAAGCTTTCTTTTTCTTTTTTGTTTTGGTCTGGAAAGTGTCTTCGACATAAAATGCAGCTTTATTTTCTAGGCTACAGATATTTTCCTGGAAGATTTTTCATGTTGTTGTTGCTGTTGCTGGAATACTAATTCTTGAAAAATCTAAAATGTTTTTTGTACTGACTTAATAATGAAGTCATGAAATAAACATGTATAACAAAGTTATAAAAAATTAAAATCAATAGGGTGTCTAAGACTTTTGCACAGTATTGTATATATGAAAATCATATAATTTAATATAATTTTATATAATTTAATATAAAATTATTTATATAATTTAAATAATAATAACTGCATGATTATTTGTTACTAAAATGGCTATTGGACTAAATCGCCATCAATAACCATAATTAATTCTCCTAATCCTCATTTTATAGATCTTCTCAATTAGACTTCATTCATCTATTTCTAGTTTTGACATATAATACTGTATATAATACTATATTAAAATGTCATATACGTTTGGGTTTTTGGCCGATTTTGAACTCCTCCTGCCACGTCATGACATCTCTATGAGTTTTTTAGCTGATCAAAGTATCATCTTTACCTAAAAATCACACATTTAACCCACCTGAACACTATAAGGGTCTCTTATTCCTCCTATACATTTTCTCTTCTTCTTCATAACTTTTTTTTTCTTATGATCTTATGATATCAGTCCTTAGGATATTTCTAACTTGATTTTTATCTCTCTTTCTAGCGTTCTTTTTCTGTTTGACTTTTCTTTACTTTTCCCTCAATTTCAATCCTTCTTTTTTGGATTCTGATTCAATTCTATACCTTTCACTATTGCTTTCTTCCTTGAATTTCCTGTCATTTCTCCCATAAGTTATAATGTACTTATTTATACAAGGGTGTGTTCAAGTCAAACCGGGACTTTTGATGCTATAGAATAACAGAACACAGTTATGAGAATAAAATCTCCCTTTATTTCTCTATATAATCCTCTGTTACACTAATGCATTCATCTCAGAGTTTCACTCGTGCTTGGTTACCAAGTTTTCTCAGTACGCCAGCGCCATGATCGGACTGTCAGCTTTATGTCTAAAACGCTGGCCTCCCAGGAACTCTTTTAATGGCCCAGACGTGTGGAAATAATGCTTGAAATACCTTGGAACACCTTTAGTGGGAAAAAAAAACACATTTGGAAATGGCTTGCCCCAGTCGAATGAGACTCATGCGTCTAAGAGACTCATCACATTTTCTGTAAAAGTAAATCGGATTTACAGTTCGACTTCATTCACAAGAAATGTCACCACAAGTCCCGGTTTGACTTGAACACCTTTTGAACATACAGAAATTAGAAACCATAGATAAATTATTATGACATGCTCATATTAAAATACTCCACACTACTGTTGATAAAAACATGCATTTACAAACATGCTATTTAACTTTTAGAAGCGTAACACAAGCCTGTGAGATAAATATAACGTTTAGAAAGTGAACATTCCCCGGTAACTGCATTGCAACACTAACCAGACAGATGGATAGAACAGGTTTATTTTTGCCATACCATTATACATATGCAAACATCATGATGTAACTGGCCACACTGCGCCTGACACGGGTGGTCTAATTATTCGCCTGAAAACCGAAAACTCTAACAGAGTCGACAGACTCCAAATAGGCCCCTTACACTCCAGCTTCAGCTCTCCTCGTGCGTGACCTGCTTGACAGCGTGCGTATGTGAGGAGGTGAAAGAAGTTTACCTTGCCGTCCTGACTCCAGAAAGGGTTTAATGAGCTCTCCCATACTGCTCTCATCCGCCGCCACTGCTTTCAAAAGTTCACCACAACAAACTACAGAGGGAAATAGAGAACGCAACAGAGAAAGAAAAAGAGGGTGTGAATGAAAATGAGAGGAGAAGAGGTGAAAAAAAAAGAAGAAGAAGAATCAGGCAGAGAGCGTGGAAGAGAGAAAAGCAGAGAAATAGAGCGGTTTTAAAATTTTAAATAAACAGAATGCGTAATGCTCCGAGTGACCTTTCAGACAGAAGGGGGGGGGGGGGGGGGAAGAGGACGGGACAGAGCTTGTATTCAAGAAAAGACTGGAAATAAAATAACATGTCGAAACGAAGATCTAGAGAGAATATACATAATAATACTATTAATAATAATCATCATCATCATCGTCATCATCATCATAAAAGATATAGTTGCAAGCAACGATGAGCGGGCCCAAACACCCTGTGGCATCTTTTGACTTTTTGAGCATGTTACGTCCCCTAAAAAGCCCCGGGATGCTGGAAAAACCAAATAATCCTTATAAAAACTAGATGGCCCTTTACACACTATAACATCAGCATTTTCAGGCATCAGCACTATCACAGCGATGACGATGACGTAAAAGTGCTGGGGACCTAATACAGTAAAAAAAGAAGAAAGATTCATTATTAAATAATTATTATACCACAGCGCTGTTAAATTCTCAAATCTAATTGCTGAGAAGATACAAACAGCTGTTACAATAGAGCAGATTATAATTCGAAACATGAAGGTTTATACGAATAAGCCCAAGTTTATTGGACACCACATGGTCTAAGGTCTGACACATGGTTCAAGCAATTACGGTAGAGGAAGTGAATGAAAATGACAATGCTTGGCTCAGCCGGCACCAACGTGAACACGGTAATAACGTAAATATGCTCAACTCGTACCTGTGGAGGTGATTAAGCTCAGACCACAAGTTGGCGATGTAAGTGACTGAACGATGAGACCGTTTACAAAATTAACAAACAGCTCCTCTGATTAGAGCCGTTATAAAGGATTTACAGAGCATAAGTAGGAGACACATCTCAATATCACTGTTTATACTGTTTAAAGGAGATTATTGTATATTTTGGACTTAAATTTTTTAGGTAACAGCAGCTTCTTAATTATTTTCCTATAACAAAAACATACATTCATGTTTTATTCCTTATTTATATACAGTACAGTGAACCCTCGGATTGCGAGTAACGCGGTTTGCGAGTGCTCCGCAAGACGAGCAAAGATTTTTAATAAACACTTATCTGTCGGGATTTATTTTTACTTTTTTTTTTAAAGGTAAAATGCAGGTTAATTTTTTTTATTTTACTTTATATTTTGTGTTAATTATTTTTATGTATTTACAGTGGCTTGCAAAAGTATTCGGCCCCCTTGAACTTTTCCACATTTTGTCACATTACAGCCACAAACATGAATCAATTTTATTGGAATTCCACGTGAAAGACCAATACAAAGTGGTGTACACGTGAGAAGTGGAACGTAAATCATACATGATTCCAAACATTTTTTACAAATAAATAACTGCAAAGTGGGGTGTGCGTAATTATTCAGCCCCCTGACTCAATACTTTGTAGAACCTCCTTTTGCTGCAGTTACAGCTGCCAGTCTTTTAGGGTATGTCTCTACCAGCTTTGCACATCTAGAGACTGAAATCGTCGCCCATTCTTCTTTGCAAAACAGCTCCAGCTCAGTCAGATTAGATGGACAGCGTTTGTGAACAGCAGTTTTCAGATCTTGCCACAGATTCTCGATTGGATTTAGATCTGGACTTTGACTGAATTCTAACACATGGATATGTTTTGTTTTAAACCATTACATTGTTGCCCAGGCTTTATGTTTAGGGTCGTTGTCCTGCTGGAAGGTGAACCTCCGGCCCAGTCTCAAGTCTTTTGCAGACTCCAAGAGGTTTTCTTCCAAGATTGCCCTGTATTTGGCTCCATCCATCTTCCCATCAACTCTGACCAGCTTCCCTGTCCCTGCTGAAGAGAAGCACCCCCAGAGCATGATGCTGCCACCACCATATTTGACAGTGGGGATGGTGTGTTCAAAGTGATGTGCAGTGTTAGTTTTCCGCCACACATAGCGTTTTGCATTTTGGCCAAAATGTTCCATTTTGGTCTCATCTGACCAGAGCACCTTCTTCCACATGTTTGCTGTGGCCCCCACATGGCTTGTGGCAAACGGGACTTCTTATGGTTTTCTGTTAACAATGGCTTTCTTCTTCCCATTCTTCCATAAAGGCCAACTTTGTGCAGTGCACGACTAATAGTTGTCCTATGGACAGATTCCCTCACTGTAGATCTCTGCAGCTCGTCCAGTGTCACCATGGGCCTCTTGGCTGCATTTCTGATCAGCGCTCTCCTTGTTCAGCCTGTGAGTTTAGGTGGACGGCCTTGTCTTGGTAGGTTTACAGTTGTGCCATACTCCTTCCATTTCTGAATGATCGCTTGAACAGTGCTCCGTGGGATGTTCAAGGCTTTGCAAATCTTTTTGTAGCCTAAGCCTGCTTTAAATTTCTCAATAACTTTATCCCTGACCTGTCTGGTGTGCTCCCAATATTCTCTTAGACAACCTCTCAGACCAAAGGGGGCTGAATAATTACGCACACCCCACTTTTCAATTATTTATTTGTAAAAAATGTTTGGAATCATGTATGATTTTCGTTCCACTTCTCACAACTTTGCATTGGTCTTTCACGTGGAATTCCAATAAAATTGATTAATGTTTGTGGCTGTAATGTGACAAAATGTGGAAAAATTCAAGAGGGCCGAATACTTTTGCAAGCCACTGTATTTTGTGGGGTTGTGGAATGAATAATTTGAGTTTCCATTATTTCTTATGGGAAAATTAAATTTGGTTTATGAGTGTTTTTCGAACTTCCGGAACTAATTATGCTCGTAATCCAAGGTTTCATTGTACTATATATAAAAAAAGACTGGAAAACAGTGCATTAGCTCACCATCGACGAGGTTGTATTTCTGGGCAAGCGAGCCGGCCTGGAGACTCTTCCCGCATCCCGGTGGTCCGAACAAGAGGATTCTGGGAGTGTGCGGCGCGTTGGAGCGATGTCTAGACAGGATGTAGCTCAACACTACAAGATAGAGAAGAGCAAGAGCACATGAAGTCGATCAGATCGATTCAAGTGAAGGTTCTGAGTGATTTAAGCTCTATTACAGAATCTGGCTTTGTGGTTTCATCAGTATATTTCTAGTAAATGATAAACAACTGTGCTGTGGAACAAATGCAACTAATCAATAAAAAATGTAATTGGAGTTAATACAGTTTGTCAGCGCTATTGCGCCAATTAACCCGGTCACAAATGACTCGAGTAATTAAACCTACTGCATGCATAAAATGTCTTTATATACATGTTTGATTGTTCAGGTGAAATAAACAAAACCATTTGATGACAACGTGTCCTCAAAATTCCTCGACCCAGTCTGCTTTATTCGCTAAATTAGCCGTCAGTATTTTGCAAGAACGGAAGAAATCCTCTTTAGCCGTTTAATGGAGCCGGATAATTCTGCGTTTATGTTGGGATGGTGAGAACATCCTGTTACTTGCCCCATACTCAGATGATAAACAGTCATCGCGGCTCATCTGAATATAAGGAAGTCAGCTTTGATTAATAAACCATTAGAGGCCTCGTCTGTGCTCCGCGAGGGCAGCGAACATCTGCTTGCAGCTGGTCCTCACCCATGACAATGCCTTTCATCTGTTCCCTCTAATGTGTGATAATTAACAGTGGCCTAATTAAAACTAATGAGTCTCTCTCGTCCTACGTTTTACGCTAATTGCCAGACAACGGCGCCGATAAATGGTTAATATGCAAAACATGCTAATGTGTTAAAAGGCTACATCGGGGTGGGGGGGGGGGGAGGTTTTGCGAGGCTAGTAACGTCGCAATCAAACCGCATGCTGAATTAGCAGTAATCAATATTTAAGGCAACATCTTAATTGCGGTTTATTGCTCGGCCTTGACGCCATGAATGTTTTATAGAGGAGAGAGAGAGAGAGAGAGAGAGCAAATATTTGTTTTATTTTCACCGTTTAACTCCGTCAAGCATGCTGAGTGTGATTAAATAAAGACGGCCGCGCCCGAGCACGCATTTAAAAAATCAAGCTGAAATCTTTAAACCATTAGTGGAAGAGTGGAAGAGGAGTTGCTCTCATGGTGCTGTATATGGCGGTGTGAATGCAATACTAATGCACTAATGCGGGCTGTAATAGCGCAATCAGCTCATATTCAGCTGCACATCGCAGTTAGAGAATATGAATACGAATTAAGACCATAATATGGCTACATAAAGGGAAAGCAAAATGCCAGAAAAGTGGAATTGGTTATTTATCCAGGAATGAGGTTCAACTGAATTACGAGCTATGTATTTATAAAATAAGGACCTAATTAAAAATTAACTGCTCATGCTCACAAATAAAACTTGGATTTTTTTTCCTCCTAATCCCCCTAAAGGTCTTTCCTCCCTCTCCCTCTCTCTCTCTCTCTATAATCAGATGATACAGTAGATGCAAACAAGAGCTAAAATATTCAGCAGACAGAGCGCTCCATATCCCCACGACAAAAGGAAGCGCATTATTATTTTGTCAAGTCGAGTGGTGTAATATTGAGACAGGTTATACTGGGACAGCTGTAGTGGCTCTGCACACCGTTGATCGGGTCCTCGCGGGACGCCAGGCGCCTGCAGCACTGCCCGAAGCGAAGTCCCCTAACCCGGCCAATCACTGGCTCCCAGTGGAGCAGCTGCACTGCTGAACTCACAGCTGACCACAGCTCAGGTCAGCACAGCGGGGAAATACTGTACAGGCAGTACACTAAAAACTTAAAGTCTTAAAGTAACATGTTTACAACAGGAGGGGACACATCGTGAAATACTCTAAACCTGACTAAACAAAGGATGATGAGCTATCCGGAGCTTAATTCAAACTTTCTTTTTTGTGTGCGTGACTATTACACAGTAATATTTGTATATGCATATCCCATTTGTAAAACTAAATATCTGTAAAACATTCACGGACTAAAATTCTTGTTGCTATAAATTCATTTTCCATATGACAGCACTGTTGAATTCTCAAATCTGATGGGGCAGCAATGCAGATTATAATTCCCGGTATGGGAAAGATCATTTCGGGGAAGTGGCGGCTCAAACAGTTAAAGCTCTGGCTTAGTGATCAAAAGGTCGGAGGTTCAAGCCCCAGCACCGCCAAGTTGCCACTGCTGAGACCTTGATCAACGCCTATAACGCTATCTGCTCCAGGAGGGCTGTATCCTGGCCGACCCTGCACTCTGACACCAGCTTTGCAACTGGGATATGTAAGGAAAAAAAAGTTTATAATTTTCCTGTGCTGTAAGATACATCTGACAAATAATAAAATTTTACTCCTAATGCCAAGACATAGTCTCTAGAAGGAATGACTATTTATAACTATTACAATAACAGTGACTTTGGTTGATTATTTTCCTGTCACAACTATTCCTTTTATTAAAGGTGTCTTTTTAATTTAGTCAAACAACTTTTGCACACAGCTGTTTTTTTTTTAAATCTAGAGTGGTATCATTTAAAGCCTTACAATTATTAAACAATATTTAATAAGTGAGGAGAGGAGCTGAAAGTGTCCTCACCTTGATCGAACACATCTTCATGGGGCTGGTCAGCATCAATGATCCTCATACAGTAACCGTAGGTGTCCTGTAGACCCTGGACCGTCCGGTGGTAGGCCTTCAGCTGACGGGATATTTCCTTGTCCTCCATCAGGGGATCTGGCCTCTCGAGACGCTGAGCCACCTCGGCACTCTCAGGACACATGAACGTCAGGTGGTACACGTCTGAAGACAAAAAACCAGCACCTGAAAAATGTGCCTGAATAAAATACTCCCGAGCATTCCTAGAGTATAAAATATTGTATAAAATATGTGGCAGTCAGATACTGTAAAAACTACAAGCTAGACATTTTCACTAATTTCATACTTTGGGAAAAGCACCATGCTCGGTGAACGTCTAGCAACTTTAGTTATACCTTACATTTTTCAAAACATAAAACGGATTCCTTTCAGAAATATAACAATAAAAATTTACGTGTAATTTATTGATCCCTGAATAAAGCTCACTTGTTAGCGACCAGGTCCACCATTTGGGATGCGTCTGGTGTCTGGGGACGGGTTCATTCTACCATAAAGACGGTTCTGGCCTCAACTGGTGTTGACAGCTGTTCCTCTGAGGACTTGACTTGGCTGCAGTTGCTCGATACTTCAGGACTGGAATTTCCTTTAAGTCTACCTGAGTCTCCAATAACTACCTGGACTCCATATTAACATCAATTAACATCAACTGTTATAGCTGAACTGGCTGCCACCTAACACACTGTATGATTCCTGCTTTCTGTTTCACCCAGATGAGGATGGGTTCCCTGTTGAGTCTGGTTCCTCTCAAGGTTTCTTCCTATTGCCATCTCGGGGAGTTTTTCCTTGCCACTGTCGCCCGTGGCTTGCTAACCAGGGACTATCTGATCATTTTGATTCACACACATTCACATTCCATACAAACTTAAATAATTCTTTTGACTGTGTAAAGCTGCTTTGCGACAATGACAATTGTTAAAAGCGCTATACAAATTAAATTGAACTGAATCGAAGTACTCAGTTATTTAGTTATATTTTCCAAAATGCAATCCATTATGCAGACACTTTATGCAATCCGTGAGCCAGACAGCAGTGATTCAGTTAGTGTGTGTGTGTGTGTGTGTGTGTGTGTGTGTGTGAAAGTCGTCCTACAAGCCCCACCCCTGATAACCAGCCCCCCTCTGTTATTCCTGCTGTTCTACCCCTATCTCATCTATGCGGTTTGACTCGCGGTGAGAAGTGATGTTAGGCACCATGAGCCGCCGCGAGTGACCGACCGACTTTCCCGAGGCCCGCGAGCAGACATCAATAAACATCAATGTTTATTTTCTATACCGCTTATCCTATACGATAATCCAATCCATCGCAAGGCGATGGGAATCACCAGGGAGCACCTGCAACGTTATTATCACGATACCTACTGGAGGTGCCGATTCGATTTGTATTGCGATTCTATAATTATCATGATTAGATTTTTTTCAGATTTTCTTTTACAATTCTAAACTAACTTGGCAAATGATTTGCTCCTCCCACACATGATGCTGTTCTGCCTGCCAATGTGTGAATAGTTTCGAGCTCAACGCCTGTAGGATTATAGAGGAACTGCATATTACCTTAAATGCACAAATTGATTCTGGATTCAGTGTCAAGAGACATGAATCGCCACACAAAAGAATCATGATATGTCACTGAATTAGTCTAACCTCTTAGTCTAATCTGCTGGAGTGTAGGAGGGAACGGGAGTACTCGGAGAAAACGAACCAAGCATGGGCAGAACACGCACTCAGACCCGAGGCGGGAATCGAACCCTCAACCCTGGAGATAACCACTGCGCCACTATGTCACCCTAGTTGACGTAACAGATTTTCCCTTTATAAATGAAACACAAAAAGTGAGTGTGTGAGTCACAGACGGGGTGTTTCCAAATTGCATATGTAGTGTGAGTGTAAAGTGTGTAAGGTGTCACTGCCCAGGTGTCACTGCCCAGCAAAGCCCCTGGACACAAGTCAGGGACACCTTACACACCTTACACACACCGACTACAAGCAATTTGGAAATACCCTCTCATTCACTCACACACACTCACACACTCTATACCGCTTATCCTACACAGGGTCACAGGATGTCTGGAGCCTATCATAGGGAACTTTGTCTACAAGGCAGGATACACCATAGACAGAGTACCAGTACATCACACACACACACACACACACACTACAGGCAATTTGGAAATGCCTTCCTGTATATCTCATGTCTTCGGACTTGGACAGGGTTCGAGGCGACAGTGCTAACCATTGAGCCAACATGTTGCTATCATGAACGACATTTTATTTAATTTTTTTCACTCAGTCATTCAATAGGTTCTATTGTTTGCGTTTCTGCATTTTGGTGATGAAAATCAATTAAAACGAAAATTGATTACACCAATTAGCGTACTGTAAAACATTGTGTGAAAGTTCTATTCTGAAAAAAAAAAAGCATAAGGCTGCAATTACACTCTGTAAAAAAAAAAAAAAAAAACCTACAGGGAGTGAGAGCTTTTTGTTCATTATAGTGCGCCTTTGCTTTACCCAGAGGATCTGCCAGGATAGTTTGGATTCAGAGAACAGGTTCTGTTTGGTTGAGGTCTATGGTTCGTGAAATGCATTCTAACAAGGCTGCGTCTCGGCTGTCTGTCTCTCCGCACGGCTCTCTGAACTGAAAAATTGCAGTAATGATCCAGACGTTACCTCCTGTCACGGGGTCTATCCTTTTGCCCAGACTCCTTTCAGTCAGGACGTCATCGGGTCCCTGCAGCATCACTGCGAAGAAGAGAAATAAATACCTTTAACAAGAACAGGTTTGTTCGCTGGCATGAGTGATTTAAATAAAAACTCCAGTATGTATTAATTGACATTACTACAACTGTTTGAGTGCAAAAGTTTGTATACCATTAAGACCATTTGGGTGTGGTTGGATAGATTTACAGCTGGTGCTCCATTATCACAAGTTGCATCACTACTTTATGAATATTTAGATGGAAATTCTCAAAAGAGTCACACACACATCTTTTGCTTTTATGTATCTTCTGAACAGTTTTTCCAATTTTAACTTTTTGTGAAATTTATTAATATTTTATTTTATAACTCAGATCCTATTCTAAAAGATCTGGTCTAGAGTCTGTTTATTTTTTTTACTTCTTAAAATCCTATTTTTCATTTTCCTATAATAAAAAAATGTGGTACAAACTTCTGCACTCGTATCTTTCGTAATTCGCAACATGCACGTTTTTTCTCACATCAGGGTTTATTTACAGTTTTAAGAGAATTCATTTTAAAATCCCAGGTGTTCAAACTGGTTTAAATGTCGATGTGGAATATGTTAGATTTTATTACATTTCGTAAAAAAATAAATAAATAAATAAAAACAAGTGACATATAGAATCAAAGAATCTATCTCTGAGAAAGAAAAAAAAATTCTAGAACAGATCCTGAGTGTACCTTCGAGCATTCGGGTCAAGTGTGAATGTACTATGTGTGTGTACGAGTTAGAAAAGTATAACACCGACCAACATGCTTGGGGGCGAAGCCAGATGCCTGCAGACACAGCGCCTCTTCTCTGCTTTTGGGGATGCCCTCTAGCAACCAACCCTATAGATATAACACATATTTAATAAAACAAAAAAATATAATAAATTATAAAAATAACAAAAAAAACACACAATTTATAGAGCGGCTGAAGATGTATAAATGTACTTGCTGTACTTTTCTACTAATGTATAATTCATAAACGTACGCTTTTAAGAGTGTGAGATTTAAAAGAAAAAAAAAAAATAAACTAATGCATAAAACACTAATAGAAATACACAGTAAAGTGGCACGGTAAACACGGTTAAATCCATAACAAAAAGGAAAATATAAAAATGTGCCTAATTCTCCAGCTTCTCTTTTAGCGATCCATAAGAAGAAAGAAGCAAAAAATCACATGCATATCATTCATTAACTACAAATCCATATAAAAAAATTAATAAATAAATAAAAAACAATCGTCTCTCTCTAATAGTCTCCTAAATCCCAAAGCTTGCTGCTCAATGGTGCGGCAAAATAAAGAAGCCTCAAAGAACAGCGTGTCCCTCAAGTGCTTGTTAGGGGCCAACTTATTACCGTGCCAAATAATCTTCAAATAAATAAGTATATTCAACAATCATTTATAGATCTAAGTGCTATCAGATGAGTTGTGGGTTCTTTTTCCTTTCTGTTGAGTTTCCTGCGCTTGTTTGAAATCAGGCTTTGTTTCTGCCGGCTTTGATCTTTAACAGAGAGCTCATCCCTTGTTTCAGGTAATCTCAGAGCGCGAGTTTCCTTCCGCTTACTTTCCCATTAAGCGTGTTTTTTTTTGCACCTGTGGGTAAGCGGGAAGGTCCACGGGCTCGGGTCTGGTGACTTTCAGAACGGAGACCGACTCGGAGGCATTAATTAGAAAGATCCGAATGGAGAGGAAAAGGATGGCCGAGCGGGTCTGGACTGTTTTATGAGGATCAGGTCTTAAAAAGTAACACAATTCTATTGAGGATTTTTTTTTTATAAATAAAAATTGGCAAACTAACCCTATTTAGACAGGATTAGTTTTACTTAGGGTTAGGGTTGATAATTAGCTGTTAATTATTTATTTCCAGTGTACTTCATCACCCTTTTCTCTTGAAAAAAAATCATAATAACTTTACATGTGAGAAAGAGCAGAATTCACTTATATTCACATTATGATTTGTTTTTACTGTTACTTGAGTACATTTTTGGATCTACTTTTACTTACTACTTTTACACGTTATCTATTGTATTACTTAAGGGGTCGGGTTGCCAGATTGACACCTGATTGTCAGTCACATACTATGCGAAGCCAATTAGTCTAATATTTGGCTTGAACACACCTTGTATATAAAAACCTTCAAAGGCATTCAAGACTTACAGTATTGTATTTAACAAAAAAAAAGTCTCCTTGGACTGTGTGATGCCTTTGTACTGTGGGAGGAAACCGGAAAACATGGGGTAAACCCACGAAAGGAGAACACGCAAACTCCATGCACACAGACCCCAAGACGGGATTCGAACCCGAACCCAGATCCTGGCGGTGCAAGGCGGCAGTTCAAACCGCTGAGCTTATCTACTGTCTAAGTATATTTTCTCAGTTCTCTTCCTACCCATGTTTCTATTTAAACTTTGCCAAAGTTACACTGTACATTGACTATGCCAGAAACAGGAATGCAAGATACATGTGCAGTTTCCATGGTCCACTTTTATTTCCCCCCCCCACTGTGTACGAGAGGTGAAGTCAGGTGAGTCAGAAAGAGCGAAGTGGCTCTTCAAGCATCTAGTTCTGGAGGGCCGAGGGCAGGAGGAGAGTTCCAGGCCAGGTCCCAGGCCTGATTGAAATTATAATGAGCACTCTGCCTCTGAACACCACACACACACACACACACACACACACATACCCACACACACACACACACACATACACACATACACACATTCTCCTCCTGTCCCCAGAGCCCAGCAGTGGCTTGCAGGATTCCTTTTCATCCGCACATCAAAAAGACGACACGGTGCTCGGGTGCTGCGCTCCGACCGGGACCGTACTGCTGGAACATCTGCAGCGATGCTCCCTATCACAGCCGAGACATGTGGGAAGCAGATGTCACCGGCTCGACAGCAGGCGGGGCAGGACACTAAGGGCCAAAGCCTGACACAACTCCCACCTGACCTTGCTACTGCTCTCCTCACACGAGGGTCCTGTAAAGCTTCCTTTCAAATCCATTATTTGTGCTTAACACCTACACGCACACTTACACACAAACGCAAAAACTTTTCCGAAATCTACTTCAATTGCTAACTTTCTTGCATATCTCTGCCATCTCTCTATATATAGAATTAAAGGCATTATGCAAATTCTGACAGTGGGACTTTATTTGCAGGTCTCATTAGGGATCTGGATGACTGCCACACTTGCTACACCATCTCTCGTTCCTCTCTTTCTTTGCCTTTTTTTTTTTTCAATTTACTTTTTCGTGTTCTTTGTCTGTGACTGCGAGGGCGTTCATTAACTTGCGACTTCACACTAATTCTCTATTCATTACCTGCGCTTCCTAACTTTCTCTACTCTCTTGATTTCCCCCTAGATTACGATTCGGGTTTGCAAGCGGCAGCCTCGCGAGAGAGAGACAGAGAGAGAGAGAGAGAGAGAGAGAGAGATGGTGTACATACTGTACTGCAGTATAAGAAACACTAACAGGCAGAGATAAACTATATGACCTAGATTAGATATTATTACATTCAGAGTTGCACAGTTGGGGGAAAAAAAACTCAGATACAAAACACATACTTTGCAAAAAAATGAGCAATGAAGCTTAGCTGCCTCTGTATCAGTGCTGGTGTCAAACTATTTGAATTCACCTAACATGCAACGTCTTGCATGTTAATCTTTATAGGTACGACTGGCGTTCAAGTCAAACCAGGACTTGTGATTTTGCATTATGACAGAACACAGTGATGAGAGTAAAAACTCCCTAAGTACGCTGGAGCCATGATCAGACTGCCTGCTTCATACCTGAAACGCCGGCCTCCCAGGAACTCCCTTAATAGCCCAAAAATGTAGAAATGGCTTGGAGCGAGGTCAGGACTGTATGGAAGATGTTGCCATAACTCCCAGCTGAGTTCCTGTAACGTGTAAGTGGTGATTGTGTGAACAGTTCCCAAAGACAGATGCGTCTTTTCTGGAAGTTGGCATCAATTTTCAGCTATTAGTCGCTCCACTAGCTGAATGTTTACAGGAACGACTGCAGTGGGTTCCCAATCATGGACATGCTGTGTTTAAAACTTCTTTCGCACCATTCAAATATTTTATTGTGGTGATAAGTCTCATCACCCTACTGAGCCTGAAGTCTTCTGTAAATGTCTTTCCCTGTTTGACGCTGTATATAAAACTCTCCAGAGGCAGTCAAGACAATCTTTAAATGATCTTGTTTTTAACATTTAGTTACTGATTTCACTTATTTCCCACAATGCCACTGGACAATCTATGGATATGTTGGCTGTTTGGAATAAGCTCTCGCTTCACCTCTACAGAACCTAAAGAGAGCGATGCAGCGGCGCTTTAATATTCTCATCATTCTACCTTCCAAAGCGTCCAAACCTTTACACTAATATCACCTCTGCTGTAACTTCGCACACATACAGAAGCTGCATTGCATTCTGGGACTTCTGAGTGTTGATGATTGCTCCACTACTTTTATATTAAACATGTTATTAGTTGCTGAAAATATTACATGAGAAAAAAAAGTGCTTGGTTAAAAAAAAAAAAGCGCTTGTTTTTATCGGCTAACAGCAAAACATGAGAATATTACATATCAGAATATTATATAGTGATATGGATTTTTATTTCGCCTATCAAACACCATTGTAACTGCAATAACAATAACAACAACAACAATAACAATGTCCCCCGTGACATCATTAAAGCCCAAAACTGCAGCCGTCTAGCATGAAAATTGACGGAAATAACAGCGGCGGCCAACAAGTTAGCACCGATCACATCACAGGTACTTCGATATAAATCTAATGAATCATTTCCTTCAAAGACTAAATGATGATGGCGATTTATTAAGGGACACTAACTGTTAGAAACACCTTCCCAGGTGTGTTCACGTGCAGTGGGGGGAAAAAAAGATGGTCTAGGCTTTTCCCTCGTTTCACTGCACTTATGCAGATCAGCATGGTGCAATATAATTAAATAAGCTGATAAATAGCATCAGATAGTTTGCCTGCAGGGATAAATACCCATTACCAGATTAAAAGCAGATACTAATCATAAACTACCGAGATTAAAAGCGAATTTAGTAATGAGATTCGGGGCTAAGTGAAACCATTTGCACTGTTTGAAAAGAAATAATACAAAATGCTGTTTGTGGGTTTTTTTTTTTTTTAATGATTTAAATATTTCTCCAGACAGGAAGCTGACACTTCTGAGGAAGGAAAGATGAATGGGAGAGCATGCTGTGAGATTTGATTAGATTTATGTGGGATGGAAGTGGAACAGAGGAGTTGTATGAGAATCAGTGAATGTAATTGTTTAAGAAGATATTCATCTTCTTCTAGTACTTTGGTGAATATCATGGTACTTACAGTGGCTCCCAAAGTTCAGCAGTTAAATATGGTACGCTTGTATGTGGTGGCACGGTGGCTTAGTGGTTAGCACTGTCGCCTTGCACCTCCTGGTGCCGGGTTTGTTTCCCGTGTCAGGTCTGTGTGCACGTTCTCCCCGTGCTTGGTGGGTTGTCTCCGGTTTCCTCCCACAGTCCAAAGACATGTAGATTAGACTAATTGCATGTGTATGATTCTATGGAGAAGAAAATGGCAACCCAATTAAGTATCCCTTCCAAGAAAACACCATGGACGGCTTCTAGGAAGGCTTGGCGTGCGATGGTCCATGAGGTCACAAGAGTTGGACACGACTGAACGACTAAACAAATGACTGTATATACTGTACCATATTAGACATCTGTTGAATTTTGCTAGCTATTGTACCCAATAAGTTCCACTAGAATTTTGTGTATTAATCTTTGGAAGGTACTGTAACAGGTAAAATGGCACTGCAGAGGTTGCTATATAAATATGGAACCTTGGATTACGAGCATAATTCGTTCCGGAAGCGGGCTCGTTTTACAAAACACTCGTAAACCAAATAGAATTTTCCCATAAGAAATAATGGAAACTCAAATTATTTGTTCCACAGCCCCAAAAAAATTAATACATAAATAATTAATACAAAAGATAAAGTAAAAATAAAACAAATTAATCTGCACATTATCTTTAAAAAAAAAGTAAAAATAAATCCCGACAGATAAGTGTTTCCGTTTGTGCGTGCAGGCGCTGTGTCTGTGTGTGTGTGTGTGTGAATCTAAAGTAAGTAGCCCCTCCCTCCTCCCCCTTCTAATCTTACACAGTTACCCTTCCTCCACTCTTTTCTCACACGCACGCGCGCACACCCAATGGAAACAATGTTTTATCGGAAAAATAAACAAGAAATCTCTCTAATGACACTCAATTGAGCGACACACTAATGGAATCACTGCTGTAAAGTAAAAATTTTACAAATTAACCTGCACTTTACCTTTGAAAAGAATTGCGACAGAGCAGTGTTGCTGTGTAGAGCAGAGAGAAAGAGTGTGTGTCTGTGAAGGCGAAAGTAGGAGGGGTGTGTGTGTGTATGTATGTAAGTGTGTGTGTGTGTGTGGCATGGTGTCCAATGTCTTGAGCAGAGAGAGAAAATGGATCTTTAACCTCTCTAATGAGACTTGCTTATGCTTTACACACACGCTGTTCAAACACGCATACAGACACAAAATACAACATGTTTTACACACACACCTGATCACAGTGTTATAGTAAACAGTACACGCGTGCACGGATGATGATTATACCAGTAAGAGACGAGCACTAAGACCCAGCAGGGGAGACGATTATCCACCATTCCGCAGCGCAAGAGAGAGAAAAAACATTGGTTCAGTTGTGATCAAGTGACGCTCGACGTCAAAACAAGAAGCGCATGCGTGATACATGATACAAGTCAAAATTTATGAAAAATCTTTGTGGAACACTCGCAAACCGCGTTAATCGCAATCCGAGGTTTCACTGTATTATGGTACATGTATGTAATATGACTGAATCAGCAATTAAGTACCATTGGTACTGACAAACTACCATGGTATAGGAACAATCAGACTACTATGGTTCCTATACCAAAAATTATATTTCTGTAAAGCTGCTTTGCAACAATGAAAAAATTGTCCACAGTGCTATAACAATAAACTTAAATTGAACTGTAGCTCAATAAATATTCGGGTCAGTAAAAGAGATATAAAAAGCCTCTCATCTTCTATACTGCTTCATCCTGTACAGGGTCACGGAAAACCTGGAACCTATTCCATAAGGCAAGGTACACCCTAGACGGGCCAATACATTGCAGATCACACACGCATGCACACATTCACACACTCACACACTACGAGCAATTTGGAAACGCTATTTAGCCTAATCTGTATGTCTTGGGATTGTGGGAGGAAACCAGAGGACCTGGAGGAAACCCACCAAGCATGAGGAGAACATGCACACAGACACAAGGCGGGAATCGGACCCTCAACCTTGAAGGACACCACCCTGTCTCCTATATTAAAAGCCAAGTAAGATTCTTAGACTTTTTTTATTGCAATATCTTAAGTTTTAAACTGCAATGAGGTCAAAACAGATGCATGCATTTCAGTTTCATATACTGTAATGCAATGCTAGTAAAAAAATAATAATACTCTTACATTTATGACATCATCTTATAATGTTAAAAAAAAAAGTACATATGAACTTTAAAAGCTAAACTCTTTTTCCTCTGAAGCAGCATAAGGTTCATGTATAAAGATCTTAAAATAGAGCGAGAGAGAGAGAGAGAAAGAAAGTCAGTATGTTGCTTTTAGAAAACTCAGCCCTGTATACTTTAGGTAAGTTACAATATACAAGTATACCAAGTTTAGTATCTGCATGCATGCTTGAATCACTTGAATCTCTATCTTACAATTATACATTCATATTATCATAGAACATACATGTACATCATAGTAATTATTTTAAAATTGCATTTACAATAAATACGTTTTGCACAAACCTGCTGCAGTACAACGGTATCCACTTAAAGATTTATATTCAATTTAAGTTTAACACAATGTGAACCTTCACGCATATCAATCATTTAAATAAATAAATAAATAAATACTTTAGAAAAATTTTGATAGTTGTTGAAAGTCACAAACTTATTACACCAAAGTGACATCGATATAAAAATCCTTCTCCAAAAACCTTGGAACTTTGAGATAAATAATGGATGGAGCTTAGAACAGAAATGCATAATCACATTACAGTATATTATTATAATCTAAATATAATATAAATTCTTATCTCTAAAATATTTAAAACACAGCTACTCTAAAATACTTTGTTTAAACACACTAAAATAACTACTCAGCTTATCACTCATTTATTTCTCATAAACCTTATTATGCTTTCATAAAAATCTAACCATTAATGAATTATTTACCATGCACATTTACATTTACTGTACATTCATGGCCTCATCCTGAGTGACTTACAGAAGTGCTTTAAAGTCTCTTATTTTTCATCTGGCTCAGTACAGTAGCTTACTGACTAAAAGTAAGTGTCAGTGACTACAGTGAAAGGTAATAGACAAGTTCCTACTTAAATATCTATCTTATATTAATTATTAAATAAAATAACAAAAGCTACTTATATAATTTAATTAACAAAAATATTTCCTAATATGTCAGTAATGATGTGAATGTATATATAATATTATACTGTAGAGTGAAAGCCTCAGGTCTTACCCGTCTCACACAGTCAGGCCGCGATAGACGTTTCCCAATCAGCTTGATCCAGAGGTCTTGTGGGATCTCCTAAGGACACGAATATAAACAAAATACTACCACCTTAAAAATCTTCACTATTTAATGTGTTAAATAATACATGGGAAGTAAGGGGGAAAAGTCAGCTTTATCTAGATGCCTAAAACATTCTTCTTCTTCTTATTATTATTATTATTATTATTGTTGTTGTTATTAATATTACTAATAACAATATTATTGCATCAAAAGAACTCTATGAGCTATTTGATTTTCAGGAAAGTAAGAGCGGTGTATAATTCAGTGATCATATTGGATGTAGTAAAAATCAGGCATGGTACATGAAGCTTCCTGAGAATCGGGGCGTTTTTACCTCGTTCACTTTTATACAATATAATCATTTACAATATAAATTACAACAGGGGCAGGAATGAACAAGCTACTCGACTAAGGTTCAATCAATCAATCAATCAATCAATCAATCAATCAAGTATTCAAAAATTTTTCTTTTTTGTGGTATAATAAATTGTGTTATTTTTATGTAAATGAAATATGCAAAATTACCATATTTAATCATTGTTAGAGAGTAAAAAATAAATCAATAAATAATAATAATAATAATAATAATAATAATAATAATGCATTTAACCCTGGAAACTAAGGAAAAAGCCAGCATGTGCAAAAACCATGAAAGAAAACTCGCCAAGCACAAAGAGAGCATACAGTACAAACTCCTCACACTCGACCCTAGAGGTGTGAGGCCACAACGGGAGACACTGCGCCACCAGGCTGCCTTGCTCATTTGCGATTAAAGGAGGATCATTTTTAAACTCGACAGCTAAACAAACACACCCCTCCCTTCGGTGCACCTTCAAAAGCACCGCCCATAAAATTGACGGACACTTATTGCCCAGGCAGCAACACTAACACCTCAACAAGCTGACCATCATTTATATTAAAGACTATCGAGCAAGAATAGCTGTGGATCAGCGGTTGCTGATGGGCTGGAATAGTGTTGTGTGATGCGGTCGGCACCGCTCGGCTTGTTTCCCATTTAAAGAGCCACAGCTGTGTATGAACACTGGATTTATTCCAGGACAGACACAAAATGGGCAGCGTTAGGACTGTGAGGAAATAAAATAAGATTCGATCATTTCTCCTTTAAAACACAACAATTCGTAAGTGTTCAGCAGGAAAGAAGGAGGGAAGGTTAGAAGGAAGGAAGGAAGTTTGGAATTTTAGAGCGAAGGAAGTTCAAAAGTTTAGAAGGAAGGAAGTTCGGCAGGAAGTCTGGAAAGAAGGAAGTAAAACAAATCATGATAATAATAATCCACACATATCCGAGTTATAAGTTATTAGGTATGAGTTGCCTAGTTACCTATGAAACATGATTTAGCTAGGTCTGCTAACCAGCTACAATAAACTATCCTTATATACTGATGATAATTAAAATGGTGTTCACGTCAGCATAGCTCAAGTATAAACGAGTAGTCGTCCCAGCTGAAAACCTACAGAAAGTATATTATAAAGTCATTAACATATGAGTGGCTACTTTTAGTGTGTTTTATGCCTTTTTTTCAGCACTGCATAACACCTTGATATTAATCATCACATGTATATTTATTCATTGCATCTTTGGCCTATTAAACGCTTATTAAAGATTTTTAAGAATTTTTCATTGAAATTAAGATTTCTTTTGACACCTGCATGCAGATATCTCCCCGTACATGCATATACACTCATAACAACTCAGAAATGAGTAATGAAGTCCCACCTGACTCGGCTCTGTGTGCTGCTTCGTGGCTCTGGTCAGATCAGTGTCATCCTTAAGGATGCGACTCGAGGTTATGTGAACAGCACCGATGTGCTCGCACAACTTTTTAGCCTGGAGCAAAACAAATGACATCTTTTTGAAACAGAATATGAGACAAAAACACAAATAATGTAGACAGGAGTATTATTGAGAATCCCAGATGGAGGTCAGCGCATGGCAGAAACTCAGTCTGAATAAATAACCCAGATGATATGAATGTGACCTGACTTCCAGACTTGTTAAAAAGTGCAGTCTTACATTATATATTATATATTTAGTTTGGATGTCATGTATGATATATGGCAGGAATCGTTACAGTGGTGAAAATACTGTATGTATATTAAATAATAATAATAATAACAACAACAATAAAAGAAAGAAGAATCATGATCCTTAATACTTACCACGGTTGTTTTCCCAGAGGCTGGTGGGCCCAGTATCACAACTCTTGGCACTAATGTTAAATGTATACAGTTAGAAATTTTATAAAGATAAATCTGCAGCCAAAACCAAACACAACAGCTAAATCATGTTATTTATGCCCCTCTGACGTATTATAATAATTGCTGCACTTTTCCATTCACTTCTATGGTGATAGTGTGCCCCCTGCTGGTAGATTCAAGAAGTTCACTTATTTACATTATAAATGTGGGGGTGCAAAATTCTAGGATTTTTTTTTTCTGTTGTTGCTAATACAGATAATGTAGGAAAAAAAACACATTACACATTACAGTGTTTCAGAAATGGTACAATAAGAGCATTAAGCTTTGTAGATGTGTTCTAAGGCGGCGCGCTGGTGTAGTGGTTAGCACTGTCGCCTTGCACCTCCAGGGTCTGGGTTCGATTCCCCGGCCAGGCTCGATCTCTGTGTGCATGGAGTTTGCATGTTCTCCCCATGCTTGGTGGGTTTCCTCCGGGTACTCCGGTTTCCTCCCACAGTCCAAAGACATGCAGGTTAGGCTAATTGGCGTTCCTAAATTGCCCGTAGTGTGTGATTGGGTGTGTGAGTGTGCGTGTATGTGTGTGTGCCCTGCGATGGATTGGCACCCTGTCCAGGGTGTACCCTGCCTAGTGCCCGAAGTCTCCTGGGATAGGCTCCAGGTCCCCCGCGACCCTGAACACAGGATTAAGCGGTATAGAAAATGAATGATGTGTTCTACAGGAGTCCAAAAACCTCCAGCTCCATGTTCTTTTTTTTCCGTTTCTTTCCTTTCCTTTATTAAACATACCTGGCATCTAGCCTTTCTGACACATGTAAAGCTGGATTGGAGTCAGGGAAGGGTGGGGTGGGTGCTATAGTGGTTTATAAGGGTGTTATAACATGTGTATTGAAACGTTACATGTTTACCCTGTTATATCCCTGTTTAAAATCAATAAAAATATTGTTGGCATTGTGTTTATTCCCATTTCTACCACCGTGGTAGGATACGCATTCTCACACTAGGTGTACTGTATTTTGGGAACGCCAATTAGCCTAATCTGCATGTCTTTGGACTGTAGGAGGAAACCGGAGTAACCGGAGGAAACCCACCAAGCACGGGGAGAACATAAACACGGTGGTGATAGCGCTAAGCACTACGCCACCGTGCCGCCAGATTGTATTCAGCTTCACTTCTTTAACTGTTAAGAGCCTTATCCATCCCTAACACACCTTTGCTGAAAATAATAACTGTAGACAATCTGACTGATTGTAGAGGACAGTAGGAAATCTCACCTTCTAGCCTTTCTCTCTTCAGCACGTCTATCAGATACTGAATGGGATCTTCTGGTTTGTCAATCACCAGGCTTTCCACTAGGGTCTGTATAACAGAATTATTGGTTTATTTGTAATTAATCATTTCATGGTATAGAGTGTGTCAGGGTGAGCTTTACCTGGATTAGGTCGAATATCTCATGCTGCTCTGCATACATAGACATTTCCGGGGGAATCCTTAACGGTTTGCCTGTTGCATCCATTTTGAGCAATGACAATCTCATGTAATTATGATGAAATTGAAGGAAATTCAACTTATGAATTGTTCAGCACATTTGATTTGAATGTGTAGTAATGTCAGTATCGGGCTTGTTCAACTTGCTGCTGCTTCTCACTTTGCTCCAATGTTTCGACAGCAGTAAGGGCTGCCGTACTGTATGTACTGTCACTGTAGATGCTCTTGCAGTCTGATCCGGGGTTTCAGCAGCTATCAGCTCAGTCTGACGTAGCTGTTTTTGCCATAGGCGACGCTGCCCGCTGTCACACTGAATGATGGCGCTGCCTACTGTTACAGGCGGTGAGGACGCCTGTGACACGCCTGTGACAGAACAGCTGTGATGGAACTACCTGTGCAAAGACACAAACAGGAATTCTGCTTTATTTATATATAAATAGATACATCACACGAAATCATCATGTAAAATTTTAGTGTATGTGTGTATGCCTCTGGGAATATACTGTATATGAAACTAGCTGACGTATCTGTCGTTGACGGTTAAAGAGTTTGTAGAAATAGTTAAAATGTTGAAGCTAAAAATAATCTCATCATCTTTAATGTAATCAGTCATTGATCAAACTTTCAGGTTGCAGCCCTTGTACATATCTGCCTGTCTTTCTGTACAGCAGAACTCTCTGCCTAACTTATTAACACAAAGAATTACAATTTTGTGAAAATTTTGTAAAATTTCATTCAAATTCTTCAGTGATGTTATTTCAGAGGTGAAAATATTAACAAATCACAGTAAAAATATTCAGTTTAGATTTTCTAATTAATATCTATTGGTGCAGGTGGTTAGCACTGTCGCCTTGCACCTCCAGGGTCTGGGTTCGATTCCCGGCCAGGCTCGATTCCTGTCTCTGTGTGCATGGAGTTTGCATGTTCTCCCCATGCTTGGTGGGTTTCCTCCGGGTACTCCGGTTTCCTCCCACAGTCCAAAGATATACAGGTTAGGCCGAATTGGTGATGCCCGTAGTGTGTGAATAAGTGTGTGTGTGTGTGTGTGTGTGTGTGTGTGTGTGTGTGTGTGTGTGCACTGCGATGGATTGGCACCCTGTCCAGGGTGTACCCTGCCTCGTGCTCTAAGCCTCTTGGGATAGGCTCCAGGTCCCCGCCACCCTGAATACAGGATAAAGCGGTATAGAAGATGATCGAGTGGTGCAGGTGTTTGTTTACATTGAGCAAATAGCTTATTAGTAGCTCATTTTAAAGAAAATTATTAACATAACTTTTCATATCATCGCTTTTACTCAACATTTCCATTTCACCTATGGTGCAGGTTAAACTTCAGGCAGATTTTTAAGTACTAAAAAGTTTCATTCAATTTTGTGCATCATTTTTTATTTAAATTATGGTTCAGTTTAACTTCTGATAAATACCAAAGTACTTCCAAAATGTCACAAAATTCTGTCCAGACAGTTTTGCGTGATGCTCTGACAAAATCTGGCAGGACAGACATACAGACAGAAATACTTGAGAAAATTTTCTGAGACTGGTTTCTGGTCCTTCAATGTATGAAACGTAAGTATATATAATTAAAAGAACGAGCTCGGACCAATGCACAGGCAAAACTGCTTTTATTTATATAGATCTGTCCCTTTCCAATATGGCGGACGAACTGACGCGTGTAACAGCTAGCAGCACCGCTAACACGGTATTTCCGTGTTTTCTTATTTATGTGCTTATTTAACTGTGCTGTAGTCCTAGATCGGATTTACTCCTTTTCAGTCACAAACCTTTTTCTTACCACCTCCAAACGCTACGGTGAGGTTCTTCTTTAACGTGTCCAATTAACAAAAAATAAATAAATGAATAAAACCAGCGTTAAAGGCTTGAACGGTCGCTGCTGCTGCGCGTCTTCCTGCACTCGTTGTCAATGGTTACATACTCCTCCCATCGTCTTCGAGATACCGCGCAAGCGCATTAAGCGCATTCTGAAGCCCGTGCACGGTTGCCGAGCAACGCTGCATCATTAGCTTGTGAAGGAACTTCGGAAACAAAGACTACAGACGCGTTTTAAACCAATTTTATGTGTATGCAGGAGTTAGAGTGGTATTTTGACCAAATTAAAGCGTAGGGTAAACGTGTGTTTTTTTTAATTGTCACCTTAAAAAGGTTTAATTTAGGAGTGTGCGTTTAACGGGTGAAGCTAGGTGTTTTTTTTTCTTTTCTTTTTTAATTCTCCCAGCACAGCGATACTAATACGGTAGTGTCGAGTGTATGATAAGCGTGATGGATAGAGACGGAGTTAAAGAGATGTTGGTGTGTGTCGAGGAGAAACACCGGCTCTTCAAACAGCAGCAGTTCAGCTTCATAGCGGCGCTCGAGCGCTCGCGCGAGCACGCGCACCAACGGACTCAGCGCGTGTCTACTGTCACACAGGTCAGTGAAAGCAAAAGTTTTGAGAATGACACAAGTATCAATTTTTCACAAAGTCTGCTGCGTTAGTGTTTGTTATGTTGTTTGTAAATGTTACTATGGTATACGGACGTATAATTACGAGCAGATTTAACTGTTACTATATAATATAACTACTACTATACACTTTATTAGGTACACCTTGCTAGTACCTTCAGCAAGGTTCTGGAAACATCTGGAAACGTATTGGTCCATACTTACATGACAAAGCATATTTACTTAGCTGTTCCAGTTCATCCCAAATGTGTTCAATTGGGTTCAGCCATTGATTCATGTTCAGTAGGTCACATCACACCACCTTGCCACTGATTATTTTCCTGCAACAATACTCTCACAATGGTTTAATACCTTACTTAATGTGTTTATATTGCCTCTTAACTGTGCCTGGAGCTGGCTGAGGTTAAAGCCAGGACTGAAAACACTCCTGCAAGTGTCCAGAGCTTAGTGAAGGCCAAAAGTATACAGACACCATGATGCGAATCTACCATTTCATCACGTCCCAAAGTTGCTCTATTGGATTGAGGTCTGGTGACTGTGGAGACCGTTCGAGGAAAGTGACATCGTCATGTTCAAGAAACCAGACTGAGATGATTTTATCTTTGTGACATACTGTAGCACGTTATCCTGTGGGTCATAAAGGGATGGACATGGTCAGCAACAGTACTCAGGCAGGCCGCGGCATTTAAACCACGCTCAATTTCAGCTGAAGAAATTGAGATTCACTTCCAGAGATGCTCTTCAGCATACCTCGGTTGTACCCGAGATGTTATTTGAGTTACCGTTGCCTTTCTATCAGCAAGAACAAGTCTGGCAGTCAAGAAGTCTTTTTCGTCCAGAGCTTTCTGTTATCGTCAGACCATTTCTCTGTAAACCCCAAATGCATTGAGTTCCTGCTATGTGATTGGCTCATTAGATAGTTGCGTTAACATGTACAGTAGTTGAACAGGTGTATCTAATGAAGGATCGGGAGTAGGGCTGCACAATATATCGAAAAATATTCGTTATTGCGATAATCGTATACGCAATATCTGTATCGCGAAGAGTTGCAATAAATGAAATTTAATTTATGTGCCAAGCATTTGTGTGTCCAAATTTGACCAATCAGATGGGCCCTTACTATCTTTATACCCGCCTCCCAAGTAGGTGATATAATGCTATTGGCTAGACCGCGCCAAAAGGTGAGCCTAGCGGCTCAGAGCAGAGAATGAAAAAGAAATATGGCAGGAGTGGAGACAAGCGAGGAAAATAAGAAATCAGAATATCTGCTGAGGGGTTTAAGTCATTCATAGTGTTTCGAAGTCTAAATATTTGCAACTTCCTTGACATATAGTTTCTTTTTAGCCTGAATTAGATTTAATTACATCAGACGAATAGCTATTACCTGTTTATTTTAGTATGATCATTACATATATAAATGATAAAAAAAAAAATAATTAATGATTTTATTAATAATAATAAAAAATGCCTTTCTCTAGGCAAATGTTATATCGCAAGAAATATCGTTATCGCAATATTCAACAATATTGGATATCGCATATTTTCCTAATATCGTGCAGCCCTAATCAGGAGTGTATAATGATTGAAAGGACCTGTAGTACATGTACAGTAGCGGTTGTTTTGTATTACCTTTTGAGACACTACAAGCACATGAATTGATTTTTTTTTTTAAATCACATTCTGATTATTTTTGATATATTGCAATTGTGATTTAAACTGCGATATGCTACCATTAAACATATCCTTTTATATTTATATACTGTATCTCAAAATTATATAAAAAATAATAAATTTCTGACAAACTCTACATAAATTCCTGACCTGTTTTATATAAATTGTAGCTTTTGTGATTAAATACATAATCATGCCTTCGAACAATGCATTCTTACTCGTCAGATCTTATCTGTATTATTAATAATGATACTGCAAAACTGCCAAGCAAAAGAAATAAGCCTGTATTGTGGTTTGTGTAACAGGTCCAACAGGTCTACCGCTTGTTTACTGGCTCTGTACAAATAGAAATCTGCCAGAAGCAACTGAAGTCATTCACTTATTGTTTATATAAGGAAATGCAAATCAGTTACTCAATCTAAAAATGTGCCATTCTGTTTTTAGGTGCAACGTTACATGACACACCACTGTAGCAACGCCACAGACAGGCGGATCTTCTCGCTCTTCCTGGAGATAATGGACAGTCTCAAGGCAGCATTACAAACCATCAAATCTTTCCCGTCGGCTCAGGATCATTTAAGTGAAGCTCTGGACACGTGCAGGAAAGTTCTCAATCCTGACTTTAACTTCAGTCAGCTCCAGGCACAGTTAAGAGACCATGAATGCACTCGTATACACTTTGAGTAAGGTATTAAACCCTTGTTGGAGTGTTGTAGCAAGAAAATAATCAGTGACAAGCTGGTATGATGATTAATTCTTCAGGTGTTGATTAATTTTCACAACAGTGTGGGATAAGATGAGTGATAAACTAGGTCTAACCGAATGTAACTCTTTCAATGAATTTTAATACAAATAACTAAATTAATGATGTCATTGAAAGAGTTACATTCTGTTAGACCTAGTTTGTTATTTATTTGTATTAAAATACAGTACAATTACTCCACTTCTTCATGGTACCGCTCATGTCTTTGTCGTCTCTGCAGTTACCCGCATGACGAGGTAAATCGCCTGAGTTGTAACGAAGCTCGAAACTACTACAGCGGCATTGTCAGCGTGATCCCTGTGACCCTGGACCTGCTCCGCACAGCCGTCTCGGAGCTGACACAAGCAGCGAGCACCGAAAGGGTTTCTCAGACGGATTGTACAGCTCCTGAGCAGCAGACAGCATCAGGTGGTGAAATACCACAAGCCTCCTCCAAGCAATCCTCCAAACCAGCGTGTAAAGCATGGAAACCTGCATGGAAGCCTCCGGGTCGCAGACGGATCTGAAAAAAACACCACAGCATTTCTTTCTCCCCCTGTTGAAATATACACACACTGGCCACTTTTATTAGATACACCTCTTTTAATGCATATATCTAGTCAGCCAATCACGCGACGATGCGTTTAGGCATGTAGACGCGGTCGAGATGATCTGCCGTAGTTCAAACCGAGCAAAAGAACGGGGAAGAAAGATGACTTTGAACATGGCGCGTTTGCCTTGCGGCATTCCCGAAACTCCTGATCGACTGGGATTTTCACGCACAACGATCTCTAAGGTTTACAGAGAATAGTCTGAGAAAGAGAAAATGCAGTGAGGGGTAGTTCCATGGGCGAAAATGCGCTGTTGATGCAGCTGTGCTGGTGTATGAGGAAGTCTGGAGTGGCAGAGAAGTATGTTCGAGTGGTGCAGGACATGTATGAGGGCTGTAAAACAGTGGTCAGATGTGCTGTAGGTGTGACAGAAGAGTTCAAGGTGGAGGTGGGTCTGCATCAAGGTTCGGTTCTAAGCCCCTTTTTGTTTGCTCTAGTGATGGACAGGATGACCGATGAAGTAAGACAGGAGTCTCCAAGGACTTTGATGTTTGCAGATGACATTGTGCTTTGTAGCGAGAGCAGGGAAACGGTGCAGGAAAATTTGGAGAGGTGGAGGTATGCTCTGGAAAGCAGAGGAATGAAGGTTAGCCGCAGCAAGACGGAATACATGTGTGTGAATGAGAGGACCCCGAGAGGAACAGTGAGCAGAGGTAAAGAAGGTGCAGGATTTTAAGTACTTAGGGTCAACGGTCGAGAGCAACGGAGAGTGTGGAAAGGAGGTGAAGAGACGAGTACAGGCAGGTTGGAATGGGTGGAGAAAAGTTTCAGGTGTGTTGTGCGATAGAGTATCAACAAGAATGAAAGGAAAGGTGTACAGGACAGTGGTGAGACCAGCGATGCTCTACGGCTTAGAGACAGTGGCACTGAAGAAAAGACAGGAGGCAGAGCTAGAGGTAGCAGAGCTGAAGATGTTGAGGTTCTCTTTGGGAGTGACAAGGATGGATAGGATCAAGAATCAGTTCATCAGAGGGACAACTCATGTTAGATGTTTTGGAGATAAAGTCAGAGAGGCCAGATTGAGGTGGTTTGGACATGTTCAGAGGAGAGAGTGTGAATATATCGGTAGAAGGATGCTGAGGTTGGAACTGCCAGGCAGGAGGTCTAGAGGAAAACCAAAGAGGAGATTTATGGATGCAGTGAGAGAGGACATGAAGATAGAGGACAGCCGAAAGACAATGATGATGATGCCAGGGGTCAAAGGTGAATGTTCAGACTGGTTCAAGCTGATAGAAAGACAACAGTAAATCAAATAACATCTCGCTCCAACCGAGGTATGCCGAACAGCATCTCTGAACACACAACATGTCGCTGCAGCAGACGGCCCACAGCAGCAGAAGACCACACCGTGTGCCACTCCTCTCACCCAAGAGCAGGAAACTGAGGACACAATGTTCCTACCAAAATTAAGTAATATAAAATTGGAAAAATGTTTTCTGGTTTGATAAGTCCGAGGTAGTGAGGTCAGAATTTGGCGTGAACAGCATGACAGCATGAATCCATCCAGCCGTGAATCGACGGGTCAGGCTGGTGGTGGTGATGTAATGGTGTTTCAAGCACCTTGCTGAATGCATTGCAATGAAGTATATTAATGCAGTTCTGAAGGCAAAAACAGGGTGCAACCCAGTACTAGCAAGGTGTACCTAATAAAGTGGCCAGTGTGTGATTAATCGTAGTTGAAAACGAAACAATGAAAAAACAAAACATGCAAAACATATATATTTTTTATTATTCCTGATCATAGCTTAACAAGTATAATACCTTTTCATTTTGTGTCTTGACAATCAGTACTTTTTTTTTTTTGTCCCTGAGGACATCTGACTCCACTTCAGATTACTGTCAAATTGTACCATAGTTTGTAATAACCACTGAAATTTGGCCTCTGGGGCAAGGAAGGAGGGATGTCCTATATTTTATATATATATATATATATATATATATATATATATATATATATATATATATATATATATATATATATATATATTATCTTAAGGCATTTTGTGAACAAAACAAAAATCACCCAGATGTCGACGTTGACCGATAGATACACTTCACTAAAATGAAATACAAGCCGCAAGATTTAAAACTGTGAGCAGGAGAGTCGGCTCATCATGCACGGGTTCTGCAGTTGGTTGGTTGGGTTTGGTTTCCGGTACGGAGTCGCCAAAAAAGTCTGAACAAGTTCGTGAGAATTTCCATAACATCCTCGTCGCGTCAAAGTTTCCTTCAGTTACTGCGTTTTCACATTTTTTTAGATGAATCCATAACAAAGGATCGTAAATATCCCTGATTTGGTGAAAAAAAAAAAAAAAATTTCTGATTTAAACTCTTCTCAAAGAAGGGCTTTATGTGTTTGTGTGTGTGTGTGTGAGAGAGTGAGCTTAGATTTCAGGATATCAGCTGTGCCACTGAGTTTTAGTGTATTTCTGTAATTTTAGTCTATACATTGCTACCATGAAACATTCACATTTCACATACAATCCAAGCAGCGATTTCTTCTTCTTCTTCCCCCATTAGACATCTCTGACGGTAAAATCTAACATTTTTCACAGAGGAATCTGGCTTGCATGGCCAAATCTGAGGCACTACCTGTTTCCAGGACGAACAGCAGCGGAGTTGGTGTTGTGTCTCTGGTTGAGCAGGAGGGGGGAACAAAAATAAATAAAAAGATTTTACACCGTTCATGCGTCTGAGCTGGCACTGAAGTGTAATGCTAAGAAGAACTATTGCACTAGTGTCTGGGGCTTTCTAAACCCACTATTAAACTGTCATTAATGAAAAAATAACATCTATATGCTTCAACACTTGCTTCATCTTTTCCTTCTACAGGCAAAGCACCTAAAGCAAGGTTATGACATCATCTGTCTCACCTATCTATCCATCGTAGCGGTTTTTTTTCTTGCATTTCTTTCACAGTTGTATCTGACTGTTGGGGTTTGATATGTTGATGAGTATTTACAGTGTTTGGTTCAAATGGGAGGGAAAACTAAAACAACCTGCCGCGTCCATGTCGCTCATTTGGCTTGGACGTTTTATTTTTTTGTACGAGCCCATAAACGAATATTAGGAAGTATTAGGAAAAAACGAGGCAATTAAAGCGATACGTGTTCTAATTAATACAATAAGGGCCAAAACACAATCTGCACACAACATAACCACAACTGCAGCGTGCTTTACACACATCTGAAGCTGAAATGTTTATCAAACAACCCAATACAGGAATAATCCACGTTGAAAGAAGAAATGTTTTTTTTTGTTAGTTTTTTTTTTTAAAAGGTGTCAGGAAAGTGCTCTTGTTTCACACCACGGTGGTTACGAGACTCTTTACGAGTGTTTGGATCGGTTAAAGCTACAGAATGAGTATGTTTTAGGTTCAGGTTTAATGAAATCTGAGGGACTGTAAAAGTGCAGCCCCAAAAAAAAACAAACATGACCCTCCCTAGAACATAGTGATGCTATAAGCTTTACGCCCTACATGAACCTCTTTTTTTTTGTTTGTTTGTTGTTGTTTTTTTGTTTTTGGCTGTTTTGTAATACAGTAGCGCTTTTTAAAAAAATAATAGCTAAAAGAATGCAGTCCACTCTTGGTAAAATAAAGAGTACTGCAGAGGAGGTCAAAACAAACTTTTTTTTCCTCTTCTTTTAATCATTCTGTCTAGTGTTGCAAGCAAATCTACAATGGCAATCCTGCTAACTCGACCTTGCCAGCTCCTTCAACTAGTGCGTCTCGTTGTAATCCATGATGTGCAGCTCCTGCTGCCTGCGGCTCTGGATGTTGTAAGCGCGAGCCCTGTGCCGATCCACCGGAGGAGGGAGCTCGGGTTCTTCCTCTCCCAACCTCCGGGAGCCCGCGAGCTGCTCGGCGCGTTTCTCGGCAGGTTCTGAGCTCTGGTTGGGAAGCCGGAGGGTGTGCTCCTCCTCAGACGGACTCTTTTTCTTCTTCAGCATCTCTTGATTGTGCAACCCCAGAAAGCTCTTGGCTGAAGGGGAGTTGCAGGACAGGATGGAAAGGTCTTCTTCTTGACTGCCGTTAATCAGTGCGGTGGCTGGTCCAGGAGACAGCGGCGAGAGCTCGCCGTTCACGCACACGTGAGACGTTTCCTCTCTTTTCCCTGACTCGGAGGTCGGAGCTGAAGTGGAGGTGCTGCTGCTGCCGTTTGGCCTGAAATTAAAAACAAATGGGAATTTTACTCAAAGTTCCACTTTGCAGTTTATAATTATAAATCTATAAATTATTGCTTTTGATGTCCTAATTGAGTCACTGTTCTATAGACTAATGAATCAAGATCTGTGTGAAATATTATACAAATCTTGCAACTTGGGTGTTTCATAAATGTTTTACATATGACTTCTGTGCCGGGAGCATGTTCGTAAGTCCGATTTGTTCTTAAGTCCAACAAAGTGAGTCTTATACACCTTTGACACGAATATATACAATGTAAAGCATACCAATCCACTTGACTAAATCAAAAAATGTAATCACGCCTTAGGAAATTAATCTTGCTGAGAAAAAAATATTTTAAATATTGTATTTAATTGTAAATATTGGTATCTGGTGCACTGCAGTGTTTATTTTTTGTACAATGGTGTGCGTAATTATTCAGCCCCCTGAGTCAATACTTTGTAGAACCACCTTTTGCTGCAATTACAGCTGCCAGTCTTTTAGGGTATGTCTCTACCAGCTTTGCACATCTAGAGACTGAAATCGTCGCCCATTCTTCTTTGTAAAACAGCTCCAGCTCAGTCAGATTAGATGGACAGCGTTTGTGAACAGCAGTTTTCAGATCTTGCCACAGATTCTTGATTGGATTTAGATCTGGACTTTGACTGAATTCTAACACATGGATATGTTTTGTTTTAAACCATTCCATTGTTGCCCTGGCTTTATGTTTAGGGTCGTTGTCCTGCTGGAAGGTGAACCTCCGCCCCAGTCTCAAGTCTTTTGCAGACTCCAAGAGGTTTTCTTCCAAGATTGCCCTGTATTTGGCTCCATCCATCTTCCCATCAACTCTGACCAGCTTCCCTGTCCCTGCTGAAGAGAAGCACCCCCAGAGCATGATGCTGCCACCACCATATTTGACAGTGGGAATGGTGTGTTCAGAGTGATGTGCAGTGTTAGTTTTCCGTCACACATAGCGGTTTGCATTTTGGCCAAAAAGTTCCATTTTGGTCTCATCTGACCAGAGCACCTTCTTCCACATGTTTGCTGTGCAAACGGGACTTCTTATGGTTTTCTGTTAACAATGGCTTTCTTCTTGCCACTCTTCCATAAAGGCCAACTTTGTGCAGTGCACGACTAATAGCTGTCCTATGGACAGATTCCCCCACCTGAGCTGTAGATCTCTGCAGCTTGTCCAGAGTCACCATGGGCCTCTTGGCTGCATTTCTAATCAGCGCTCTCCTTGTTCGGCCTGTGAGTTTAGGTGGACGGCCTTGTCTTGGTAGGTTTACAGTTGTGCCATACTCCATCCATTTCTGAATGATCGCTTGAACAGTGGCTCCGTGGGATGTTCAAGGCTTTGGAAATCTTTTTGTAGCCTAAGCCTGCTTTAAATTTCTCAATAACATTATCCCTGACCTGTCTGGTGTGTTCTTTGGACTTCATGGTGTTGTTGCTCCCAATATTCTCTTAGACAACCTTTGAGGCCGTCACAGAGCAGCTGTATTTGTACTGACATTAGATTACACACAGGTGCACTCTATTTAGTCATTAGCACTCATCAGGCAATGTCTATGGGCAACTGACTGCACTCAGACCAAAGGGGGCTGAATAATTACGCACACCCCACTTTGCAGTTATTTATTTGTAAAAAAATGTTTGGAATCATGTATGATTTTCGTTCCACTTCTGAAAGACGGTGGAAAAACAAAGATGTAGAAACAATCAACTTTCACAGAATCTCTTGTTAAAGATTTTGCGCTGCTCACTTCTGGTTCTGAGGCCCGCCTGGTTCCGCTGCTCCTCCTGCTGGTTTGTTGTTCGAGAGCCTGGCGAGCTCGATCTGACTGTACAGCTCGAGCATTTCTGATTGTAGCACCTGAGTCACATGCTTTTGGGCAAGATACCTGCTCTCAGAAGCTTGCAGCTGCCCTCTGCAAGAGACGACACCAGCATAAACAATTGGAATAAGCCGAAAGACTCATCCCGTCTTAAGGGATACGAGAACGTTAAAATCGCTATTTCGGTTACGATATCCATAATGTGAGATGGTCTGATAAGTGAGCTTGTACTTGGCCTGATTTTTGAAATTTTCCAGGAGTTTCTTCTGCTCCAGGACGAGGTGCTCTTTCTTGGTGAGCTGTGTCTCCAGGTCAGTGATGCGCTGCTGCGCCGCCTCCAGCCTCTGACTCTGCTGAATGGAGCTCTGCCTTAATCGCTCAGTCTCGCGGGTGGAACACATCTGCAGCATCTTCTGCTCCTAAAGATCATACAAGTACATACAAAGCTGATTGAAAGTGCAACTCTTCGATTGTTTATTTTTTTTTCTTTTTCTCCTGTACTGTCCCTACTTTATGTTTGCACTTTATTCGTCCCACAGACGGGAAAGAAAAAAGGTATATCTTACCTAAATTTATGTACAGAAAGCAGGTATGATAAAAAGTTATGTATGATGATCCACTTAGAACCTTTACGCCACCACGTTTACTCACCATTTCTCCTTAACTATGTTGCACATACATGTGTGATAAAAGGTCACACTGAATACCTTCTGGTCCATTTATTTATTTGTTTGTTTATTTATTTGATCTCTCCCAAGTTTTCTCCCTAATTTAGTCATGTCCAAATCCCACCTGTTATGTTAGGGGACGCCAAATCAGGAATAGCTACCAACCAGGGAGTGCGTGCGCCAACATGTGCTTCCTATGCAAAACCTAGATAATATTAATTTCGTTTCAGAAATGTTTTTTTTTGACTTCCAGTAATATAACTCCGCCTCCAGAGGTTTGTACGGTGCATGATGTGTGCGCGTCACTTCATGCGCTTTCCTTTTCCTATCCTGATGAACCCATCGCTCTGGAATAGGGTGGATCTGAACTCATCAGACCACATGAACTTTTGCAATTATTCCAAAGTCCAATCTTTAAACTCCCAAACAAACTGATCACACCAGTTTATGAGTTACACAGTACTCCGGTTTCCGCCCACAATCCAAACACATGCAGATTATGATAATTGGTGTTTCCAAATTGCCCAAAGTTGGAGCGTGTGCGTGTTTGTGTGCCCCTGCAATAGACTGGCACCCGCATCCATGTGGTTCTCCACCTCATGCCTGAGATGAGAAGACAGAGAATGAGTGAGTGAATGAGTTTCGTGCTTACTTTATGTGAATCCGGTCCGAGCCGCTGGACTTCCTGCACACACAGTTTATTGGCTTCTCCCAGCAGTAACAGCTGTTTGTTCAAAAAGGCCATCTGTTGCTCCAGGCTTTCACTGTTGTTGAGCTGTAATGTGGGGCAGACAAAGTAAATATATCACTTTGCTAAAAAAAAAATAATAATAAAAAATAAATAAATAAATAAATAAATATACACACATATACACACATACACTGTATTCACACTACCGCATTCACACTACCGCTCAAAAGTTTGGGATCAGTTGCAAATTTCTTTGTTTTTGTTTATTAATTTATTTCCTATATCCTACAACAATACTGGGGATTTAAAAACTATGAAATAACACATATGGAATTAGGTAATTATGTAACAACAACAACAACAGTTATTTTCAAGACACTAAGAAGGTTCGCCATTCTGGAACAGTTCTTGCAAGAACATTACAGTATTGTGTCAAGTCCGTTTGCAAAACCATAATGAAACTGGATCTCATGAACTTCCCAAGAAAACAAAACCAAAACTTGGCTCTGTTGCAGAGTTGTTGTTCATGTAGAGACACCAGCCTCAGAAATCACCAATTAACAAACAGCACCACAGATTAGAGCCGTTATGAACGAAGGCTTCACAGATCGTGAGTAGAAGATATAGTTCATGCTCGAAAACCCTCCAAATGTGGCTGAATTAAAACAATTCTGCAAGGATGAGCGGGCCAAAATTCTTTTATCGAAAATGCTTGATTGCTGTTGTTGCTGCTAAGGGTGGACCAACCAGTTATTAGCTTTAGGGGGCAAACACTTTTTCACACAGGGAGATGTAGTTTTGCCTTATTAATAAAAACCTTCATTAAAAAACTGAACGATGTGTTTAATATTTAAATTTGTTTGTTGATCTGAAACATTAGTCAAAGATAAGTACAGTGTGACAACAATAAAATAAGAAATCAGTAAGGGGGCAAACACTTTTTCACATCACTGTACATCTCAACATTAACTGTTCAAAGGAGATTATTGCATATTTATTTTGGATGCTTTCGGCATAAATAAATCAGGAACGACCATGGAGTTAGAAAGTGACCCCAAAGTTCTGAGCGGTAGTGTAAATCCAGATGTTCGTCTCACCTTGATAGACAGCTGGCTGAGCAAGTGCCCTGTATTGCACACTTTGTTATTGGCTCTCTGTAGCTCCGCCTCCATCTTGCCCATCCTCTTCTTACTTTCCTGCAAGTCGCTCTGTCAAGGAGCATTAAATTTTTTTTTAAAGTCTAAACATTCTCAAATCCAATCTACATGATTCCATCACTCCATGACGTTCCTGTTGTGAACATACGGACCTGCAGCTCCTGAGTCTTAGTGCAGTATTCATTCCGCTCGTGCTGGATGGCCTGGAGCTGCCTGTGGAGTTGCTGCACCTGCGCCTGTCCTTCCTGCCGCAGGCGCTTGGAGCGCTCCTGCTCTTCATGCAGACTCGCCTGCAGAGTCTGGATCTCCACCTCCTGCAGCCGCAGCTGGGCCTTCTGCAACATCATGCACACACACACGTAAACACTTTAATTCAACAGCACGAGGACGGAGACCGAATCAGACGACAAAAATACACAAACCTTCCTCGTCAAATAGTTAATCGTTTATTTAAGTAACAAACATTTCTTTGTTTTAAATGTGCGCAACACTGCTGTCTTTCACCATCGAGTTGTTCTGCTCCTCCAGCGCAGTGGCGTTGATGACACGGCGGAGTAGGCGGCGGTTGCGCAGCGCATGCTGCTCTCTTTTGTGCCTCTCGTATAGCAGATGGTTGTGCAGGAGCAGCAGCTGACTGCGCAACAGTGCCAGCTCATCAGGGGCTCCAGAACAAAAAACAAAAATAAATCGTTAACACCATAAAACACTTCAACAGTCAGGTACATAATTATTTTATGTTTGGGAGGGGGGGGGGGGGGAGATGGGTAACAATACCTTGTCACAATGTGCATTAAGGAAATATGTGATGGAACTGAACACCAAAGATCCCGATCGAAAACACCCACTGGGTCAGAACACTGGGTCCAACAGCTTTGGATCACAACCACTAATGTGCATTATGCATCATGTACACTAAAACGGTTAACTCGAGCACTTCAGTAGCTTGTAGCCCTTAAAGCTCAAAGCATTTGAGTCATTATTTTATTATTATTATTTTTTTAATGAGCATATATAGGGCTCAGGATAGGCCAGAATAGGAGTGATGTATTTTTTTTTGTCTTCAGCACAAAATAGGCAATATAATAAATAAATAGCTTCCATAAACATGACTAAGCGAAAATTGTGAAACCGGGTCACATAGGCCAAGAAATAGCACAAATACACAAAATCACATGTTTCTATGTTTATGGTTTCTATGACCAAAAAAAAAAAGTAATAAAAATATATAATGATGATAATAATAATAATAATAATAATTATGAGAAGAAGATAATTCTGAGAGTTCTACATTGTTGCTACGTCACATAATGTAGTAGTGGTTAAAACTTACCCGTTATAAAAGTAATAGCTTTTAAAGCTCAAAGCATTTGAGTCATTATTTGTTTTTATAGTTTTTTTTATGAGCATATATAGGGCTCAAGATTGTACACTATTGGAGTGATGTATCTTTTTTTCTTCAGCACAAAATAGGCAATATAATAAACAAAATTTTAGTTCATTTTAACCAGCTTCCCTAAACATGACTAAGCGAAAATTGTGAAACCGGGTCACATAGACCAAGAAATAGTACAAATACACAAAATCACACGTTTATGGTTTCTATGACCAAAAACAAACATTTTATATTCTATATAAGAATATATGTATAATTTTTTATTTTATTTTTAATCATCATTTACTTGAGTTGCTGAGTTACCTGTACACATCTGTGCTGCTTGGGTTTTAAACATCACCACACTTGATAATGAGGTTGCAGGAAACAGGCAGTTTATCCTACTTTGGAGCTCTCCAGGTTAGATATTTTGTTTATTCAATACTAATTTCTGGGTAAAACATTACAGATTTTAAAAAGAAGTATATTGTTTGCAATATAAATGTTCATGGAGATTATTTTTAAATTAATTTAAATGAATACTTGAGTAGTCTTATCAGACACACTTAAAATTTACAAATTGATTTTGAATGCAAAATAATATGGATGGAATTGTAACTGGAGCAGATTGTTTATCATTTAACATTCACTGCGTGGACAAAAACAAACAAAAAACAAAACAAAAAAAGTCACCCCCGCCTCACAGACTTAACTTCACTAACAAGCAAGATTTCTCATGGCTGTTTATCGTCTCAATCCTCTGAGTTCATGTCACATTGTGTGTGTGTGTGGGGGAAATTCTCTTACTTTCACTATTAAACATGGACACTAATTTCTATGACGCAACCTTACCAAGCGATTAAGTGATTTCCAGTCACAGATATCCTTTCAATTCAAAAAATTCAATTTGTATATTGTCATACTGTATACCTTTTCCTTTAGTGCTATGATGTTTACCTCCACTGTGTGGCTCAGCCGAGAGGTTTGACGATGAAGGAGAACTGAAAGACATAAAATACACATACTTTAGCGATTCATCGTATATTAACATTATTATAAACTGATCGACCTGGATTCATCATTCTGGACTCTTATTTACCTATTCAACACTTTTTCATGAAGGTCGTGACCTTGCTGAATGAGACGATCCAGCACTTCCAGGGGGGACGTGGCAGACAGATCCCCCACCTCCACGTCCTCTCTGCCAGACTTCTGCTGAGACTCGCTGGTCTTCCTCTCCACAAACAGAGAGGCCAGCTTGGGCAAGGCCAGGTCGAAGAGATGCTCGTAGGGAAACGAGCCCTTAAAAAGCTCAAAAGAGGTGTCTTCTGCTGTAGATGGGCTCAAGGAGTTGTCGATGGGAGTGAAACAAGGCCACATGCTCATGGAGGGCTGCTGATCCCCTCCTTTTGTGGTGTTCACCACCCTGTCTGGGGTGGAGGCCAGATCAATAGGCAGGGGATTAATGCTGGGGTTTAAGGGGAAGGGGGGGTCAGTGGTGCAGGAGAGGGATGAGTCCAGGGCTGGATTTGAGAGCGGGTCGGGTTTGCCCTGGGTTAGTGTCAGCAATTCTGCAGTGATGGAATCTGGTGAAAGATGAATATATTATTATTATTATTATTTACAGGGGTCAAAAATTGCAAAACAAAATAAAACCGAAGACAAAATAGCAAATCTGGAAACAAAATGAAAAATGAGACACACGACAACGACGACAACTTAGTCAAACCGTAAAAGGTACGCGAATAGTTTGCAAATGAAATTCTCATTGCTGATTGGACGAGATATCACTCGTGAGCGTCACTCAAAACATACAAGTACAGTCGTGGCCAAAAGTTTTGAGAATTACATAAATATTGGAAATTGGAAAAGTTGCTGCTTAAGTTTTTATAATAGCAATTTGCATATACTCCAGAATGTTCTGAAGAGTTATCAGATTAATTGCATAGTCCTTCTTTGCCATGAAAATTAACTTAATCCCAAAAAAACATTTCCACTTCATTTCATTGCGGTCATTAAAGGACCTGCTGAGATCATTTCAGTAATCGTCTTGTTAACTCAGGTGAGAATGTTGACGAGCACAAGGCTGGAGATCATTATGTCAGGCTGATTGGGTTAGAATGGCAGACTTGACATGTTAAAAGGAGGGTGATGCTTGAAATTATTGTTCTTCCATTGTTAACCATGGTGACCTGCAAAGAAACGCGTGCAGCCATCATTGCGTTGCATAAAAATGGCTTCACAGGCAAGGATATTGTGGCTACTAAGATTGTACCTAAAATCAACAATTTACATATAGGATCATCAAGAACTTCAAGTAAAGAGGTTCAATTCTTGTTAAGAAGGCTTCAGGGCGTCCAAGAAAGTCCAGCAATTGCCAGGATCGTCTCCTAAAGAGGATTCAGCTGCGGGATCGGAGTGCCACCAGTGCAGAGCTTTTGCTCAGGAATGGCAGCAGGCAGGTGTGAGCGCATCTGCACGCACAGTGAGGCGAAAACTTTTGGAAGATGGCCTGGTGTCAAGAAGGGCAGCAAAGAAGCCACTTCTCTCCAAAAAAACATCAGGGACAGATTGATCTTCTGCAGAAAGTATGGTGAATGGACTGCTGAGGACTGGGGCAAAGTCATATTCTGCGATGAAGCCGTTTTCCGATTGTTAGGGGCATCTGGAAAAAGGAGAAGAAAAGGTGAGCGCTACCATCAGTCCTGTGTCATGCCAACAGTAAAGCATCCTGAGACCATTCATGTGTGGGGTTGCTTCTCATCCAAGGGAGGGGGCTCACTCACAATTTTGCCCAAAAACACAGCCATGAATAAAGAATGATACCAAAACACCCTCCAACAGAAACTTCTTCCAGCAATCCAACAACAGTTTGGTGAATAACGATGCATTTTCCAGCACGATGGAGCACCACGATGGAGTGACATAAGGCAAAAGTGATTACTAAGTGGCTCTGGGACCAAAACGTTGAAATTTTGGGTCCATGGTCTGGAAACTCCCCAGATCTTAATCCCATTGAGAACTTGTGGTCAATCCTCAAGAGGCAGGTGGACAAACAAAAACTACTAATTCTGACAAACTCCAAGAAGTGATTATGAAAGAATGAGTTGCTATCAGTCAGGGTTTGGCCCAGAAGTTGATTGACAGCCCAGTCGAATTGCAGAGGTGCTGAAAAAGAAGCTCCAACACTGCAAATACTGACTCTTTGTAAATGTCATGTAATTGTCGATAAAAGCCTTTGAAACGTATGAAGTGCTTGTAATTATATTTCAGTACATCAAAACAACTGAAACAAAGATCTAAAGGCAGTTTAGCAACATACTTTGTGAAAACTAATATTTGTGTCATTCTCAAAACTTTTGGCCACGACTGTACACTGCAGCCTCACAGAATTTAAATGCCTCTTTAAATTTAAAAACAGACTCGTCCTATCAAATCAATCAACATTTATTTATATAGCACCTTATAGTAACCCAAGTTGAACCAAACTGTTTCACAGAATAATAAAAAAAATAAAAAATAAAAAACACACATGAAACTACAAATATTACGTCATTCTAAAAAAGTGCATCTTTAGTTTTGCTTTAAAAACGGCAATAAGATAGAAATAGGAGATAAAAAGTACAAACAAAATAATTAATCGGCACTAAGAAAAAGGTAGGTTTCTTAAACGAAATTCTTACCGCTGACTGAAAGACGTAGCGTCTGTCACTCAATCTTAATCAGCGATTAAAAATTTCATTCGCAAACCACACCTACTGTACCTTTTCCGGTTTGTTGATTCTTACCTCTTATTGGACGAGACATCCGTCACTCAAAATATACAGAACATACTGCAGCCTCACAGTACTTCTTGAGTGACAGATGTGAATTAGAACTAGCGATAAGAATTTCATTCACAAACAATACCAACCTTATCTGATTCGTCCGAACAGTTTTTGTATTTTTTCATTTGATATTTTGTTTCTGGGTATGTCGTCGTGTTTTCTGATTTATTTTGTTTTGGGAACTCTCGATATAGTTATTTTTTCCGCATTGTTCATTTTGTTTTGCACTTCTCGGCCACTGTAATTACTATTATTACAAAACATATGTTCATATTTCACACGCTGCTTAAAGAAATCTGGACCGATTCTTAAAGCGATCCTAAAACAAGGTCTTTAATGATCGATGGCAAAGAATCCATTCTATTTGACTAGAAACAAAAATTAACCTGTCTTTATTTAAACACACCTTCCTCTTTCTCTCTTTCCGTCCTCCTCACGAAGTCAGAGAGCTCATTCAATGAAAAAGGACTAAGTTCGTCACCTGTGCCTGAAAAATACCAGCACAGTGTCATCAATATTCTATATGAATCAATATTCTATAGCTTCATGTCACCTCAAGAGAAATCCATTACTACAGTAGAATGAACATGAACAGAAAAAAAAAAAAAAGAAAAAAAAAAAAAAAAACAGCATTCTCACCTCTGCCATTGATAGCTGCTGGGTTTCCTTTTTTAGTCTCTGGATTTGTCTGCGCAAATTCAGGCAGTTCAGGGATGTTCAAAAGACGCATTGTAGTTATTTCTACAAAATTAATGTTGTTATTATAATTGTTATACCTTAGAAAGTGAAAGAGTAACGCTGGTGGCTTGGGCAGTTTGCTCGAGTTCTCCCGAGAGCAACGGGAGAGGGGATGACCCTGAGGGCGTGGAGGTGGACGAAGTCCATTTCCCATCCACTGCCAAATACATGTTAGTGTGAGACTCATCTTAATATCACAGCTATAACGATCACAAAGCAGCTCATCACCTTCCTGACCTGGTGTGCTCGGGACCTGCGCTGAGACGTTGGAGGCACTTTGTGAGACATCGGAGACGGTGGTAGGGGACATTCCTCTGGAGTTGGGAGGGGTGCTCATCCCACACACAGACGAAGGGCTCCACATGGCCTCCTTCATTCCTGAGGACATCACCTCAGGACCCTGTCATATATAAAACAAATGAAAAAAATTTAAGTATTGTATGGCTTTACAATAGTATCATCTTGCGAGTTGGTCTAATAATGTTACTAAAAACACGAGTAGTTTTACAGAAGGAAACCGTTATCCTCAACACATGTGAAGTGAGAATCTTACAATCTGAGGTGGATGATAACCAAGTACTTTTACTTCAGTATTGTACTTGGGTACAGATTTCACCCATCTGTAGTTAGCTTGTAGTCAACACTTGTAGCTTTTAATATCAACTATATCCTACAACAAATATCCGTACTTTCTACTTCACTACATGTGTGCATGGTGTTGCATTACATAACCACAAAGGTATGTACCAATTGAAGTGGTAATAGCACTAATAGGTAATAGTGTGATTTGCCTTCCCTCCGTAAAATGTTCAATAATGTAGCAGTTGTTTGTTTTTAGTTCCAAATCCGCTTCTGATTTCAGTTTGGAAAGTGAGGGAGAGAGAGAGAGAGTGCAAAAGACTCTTCTACTATGACTTATAAGATACAGTGAGCTAATACAAGCTCTCAGGACTTTCCTTAAATTTTATCTGAAATTAAATACTTTTTCCTCAAGTAGAAATGTAAATGGAAGACTTGTGTATTTTGTCCACTATGCACACCATAAATCATTTTATAAACCAGAATACAGGTAGTCCCCAACTTACGAACGAGTTTCATTCCAGGAGCATGTTCGTAAGTCCGATCTGTTCTTAAGTCCAACAAAGTGAGTCTTGTACTCCTTTGACACGGAAATACAATGTAAAGCATACCAATCCACAGGACTAAATCTTTGTCCCCTTCCACACACAGAAACCTAACCGCGCCTTAGGACATGAATGTCAAACATGAATTGTCGTCACATTGAAATGTAACAGCGTTGTCCTCTGCGCCTTTAAATCGCAAGGGGAATCCCGGATGTCAAATTTCTCTCATTGCCGTTTTCCACTGTATTGAACTGTGAACTTGTTTTGTTGAGGATTTTCCAAAATTAGGATTATTCACCAACGGGACAGCTTTACAGGACTGATATTTGCTATCATTGTGCTTCCAGACTGATTTATTGAATTCCAAAATTCGAAAAGTACCATGAGTAAATTTTCTGCAATGGAACTTGGAAAAACCTTCTTATTCTTTGTATTTCAATGTCATTTTAGGTGTGAATTCATGTAGATTAAGTTTAGCTCGAGTACAAGTATTTTTAACAGCAATGTTTTTTTTTATAACTAAACACACTCTTTTTCCTGTTCATTCGTTAGTGCAAGTGCTGTGGCAGAGAATAAATTACCGGTAGCCTGGAGGTCTTTGGGCTGAGGCCTGGGTGCTGAGTGACTGTCAGATGGGGTAGGGAAAGGGAAAGGGACTGGCGCACTGTGGACATTGAACTGAAAGGTGAACTTCCTGTAACGACACACAACAAACAACCATTTGTAATTATCATACAATTCCCCCCCCCCAATTTTCTCCCCAATTAAGTCATGTCCAATTCCTCCCAGTCACTAGGGGGCTCCCACATTTTTAAGGCCACTACTACCACTCAGCTGGGAGGGCCGAAGACTATCACATGTTTCCTCCAGAGCATGTGACGCCAGCCGACCGCACCTTTTCGAACTGCTCGCTCACAAACCGTTGGGGGCGGCGTAACACACTAGGAGGACAGCGCCATCACTTTTCCTTGCGTGAGCTCACAGACGCCCCTGATTGGCTGTAGAGCCTTAATTAATGTGGGAGCACCGAGTACCTCTCAGCTCTCCCCTCTGAGAGAGCTCGGCCAATCAGCTCTCTCTAAACCTCCGGCTGCGAGAGGTTACAGCATCACCCGGGAATCGAACTCGCGATCTTTTACCAAAAATAAACTTGATGTACTGATGTAGCAAGGAGCGCCTCCTAACCATGGGTGCTGAGATCTGAGCAGGACCTGCTGCTGTCGATGAGGCGCCGTGGCACATGCTCAGGCAGGGTCGAGTAGCCCTCCTCACAAGAGGCTTCCTTAGGGTCCAGGGACACTTTGGCACATTCAATCACAATGTCATGGGTTTCAAACCTTTTCCACCTGAAACAAAGGAACAGGGTATGTAAAGTGACCAATTAACATGCTGATATATTATATACATGGTTATGAGATAGTTATTAGTTAGTTAGATATATTCATAGTTAATCCGGGTTCACCTTATCGGGTCCAGTTCGTAATCTTTGGTTCCTGTAACAAGCTCTGGATGTATCCGCACGTGTTCAAGCATCGGCTGATGGAAACAGAAGCGAGCTGTGTTTAAAAATGAAGCATGAAAACATATTTGGAAACAACACTCGAGCAGCACACATACTTTAACTACTTCTTCAAAAGTGTCAACGTTCTCCTTCATGCTGTAGTGGGCGCGCAGGTAGGACACGAAGTTGCAGGGGTACATGCCGTAGAGGCGATGAAAGAATGAGTACACGCTGGCGTGCAGGTGAACTGCATACGCTCCCTGAGCATGGCCTAGAGGACACACACACACACACACACATCACGCAACTGATAGTGAGATAATGTTACACAACGTTGTTAAAATTTCCAAATTTGCCTTCTGGCTGTCTCTGTATCGAGTAAACAATCCTGAATCATGTTGAGCTTGTTCAAGAGTCAAGGATTTTACTTGTCACATACATGATTGTACAAGTACAACAGTAGTGAAAAGCAATTGTGCCAAACTCCTGACCGTGCAATTATTAAGAAAATTTTTTATAATTCACTATTAATAAAAGAAAGTACAAGAGTATGCCCAAGATAAAAATAAGAATAAAAGACTCTTTAGTTTAGTCCAAGGCTTTAGTTAAATAATGAATTTAAAACCACTGTCTGCAGTTTTGCAATTTTATTTAAAATTTAAAAAGACATCTTGCAATCTGCAGAAATCGTAACTTGTCATAGTTAAAGCTACACTGCCAGACTAATTTCATGGTCTTTCCTGATTTTAAATTCTTTCAACATTGTTAAGGCAACCAAAATATACAACTCTAAATAAACTTCTCTGCAGCAGAGTTAAGTTTTGGTCTCGCTTTCCTGGGAAGGTCTTCATGAGAGACAGTTTCATCATAGTGCTTGATAAATTTTGTACCGTGGCCGAGAAGTGCAAAACACAATAGCAAAACCAAAATCAAATAAACAACATATCAGAAAACAAAATACCAAATGAGAAAACAGTCAAACCGGAAAAGTTTGAGAACAAATTTAAGGGCTTATCGCTGATTTAAATGTCCGTGAGGCTGCAGTACTTCCTGTATATTTTGAGTGACAGATGTCTCGTCAAATCAGCGTTAAGAATAAACAAGCCAAAAGAGGTAGGCGTAGTTTGCAAATTAAATTCTGACTGCTGATTGGAGGAAATTGTCAAATTATACCTTATCAATTATACCCATTATATCTTGTCAAATATCTTTTCCGGTTTGACTAAATTGTCATTTTTAGATTTCTGATATTTGGTTTGTTATTTTGTTTTGCACTTGACAAAACTGTTCCTGCATGAACTATTCCAGAACAGCTCCGTTAACCTTCATATCTAAAAATAACAACTGACTGTTACTGTTATTTTATTACATAATGCCATATTTTTTATTTCATAGTTTTGAAAAAACAGTATTGTTCTAGACAGTAGAAACTAAATTCAAATTTGTGATGGATAAACATAACATAACATATTGAATACATACACAACATACTACAGATAAATAAGCAATCATATGTTACAAATAAATGCACATTAGTATTATTATTGTTATTAAAAGCTATCACCATTAATCACACCTGGGTTTCTCTGATTCCAAGCTGCAAGTCGTCCGAAGATGTCGAAAAACTCAAACAGGAGCTGTTTACTGGTCTGTTGTATCATGGGCAGCAGGATGACTAACACCAACACTCCGGTTATAAGAACCACCACATCTGACTCAGTCTGTTGATGTAGAAACACAAAGAGGAAAGGAAAGGTTATGAAGCAACGTACAGTAGCTAAGAACAAACATGATTCATGTTAAATACAAAGATTTTTGGTTTTTAATCAAAGGCTGATATACAGCGGTTGTTTACATGGTCAGGTCTTCACACCATTAAAAATTAAGCTCTAGATCTTGGACAGAGTGCTGAGATATCACTGTGTTACCACTCAGTACCTTCAAGCATTTGAGTAGTGAAGTGAGCAGAGGGAAGCGAGTGATCTTGTGGATCCACGGCGGCTGTTTGCGGACAACTTGACCGAGCAGCGTGAGGGTCGGGAGCCTGCTACTCGCCTTGGCCATGCACTCATTCATCTTGTCTAAAAGGTGCTTCAGGGAGAAAACACACAAATGTAAAGAAATGAGTAATTCAAGAACTTGGCTTTAAAAGGTAATGAAGCAAATCATTCAAAACATTTGGGTACACAATGTGTCAAGATGTAGTGTTTTTTTTTGTTTGTCTATCCGCACCTTGTCGTGAGGCTCCCTGATGGAGGACAGGAGGTCCACAGCCTGAGGAGAGCTGGTGTCCAGATAATAATCCACAAGGCCATTGAGAAGCACAGAGCCTTTATCTAAAGTAACCAGTGAAAAATAAGACAATATGCAACTCACTTACATTTAACTACTACAGTATGTAGTTTGTAGGTCTACACTAAAAGCTGGTAATGATATAACAGCAGGCCTTATAACATACATGGGGCGTTCGAGTCGAACCCAAGTACTAGTGAAACACTGGGATAAGTGCATTAGTGTAGCAGGGGATTATATAGAAAAATAATCTCTCATAATTGTGTTCTGTCCCGGTTTGATTTGAACGCACCTTGTAATATTAACACATTTTTACAAGCTGCAAAAAAAAAAAAAAAAAACTTCCTAGAACAGGTGCAAAAAAACTATGCTTTATATATTTATACATCATTTAAATTATTATATAACCCATTTGTGTTACAGCTCATCCTTTAATGCTAAGCACAGCTTTTCACAGGTTCAGTTCAAAAGGATCACCTTGGTAGCGTAGCTAAGCTATTATTCGGGTAACACGTTATGTCTGGCATTAAATGCTTCACAAAACTGTATTACAGAGTTATTTGAGGCATCCAGAGATACACGACCGCTCAAAAGTTTGGGATCATTTGCAATTTTCTTTAGTGATTTATTTTCTATATTCTACAACAATACTGGCGATTCCTATGGAATAACACATATTGAATTGGGTAATTATGTAACAACAACCACAACAGTCAGCTGTTATTTTAAGATATGAAGGTCAGCTGTTGTGGAACAGTTTTTTTGCAAGAACAGTATTGTTAAGCAAAACCCATCAAGCCCCATGATGAAACTGGCTCTCATGAAGCCTGTACAGATCATAAGTAGCACATACATTTCAATATCGACCGTTCAAAGGAGATTATTGTATATTTTGGACGCCTTCAGAATTGTTTTACAATGTAGAAAGAAATAAAAAAATCAGGAACGTCTTTTCATGCAGTTAGAAAGTGTCTCAAAACTTTTGAGCGGTAATGTACAGTACTGTTTATTATTTCCAGTTAAGCATTTAAATGTAACTGCTGTCACCATTTAATCATCTTTGTAAGAGTTTCTTATGTAACTAAACCTTCAGAAAGATGACCTATATAACAGGTGTGTCTGACAACATGGCTGGTTTGTTATATACGCACGCACACACACAGTTCCAAAATTCTTGATACATATAAGGAAATTGACACTTTTAAGCAAAATATTTTCAAAACATGTATTCAAACCTAGTTGATATTAGTGTACAGCATTATATCCAGATAGCCTTTAGGGGAATTGGTGGCTTAGTGGTAGGTTTAGGGGTTCAGCTCGTATCCAATGTGTAAACCCCAGCCACTGCATGCAGTGCTGTTACCATATGTGGATCAAACTGGAGGGTTTGGATCGGACGGGAGCAGCCGAAAGGACAACTTTGTATACAAGTACATGTTGGTTTTTAAAATAAGAAGAACGTAACGAAATCATTCTCAAGTCCATGCTGTATCAGGAAAAGATCTACAGGACACGCATAACACCAGATGTGTTGAACATGAGTCTGTCATGATTGACAGAGACAACTCCATATGCGTGTGAATGTGAGTGGGTGGGTGTTTTTAGAAAGGAATGTCACTCAGGCACAAAATGTTTTCTAACTCGTGTTATTTTCCCCCCCTACATATACAGTACAGAGACTTCTGGGACAACCCCCACGTGGTATGGGACAACCCAAGAGTACCGTACTGTTGATCTAACCCATGTGTGAAGAAATGCACGGTAAGATTTCACAGCGTGACGTGAAGCTGACGAACCTGCGCTGAGGCTCTCCTGTAGGACGCTCCTGACCTGCTCCAGCTGGTGCAGATCCGTGGACTCCAGAAGCGGGAGGAGGTCGAAGACATTGGGCTGGTCCTTGGCCATGTTTGTTCAGGACAGATGGCAGGACTACAGGCTTTGTGTGTGTGTGTGTGTGAGAATCACAGTAGATCCTGGGTCAGCATGGAGGGCCTGGGGATTTAAAATAAATAATAAATAAATAATAAATGAATAAATAATAATAAATGTTTGTGCATGCATTAGTGAGGTGATTAACACTGGATGAGTTTAATGTGTTGAGGACATTCAGCACTGCACTAAACACACACACACTGTATGGGGCTAAGCTTGAGTTGTTGTTTGTTTTAATGCATAAATGTTTGTTTATTCTGTACCTACACCACTTCACACGACTGAGAAACACATCAATACATTAAAAATTGTGTTGAAAATACCCACGCTGCCTAAGAATCCACTATAACAACTGACTGACATCAACATCCCAGCTAAAAAAAAATCTTCCAACGTTGTTAGCTTAGCTGGCTAACCCAACCTGAAAACACCTCGTTTAGCTCGGGCTAACAGCAATGACACGCTCCCAGCTCGGCCACTTTCAACAACCGAAAGCGTCTCACGCACCAACACGCCGCGTCACAAGCCGTCGCCTCGTTCCGGACACTTTTATTTTATTACCTTTTACTCAGCCTGGACCTTACACGTCGCCGCCATCTTGGACGCCTCACGACCCCCAGCGCGCGCCGCTCCGTCCGCGCGCGCAGCGAAAAAAGAAGGATCTAGATATATGTATTTAAAAGAAAGTAGTCCCGATCAGCGATTTCGTAATAATCCGAGTGCAAGTGCAGCGATTTAATATATGTTTACTGTAAAGGACACGCACGACGCAGCTCCACTCTCGGTTTACACGGCCGCAGTCGTGCACGAGCTGCAGTTTTGCAAACGGTTTTTTGCGTGAAAAAGCTGAAGGAGAGAACACAGCGGAGTGCGGCGTGACAGGAGCTGAGCGCGCATGCGCGGTTTTAAAAACAAATGACGTCACTCGTGTTGATCTAGCACCTGCAAGCTTCGTTGGGTAGCTGGGAATCATGACATGTTATAATAATAATAATAATAATAAATAATAAAAAGAATACAAATAATAGATATGTAGTTCCACTCATGGCTATATATATATATATATATATATATATATATATATATACACTACTGTTCAAAAGTTTTAGATCACTTTCTAACTCCATGATGGTTCCTGATGTTTATCTCTTTCTACATTGTAAAGTTTTGCTGAAGGCGTCCAAAAAATGCATGAATCTCCTTTGAACAGTTGATATTGAGATGTTTCTGCTACTTCTGCTCTGTAAAGACTTCATAACGCCTCTAATCTGAGCTGCTGTTAATTGGTCATTTTTCAGGCTGATAACTCTAAATGAACTTCTCGTCTGCAGCAGAGGGAGGTTTTGGTCTCGTCCTCCTGGGACGGCCTTCATGAGAGACAGTTTCATTATGGTGCTTGACGGATTTTGCAGATGCACTTGACAATACTGTTCTTGCAGGAACTATTACAGAAAGGCCGACCTCTGTGTCTTAAAATAACAACTAACTGTTGTTTTTGTTGTTGTTACGTGATTACCTAATTCCATATGTGTTATTTTATAGTTTTGAAATCCCCAGTATTTTTGTAGAATGTAGAAAATAAATCACTAAACAAAAACAAAGAAATTTGCAAGTAACTTTTGAACAGTATATACTGTATATATGTATATATATATATATATATATATATATATATATATATATATATATATATATATATGGACAAACCTGATAATTATTAAAAATTTATTCAAAAATTTTATTCAAATGTTTCGATCAATCTCCTCATCCCAGTCAAGGGATCTTCAGCCATCTTGGACAATGCTAAGCTTCCTCCTTTGTGGCAACCGTTTGTGGAAGGTCCTTTTCTATTCCAACATGACCATACCTCAGTGCACTAAGCAACGACTATAAAGACTCAGTTTGATGAGTTTGCAGAGCCCTGACCTCGACCACATCAAGCACATTTGGGATGCAGAAATAAATTAAATAAATGGTAATCACCACTGGCCTCCACGGTCCCTGGTTGGACTATAAAGGTTCCCAGATGGATGAAGGGAATAAGTGAAAATGACAAAGTGTGACAAAGTGACAACAGTGCAAATATTAGTAGTTGTGCAAAGAACAGCATGAAAGTAACCCTGAATGAGTCTGTGCATAATGGAGAAATATGTAATACTGAGAGTGAAACTGAGACCTGTGCAGATAAACTTCTGTAAACTAATACCTGACGAATAAGTAAAAAAAAAAGTTTGAGGTAAACTTATATAATTACTTTATATTATTATGGTGTAAAGGAACAGTCCATTCTATAACACATTACATAATTTCATATTAAATTATGAAAGAAGTTGCCTGCTGTACTGACATAATAAGGAGACTGAGCACATGGATTAGCCCAAGCGTTCTCAACAAAAGGGCTTTAAAACTCAAGAATCATTACAAGGTCCTTTTTTCATTTTCACGTGACCAAGATATTACTTAAATACTCTGTAAAAATTACTATTTCAGTAAATCATCCATGAAGACACCTGTGGTGTGAATATTTTTGAGCCTTAAATAAGTTCTGAAAATGTCTTTAAGGTTTTGTAATACTGTTTCCAATGCCCATAACCAAACTCTTCAATGTGCTTCCTGATTCCTTATATGGTAACCCTTCCTATAGCCTGTGTCCAGATGAATACATGAATACAAATAGCTTGTAAAACCCTTATTTCTAACCGGAGGATGATAAGGATTTGTTTCGTGTCGTCTGTCTGCCTCCGGGTCTCTCTATGATTTACATGGTAATGACACAGTGCACATGTCCAAAAGCTCTCTTTGCTGATAATAAACAGAGATCTTCAGACACATCATGCCTGCATGTGTTTGTCATTCTCTCGGTATGGGCCTGGTGTAAGGTAGGAAGGTGTGTATCAATGTTTTGCAAACACATCAAGCAGAAATTCATTCTGTGCCCAATAGGAATGCTCATATTCAAGTGATCCAGTACAGTTTTATTTCATTGCGCTTAATAATTATCTTTGTAATATTATCTTTATAATTACTGTGTGCCATGGTGTGATGTCGATGGTAATTTAAGGAATTCTGGTCAAGAGCAATCTTACCATTTCAGTCAAATAGAAAACATTTTATCAGTTAGAACTGCTTGGACCGATCCAATCCTGCAATTTCTAGCTGAGTGATAATAGTGACTAACAGAAAGCATTTCAGTGTCCCTGACCCTAAATGATAGCAGTCAGGTTGTGCGGTTTCTTCTATAAAGCAATACCAAGAGTGTATTTTCTGCATCATATCAGTGAGAACTCAAACTTTATCAGTGACAACTCAAACCTTGAAGTGGTGCAATTAAAGCAGAGTTAAGGCAGAGGTTCGACTCAACTAGTTACAAGGCGGCAACCACAATGGCGTTCCTGGTGAGCAATTTGCATTTTGTGTGAATGAGTTTGCTTGTATTTACATTTACATTTACAGCATTGGCAGACGCCTTTATCCAGAGAGACTTACATAAGTGCTTTAACGTTTCCATCAATAACAATATTCTTGCAATAATTACCTAGATTACCTACCAGCTAGATTACCAACCGGAAGTACCATTCGTCTTATCATTTTTGGGGTTGGGGTGGTTGTTGTGATAGTCTGACTATCTCATCTTCATCTCATCTTCTATACCGCTTTATCCTGTATTTAGGGTCACCTGGACAGGGTGACAATCCATCGCAGGGCACAAACACATACACACACACTCATTCACACACTGGGGACATCAGTCAATGGGCAATCAATTAACCTTACCTACATGTCTTTGTAATGTGTGAGGAAACCGGAGTACCTAGAGGAAACCCACCAAGCATGGGGAGAAAATGCAAACGCCATGCACACAGATCTGAGGTGGGAATCGATCCCTCAACCTTGGAGGTGCGTGGACACTTTGCTAACCACTACACCACCATGCTGCTATACTGTATACACTGTATATGATAGAAACTCATAGATCAATACTTATCGCTCATTTAGTATAAGACTTAATTATGATAAATGATAAATTGATTGAATGTCCAGTTTATTAGATAAATTACATAATTACTGGTAGATTGTGTTAATAGCACATTTGGTACCGCAACATTAATTTTTACTGTAAAACCAGCTGCCAATGTTTTGAAGTATATTTGCGGGATTGAGCTATACAGGAAACCTGGCACAAAAACCTCTTAACTAACATTTACTAGCTTCATAATTGCCTTATTTTTTATTTTGGTAAATCTTTCGGAGTCCCAAAAGTCCCAAAAGATGTGGGGATTATTATCTTGTTCACACAAGTTATTATCTTATGCGTGCACAGCTCAACAACTAACCACAAAGCAAATTAACTGCTGGAATAAAGCAATGAGGGCCTTCATGTTCCAAATATAATTTGGAAATCATCAAATTGTTGATATAAACGTAAATACCCCAGATGTTTTCGTGACAAACCGTAGCATGCCTTTAAACGTTTTACACAAATTCATTCCACAATATTCCACAATATAATAAATCAGATCCTATAAATCAGATAGATGGCTTAGTGGTTAGCACTGTTGCCTTGCATCTCCAGGGTCCGGGTTTGATTCACGCCTTGGGGTCAGTGTGCATGAGGTTTGCATGTTCTCCCCGTGCTTGGTGGGTTTCCTTTCACAGTCCAAAGACATGCAAATTAGTCTAATCTGTGTTCCCAAATTGCCCATAGTGTGTAAATGCATGTAAACATGTGTGTACCCTGCAAGGTATTGATGATTGGCATCGCAGCTCTCAAAATAGAAATAAAGTCTTTGCAGTAATATTCAAAGGCTTGTCTGAGAGTGCACGGTTCAACAAGTACTGTATAATACAATGGTCAAACCACAGCTAGGTGGTGCTATAACATTTATTTCAGTTCATTGTGCATGCTGTGAATTGCAGTACTGCTTGGAGACACTCTTGGAGTCTATCAGCTCTCTCTTTTGTATTTGCAGCAGACTTGCTCACAGCTCAGGCCAGCACACTATTTCATAAAGCTTCCAATGTTGTCTATGTCTTTGGAACTGAGCGTGTAGGCAGCCATTTCTTTTCTGGCAGGGATTTACCTTTAATTAACCAGAAAGCCACCAAAGCGTATGTTGTATTCTCCCACACAGCCCTGTGCCGGGCTGTGAGCAATTTCGAAACTTTCTTGCTTGGCAGCAAGGAAATTACACATAAATGTACAGTGATTCTAGGCAAACGTTATTCTCTTTAGTAGCTCTGATACTGTTTATATCCTGGGAAATTACAAAGTATCAGGAAACTAGCATGTCTTATGTTACTGTCTTCATTTACTCCATCCATCCATCCATCCATCCATCCATCCATCCATCTACTGTAGGAACCTCTGTAGTCCAACTAGGCACTGTGATGGCCAGCAGTGCTCACAATTGTATTTATTTCCATTTTACAACTAGGGTAGGACCTCCGGTCGACATGCAACCTCACACTATACAACGCCAATTAACCTAATCTGCATGTCTTTGGGAGGAAACCCACCAAGAACATGCACACAGACCCAGAGGAGGGAATCGAACTCGGACCCTGGAGGTACAAGGCGACAGTGCTAACTACGTGTCACCATGCTGCCATTCATATACAGTACTAGAGGGGAAAAAACAAACAGGAAACCGAATTCCTGATTCCTTCTCCAGCGAGATCATTTCTATCAACTGCACTTTGAGAAATGAGCTTGCGGCTGACCTCAATTGCAATTAGGAGCTTAATTAATAAGTCATAAGACTGTCATGGATTCATTATACAGTACGACCAATCATTTGTTCTTGTGAATGCCAAAGAAAGAAACTTCATACAGTAGCTCAAGGGTCTCTGGCTTGATCTTGAGCTCTGGTTACAGTTAATGTGTTGCATATCTGCTCCAATTCCTTCACAATTTACAGTAATTCAAATGCATTTGTGTGTGTGATGGACTGGTATCCTGTCTGACAACAAAAGTTAATACAATCTTAATACAGGTTTAATAGTGGGGGAACACGACTGATAACTGCACTGATTATGTTTTATTGCTTCTTGTCACCTGTGTTTAGCTTGTAGTGCATGTCCATGAGGTGGCACTGTTTCTCTGACTCAGTTGCCTTCCTCATGAACACCTCTTCTTACGCCACATCTTCCCTATAATTACATACCTGTACATCCTAACAATTGTACAGTGTAACTGCAATATCTAGCATAAAGCACATTGAGAAGAGGCTTCATTTGCTTTCTGGTTTAACAGAGTGAGATATAATGAAAACAACTGCCTTTTGTTTAAAGGGAGAAAAAAAACCTTTGTGTGATATACAGTACATTTGTGTAATGATCCAAATCATGTTTAGTTAACAGCCTCAGTGTGTGATTTATTGTTTTACTTTGTTATATTTAAGGCACAATATCTCTCTGGGTCTTCTGAACTACCATGTGCAGACTTTATATGTTCATAAACATATAAAAATCTATTTACAGTAATGAGATGGTGTCCTTGCCAAATGAGATGAAGACAATGCTTCAGATGAGATTTATTTTTGCTCAAGGAATGGCAGGACCCATGATTGCCTCCTCATTATGTGCAACCAGGAATAATTAAACAGACATTCAGGTTGAGCCTTTACTCAGGGCGGAGCAGTTTAAATTAAGCATGCAATGAACATATGCTACAGGAAGACAATCATGCATGCTTCCTATGCAAAGAAGGAGGCTTTATTTTTTTCTCTAGCTCTCTTTTTAGCTGCATGCAGTTTTCATTTCAACCTATACCGGATTTATAATAATAATAATAATAATAATAATAATAATTATTATTATTATTATTATTATTATACAGCACCTAAACATTATTTTCAGCATATCTTCCCCCCCAAAAAATCTGTCCCATACATCTGTTACAGTAATCACTAATAATGTATGAGAAATTCACCTGTGCAATATATTACCACTGCAGCAGCTATGAATAGACCTGCAAGTTGCTGAAATCATACAGGGAGTGAAGCCTTATCCAAGCTGACACTTTGAGCACCGAGACTCAATTTGAAAATGATTGCACACATATCATTTATTGAAAGCTGGAAGCATCCCAGGGCAGGAGCGTAGAAGCTGTCATCTTCTCTTATCCTTGCTTAGGTTTCTCTTGGAGAATAAAAAAAATTAAGATTAAAATTTCCAAATGAGTGCACAAATGATGCAGGAAGCCCAGTCTCAATGGATAATGAAGTGGAAGAAAAAGGCACCTGGATGTGCACTGTACTGTACTGTACATTTAAAGCCCTACTCATGCCAGGTCTTCACTCCTTCATGACTAACATGCAGTAATTGAGCATATATGAATACAGTACGTGCGTGCTTACTCACTGTGCCTTCCATCCGTGCACGTGGATGTGAATTGTAATTGAATTGTATGAACAGCATTCCCAAAAATCTTAATCGTATACAATTGATTATGATATATTGATTATGCAATCAGATTATTCCTGCTGTACCATGGGATTGTTGGGATGAACGATTGAAAAGAGCAAGTCATCAAAATTCCATCCATGTCTGACTTAAGGTAGATTTCCCCCCCCCCCCCCCCCCCCTTCTTTCATTGTGTGTGATGCACTTACAACCTTGAGTATTACTGATGTAATCAAATTGCAACAGCAAAAAAATTAAAATAAAAAAAGCTTCCCATGCAACTGATTAGAAAAGATTTATTGGTTTATTTATTTATTTATTTATTTACATTTATTTATGATGATTAAGAGTAGATTTAAAAATGGTGCGTTTTGGAAACACTTTGAAACACTAACCCAAGGCTGATTTATAATACAAAATTAGGCTGGTTGAGAGAGTGAGAGAGAGAGAGAGAGAGAGATGCTTGTTTCCTTGGTAACGAGGGTCTCTGTGATTTTTATGCGCGCTGCCACGGTATATCCGCGTTCTCATGCCGAGTGATGGACAGAGCAGGGGTCTTATTGATTATCAGTACGATAGGCAACCTTCACTGCTGGTGTAAAAAGGCAATATCCATCCATCCTTCTATCCTTTCATCCATCCTCCTTCCATCAATAATGCCTTTGATAAATAATAAATGCCAGAAAACAGATGCCTTAATTTATTGACATTGCAGTGTAAATGAAGGGCAATGCTTAAAGATATAAGGTGATCCCTGGATGTCTGGTCTCGTTAAACAGAAGAAGAATTCTCTAGATCATCTGCTTGATCCAGTGACGAGCGATTGGTGTTGCCTGGCTCCAGGGAATAGACAGGGAATCCATTTAACTGGTGATGAAATGAAGCGACACATCCTAATAAGTCATTAATAGCGAAAACATCTTACTGTGGCATGCATGCATACACACTCTCTCTCTCTCTCTCTCTCTCTCTCTCTCTCTCTCTCTCTCACACACACACACACACACACACACTTATACACACACGTGCGCGCGCGCGCAACACTGGAGAATAGCAAAGCTGCTGTTGGTTTAATGGTTTATGAAGCGTACTCGTTAATCGGGCGTTCGGGAGCGCGCATCGGAGAGCGCGCACGCGTTCAGCACCAAGGACAGCGGAGCATTTCGGAAAGCCTCAGGTCACCAGAGAGGAACAGAGAGACAGCAAGAGGGTTCTTTTAGAAAGGGCGGGAAAAAAAAAAACAGAACAAATCCATCGCTTTAGACTTTTCTTAATCATATTTACACTCTTTATGTCCGTTTTTGTCTGAGTTTTTTTTTTTTTTTTAAGGATAATGAATCTCTGAGAGGAAAATATCAACAGGAGCGCGTCACCGTGCCCAGACGCCTCGTGTTAATCCCTCACAGGACATACACACATGAGCTAAACAGGACACATCGTTGTGATCGCATTCCCGCGCTTCCCAAGTGCTTCACCAGGAGCCCGACGGACCCTGTGCCCTGTGCGTTCCCCGCAGCTCGCTAAAACCCGCGCGGATCCGGCGGCAGACGAAACATGCGTCTGGTTCTCTTCGCCCTTTTCGTGTCCTGCTCGTGCGCGCGCGGCGGCTGCGAGCCCAAGATCGTGAACATCGGCGCGGTGCTGAGCCAGAAGCGGTACGAACAGGTGTTCAAGGACGCGGTGACCCAGGCCAACAACATCTACGGCAAAGACAAGTTCAAGATGAACGCGATCTCCGTCACGCACAAGCCGAACGCCATTCAGATGGCACTGTCCGTGTGTGAGGATCTCATCTCAAACCAGGTACCAGGAAATATATATATATCTGGAGAGAATGCATGCATTTGTTTCTACCTGTGGAATCGGAGTGTAACCAAGACGCACAGGGATGCGCATTACGGGAAGTTCTGGCAAAAAAAGCCTAAGGAAATAATACTTTATTGCGAATTATTATGGATTTTTCTTTAACAATTAGGCATTTGAATATTATAAACATTTACATGTGCGTGTGGTTGTGTGAGTGTGTGTGTGTGTTTCAGGCGTACTATTAAAAACAACCCATAGGCTATTCTCTGACCCCTGATTTGTTGATTCTATCTATCTATCTATCTATCTATCTATCTATCTATCTATCTATCTATCTATCTATCTATCTATCTATCTATATATCTATCTATCTATCTATCTATCTATCTATCTATCTGTCTGTCTGTCTGTCTGTCTGTCTATCTATCTGTCTGTCTGTCTGTCTGTATGTCTGTCCATCTAACCCTTGTCCGAGTATTGTGACAATTAACAATATAAATAAAAACATCTATCTATCTATCTATCTATCTATCTATCTATCTGTCTATCTGTCTGTCTGTCTATCTATCTATCTATCTATCTATCTATCTATCTATCTATCTATCTATCTATCTATCTATCTGTCTGTCTATCTATCTATCTATCTATCTATCTATCTATCTATCTCTTTTCATCATTACTTTTAACCAGGTAAAAACCTAATCTCTTTTTCAAAACTGACCTGGCCATGGCAGCGAAGACATCGTTACAATTAACACTATAACAATATGAATAAAAATACAGCTTAATATCTATCTATCTATCTATCTATCTATCTATCTATCTATCTATCTATCTATCTATCTATCTATCTATCTATCTATCTATCTATCTATCTATCATTATTTTTAACCAGGTAAACCCTCGTCTCTCTTTTTTAAAACTGCTCTGGAAAGACATCGTTACAATTAACACTATTACAATAGGAATAAAAAATACAGGTTAATATCTATCTATCTATCTATCTATTCCACCGTGTATACATTTCCACCTCAACAAAATGTGCCTTAAACACATTTGTAGTTTAGTCAGATTAGATTTTATGCAAATCACAATACACCTTCCTGAGTAGAGACAGCTACAGTAGAGAAAAAGCTTTTTGCTGAAAGTATTTATGCAGTAAGGTAAACCAGCCTAATAAAGATTTATATACAATTTAATCAAGTGCAACTGCAGGGTATTTAATAACAACTCAAACATTTAGGATGAACGAAGTCCATTTCAAATCTGACTCACAAAATAAAATGAGTAAAATAGTACCCAAAGATATGCATAATACCAAAGCTGCCAAATGACCATGTTGAATAATATATACAGTAAAGTGAAGTGCACACACGATTTTGGACAAAACAGGTGTGTTAGTGAGATTCACTGTAAATACAGTTAATGGTTGTTTGTTAATTATTAAAAATTTACATAACGAGAGTTTAATAAGGAGAAAATTTTATGTACGGATTAATCATGCCATGATTTCACTTCCATCTGCGAATGATTAACATTCAGCACTCACACACATGCACATGTACATGTGGTTATAATTTGATTGAACTTAATACAGCACTACAATTGTTAATCCAACATTGTGGATGTGATATCATGGACAAAGAAGTGGTCACCATGAGCTCGACCGGTCGGAGAGAGAAACGAGGCCAACATGGCGACAGCCCTCCGGATAACAGCTGCTTTGTTCTGGTGAAGAGATACAGAGTGAATGTGTGTGTGTGTGTGTGTGTGAGAGAGAGAGAGAGAGAGAGAGAGAGAGAGAGAAATTGCAGTCTCCAAAACATCAAAGAAGATTAACATACCGGTTCTCTCTCTCTCTCTCTCTCTCTCACTCACTCTCTCTGACACACACACATTATCAAGAATCAGTTCTCAAGATATCACTTGAGACACGATGTGCAAATTAGAAGAAAAAAAACAGGCTATTTCCAGACTTTTCTATTGTTCCACCTAAGATGTGAAGTGACGTCTTAATATTAATCATCTGTTCCCCCTTCATTCTCAGGTCTATGCCATTTTGGTGAGTCATCCTCCCCAGTCCAATGACCACCTAACCCCGACACCAGTCTCCTACACAGCTGGATTCTATCGCATACCTGTAGTGGGACTGACCACTCGCATGTCCATCTACTCAGACAAGGTGAGCTCAAAACACAACCTCCATAGAGGTTCTTCCCCCATGTCTAAAATGCTTTCTTCAGTCCTGCTTTCTTTTTCAGTCTGCCTCATTCGGATCGCATACCGAAATCCTATTTGAATAAAAAGGTTTGGAACAGTGTGCTCATATCTGAAATTGTGTATTCTGTACGTGTCTTTGTTTCTTGTAAGGGTTTGCTGTCTTTCATGCATAACAAATGAACTCCTGGAGTCTGTGTTCATTATATTAGAGTAGAGTGTGAGTAGAAGGGAAAGGAGATTACACTTGTTTCAGTTTAATTCACGTCTAGTTCTGGGCAGTTGTTTGAAAATTAATCGGAACTGACATTCAGAACCTCTAATTGACGAAATGTCATTATTGTTATATTTTAAATTTGTTGAATACGTATTTGTTATCTTGTTAATAATTTCTCCAATGTGTGTGTGTTCATGTATTGTACCCTTGTTAACATACTACTGAGTGTGTAGTCACATGATTCAGCCCAGTCCAGTCTGCGACATGAAGGAGAATTCTTTCCTTAGCTGAGCATATTTATAGTAAAAAACATGTAGGTGAAAAAACAAACAAACAAATAATCATTCATTAATCATTATCGAGGTAAAATGTTCTATTTATCATGATATTCATTTAAGATCATATCGCCCACCGCTAGTTTCAGCACAGTATTGCAATTTTGATTGCAATTGATTATTGATTATTGATTTATTTTCTACATTATAAAAAATACTGGAAATTTCCAAACTGTTTAATAATTTTGTATTGGATCAAGTAATTAAATAACACAACAATTATTGTAGATTCTGGATGCTTTCAGCATGGTTATACAATGTAGAAAGAAATACAAATACAAAAGTAAAAAACGCTGAATTAGAGGGTGTGTCCCAGCTTTTGACTGGTGGTGTATGTTTGCAAAGTTGAATCATTTGCTTGAAATATGTTTGCAACCTGATGACCCACAACAATTTGTGTATTATATAATTAGAGCTCTGCAGAATAAATGCACCCTTTCAGTATGTAAAATACACTTGTTGTACATAATTATCCGACCAAGAAATGGTGTTTCAGCTACAGTCATTGCCAAAATTGTTGGCACCCCTTACATTTTTCCAGAAAATCAAGTATTTTTCACAGAAAAGTATTGCATTATCACATGTTTTGCTATACATGTTTATTCTCTTTGTGTGTATTGGAACAAAACAACAAAGGGAGGAAAAAAGCTAATTTGACATAAAACTCAAAATTATTGGCACCCTTTCAAAATTGTGGATGAATAAGATTGTTTCAAGCATGTGATGCTCCTTTAAACTCACCTGGGGCAAGTAACAGCTGTGGGCAATATAAAAATCACACCTACTGTAGAAGCAGATAAAACGGAGAGGAGTTCACTTAGTCTTTGCATTGTGTGTCTGTGTGTGCCACACTAAGCATGGACAACAGAAAGAGGAAAAGAGAACTGTGTGAGAACCAAAATTGTGGAAAAATATCAACAATCTGAAAGTTACCAGTCCATCTGAGGAGATCTAGATTTGCCTTTGTCCACAGTGTGCAAAACTGTCAAGAAGTTTGCTACCCATGGCACTGTAGCTAATCTCCCAGTGCGTGGACGGAAGAGAAAAATTGATGAAAGGTTGAAACGGAGGATGGTGGATAAGCAGCCCCAAACGAGTTCCAAAGAAATTCAAGAAACAGTGTCATTGCGAACTATCCGTCGACATTTAAATGAAATGAAACGCTAAGGCAGGGGACACAGGAGGACCCCACTGCTGACACAGAGACTACAAGACTACAGTTTGCCAAAATGTACTTGAGTAAGCCTAAATCCTTCTGGGAAAATGTCTTGTGGACAGATGAGACCAAGATAGAGCTTTTTGGTAAAGCACATCATTCTACCGAAAACAGAATGAGGCCTACAAAGAAAAGAAAACAGTACCTACTGTACAGTCAAATATGGTGGAGGTTCAAAGATGTTTTGGGGTTGTTTTGCTGCCGCTGGCACTACTGTAGGTGCCTTGACGGTGTGCAAGGCATCATGAAATCTGAAGATTACCAAAGGATTGTCGGTGGCCATTTTAAGGCCCAGTGTCAGAAAACTGGGTTTGCGTCTGAGATCTTGGGTCTTCCAGCAGGACAATGACCCCAAACATACTTCAAAAAGCACCCAGAAATGGATGGCAACAAAGCGCTGGGGAGTTCTGAAGTGGTCAGCAATGAGTCTAGATCTAAATCCCATTAAACACCTGTGGAGAGATCTTAAAATTACTGTTGGAAAAGGTGCCCTTCCAATATGAGAGACCTGGAGCAGTTTGCAAAGGAAGAGTGGTCCAAAATTCCGGGTAAGAGGTATAAGAAGCTCATTAATGGTTATAGGAAGCATTCGATTTAAGTTATTTTTTCCAAAGGGTGTGCAACCAAATACTAAGTTAAGGGTGCCAATAATTTTGTCCAGCCCATTTTTGGAGTTTTGTGGGACATTATGTCAAATTTGCTTTTTTTACTCCATTTTTGTTTTGTTTTGTTCCAATACACACAAAGAGAATAAACATGTGTATAGTAAAACGTGTTAACGCAATACTTTTCTGTGAGAAATACTTTTTAGACAATTTTGGTCATGACTGTGTAAAATGTATAAAATTATGCAGATGCAAGTCAAGAACTTAAATTCAGAAACGTCTGATCTTTGCACACATCAGTCTTTACATAGAGTGGCATGAAAAACTAAAAACATCCAGTGACAGTTCCCATCCTGATGTGAACTCAAGCTCTTAAATTTCACCTGTTTTGTTTTACTGTCTGGATTGACTGATTAAATATGTCATCTGTAAAGAATCACTTGTTGATATTCATGCATTATGTGAAAAGAATCACATGGAAAAATGAATAATGTATGTTTAAAGAATCACAAGTGAATATAAAAGGGCAGCTTAGTGGTTTGCACTGTCGACTTGCACCTCCAGGGTCGCGGTTTGAATCCCGGGTTTCCTCCAGGTCCCTCGGTTTCCTCCCAAAGTCCAAAGACATGCAGATTAGGTTAATTGTCCTTCGCAAATTACCTGTAGTGTGTGAGTGTGTGCCCTGCCATGGATTGGCACACCGTCCAGGGTGTATTGTATTCAAGATGAATGAATGAATTAATGAATATAACTGAATAATGTGGAATTAAAGAACTAAAGAATCCTGTGGAAATACATGGATCATGTGTAAAAAAAAGCAATCATAGGGAACATTAAACATTTAATCATGTTTAAAGAATCACATGTGTAAATGAATGAGTCATGCATGAAGAATCACATGTGTAAATGAATGAGTCATGCATGAAGAATCACATGTGTAAATGAATGAGTCATGCATGAAGAATCACATGTGTAAATAAATGACACATGTGTCATTAAGCATGTGTATAAATAGTGAGTCATGTTTCAAGAATCACATGAGTAAATAAATGAGTCATAGGTAAAGAATGACATGTGTAAATAGTGAATCACATGTCAAGAATAACATGTAAATAAATTAGTCATGTGTCAAGAATCACATGTGTAAATAAAAGAGTAATGGGTAAAGAATCTCATGTGTAAACAGTGAGTCATGTATCAATAATCATGTGTAAATAAATGAGTCATGGGTAAAGAATCACATATGTAAATAGTGAGTCAGGTGTCATGAATCACATGTGTTAATAAATAAGCCACGTGTCAGGAATCACATGTGTATATACTGGCGGCACGGTGGTGTAATGGTTAGCACTGTCGCCTTGCACCTCCAGGGTCTGGGTTCGATTCCCCGGCCAGGCTCGATTCCCGTCTCTGTGTGCATGGAGTTTGCATGTTCTCCCCGTGCTTGGTGGGTTTCCTCCGGGTACTCCGGTTTCCTCCCACAGTCCAAAGACATGCAGATTAGGCTAATTGGCGTTCCCAAATTGCCCGTAGTGTGTGATTGGGTGTGTGAGTGTGTGTATGTGTGTGTGTGTCCAGGGTGTACCCCGCCTAGTGCCCGAAGTCTCCTGGGTTAAGCTCCGGGTCCCCCTGACCCTGAACACAGGATTAAGCGGTATAGTAAATGAATGAATGAATGTGTATATACTGTAGTGAATCATGTGTAAAAAATAATGTGTAAATAAATTAGTCATGTGTAAAGAATCGCATGTGTAAACAGTGACCAAGAATCACATGTGTAAATAAATGAGTCACGTGTAAATAAAGAATCACACGTGTAAAAAGTGAGTAACACATGAACATAAAAACAGTACTAGGTGGTTTAGTTGATTATTCTGTATAACTACTTGCTGTAAACTTGTTGTGTTTTTTGTCATTTTGAGAATAATTCATTCATCGAACTTCATATCTCATTTCTGTTTCCCCCTCCTCAGAGCATCCACCTGTCGTTTTTGCGCACGGTGCCTCCTTACTCCCACCAGGCCCAGGTGTGGTTTGACATGATGCGCGAGTTCCGCTGGAATCACATCATCCTGATCGTGAGCGACGACCACGAGGGCCGTGCGGCACAGAAGAGGCTGGAGACGCTCCTGGAGGAGAGGGAGACCAAGGTGAGAGACCCTGGGCCGCTGGGGCGCTTCCTCCAACGCGTGCGCTAGATTGTTACGTGTCTGCGTGTCTTCTTGTAAGCGACAACCTCAGAGGTCCTCTATGTATGTTAACTGTTTCCTTTTTTCTGTTTGTGTAAACGCATTTCTTTCCGTTGGCTAACATTATTTATGCCAGAGGCATCGACAGCGTCTTAAGTGGTTTATCTGCGAAACGTTGTACTTTTTCTACTCATCTCACATTGCTTTTTGCCATAGTCAGATTCTCCTACGTGTCTCTCGATCCACAACAAGGAGCAAAATGAGGGACTTAACCTGGGGCTGTGCAAAAAATCAATAGCAGGAGGGTCTAATTACAGCGTGCGCCAAGACCAGAGCTGTGTAGGTGTAGTGTGTGGGATCTGTTTTTCCCTTCGAGCTCTTCTCTCTGAGAAAACGAATGGCTGGATGTCAGTCTCCTTTCGCCCTCTGACTGAGGAGGATCGTTCTTGTTTATCTGTCTGTCAGAGGGCATCACAGTAACACAGCGGAGTCGGAGATGTTCAAATCCACAGGCTGGTCGCTTCAGAAACAGGGGATGGTTTCGTCTGTGTTTTCACCCCGTGCATGAATTTAGAATAACTTCAATGTCATTATAATGTCATTTTGTAGTAATGGCAGCCTCAAGCCCTGCTCCTTTTAAATTCTGCATCTAATTCAGTTCCTCATAAAAGACTGTAGTCTGATCTTCACGCGACGCTTCATATTCGTTTATTATTAAACATTATTCTAATTCAGTGATGAACTCCAGACCTATATTTCCATCTTCTCAGGGTTTTTTTTTTTTTTTTTAAATGACTGAATAATATGATGTTAAATATTTAGTTGTTGTTATTGTTGTTTCATAACATACAGTACAGTAATATGCTTTTATGCATATTATATAAAAATATGATCTTGTGTGTTGTGTTGTTACAACACGATGCCGTGTGAGTACAGACAAATGTAATGTTTCTCATTATAACAGTTTCTGGCTCAATTTCTGTCATTTCAAAAATAAATAAATCATGAAATAAAAAATCTAATTAAGCGAGTGCTTGGAATATAAATGACCCCATAAAAGCCCCAGCTTGGAATAACAAACCGGTCGTACGCAAATCCGAGAAAGTTTTACAGCTTCCAAACAAAACCGTTCGATGCAATAATACACTAATCAACGCCGACTATTACCTGGTAATAATCTCAAGCTTGGAATAAATCTGTCAGCTCACACATCTGTCATCGTACTTCGTCTCGCTTAGGCAGAACACGCATATTTAATGCACTGGAGACAGAGTCAGGCACGGCTGCAGCTCTAAATGCGCTTCAGCGTTTCCCATTTAAATGCATGAAATATAACGGCGGAGAGGTGTGAAGGGTAGAGTTGATAAAGTGCTGCTGCAGCTCAGAAACACAGAAACATTTTCGTCTTGACGAAGAACCACGCCACGTCCCGGAGACTGCGGATCGCGTAGACGTTGCTGGGACGAGGCTGAGCTGGGAAAGCTTCTTGTGTTTGGTTGTAGGTTGGGAAATATATAGCTGTGACGGCTGTTCTGTGCAAGATTGCTATTCAAGAAATATTTATTACACGAGGAGTGTTCAAGTCTAACCAGGACTTTTGAACACAGTTATGAGAGTAAAAACTCTCTTTATTTCTCTATATAACAGTAGACTACACTAACGGACTTCACAAGTGCTTGGAAAGTTTTCTCAGTACCAGAGTCAAGATCAAACTGCATGTTTCGAATCTGAAAAGCCGGCCTCCCAGGAACTCCTTTAACGGTCCAAACATGTGGAGGTCAGGACTGTACAGGGGGGATGTAGCAATAACTCCCAGCCGAGTTCCTGTAATGTGCAAGTGATGTTTGTGTGTACAGTTCCCACAGACAGATGCGTCCCTTTCGCAAGTTGTTGATAAGTTATTCGTCGCGGTACTGTACTTGAAATCTTCTGTAACTGTCAATTAGTTTTACGCCTTCAGAAATCTCACCCGGTTTTATATTAGGTTTTATAGTGCAAATAAATTACGACATACAATTTTTCTCCCTAATCTAGTCGTGTCCAATTCCCTCCCGCCACTAGGGGGGGCTCCCACATTAAGGCTACTTACTACCATTCAGCCAGGAGGGCCGAGGGTTGTCACGTGCTTCCTCCGAACCACGTGACACCAGCCGACCTCTTTTTTTCTAATTGCTCGCTCATGCACCGTTGGGGGCGGCGTAACACACTCGGAGGACAGCGCTATCCGCTCCCTCTGTGTGCACGAGCTCACAGACGCTCCTGATTGGCTGTAGAGCCGTGATTAATGTGGGAGCACTAAGTACCTCCCATCCCTCCCCTATGAGACAACTCGGCCAATCAGCTCTCTCTAGACCTCCGGCTGTGAGAGGTTACAGCATCACCCGGGAAGCGAACCAGCGATCTCCGGATGATAGGACGAGCACTTTACCACTGCGCCACTCGGAGGCCACAACATACAGTTTTTAAGGGAGTAAACCCTTTTGACTCATGCTGTTTTAGGAAATTAATCAATGAAAAGGGTGTGGCTTGATGCAAAGCTTACAAAGTTACACCTTGAACCCTCACACTGATTAGTTACTAGTCCACAACACTATGCTAATAATTACACCTTTTCATTCATAAAAAAATTAAGACTTTTTATCTTTTGTATTATAATGTCCATGAGACAAATTCCTTTTTTCACTTCCTTTATAGCAGCTGCAACCATCCATATCCTCACCAGACTGTTAAGACAATAAACACAGCTTGCCATATTCTTTATAAAATGATCTCGTTATTTTGAAAAACGTACCATCATTTTTTCTGAGACTGTTAAAAATTGTTGACACTGGAGACTCCTTTCCAAAAATTCTAATTATCGAAAATGATTACAGTTTTTTTTTAGCCGTTTACAAAGAGTAACACTATACAAGACCCTACATGTTGCCATGGAAACAGTAACATAGTATTAGTAGGAGCGCATTGTATTGTATCGCCAGAGCTGCAGTTATAGGAAAAGCATCAACAATCAATCAGTTAATTCTTAACGTAACTAGATTAGGTATCGAACAGCACTGAAATATTAAACATATTAAACAGTGGAGCTGCTATGCGGATGTTTTTTAACATTTTTATTTTACTGTAACTACACGTGAAATTAAAGCTCCAGATGATTAATTTTTAAACATTCCGAGAGACGGCATGAGATTTTGAGGCGATGATGAAGGCTGTGCTGTTCGCTCGAGTTATTCTCGAAATATTTTTTGCAAGCCCCAGGATTAGAGTTTCCCAGTTTGAAGCAGAAAAGTGGAGATTTGTTGGAATGCTTTACTGCACACCATTTATACCTGTTTATAATATTCTTCTGTGTCTGCATATTTTCTCTGTGCACATTATTCATCAGAGTAAAAACAGGAACTATGAAAACCTCGACCAACTGTCCTATGACAACAAGCGAGGACCCAAGGTATATTTGCATGGTCAATGCACGCCGCCCAAGTTATCTGAACGTAGCAACTAGAAACCAGTCCAAAAAAAAAAAAATTAATTAAAGAAAAAAAAAAAAAATCACCAACCAGATTCCAGAGATTCTTTACCCGCCAGCACGTCTATTTATGTTTGTTTTTTTTATGATTTCAATCGAGAATGGGTTATTTATTTATTTATTTATTTGATTTTTTTTTTTTTTTTTTTCAAATCGTATAATTTCAACAACAGAATCGCTCCCTTTTACCTCCCACTTTTTTATTTTTGTGTAAAGGAATTGCATGTACTGAAGCCAGCAAGATTTGCAAGTCTATTCTTTTGACACAGTGCGTGGAGATCTGGTCGTGTGGGACAGGCACAATCCAGATATTACTCCCACCTTTCTGCAGCATTTCTGCCTTTTTTTTTTTTTTTTTACTTTTGGGAAAGAAGCCACCATGACCACCCTGCTCCCTTTTCCTCCACCCGGTTTTTGCTTTCCGGTTGCATCAATCTTCTTTTCCCTCTTTCCCTAACATGCACGCTGTTCCTTGGAGTCTTGTTTCCCTTCAGTTTGCATGCGAAAGACAATGCAAAACTATTTTTTTCCTTCTCCAAGCTTACATTTTTTTTATCTTTCAGTTTAATCAGATTGTCACGGAAACCTGGTTTTAATCCATTTTTTCCCGATTTCCTTCGAAAAAATGAGAAAAAATGTGAGAGAGAATTAAAAAAAAAAAAAAAGAAATGAAAAAAAAAAAAAAAAAAAAGATGTGAGAACGCTGAACAGAGCATGGTTCAGGCTGGTGAAGCGTCAACCACTTGACTGATGTTGTGTCCTAATCCCAGGCAGAAAAAGTGCTCTTGTTCAGCCAAGACACAAATCTGACTGCACTGCTCCAGGAGGCCAAAGAGCTGGAGGCCAGAGTTATCATCCTGTCTGCCAGGTGAGCCAATCCTCGCTTCCTAACACACCATCAACACTGTCTCAAAGCTTTGTTAAAGAACGTAGGTTAAATAACTATGTAAGATCATCCAAAATGTTAGAAATGTTAGATACGTTCTGGCGTGTCGGACACTTTATTAGGAACACCTGTACTCCTGTTTATTCATGGAGTCATCCAATCAGCCAATCATGAGGCAGCAGTATAATGCACACGCTCGTACAGATGCGGAAAAAAAGATTTGTCATTGTTGCAAAGTACTGTCGCCTTGCACCTCCAGGGTCTGGGTTCGATTCCCCGGCCAGGCTCGATTCCCATCTCTGTGTGCATGGAGTTTGCATGTTCTCCCCGTGCTTGGTGGGTTTCCTCCGGGTACTCCGGTTTCCTCCCACAGTCCAAAGACATGCAGGTTAGGCTAATTGGCGTTCCCAAATTGACCATAGTGTGTGAATGAGTGTGTATGTGTGTGTGTGTGTGTGTGTGTGTGTGTGTGTGCTCTGCGATGGATTGGAACGCTGTCCAGGGTGTACCCTGCCTCGTGCCCAGAGTCTCCTGGGATAGGCTCCAGGTCCCCGCGACCCTAAATACAGGATAAAGCGGTATAGAAGATGAATGAATGAATGAATGTTGCAAAGTAGCTTTACAGAATCATAAAATTATTGAAATGAGTTCAAAAAATATCAGGAAATACACTATATGAACAAAAACATTTGGGCAAACCTGTTAATTGTTGAATCAAGGGGTTTCAATCAGACCCTTTATCCCCAGTGAGGTGCAATCTTAATGCCCTTTTCTATTCCAACATGACTGAGCCCCAGTGAACAAAGCTACAGTAGGACTATAAAGACATGGTTTGATGAGTTTGGTGTGGAAGAACTTGACTGGCCCAAACACAGAGCCCTGAGACCTCCACCCCATCGAGCACCTTTGGGATGAACTGGAATGGAGATTGCGAGCCAGGCCTTCTCGTCCAACATCAGTGCCTGACCTTATAAATGCTCTACAGAATAAATGAGCAGGAATTCCTACAGAAACACTCTAAAAAGTGGAAGCTTTTATAGCTACCAAAGAGAGAGACCAACTCCATATTGAATCAGATGAATCTGCGTGCGATGTCTTTCCAGGTTTGGCCGAATACTTATGTCCATATAGTGGACTTATAGTTATTAGATAGTCCCAGATGAGCGAGCCAAGGTCAACAGTGACCTCCCTGAGATAGCATTAGGAAGAAACCTTAAGAGGAACCAGAGTCATCAGGGAAGACATCCTCATTTGGAGGATAACAGATAGTAGGGATTGATCTGCAGTCATGCTGTGTGTTAGAAGGCTGGAAGTTCGGTTTACCAGGAAGGAAAGTTGTTCATTAATTTAACAACACTCTCTAGACTTTACAAAGAATGGTGTGGGGAAACAAAAAACATCCAGTCCTGGAGGTAGAAATGCTTTGCTGATAAGAGAACTCAGATAAGAACAACCAGACTGATTGAAGCCTCTAAACTCCAAGTTTAGGTTTATTCAACCTCTAACCAGTCTTTACAACTACGATGAGCATTAAAACATCTCAGAATGAACTTTAAGGTGGATGAGCTACAATAGGTGAGGACAGAATCCAGTTCCAAGGACAAGACTCTGATGGTAGAGCTTAAGCAAAGCTAGACAGGCTAATTGGCTGATTGGATAATTTGCTAAATGATCAGGTGTTTCTAAACTAAATTGGCCCGATGAGATGATTCCAATCATTGAGATGATTCCAAGGCCGCTAGAAAACAGGTTGGAGGACGTGGACGATGTTAGAGAATAATTACAGTAGGCTATATTATGTTCAGTGGCACGGTGGTTTAGTGGTTATCACTGTCGCCTTGCACCTCTAGGGTCGGGTTTCGATTCCCATCTCGGGGTCTGTGTGTATGGAGTTTGCATGTTCTCCTCGTGCTTGGTGAGTTTCCTCCTGGTACTCCGGTTTTCTCCAATCCAAAGACATGCAGTTTAGGCGAAGTGACGTTCCTAAATTCCCCATAGTGTGTGAATAACAATCAGGTGTTGAGCTGGCAACCCCGACCCCTTAAGAAACAGCTTGATGCTTTGGAGGTACCCGTCACCCAATGTGCCGGATATCACATGGACCGACCAGAAAATACTACATTCAAAGAAACAGCACACGATTTTGTTATTTGCACAAAAATATTCACGTTAATTAAGCATTTCTGTCCTCTTTATTTGATGTTCATCTTAATGATATGCAAATATTTTGCACCACAGCTCTAAATTAAATACAGCACCAAGAATATAAAGTCTAATAGATTGTTCATCAAAGTAACTGAATATATGTCATCATATTTGTATATTTCTTTCTATAATTTGTGTGCTTTAATGATATTCTCAGTGCAACACTTGAAAATGCCAGCGTTTTGGCAGAGCGTCGACGCTTTCACACTACTACACAACACTTTTACCATCTGTGTTATTCAGTGATACCATCTGACATCCATTTTGGATCAGTAGGAGATTTTCTTTTTTTGTTGTTGCGCAAAATGTGACACTGCATGCGAGGAGCCGGCAGACTCCGGCGTTTGTAGCTCAACCATCAGCTCGATACAGCCTGGGCCGATGCCAGCCGTGAAAAAAAAAAAACAACAACATTTTCTCTGTCCATTTGCAGCGAGGACGAAGCAGCGGCTATTTACAAAGCGGCTCGCCAGCTCAACATGACCGGCTCTGGTTACGTGTGGCTGGTGGGAGAAAGAGAGATGTCTGGTAAAGCTCTAAGTGAAGCTCCAGATGGTATGTCCTTTCTCTCTGAACTCCATTCATCTCTTCAACTCATACTGTAGACTATGTACTGTAATTAGCTACACTGTACAATCAACATCAGCAAAAACCAATGTGTGTGAGTGTGTGTGCGGTGTAATTCGACGTGTTTGAACATTTAAACATGTGGATGTTTAAAGGTTTCTAAACACCGTGCTCTTCTTCTCATTGTATTGTGCTCTCTGTCTAACGCTTGGTCTCATCTTTTAAGTGTGTGTCCTTTCTTTCCGTAGACTACAAACGATGCGATAGAGAGTTGTGACCATAATCCATAATGGTTTGAATGCTCGTGCGTTTTGTTGCGCTTTGCGTTTTGTTTGTACGTAAGTGCCTCCGTCCGCATTGACGTGTCAATACCATGGTAAGCTACTGTACGTTCCTTACTGTCCCAAGCTTCTTCAACATCAGTGACATCAGTGTGCTCTTGTGATCTTCTGCACGCCTTTAATATCCTGTCTGCTTACCGAGCTTTTTCCGCTTGTTCCATGAACGTGACTCTAAAAATCTCGTATCGTGTGGTCGATCGGGCAGGCTTGCTCGGCCTCCAGCTGATCAACGGCAAGAACGAGTCGGCGCACATCTACGACGCCGTGGCCGTGGTGGCCCAGTCCATCCAGGAGCTCTTTGAGAAGGAGAACATCACAGAGCCTCCTAAAGGCTGCGTGGGCAACACGAACATCTGGAAGACTGGCCCGCTCTTTAAACGGTGAGGCTCTGTCTCGGTGCTGCCTCCGTCATCCATCTGCTCCCATACATTACCATGCATGCATACTGTATCACTGCTACAGCTGAAATGGCTGACAGCTTTCGCACGGAACATATTGGAATAAGCAAGTGCCATAGCAGACGCATGAAAAATAAGGATCCGGACGTTTATTTGTGCAAACACCTTGAAGGGATATAATATGTTTAAATGACTTGCTGGTTGTGATGCAAGGAGGATTCGAAACCGGAATTAGATTTCAACCCAGTATAGATTCAATTACACTAGGGAATGTTGTGCTTTTCTTTAAAATCAATATTTTTTGGCCAAAAAAAATGAACATTACACAGGACATGATCATGCAGTAGAAACTCATAAGTAGTAACTTTTACTGACAAAGATGCATGGATTAAAGATTACCTTTATGCTTGCAGAACAGGTTTATTAAATACAAAGTTTGGGCTGTGGCATGATGGCATAGTGATTAGCACTGTAGCCTCACCCCTCCAAGGTCAAAGGTTCGATTCCCACATTTGTTTCTCCTTCTGCTTTAGCGGGTTAATTCAAATGAGGCATGACATAAAAATGACGTTAATTGGTGTTTCCAAATTGCCTGTATGGCGTTACGGTGGTGCACTGACACTTTACATCTTCAGGGTCGGTGTTCGAATCCCACCTCCAAATACATGCAGATTAGGCTAGTCTGCGTTCTCATAACGGCCTGTAGTGTGTGATGTCCTACTATGGTCGCAAAAATGGCAATAAGTACATCTTCATGGCCCCCAGTTGGACTACACAGGTTCCTAAATGGATGGACGAACATTGCCTATAGTGGGTGCGTGTGTGAAGGATCTCACCCCACCTAGTTTCCTGAGATACAGGCGACTCTGTACAGATAAATGGTAGAGAGAATGGGTGCGTGATACTGTAAGAACAGGAGGTTCGCCGACTACAGCATCCTCAACGACCATCAAGTGGGCGTCTATAAGGGCTTGCAAGTACGCCTTAACCAATAGCGTTTGAGATGCACAAAGAACACCTTTACATTATTCCATTTCCATTTCCATTACTTATCCAGAGCGACTTACAAAAGTGCTTTGATGTTTCCATCATTGGATAGATCCTTAATCAAATACCGTTGGTAAGTTTTTATTATTGTATATATTTTATGAGTTGACAAGTCTTGGAGAAAACTCCCAACTGAAGCTCCACCTACTACCTATTTAACTTCCGTCCATTTTTTTCTCCTACATTATTGAGGCTACTGAGTTCAACCTGCTCTCCTACATGCTTTCTAAACACAAAGTGCACAAAGTCTTTAAAGTTAAAATACTGTGCTACCAAAATAATGAAATTAGTTCTATATATAGTGCGGCATCGTTTGTCTTCAAAACTGCATCCGCATACACGTTTTTTTTTTTTTTTTTAATAATGAATTAAAGCTCTGCAGTAGGTCGTTCCAGGCATCGTGGAGTTGAGGACGTGCCATGGTTCCTCTGCAGAGTTTGGCTCTCTTCTTGGATCTCTGCAGGTAAAAAAAGAAAAGAAAGAGAAAAAAAAAGCCCAGAACAGAAACAGCTTCCATGTGGAGGAGATCTCAGCTCTGTGGAGGCCAAACCATCTGTTGTGAAGCATGTTGTTCTGAACTCTACAGGCAATTCTTCATAGACTGCAGCTTAATGCTGCAGAGGGTTGAAGAAATTAAGAATGGTGCAAATATTAATTTTTCTTACGTTTTTTTTTTAGTACTTGTATGTGAACACTGGGAATATACAGTAATAGTGTATATCATACACAAATCTGGCATGCTTGAGCTCTTGACATTGGTACATTCAGGGGGCGGTTCGCTGTCTAGCTATTTGATAGATATTACATTTCAGCCCTCCCATCTAATATCACACCCAAAGTCACTGAGTAGATCTATTCAGTTCATCTTTTTCTATGTGCGTTGTGAGAGTGAGCTTCCCCCCCCCTCCCCCACACACACACATGACCCCCCCCCCCCCCCCGCTCCATCTCCATCGTGCATCCACCCTTAGTATCATTCTTCACTGTCATGCTTGTGGAGATAGGGGTTGATGCAATCTCTCCCTCATCCCCCTTCAATCCGCCAGAGTACTGATGTCATCCAAGTATCCAGATGGTCTCACAGGCCGCGTGGAGTTTAACGATGACGGAGACAGGAGGTTCGCCCACTACAGCATCCTCAACTACCAGAAGACCCGGTTGGTCCAAGTGGGCGTCTATAACGGCTCGCAAGTACGGCTTAACCAATAGCGTTTGAGATGCACAAAGAATACATTTCCATAAAGAATACATTTCCATTTCAGTTACTTAAAAAAGTGCTTTGAAGTTTCCATCATTGGATAGAGCCTTGCACTGGTTACTAGGTTACTAACCAAGTTCCATCAATGAAACATGGTTTTTATTTTTGTTTTTTTGTTTGCTTTTGGTGTATTAACCCAAATATCTAAGAAATAACTGCATTGGAAATCTCAGTGTTGTATTGTTCGGCTTGCAGGTCATGATGAACACACAAAGGAAGATCATCTGGCCAGGAGGCGACACTGAGAAACCAAGAGGCTATCAAATGTCTACAAGATTGAAGGTATTGATTGTTTATCACTTCATTACTGACATTTTTTTTTTTATTTCACCATGATGGTAATTAATCACCTTTGGTGTCATTAAAGATCGTCACCATCCATCAAGAGCCGTTTGTGTACGTGAAACCGACGCTGCGAGACGGGACATGTAAAGAGGAATACACCGTGAATGGAGTCCTGATCAAAAAAGTGATATGCACCGGGCCCAACGAGACGATTCCTGGTACAGTAAAAGATTAGATGGAGTGCAAAAGTTTACATCCTCTTACAAAAACTTGTTGGAATGTGGCTGGGAATCAAGAAAATTGTCTGGGTGGGAAGTACGTACTGTATGCTTTTCAGGAAATCATGGGCATCTGGGAATTCATGTATGCAGAAGACGGCAGACAGCACCTTCTTTTGGATGCTGCATTTTCATGCAAACAATTCATGCAAAGTAGTCGAAGTTTCCTTATCCATGCGTAAACAATTTTGTGGATGGGGATGCACAAACCTTTGCACTTAATACAGTATGTCCATTTTTCAGGATGTATGTGTACATGATCGTTTGCCGTTCCTCCAGGTCGCCCCATAGTGCCTCAGTGCTGCTATGGTTTTTGCATCGACCTCTTGATCAAGCTGGCCATGACGATGAACTTCACCTATGAAGTGCACCTAGTGGCTGATGGCAAATTTGGCACCCAGGAGCGTGTAAGTTATACCCCCGAGCATTTTATCGATTTACTCCGTCCCCTAATCTCCCATTCGTCTTTTAACAAGGTCACACTCCTGAGAGCCGTAAAAAAAAAAACCCCTGTAGGTGTAATTACAAACAGCGCCAGGAACATTTCAAGCAGGACGTATTGTGAACGGACTGTGATTTCCTCTGTGTTATTAGGTGAATAACAGCAATAAGAAGGAGTGGAACGGCATGATGGGGGAGCTGCTGGGTGGCCTGGCAGATATGATTGTGGCTCCGCTTACCATCAATAACGAAAGAGCCCAGTACATCGAGTTCTCTAAACCATTTAAGTACCAAGGCCTCACCATTCTAGTCAAAAAGGTACTTCACTTCTGACTCATGTTTTTTTTTAATATTAGGAAATATGGATGATGCAACTTCCTTTTGAGGATGTGACTTGTGGAATATTTAAAAAATATTTAATGGAGAATTTTTATAGCGTATGCAGGATGACTCACTGTTAAAGATGTTTCATGAGAAGATAACAGATTCACACATTAAAAAAAAAATGTTTATGCTGGGCGGTGCGGTGGTGTAGTGGTTAGCACTGTTGCCTTGCACCTCCAGGGTCTGGGTTCGATTCCCCGGCCAGGTTCGATTCCCGTCTCTGTGTGCATGGAGTTTGCATGTTCTCCCCGTGCTTGGTGGGTTTCCTCCGGGTACTCCGGTTTCCTCCCACAGTCCAACGATATGCAGGTTAGGCTAATTGGCGTTCCTAAATTGCCCGTAGTGTGTGATTGGGTGTGTGAGTGTGTGTATGTGTGTGTGCCCTGCGATGGATTGGCACCCTGTCCAGGGTGTACCCCGCCTAGTGCCCGAAGTCTCCTGGGATAGGCTCCACGTCCCCCGCGACCCTGAACACAGGATTAAGCGGTATAGAACATGAATGAATGAATGTTTGTACTGTACTGTGTTTTAAGGCCTATAGACTGTATAACGATGGAGAGTCAAAAATTATCCGCACTATGACTGTAGATCCAAGATGGCGACGCACAATGTTGCAGCGTCACAGCGCTTGTGTGTTTTGTGTATTAAGGGTTGCATTGAGGGATGGCACTTTAAATTTCGTTGTACTTGTTGCAATGACAATAAAAACTATTCTATTCTATTCTAGAATTTAATTGAATTGAATTCATTTTTAAGTAATTTTGTCCGTCATTCTTTGAGCTGTGAGCCACGAAAAAACACCGCTGTCTTCACTTCTTCATCAGAAGTGAATCGTCATCCTCGACAGTGTGGGAAGAAGTGTGCGGACAGTACATAGCCCTGCAAGATCACAACGCCCTTGGATATCAGTCCTCTGTGTTTAATCTATGATTATTTTCAATAAGCATCTCATTTTTTAACGAGCACTGTTTGAACCTTTTTTCTGATAATGTTCCAATACTGACCCTTGAGAATCGCAGGAAACTGTAATACCCCTATCTCGCCAACGCGGTTTCACGTGGCGGCTGTAAGTACGGTTCATCATGACTCACGAGTTACGTTTCCATCTTTCCGCGAGAAAAATTGGCTTGCCGGATCGTCGGCGGGCAATCATGGCGGCTCACGGAGCCTAACACCGCATCTCACATCAAGTCAAACCGCATAGCTAAGATAGGGGTATAAGGGTTGATTCATTTTCAAGCTGATGGTTGACGTTTGAACTTTTTCTCGGTCGGCGATTGCAGGCTCGTAGTGATGAATCCGTGTCTCATCACCAGGAATGATTCTGATCTTTAAGATACTTTCACCTTCCTTAGAGCCATTTCGGTTTATGCTCTTCCGTGAGTTGTTTCGGTACCAGGTACATCAGCTACTCTTCTTTCGTGCAAGAACTGAAAGACGTGCTGACCAAGACCAAGTGCGGCCAACTGAGGTTTTAACATGACCAGAATGCGGATAGTTTTTGACTCCCCCTCATAAATAAGTGTAGTTATATTGAGCTGTAGCTATTTTTAGATGAATTTTCTTCATTTGTTTTTCTTTCAGAAACACACACAGCTCCAGTATAATCGCTATAAAAGCAGTTTGCAATATGTTTTACCTTAATATTCCATATCCAGTATGTCAGTGTGAGAAAATGCTCTGGGCTTCCCCTAGTCATGCATTCTACAGTATAAAGTGCAAACAGTAATGCAAAGATTAAAACGGAGTCACACAATGTTGAGTTTCATATATAGCCAGAGGAGGAAATGTAATTAAACAAGAGGAAGTGTAAAACATGTCTGCGCAGAATTCTAGGACTGCTCTCAGAGGAATTTGTGGTGGAAATAATTCCATTTCAATGAACGTTCTAGGCGGCGCGGTGGTGTAGTGGTTAGCACTGTCGCCTTGCACCTCCAGGGTCTGGGTTCGATTCCCCGGCCAGGCTCGATTCCCATCTCTGTGTGCATGGAGTTTGCATGTTCTCCCCGTGCTTGGTGGGTTTCCTCCGGGTTCTCCGGTTTCCTCCCACAGTCCAAAGATATGCAGGTTAGGCTAATTGGCGTTCCTAAATTGCCCGTAGTGTGTGATTGGGTGTGTGAGTGTGTGTATGTGTGTGTGCTGCGATGGATTGGCACCCTGTCCAGGGTGTACCCCGCCTAGTGCCCGAAGTCTCCTGGGATAGGCTCCAGGTCCCCCGCGACCCTGAACACAGGATTAAGCGGTATAGAAGATGAATGAATGAATGAATGAATGAATGAACATTCTCTAAAGAAAGTTGAAATAAAACCTAGAAGATCTAGCAATCACTGAAACAAGTGAAGCAAACTGAGGAGTATGGATACCGGTGTAAATAAGACTGGAATATATGTGAGATCAGTTAGTATGTAAGGTGCTGGAGGGAATGGAATAGGAATTGGCTGATGGAGATGGAACCTCATTGTTGGAGTTCCTGGAAGGTGTGTTGGTCTATCGGCTGCTTCCATCGAGGCACAGCAACCCATGCAATCCGCACACAACTTGGCACAGGTTTTACACCAGATGCCTTTCCTCCCATGAACCCGGGCTTGGAACCTGCTGGGGTTTGGTTATTGGGTGGGAATTGAACCCGTGCCTTCCACATGGTGGGCGGGAACCTTCCACTGAGCCTTACTGCCTTGTTGCTTAGACTTTTATAAGACTTTTATTTATCTCAAAATACTGTTTATTTTTGCAAGAGCAGACCTACAGTACAGTGATTTATCAAAGCCAGTAATAATTATCGACTTTGACACTGAATGTGCGGTTTATTATTTGGTGATCACATTAATATGATGTTATAAGAAAGAATATAAAACAACATGGAGCCACGAGCCAAAATGAGTTGTGCGAAGTCTGCACTTTCGAGTCGGCATTCTCTGCTGAGCTGTCCGGAGTTGATGTCTGACTTGTACATTGAGTTGAGAACAAATTAGAGAAATGAAAATAGAAACTAATGAATGGAAAGGGGGGAATTAATAGAAACAACACAACAAAGCAGTAATGTAATAGGACTCATTATGTACCCATTATGAAATCAAGTAATTAGCCAAGCTAAAAAGAAAAAAATCACCCAATTATGCATCCACAGTTTGCCACCTTTACTGTAAAATTGTCCATGATCTTTGGGTGGCATGGATGGATGGCATCCCTCACTCACAAACATGCCATAAAGCGAGCATGTGTTAGTCTTTAACCTCACTAGTTGGCACCTGTTATATGATTGGTGGGAAATCATTGGGGGTCAACATACAGTAAGACATGCCAACCAGTGCCAAATTATCGAATTCCTTTAATTTGTACATTTTTAACTAGGTTTGTAGATATAAATAACAATTGACCTATTAAGTAATGCAATGCATTAAACTTCATCAAAAACCAGTAAGTGAAAATGTAATTAATTCTACCACCAACCCCTCTGAGAGCAGTCCTAGAAATCTGCCCAGAAACATTATTATACACTTCCTCCTGTTTAATTACATTTCCTCATTTGGCTATATTTGAAACTGAATCTTTCCTTTTCCGACTTGGTTCAGTTCTAAGGAGTCTAATAATACACTTACAGAACATGTTGGATTCTCCGTATGGTGGCAGGCTTGCCCGTGTGGGCGGTGTGTATTTGGGCTGTGAGTAATGCCATGTTGTTTGATTGCAGGAAATACCTCGCAGTACCCTGGACTCGTTCATGCAGCCCTTTCAGAGCACTCTGTGGTTACTGGTGGGTCTTTCGGTCCATGTTGTGGCGGTGATGCTCTACCTATTAGACCGTTTCAGGTAAAAGAAGCTTTGTATTTATCAGAACTTGTATATATGGTCACCTGATCATCAGACCTACACAGTTGCCACGAAGTTCGAAGCATGCACATTTGTACACTGTAGGACGTCTTTGAATGCAATGTCTAGTAGACGTTGGAATGCCTTGCAATGCAACTCCTTGTTACAGTATAGCTGCAAGGAGATTACAGACCAACTCCAGATGGAATGTGATGTTCACATATGGGTGTGACAGTCAGGTGGCCACATACTTTTAGATATCTAGACATAACAACACCAGTTGTTGAGATGAGATGTGATTTGCTCTGCAGCCCATTCGGAAGGTTTAAAGTGAATAGTGAAGAGGAAGAAGAGGACGCCCTCACCTTATCCTCTGCCATGTGGTTCTCTTGGGGGGTACTTCTGAACTCCGGTATTGGAGAAGGTAGCTGACAGAATTACTCTGTCTCCCGAGAATGCATTCAACATATGATTGATTGATTGATTGATTGATTGATTGATTGATTTTTAGCACGCATGTCTCCTCACTGCTTTCATCTCTTCCCCCTACCCCAGGTGCCCCACGGAGCTTTTCGGCGAGGATTTTAGGTATGGTGTGGGCTGGTTTTGCTATGATCATAGTTGCATCTTATACTGCCAATTTGGCTGCCTTCCTAGTGTTGGATCGGCCTGAGGAGCGCATTACCGGCATCAATGATCCTAGGGTGAGATCATGGAGCATGGAGAAGCCTTGCATGTCATGAAACTACACAGAAAACAGTCACAACATTCACACACACTAAGAATTAGGACAAGTTAGCAACTCGGTCAAGGACTCGACACACCTCTCACGTTCTTAGCATATTTTTAGACGCCTTTCTCTCACCAAGGGAAACCACTAACCTACCTACTCTACCTACTGAAATGATATTTAATCATTGCATAGGAAAGTGGTTCTCAGACTATTTGCAGACCCAGTTTAATAGAAAGAGTATACACGGTCATAGCACATGAGGATGATCTGTTGAAGTATGAGTTGACGGGAATCACAAGGAGCCATTGGAGCGTTATATCCTGTAAGTTTTCACCCAGTTACAAAAGGGTCTCATTAAGGACTGGTGCAATTTACATACTTTGACATTTCGATGGCTTAGTGGTTAGTGCTGTCGCCTTGCACCTCCAGGGTGCAGGTTCGATTCCTACCTCGGGGGTCTGTGTGCATGGAGTTTGCATGTTCTCCCCGTGCTTGGTGGGTTTCCTCCGGGTACTCGGGTATTCCTCCCACGGTCCAAAGTCATGCCGATTAGGCTAATTCCAAATTGCCCGTAGTGTGTGAATGAGTGTGTGTACTGTATGTCTTTGTGCCCTGTGATGGATTTGGTAGTTTGGATCTGTCCAGGGTGTACTTTACCTTGTGCCCTAAGTCTCCTGCCATAGGCTCCAGTCCACCCGCAACCCTGTATACAGGATGAAGCGGTATAGACCATGAGTGAGTGAATAAATTGAAACCAGTTACACAATGTTACAGCATTTCGCAGGCATTTTGCAACAGATCAAATTTATGCTTGATTTCATACGGTATTGACAGATAATGACATTAGCTTAGCGTCATTTTACACCCAATTCAATTCAAATGAGCAGGTAATAAAAACGCAGGCGCCCCTGGTTATTCGACAAATCAGATTACTTGGCATAATGAGGATCCTCTACAGTAGGACAAATCAGGGTTGGTACAGAATGCTAGTAGATCATGTTGCTTGCTTTCGGTGATGTGGCTTCTGCATGCTTTGTAGGACACTCTGATCTTGTTTGAAGTTATTCACTTAAAGAAATACACATACAGCGATTGAATGAGATTTGGTTCATGGATCGCGCAATCCTGAGGACCGTAGCTGAGGCAAAATATATGTTTTATGCTGTTGTGTTACAGCTGCGAAACCCATCAGATAAATTCATCTACGCCACGGTGAAGCAGAGCTCTGTGGACATTTACTTCCGGCGCCAAGTTGAGCTGAGCACTATGTACCGCCACATGGAAAAGCACAACTACGAGAGCGCCGCTGAGGCCATCCAGGCTGTGCGAGACGGGTCAGTGAAATATCCAGCTGTTGTCCCTGCCTTGACTTAGAGCACGATAATAAAGATAGTTGATCAAAAAGTATATGATGAAAAGTGATGGAACAGAAAAGCGCTCACCATGTCGTGAAGGACTACAAGAAATACATACAGTACTGTACATCTGTGGCCAGAAGTTCAAGGGAACAAAGTTGGCTGTGTGATCTGCGTAGGAGGGATGGTGAAACGCGCTCAGAATGATCCTAGCCAACCGTGGGCGTCTTTGAACTCATCGATATGGAACGGTGCAATTAGCACTTCCTCCTGTCCAAGTGTGTTTGACTACATCGTGATGCAGCATGAGCAACTGTTTGACAAAGATGCAGTGCCAGACCTGCACATGTTTTGAAGGGAGCATGTGTTAGCCCTTACCCTTCTTTAATGGTACCTGCCAAGTGATACGGCAGCTGTTATTGCTGTGGTATAGGAGTGAGTAAGTAAGTAAATACTCGAAGTCTGTTGTTGAATAAAACAGTTTGGGACTTGAAGGAACTTTAGGTGGTAACTGTAACTCCTTTTCATATTTTCCTATTCTAAAATGTTTTGTTCCTTACAAACTTCCAAGTGGGTTTTTATTGTCATTTCTCTATGCATCATGGAATAAAATGCTGTTTCTCCAGAACAATGATGCAACCCAATATTTTTCCAAATAATTCCATTTTATTTTGTTATTATCAATTTTCACCCACTTGTGACGACAAAGTAACATGGAGAAACCCAACAATAAATGCCTTCCTGCTAATTGTTTGTTGGTGATTTCTGACTCAAACCATCACTAACACAAAGTTCCTCTTCTTACTTTAGCAAACTCCATGCTTTTATTTGGGATTCAGCAGTGTTAGAATTTGAGGCCTCGCAAAAGTGCGACCTGGTCACCACAGGGGAGTTGTTCTTCCGTTCGGGCTTCGGCATCGGCATGCGCAAGGACAGCCCGTGGAAGCAGAACGTCTCCCTGGCCATTCTCAGGTAATGCCTTTGTAATGCATTAGATCAATCATATTGGATTTTCTTTCCAGTTTCTTCTAATTTAAACCTGAATCTACTGTACAGCTCGCATGAGAATGGGTTCATGGAGGACCTGGATAAAACTTGGGTGAGATACCAAGAGTGTGACTCCAGGAGCAACGCCCCAGCCACTCTCACATTTGAAAATATGGCAGGTATAAAATAAAAGGCTTTTTTTATTATTAAAATGGGAATTTCAAGGTGTAAGCTTGCAGATCCATAGTGAAATACTGCAACATTCATTTTGCAGGCGTGTTTATGCTGGTGGCTGGCGGTATCGTCGCCGGGATCTTCCTCATCTTCATCGAGATAGCGTACAAGAGACACAAAGATGCTCGCAGGAAGCAGATGCAGTTGGCCTTTGCAGCGGTTAATGTCTGGAGGAAGAACCTGCAGGTACGGCACTCCCTTTTCCCTCCTCTTTCCTGCAGGATAAGAGTCTGCATGCGTCTCTAGATGGCTGCCTACTGCTGTTACCTGCTATGTTGCGTTTTGACACAATGCCAATAATTTGTTGATTTCCTCCAGCTTTGCGATAGAGCTCAATTTAAGTATCATTTTGAAGATATACGTACAGTATTTCGAGGTATTGCTTAAACCGTGCAGCTTGGTTACGTACGAGGCATGTTGCACTTATAGTATAGTGTAAGCTACAGGTTACTAAGATTACATTGAACACCAACTGTGTAAGAATTAATGCATGTAAGCTTAATTTGCATGGTGATTAATAAATAGATATTTATGTGAAGTGCATTTAGAATAGTAGATAAGATATATGTAGGTATAGTTAAGGTAGTGAAAAATCAGGGGTTAAATAGGATGTAAACACAATGTAGCAGCGTCACTGGTTTATTTAAAAATAAAGCTAATTCATCTACTAAAATTTTATGGAACACATTGATGAAATATGTATATATATATTGTTTTTCAGGACAATATACTGTATTAGACCCAAATTAATCAAACACTTATTGGTTTCTCTATATAATGGTCATAAGCTTTATTTTTTACCTTTTTACCCCCTAGTGCATGTAAGCAATAATTTTTTTCCCCCAACCCTACAGTATGAAAGACAATTTAAGTATAAACCACGAGCAGTTTAGAATCCATCTAAACACTGATACATAACTATAAAGCACTGCAATGTGATTTTAATTGTGTTGTAATCTATAATGCCAGCTATTACTATACAGTAGGACAACACAGGACCCAAGGCTCAAGATACAGTACAGTATTTATCGATTGAGGCTTGTGATTACTGTTGCATCAACATGAACACCCTCAAGCACTTCTGTAATTCTTGCACAACTACTGAAATGGATATGAACCTTAGAGCTATAGTTTTTAGGGGTGCTAGTATTTTGGGCCAAATTATTTTTGAGTGAAAAGCTAAAAAAAAAAAAAAAGTTCAAATAAGTGTAAATTTTGTGTACATAAAGACAACTTGTGCAGGGATTGTGTTTTATTATATAATCATTTTGACTTTTAAAGGGTGCCAGTAATTTTGGTAGCCACGTTATGTTTTATATAGGCTTATATACTGTAGTAAGTGGTCTTACAAATTATCTTGGCTTATTGAATTTCTGTTTGTGTGATAAAAATATACAAAAGTATATAGAAAAGCATTAAAATGAAAACAACTTAAAGCTGAATTATTAAACATAAACATTATTATACTGTATGCATGCCAGTGTCTTTGTAAAATAGTATTCAGACACACCACTTGGCATCGGAAGTGTGTAAAATTTTGTTTAGGATAGCATTAGTAGCATTGCTAGCACTATATTAGTGTTATAATTAGCATAGTATTATTACTCGCATAGTATTATTACTAGTACTACAACTCACTGTATAAATTATTCTTCAAGCCTCTTGGTTTTACCTGCTTTAACCAGTGGCAGCCAGGTAATAAGGTGCGCTGGGGTTCTGCCCCCTTAAACTTAGGATGAGCTTTATAGCTAGATATAGTCATGTATAGTAGCTATAGTTGTGTAGCTACCTGTAGTAGCTATATAGCTAGCTATAGTAGTAGCTTTATAGCTGGATGTACAGTGGAACCTTGGATTACGAGCATAATTCGTTCCAGGAGCGGGCTCATATTTCAAAACACTCGTAAACCAAAGGGAATTTCCCCATAAGAAATAATAGAAACTCTATTTATTTGATCCACAGCGCAAAAAAAGAAATACATTAAAAAAATTTATACAAAATATAAAGTAAAATAAAACAAATTAACCAGCACTTTACCTTTAAAAAAGGAAAAGTAAATAAGTGTTTCCTTTTATGCATACAGGCGTAAGTTTGTGTGTATGTGTGTGTGTTTGTGTATGTGTGTAAATCTAAAGTAAGAGGAGAGGAGGAATCAGACCCCCCTTCCCTCTTTTCGTCTTACACTGTAACGCTACTCCTCTCTTATTTACGTTTCACACACACACATACACACACACACACATACACACACACACACACACACACACACAGACACAATTTTCTCTGAAAAATTAACAAGGAACATCGCTAATAACACTAGCATGAGAGCATACTAACGGAATCACTGCTGTAAAGTAAAGATAAAACAAATGAGCCTGCACTTTACCTTACTTTAAAGAACCACAACAGAGCAGTATTTCCATTAAAGAGAGAGAGAGAGAGAGAGAGAGTGTGTGTGTGTGTGTGTGTGTGTGTGTGTGTGTGTGTGTGTGTGTGTGTGTGTGTGTGTGTGTGTGTGTGTGAAGGCGAGAGAAGGAGGGTTGTGTGTGTGTGTGAAGGCGGGAGGAGGACGGGTGTGTGTGTGAAGGGACACAGTGTCCAATGACACGCACACACATAACGGCATGCTGATACACAGAGAAAGAAAAGGGATCTTTAACCTCTCTAATGAGACTTTATTTTGCTTTACACGCGCACACCCACGTGTGTTATAATAAACAGTACACGCGCGCTGTACACACACTCATACAAACACAAAATAAAATATGTTTTATGTGCATACACGTGGTCACACGCGTGCATCGATGTTGACTATACCAGTGAGAGAAGCGCACTAAGACCCAGCAGGGGAGACGATTACCCACAATTCTGCAGCGCAAGAGAGGGAAAAAAAACATTGTTGTAATCATGTGACGCTCAATGTCAAGCACATACGTGATACATAATACTTGGTACTAGTAAACCAAGACTTGATTCATAATTGATTAAAAATGTTTGCTCGTCTTGCGGAACACTCGCAAACCGCGTTACTTGCAATCCGAGGTTCCACTGTAGTAGTGTATAGTACATATAGTTGTGTATAGTATATATAGTTGTGTAGCTATCTATAGTAGCTTCACAGCTAGCTATAGTAGTGTATAGTAGCTATAGGTGTGTAGCTAGCTATATGAGCATCATAGCTAGCTATTGTAGTGTGTAGTAAATATAGTTATATAGCTAGCTATAGTAGCTTCATAGCTAAATATAGTCATGTATGGCAGCTATAGTTGTATAGCTAGCTATAGTAGCTTTATAGCTAACTATAGTAATAGCTTTACAGCTGGATATAGTAGTGTATAGTATATATAGTTGTGTAACTAGCTATAGCCACTTCAGAGCTAGCTATAGTAGCGAAGGTACCTATAGTCGCTTTATAGTTAATTATAGTAGTGTATAGTGGCTATAGTTGTGTAGGTAACTATAGTAGATTTATAGCTAGCTATAGTAGATATAGTTGTGTAGCTAGCTACTACACAACTACATCTATAGTCGCTTTATAGTTAGTGATAAAGCGACTATAGCTACCTACGCTACTATAGCTAGCTCTGAAGTGACTATAGCTAGCTACACAACTATATCTATTATAAAGCTAACTATAGTAGTGTATAGCTATATTTTGTATAGTTGTGTAGCTAGCTAGCTATTTTAGTAGATTTATAGCTGGATATACTGTAGTAGTGTATAGTAGATATACTGTAGTTGTGTAGCTAGCTATTGTAGTAGCTTTATAGCTGCATATAATACTGTAGTGTATAATAGATATTGTTGTGTAGCTAGCTATAGTAGCTTCATAGCTAGCTATAGTAGTGTATAGTAGATATACTGTAGTTGTTGCTAGTTATAGTAGCTTTATAACTGATAATCACATTGTTAACTTAAGGGTCAAAGTGTAAGTAAGACACTTTGTAAGAAAGAAATTAAGTAAGTAAGAAATTTGACTGTTAAATATTTTAAATTCATTGTTTAAAACAAATGAACAAAAGCTTTATATATATATATATATATATAATGTCTCTTAATAATTTTCATCTAACAAACAAGGAATATTGGCAAATTTTATTTAGCCAAATTATGATTAAAAAATTAGAAATATTACAAATTTGTTTCATATTAATATATCATATTATAAGACTAATTAAGCAACATTGTTGGCATTATAGTGAAGACGTGGCTTTCACCTACACCTTTCTAAATCCTAGTTTAACCCCTGATGTTAATAAACAAGAACTATATCAGCACAAATTATTTTAGATGAATAGGGTGTGAGTGTGGACAGTAAAATGAGTTGTTCACTGCAAATTCATGCTTAGGATCCATTCCTTCTCTGTCTTCCACTGTGGGCATCATGAGGAAGAAGCTCCTTCATGCACGCCTACTAAACTACCACTAAGCAAAGCAGTGTGCATGCACACGCACTCACACACACACACATAAATGGCACACACACACAAATGGCACACACACACAGAAATGGCACGCACAGTACCGAGGCAGATGCACGCTGGGCAGCTGAAAGGCCATGCAAGCTGAATATCTCTGTGGGGTTTCAACAGGAATCAGAGACTTGTCCTGCGTGTGTTCAGATCACTGTTCCTTCACTCCTGGCTTCTGGCTCTGTACATGCTGAGTCATGACATCCTGAACACCAAAAAGCTGGTGCGAAACAGCATGGCCTGCCCTTCTCAGACGACAAAGCCCAGCTGTGGTGCTGTAGAGGTCCAACAGTGTTCGGATTTAGTGCCGCATGAGCTAGCTGAATTCTAAATGCTGCAAAAAGCATAAATATTACAGAGAACGTATTAAAAATGATGCATTGGCAAATACAGTTCGTTTTATTTTTTGTAGTATAGTATTTTTATAGACATGCAAAGATTTTTGCCCATTTGTGCTCATGAATATACATGAATTTGCAAATGAGGTGTCATGAATATGAATAGATATGCAAACTGAGTCTTTATCAAGATCTGAATTTTTTTTTTTTTTTAGATTTTTAAATCAGAATCGAAACTTTCTAAAATCTAAATCTACCAAAGCACATCACAAATATTAAGCGATTTAGCTAGCTAATTATAAAAAAAAGCAGTTAATCATAAAGAAGACATTATTCATGAGGCATAGTTTAAAAATATACAGTATATAGCAACACATCCCACTGTTTTCTCTCAAGGTCATTTAGACATAAATATTAAGAAGTTTGTACTTGATTATCTTCCTCATGACATAGTTCGGCCTGAAGGTTATTTGCGCCTACCAGGGACACTATGGTTATTCTGCCTACACATTCTACCCACATGGAGACACAGGGCCTGCACTGGTGAGGGTGTATAATTGGACCGCTGTTGGTCTGCAAAGAAATCAGGATTTGATTGTTTCTTTTCCCTTGTGTTTTATGAGCTGAAGGAAAAAGACAACAAAACCAGCAAATAAGACAGTATGTGGATTCTCATAATCTGCACATTATCTGCACATGAGATGAAACACATCTTTTGGCATCTTTTGGTGGGTGTTCAAAGGAAAAACTATCTTCCCTCAAAAGCTAAAAGTCTAAAACTCATCCCATGGTGCAATATGAAACAGCGCACCTCACTCACTCACTCACTCACTCACACCTTGGCTTTCTGAATCCACGACTGCTCTGATCTGCCCCTGGCATTTGCACTTCAAACAGCGAATACCAAGTGCAGATCGAGAACCCATGAACCCCATGAGTCGGCTCTCCGCCGCTGAGACGCTGGCTCATCAGAAGGGGTTTCAAACGCAGCAGATGAAAGCCTGAATACATCCATGCTTTCTCCAAGTTCTTCCACTGACCTAATAATAAAAAAGAAAAGTTGAAATGTCATCTTGGTTGCACTGTGATGAATCGTGATTTAAAAAATCCTGTCTTTCTGCCTATGGAAAAGAAAAATGAAGGATAGAAAATAGTATGACCCTTTCAACTCCAACAAAAACCTGCTCAGACTGTTATTTTATTATCCACATTTTGTAATAAAATGCTCTTTATTCTACAGGCTTGACACTATTTGCTTAATAGAGGTTCCTATAATTGGTTATGTAATCCTGTGCAGAGAATAATGATGACAAGAATGCTAGTCAGTTTCACATACTGTGAAACGAAGTGCAAGTACAAGGAGATGTCCAGTAGGCTCAGGGGTCAGGGTCCAGTAGGCTTCAAAACAAGGACGGTACTGGACAAGGTCAACTGTCATATCATTCATTTCGCATTTCCTTTCGGTTCCATGTACCGCATGTCCTCTGATTGAAGTCACTCCCCCCTCCTCCCTGATATTATCCTACCCCCCTCTTATGAGCCCTCACACCCTCTTTATAAGCCCTCCTGGCTATTATACTCCACCCATGGGTATAATGCAATGGGACCGTTTTGAGTTTCACTTTCGATTCTGCTCTTCTCAATTGGTTGTCCATTTAGTCCCAATCCCCTCTCACCCTCCTCTCCATGAAAGAACCACTCCTACCTTTACAAAAACAAGAAACCGCTTATTTCTGTCTTTATTACTTCTCATTTTGCTCATTTGCTTCGCTAATGCTTTTTGCTTTCCATTGCTAAGGACTAACTGGGGAGGGCTCTAATTTTGAATCATGCCATCCTCAGTAGTGGTCGTTCCCCATCGAGAGCCTGAGGATTGTATGGTACGAGTAGAATTTTAAGCATTAATATAGTGCTTATAAGTGTCCTTTTTTGCTCTGTAGAAGCCTGAAGCTGCATGAAAGCACTATGCCAGGATAGAAATGCTAAGTGCATAGGAAAGGCCATGTCTCTTCTTCCACCATGGCGGTTAAGTAAATAATAAACACTTAGCTGTATTAGTATTAGGTTAGTAGTATTAATAGGATAATCGTAGTAGTAGTAGTAGATTGGACTCAAATAATTGTTCTACATATACTGTATATTTATTTTAGGATAGGAAAAGTGGTAGAGCAGAGCCCGACCCCAAACAGAAAGCCTCTTTTAGGTCCATCAGTACCAACCTGGCCTCCAACATCAAGAGACGTAGGTCCTCCAAAGACACGGTAAGGAGATGAAGAAATAACACCCTGCCCTGTACTTCTTAACCATTTATGATGCTATCTATCTATCTATCTATCTATCTATCTATCTATCTATCTATCTAACCTGTTCCTTCTTCTCTCGCTTCCTCTCTTCCTGTCACCTCCTCCATCCCTTTTCGCAAAAACAACAACAACAAACCCCCCTAAACGTTCTCATCTCAGACTCTCTCTCTCCACCCCTCACACATGGAGTTACGGTCATGGCCACATGTCTGTCAGTCAGCCATCAGTGCTCCATCCAGACATTTGTTTGGGAAAGCCCAATCAGAGAAGGTAGGGAGCATAGGGAGTATACGAGTTTATGGGTTGTGGGTTATGACCTCATAGGTTAGTCCCTCCTAGAGGAGGTTAAGCTAGACTCTCCTTTAAAGACTGGATGGGACTTTAAGTTGATGCTTTTACAATTTTTTTTTTTTACACATTTTGTTTGAATTTTTGTCCTTTCTTTGTATGTGTGCCTTGTCTATCCTTTCACCGCTCGGTCTTGTTAACCAACGCGTATTTCTATGTTTTTTCCAAATCGTTTGTATTCTTCCATTTTATGTGGTCGGTGTCACACACATTCCATGGTTAATTCAAGAAAATCAGCTTTAAAGGAAGCCAATGTTAGTACATACCTCTGAAATTGCTTTGGTTATTCCCTAAGCAGGGTCCGTTTATTAACCTTCAGGTGTTTTCTTTGCAGCCGTATCGACTGAAGCTCGCCCATCGATTCTGTCCACAGACACTTCCATGCTGCTAGACGTCCTTTATATTTACGCCGATCAGTCTTTCAGTCTTTCTACAGGTTCAGAACTGGACAGCGCTCACTATACAAATCAGCATGCTTCCTGGTTAAGTCTTGCTTTACTCTCTTATCTTTTAGGTGACACCATCTTCAGTTTTTAGGTCAGATGTTCTGGTTGTGACCGTCAGCATCCTGGATCATTGTTATATCTTCGGTGAAATGATGCCAGCTTTATTTTTTGCCATTACAACATCCAAAATAGGAGTGGTCTCCATGTTACTTTTGTAGCCGGAGCCTCTCGGATCATTTGCATTAAATAAGCTGAGCAAGTTCCCCTATCTGGATTACAAGCAACAGGAAATGAGGACAAAGCAGAAATGTGCTAAGGCTTATCATGTTTCTAGAAATATGGGATTGTAGCTTCATGTAGGTCACGTGTAGGATGAAAGAGTTCATCAGAATTACAAACAATTTAAAAAACTGTCTTTTTAGACTGATGTTTACCCATCTCAGTCCTAATCATCCTTTTTTTCTTTTATATAAATGTATTTCTTTATAAATGGATTTGAATGGAGTTGTAACTGTTGGTGTCTACGCCACATGCCACACTGCCTCTCTCCTCTTTATCAGCATGACTCCTGTGGTTGTTGTTGTAGAAGTAGATTCGTGATGTTCACCTGTCTGTAGACAGGTGGCGCTGTAGGCTGTGATTGGAAATGCTCACGCTACTGATCATCATCAGTGAGGCCACCCACCACCCCATGCTGCCCTGCCTGTTTTTACCAACATTGTTAAAGATGAGGAAAAAGAAATAAAGAAATTTTCATGTTTAAGGGTCAAGAATGAATCAGGCTTGTGCTTTCACTCTTGTACTCTTAGATTATAATGGTATTAGTTTGCAAAACGGTTCTTAGTTTATATCTGATGGGCTAAATGGTTAAAGATCCTTAAATTATCCGTTAAATTATCTATGAGGAAAGGATCCAAATAGGACTTCATGTAGTTAGAACTCACACCAACACAGAGAATCCTTTATTTAAAGATTGCACATTAAATGACTCAGAGTTATAAATAGAGACTAATGAAAAGAGATTAGAATTACCATTATACACTCTTGAAGTTAAATCTATATAACGTTTCTTAATTGGGTTCCAAAAAGAACCAATCTTTATCCAAAAAGCTTTTTAGAATCCCTTTAAAGGAATGTAGGAGATATTATTTTTTAAATTACTATTAAGGGTTCTTAAGTTTGTTTCACAGAGGAACCAATATCCTGAGTGTTCAATGCCTAACTCTGTAACAATGGGTTCCCTTCACTATCAGAAATGTTTTGATCACCAACTATAGACCAATAAAACTGGTGGGGACCCAGTACTCACCCATGCAGCTCAATTCTCAGACAAAAAGTAAATTCTGCCATGATAGAATGGCAACACAACACCCAGTGCACCACAGCCCACCCCGGACTCCAATCTCCTCAGAGCCCAATCCAATCAAGCACTTGTGGGATTTGTCGAGCAAACAAGTCCTATCCGTGGAAGCCCCACAAACACAACCCACAGTACCCAAAGGATCCGCTAGTAATTTTCTGGTGCAAGAAACCAAGCACCCCCCCCCCCCCCCCCCCACAGAGGCCCTGCAGAGACACGCCATGAGGGGCCAGGGCCACCCCAGTGGCACAGGAGGAACCCAAAACCTAGATGATTTTAACGTTTTGTTATGACTGATCGGTGTATAATAAATACGAAATATCTACAGACCCCTGGTAAAATATTAGATTTTAGTACTGTAAAAAAATCTTTTTTTGCATTTAATGTGATACAGCAGGGATAGAATGATTTAGGAAAAAAAACAAGAATATGGAAAAAAAAAAAAAACCTTGGTCTCAATAATGTCATTCTGGTTAACCCCAAATATGGGTCCTGTAGGATTTTCTTAATAGCCATATAGTCCACAAAGATTTTACAAAACATGTACCAATGAGGTTATCAATCAGCAGAGAGATATGTACTGTAAGATCATTTATTTTTTTCGTAATCTTAAACGGACCCTGAAGACCATCATATGCAAATAAATGTAATGATATCCATAAACATAGTATAGGGGGTCTATGGAACGTTTTTTTTTCGGCAAGTGTAGCTTTTCCCCGTAGACCTCTTTTCATCTTCGTCTCATAAATCCTAAGATACCTTTTTTAAACCTTTCAACCGTGTTGTGCAATCAACCGGTCAAGTGATATAAATGATGTGGAATCAATAATCTAAAAGGTTATGTTGAAATCATATTGGCCGTTAATCACATTCACTTTGTTATTGCCTTGTGTTTCTGCTCCTGTGTTTAATTTGGAAGGTTACTGCAGTGATCATAATTCTGAGTTAGGTAAATTATTAGCTCAGGGCTGGGAGACGTGAGCTCTTGCATTATGTCATTCCTCTGAGAGATATTACTTGATCAAGATAAATTGTGCTGTGCTAATGAATTCTTGCGCAATTCAAAAAAAAAAAAAAAAAAAAAACAGGAAGTCCAAAATGTCCTCAGCGTGTTTGACATTCGGTAATTTAACATTGAGTCTAAGGCAAACACAGCATGTGGTGGAAATGGGTTTCGTCTCACTAATGAAAAGTTCCTACTAAATGCACAAGATCAAGTTATTCCCACATTAACATTAATGGGAACAATTATTATTCCTGTCGTTCCTTTTTTCTCCCTTTCCTCTTTAGCCGTACCCCACGGACATCACCGGCCAGCTCAACCTATCCGACCCCTCAGTCAGCACGGTGGTGTGAACACAGACAAGAGAGCGGGAAAAAAATAAAATAAAATCAAGAGTTAGACATAACAAGGGTGCGACGGGGAGGCTATAAAAGGAGGAGATGGTTGGCGGGGGTTTGCTGAAATCGTGCCAGACCTGCTGATCCCTTTTTATCAACAACGTCATCGTCTGAGCCGACAACATGCTCAACTGAACAAAACACACATACACACAGTCCTGCACCCTCCTCGATCTTCCTCCATCCTCCTCCCCAGGCCTCTACGAACATGCCCAGGACACGACTGTGACACCTGAAACAAACTGCCAACAGAAAAAAAAAGAAAAAGCCCATGGAGCTGAAACGTACTGCCGCAATATGCCCTCACATGCCCCATCCAAACACACATACACACACATAAACAACCTTCATTTTCCCATAATTATAAAGCATGCTAATTTCTGAAAAAGTTATTATCAAGTTCGTTTCATTTTATCTCGAATTGGATTCATTCAGTGGTCACTCTACCTCCGCTTCTCCACCTATTAAACTATATGTAGCTGATTTAAACAACTAACTTTTACTCAATTTCACGTTTCGTTTGCAAGGACGGTTTTTGTATGTTGTATATTGCTGATGTAAAATATACCTCTGATTGCTATTTGTATTGTTATTAGATTAGGCAATAGATCCATGGAACACGTAGAGTAGATAAAAGGATAAATCCACCCTGAACGATTTGTTTATCTGGCTTAATAACCGGCATCAATTCGGTGAGGTCGTGTAATAAGGATTATCATTTCGACTTTGCTCTTCCTGACTGTATTATTATAACCCACAATACCATTTGACTACCTGCTTAGGATTAGTGATGGGAAGTTCAGTGACTCGGTTCTTTGAATCTCGTTCATCAAAATGAACAAATCTTTTTACGAGTCATTTCGTTTATTGCATTCTTTTGATCAGAAATAAATGAAAATGTTGCGTTTTCAATAAAAAAGGCCCCCAATACGTCTACAAATTTTGGCTCTAATTCCAGTTTCTTTTCCAAATATTACAATGCCACTAAGAACATATTATAATAAACATAATGAGCAGCTGGCGTGGTGGTGTAGTGGTTAGCACTGTCGCCTTGCACCTCCAGGGTCTGGGTTCGATTCCCCGGCCAGGCTCGATTCCCGTCTCTGTGTGCATGGAGTTTGCATGTTCTCCCTGTGCTTGGTGGGTTTCCTTCGGGTACTCCGGTTTCCTCCCACAGTCCAAAGATATGCAGGTTAGGCTAATTGGCATTCCTAAATTGCCCGTAGTGTGTGATTGGGTGTGTGAGTGTGTGTACAGTATGTGTGTGTGCCCTGCGATGGATTGGGTGTCCAGGGTGTAACCCGCCTAGTGCCCGAAGTCTCCTGGGATAGGCTCCAGGTCCCCCGCCACCCTGAACACAGGATTAAGCGGTATAGAAAATGAATGAATGAAAGAATGAGCAGCTCACCTCTTATATCTTCCAGTCTGAGTCGTTCGTTCTTTTGAATCTATTGCACCGCATAGCGTCTATGGGAGTCACGTGTCAAAGGAAAGAACGACTCGAGACTTGAAGACTCATTTGCTGAGAATCGTTCAATTCGGTTTCCTTTGTACTGCACTGCATAGAGTCTATGGGAGTCATGTGACCAAAGAACGAACGACTCAGGACCGAAAAAGACTCAAAGGTAACGACTCATTTCTGTTTCCTGTCAATAACATACAGAGGTTTTGCGATGCATGCGCGCCCAGTAGAAAATGAACGAATCACTCTCCGAGACGACTCGTTCATCTGTTTCATGTTAAAGATTCATTCAAAAAGAATGAATCGTTCATGAACGACCCATCACTACTTAGGATTTAGCCCTTCCTATAAAAAAATCGACCTGAGGAAAGTGATGCAACCAGTACTTTGAGTTCTAACACATCTGCATTGAAACACTTCGAAAGATTATCCTTTGATGATAATCAAAGGAATTATTGCTGTCCGATTTGAAGCAAATGTTTTGGCATCATATAGCGAACTAGCCAGCTAGCTAAGCCTATCGCATCATGGAACATTTGCGCAACGTCTTTACGATTTCTATTTAAAGATTCTCCTAAAAATGTTAAATATTAAACAAAATGGTGATTAAGAACAAAAGGTTTTTACAAGCTGACATCTGTTCAAGAAGGTTTAATTGAACTCCATTATCATTAGAACGACACTAGCATTGTGTTCCTAGGACGCTAAAACAACCACTAACTTCTCGCAGAAATAAAAGGAACTAATATAATATACACAACAAACTAGCACTGGAATAATCGCTAATGCCAGCATCTTTTGATATAATGATTCAGGGTGGAGTTTACCTTTATGCACTACTGTAAATAACGCTGTAGGTATTATTCAGGTTCTTGTATCTTGCTTTTTTTTCTTTTTTTTTTTTCTGATACACTCCAATCCCTCCATTGCCTTCTTCAAAAAACAAAAAAAAATCATTTTGCTGATGTGATCTGGATCTGTTAAGCCAACAAAACTGTGGATTAATTTAGTTTTTCCAGTTTTTTTTCACATGCTCCAATCTTTCTTAACAATAAGTCATGCGATAGAGTTTTTTTTTCCAGAAAGTGCAAAATGTAGCAGATTAAAAAAAAAAAAAAAAGTACGGTTTGAGACTCAATGAACAAATTAAACGAAATAAAAAAAAATCGAACAATGCAGCTATTATTACAGGATGTTTTGAGTGGACGGTTTTAATATTCAATTCTGCTTGAAATGCTCTGTAATAATTCCTGTAGCATCGAAAGTATAAAGTCGTTCAATCCAAAAAGGGTATCACAGAACAGGATTGTGTGTTAATGTACTCAGTGTTGTATTATGGATGTTTATTGATATAGACGGCGGTGGAAGTAATATTGCAGTTCTGCGTTTCCTTTAATCGGCTTCAGCTTTCGTTCTTTTGTTTTTTTTTCCCTCTGGGCTCCAGATCGACTCCAGGAGGATCATTTTGCATTTCGTGACTCGTACTAGTACACACGGTGAATTCTCGTAATGCTAGGACACCGTATAGCACTTTCTGTCTTAAAGCAATCTTTTTCCGAGGGCTTTGGTGTGAAAATGTATTTTGTAAGCTGGGAATATTACATGAAGTGTTTAAATTCTTCTTCTTCTATATTCTTCATTTTTTTTTTGGTTGAGGTTTCTACTGCGTAAGGTAGAGACTGTACCAAGTGGACCTTTGTTCGCTGCCAGTAAGCTGCCAAGCTTGTACTGTGAAGTTCTTGCGATGCTTCAAGCGTTTTTGAGTGTTACGTAGTCAGTGGAAATGAAGTACGAGCAAAAAAAAAAACAAAATCCACATTATCACATAAGGAGAAATCATGTTTATTTGGGATCTGTAGTGGAAATCCGTCAGGATGCCATGCAGATTAATTTTTTTCTTTTTCAGAATAAAGTGCAAAATAAGGTAAATCAGAAACAAACAGCTGTGTAACCTGTCCAATCTGACACAAACATTGTGATTAGATACATACTTGTTTTTTTTTATCACCAAATGTGCTTTTGAAGGCCAGTCCTACTCTGTGAGATAATAAAAAAAAAAATCTATATGTTCAAAACTTATACTCTTATGTGCAAATAAAATATATAAGATGCAAAACTGTATGAATTATTCTCTCATGCTGGCAGCTTCACTTTTCCCATATTTAATTCATACTGAGGTTCCTGTGGAATATTTTGACACTTTTCCAGTACGCTACAGGCACATTTCTACTATACAGATCTACAGGAGAGGGACAGTGTGTGTGAAGGGGGGTTATAACATACTGAGACAATGGGAAAGTGAGTGACTTTACTTAACTTTTACCTCTTTATATACAAAGCTGAGTATTATGGAGTATTTACACTTCTACATCTACAGTCTTGGCTTACTGCAAGCCAATTCTGATTTCTTTTTATTATTACAAAGAGTGTTCAAGTCAAATCAGGACTTTCTCATGAGTCAGAAGTGAATGAAGGCATTAATTATTATAACATTAACAGAAGATTTCAAGCACTATGCAGTATGATGATGAGACTCTTTGCTGCAGTAAAACTTCTCAGTGGTGCATACATTTTTCCAACATTGGAATGCCTGATCTTTGAAAAACCCAGATAATTTGTCTCCGACATGCAGAAATGGTGTGCTCCAAGCCATTTCCACATGTTTGGCACAGTAAAGGAGTTCCTGCACTGCAAAAATTGTTAGTCTAAAAATAAGAAACAATTACTACATAAAAAAATTACCTAAAACTAGTGAAATTATCTGTCCATGCAGCAAGTAAATTTTACTTGGTAAGAAATCTTGAAATAAGACTTTTAAATCAAGCAAACTGAGCAAACAAATCTTTGAATTTGTCAAAGAATCTTAAAAGAACTTTTATTTTGTGAGACGTCTGGTGAAATAACTAATTTAGCTTATTTTAAGAGCTATTCTATCCAATTTAGGATTTCTGGACTAATAAAGACAAAATGATATACTCATGCTCAGTTTAAGATTATGATATAAAATCAAGTATTAAAAACAAGTAAGTAATTTTTAAAACAAGGCAAATTATCTATCATGTCTGAAAGTCAGATTTTAAATCATGGCAAGTGTCAGATAATTTGCAGTGTGGGAGGCCAGAGCTTCAGACCTGAAGCAGGAAGTACAATCATGGCTACAATCAGGGCGAATTGAGAAAATGTTCTACCTTGATGCTATCCAAGCACTTACAGTAGTACAGTAATACAGTAGTGTAGCAGGGGATTATATAGAAAAATAAAAGGGAGATTTTACCCTCATAATCAATCAAAAGTCCCGGTTTGACTTGAACATCCCTTGTACTGTATATTATATTATAGCATAGCACAATATAATATAATATAATATAATATAATATAATATAATATAATATAATATAATATAATATAATATAATGTAATATAATATAATATAATATAATATACGTTAGAACAGTTAGGATAAGTGCAATCTTTTGAAAAATATATTTAAATAAATTACCCAGTTAAGAAATTATTCTATATGAATGCACAAACAATTTTAAGATTGACTCATCTCTCACACGGAAATGAATTTAATTATTTGAAAAAAGGCGAAAAGAAAAGACCAAAATAGAAGACTCAGTGCTACAGACTGCAGTGAGACTCAAATGATTGAGAAAAATATGCTTTCATGCTTTTTGAATTGGATTAAAAATGTATATTATGTGGGATGCCTTTATTAAACAAAAAAAACAAAAAAAAGAAAGCTGTTCCATAATCACATTGAAACTTTATTTGAATGCAAAGAACGGGTAAAAATCAACTGCTTGGTAAGTGTTGAGGTAGAGTGGATGCATGGTTTGGTGTCTGAGGTTCATGAATAAACAATAAAAATGGAATATTTAAACTTCACAATGGAATTTGTTTCCTTGTAAAAGGTTGGGTTGTTTTTCTTTTCCATTGTTTTTGTACTTTGTCAACAGGAATTGAAATTCACACACAGGTGCTTTATTGTTGCTTCAACAGAAATCAACTGCATACAGTACATACAGTAGCGTCTGGAGCTGACATTTATATATAATCTATATAAAGTCATCATTTTTCATCATGGTTTGCAGGAAGGAATTGTCTACCTCCCTCGACACTGTGTCTATTTTGGGGATATTGTGTTGTTAAATGAGTCCAGAACAATAAGACATAACACTGTTGTATTGCTGTCATCCGGGAAGTGTTGATCTGAGCCGGCACAAAGCCGATGACTCAATGCCGTTTCCAAAGGCCTGATTTATATACCGAGTTTATCTTTTGAGCCACTATTTGAATATCATTCTGAAATATCCATAGGATCAAAGGTTGCAAGGTTTAAGGGTGTTCTCAAGGGTCAGCGTGTCACGCAGCCAACAGCACGGGGTGGAGTCAGTCTCTAAGTGTGTGTCTGTTTGCTTTGACCTGTTAATGAGTCCAAATGTGCTAGACCAAACCTGCACAAACATTGGACACTCGCGTCCTCTCCACATCGGCAGGAACAGAAACAAGGTCCGTGTGTGGATCCAAACACTGAGGTAGGATTTCGTTATTTCTGCTGCCGCCTTTAATATGTTCATTGCAGAAGGATGAAGCTGTGAAATAAATCAGCAGTGTGAAGTGACAGCTCAAGCTGTGCGGGCTGCTCGTGTCGTGGCGCTCGCTGACCGAGTTGTCAAAGTGACACTCGAGAGGACTGAGGCGTTCCTCAGGCAACGGATGTGCTGCCATGATGAGGCGACTGCATATGATTTCGGCCGTAAAAAAAAAAAAAAAAAAAAAGTTACTCAATAAGTTCTGTAGATACTGAATCTAAATATGAGTACATTGCTTTATATCTACTCGCAGCACATTTGTGTGGATGCTTAATGGTACTGCATTGTGAAAATTTCATTTCCGTGGGTATTTTTAGAGCATTGGGCGATGCAGCAACACTCAGGCACTGTGACATCAGTCAAAGCGTGTGCAGGTTTCTTTTCTTTCGTTCTTTTTTTTTTTTTTTAGTGCAAGATTTTTTTTTTTTAATTTGAAATAAAGTCTCATAAATACAAAACCGTTTTTTGATGCATTTCTTTCTTGTTTTCTTTTTAACGCTCAAAAACAAGGCATAATTAAGTAACTTGACATAAAAGGGAGTGCTTTTGTACTGAATATCAGCACAGAAATTTGTAGGAATATAAAATTTAACAAAGTTGAAGGCCTTGCAAGCTGTATCAGGACATACCCCGCAAAAGCCGGATCAGGACATACCCCGCCATAGAAGTGCCCAAATCGGCCCCTTTGATATACTGTATAATGGTGAAGGTAAAACCCATTGAGGCGGCACGGTGGTGTAGTGGTTAGCACTGTCGCCTTGCACCTCCAGGGTCTGGGTTCGATTCCCCGGCCAGGCTCGATTCCCGTCTCTGTGTGCATGGAGTTTGCATGTTCTCCCTGTGCTTGGTGGGTTTCCTCCGGGTACTCCGGTTTCCTCCCACAGTCCAAAGATATGCAGGTTAGGCTAATTGGCGTTCCTAAATTGTGATTGGGTGTGTAAGTGTGTGTATGTGTGTGTGTGCCCTGCGATGGATTGGCACCCTGTCCAGGGTGTACCCCGCCTAGTGCCCGAAGTCTCCTGGGATAGGCTCCAGGTCCCCCGCGACCCTGAACACAGGATTAAGCGGTATAGAAAATGAATGAATGAATGAAAACTCATTGAGACATGATGTGTTCACAGTTGCATTCCCTACATATGGTAACTTCTTAGAACTTTGAAACTGTGGATCCTATTGTCAAAAGAGGCCCAAGTTTTTTGCCATGGCAAGCACCACTCATATTTTCTTCAGAAAATGTATCTCTCTAGGTATTATTATTATTTGTATTATTATTATTATTTGATGTCCAAGATACCAGAAAAGGGATCTTCCTACATTACTTTGCAATTATAGTAATTATGCAGTTTAACTTTAAAGAACTATGATCTTATTTTGTGTTCACAGATCTGTCATCATCAGCCATGTCAATTTGAAAAGAGCAACACTTAATTGGTTAATACAAACTCAGAAATTTTGTCTTTGTAGCATTAGAATGATTGAAAGGTACTTTACAAAGAAGCATTTATATAAAAAAAACTGCCTTTAATGAATGCACTACAATACTTTTACATGACCTGTGGTGAGTCACTGATTGCCTGCATTAGTGCAAAATAGCTCATGACTCATATTCCATTCTCAGGGACTCTACAATACATCACTGCTTAGAACTTAAAATGTGCTAAAGTGCAGTAGAAATGTTATTGGAGGAAAAAAAACATTAATTACTCCTGGGATTGGGACTAAACAGCTGTGTGTTCATAAGAAAACCACTTGTTAGTGGAACTAAACCAGTTTGCTAGGGAGCATGGAGATTGGACTTTGGAACAATGGAAAAAAAACGTCATGCAGACCCATCAGGGTAAGAAGTGAAGCACATGAATCGACACCCCCATCATGAATAGTGTCCAATGTACAAGCCCCTTGTAGCAGTGCTATGATCTGGGGTTGCTTCAGTTGGTCAGGTCTTGGCTCAGACTTATTATGTGTTAATAAAATGAAGTCAACTGATGATCTGATTGTATTAAATGACAACAGGGTGACATCCATGGCATTTTTTCCCCCCTGATTGAACGGACATATTGAAGGACTCAGTGGTTGTTGGAGCATGGGGAATACTTTTCACACATGAATTGGCCATTTGAGGGCCTTTTTTTTGACCAAGCGATGTGTTACAAGGTTGATGTCCATCTTGGATCGTAAATCAACTTAATAGACTGCTACTGTATAAGATTACATCTACAAGAAGAATCTGAAGACTCCATATCCAGAGAGATGAGGAAATTAAGAGGAAGAGACTTCTTGTGTCATCATGGAACAATCAGACAGCAGGGCTGCGAGATGCAGAATGATAATTACAGAATCATTCATTTTCAATCATTTAATGGAATTAAATTACTGGTCAAACAACAAACAATAAAAAGAGGACACAATATTTGTTTACAGCTTATTTACTTTAGGGTGGCTTAGTGTTTAGCACCGTTGCCTTGCACCTCCAGAACCCTCTGAGGTCTTGGGTTCTGTGTGCATGGATTTGGCATATTATTCCCAGAAGCCTTTATTTGTCACATATACAGCACATTATAGCACAGTGAAATTCTTTCTTCGCATATCCCAGCATAACTGGGGGCAGACGTGATACAGCGCCCCTGGAGCAGATAGTGTTAAGGGCCTTGCTTAAGGGCCCAACAGTGGCAACCAGGTGGAGCTGGGCTCAAACCGCCAATCTTCCCATCCGTAACTCAGTACCTTAGCCCTCTGAGCTACCACTGCCCCACTGGTGGGTTTCCTCTAGGTTCTCCGGTTTCCTCCCACCGTCCAAAGACATACAGATTAGGCTAATTGGTGTCCCCAGAATTGCCCTGTAGTGTGTGAATGAGCCAGTTTTACAGTACTTTAACTAATTTACAGAAGTTTATACTTTATGTCTCATACTGCAGTTCTTTTTTAGATAAATCACTGGGAGATTCCTTTTTTTTTTTTTTGTATTAATTTATCTCTAAGACTATGCTGGTACACCAGCAGATACACTTGACAGGAATGAACTCAAATGCATGAGGTAACCTAACTTACTGGGTAAGATTGTAAAATATTTTTTTGTGAAAGGGTGAATAAAAATAGTGACGGTAGATTCAAGCAAGAGAGTAATGAGCAGCTGAAGTATTCTTGTTGGCTGTGAGAAGGCTGTAGCATTTCATGGTGATTCAGGGCTGTTGAGTAAAGGTAGGGCAGAAGACAAGAATACAAAGAGGTGGAAACTTGACAGAAGCAGAATCCAAACCCACAGCACAACCAATAATCAGAGATTCAGTAGGCAGATATGTAGCATTCAGACAGGGCAGAAACAGAGCTCAAAATTCCCCTGACAGAACATTTAGCTGAGGGAAACTGGCAGACAGATTTGCAGAGGTACCAAATAGTAACTCTGAGAGTGGGTCCAACACACATAGACAGTGTCCGATTTATGGGCAGGTTAAAGAGCAGAATGAGGGCTGGACATCTGGAGAGTTCAAACATGGCATGAAAAGACAATCTAGCAAAGAGTGAACTGTGGCTGTGGAATAAGTAGAGCCGAGAGAGGCAGGTTTATTAGAGAGAGATGGAGCTGATTAGGAGTGACAGCAGATGGAACAAATCAAGCAGCAAGTGCAAGGCCAAAGAAGAAATTGAATTAAATAATAAAAACAGAAATAGTTGACGATTGATTGATTAAAAATTGTATTGGTGTTCAGGAAGTGAATCTCTCCTGCCCCTGGTCTTATTTACCTGGATGTAGTGAGTATGCAAATGTAAATTGCGACTGTTTTATCCATACAAAAGTTTGGTATTCCTCAAGACTCTGTTTTGGGCCCTCTTCTGTCTTCTAGGACTTGAATTTGTTACCTCTTATTACTTTTCAACCAGTACATTTGACCAAATCACTCCTGGTGTTCCACCATATAGTGCTTTAATCAAAAGGTGCAGGCTACCTGTTGGTACCTAGAATAACAATGGACTACAGCGGAGGTTGCTGTGAATGGTATGCTGCAGATTCCTAAAAGATGTACTGTCTAACTGGATATGGACATCCTGATGATTAGCTACCTAATCTGAAAACCATGCTGAAGTTGCACTCATTATTCCATGGAATGTTTTACCTGGTTATTACAGGTATACACTTAATTACTTAAAGATCTCTTTTACCCTGATGGTTATACAGCAGATTATAAGAGATTGACTCTGCAAACCCAATGCATGTGACTATGTGTCATTTGCACATAATGATGTTTACATCACCATTGTGTGAGTCAAGCATTTACTCATTTGCAATTGCATCACAGCTGATTACACAAGACAACCATTTTAAGCGTTTCTTCGCTTCAGAGATGAAAGCTTCTAATTCTTATATATTTTGATGAGCTGAATTTAAAGATGACAAATAAAACTATTGACTGGCTATATTGGAGATTAATATTTGAGTTTTCTTTTAGGCTTATAAATACTGTACATATGATAGAGATTAAAAAAGAAATTGTAGATTTTTATTGAGACACACAATGAGGTGCAAAATACGTAGATACTGAATTTCCCTTTTGGTGGCCAATGGCCATTGTATTTATTCCTATTTTTACAACGATGGTAGGACCTCCAGTCAACTGTCACACCCATATTCACACACTATGTGCAACTTGGGAATACCAGTTATGCCTAATCCGCATGTCTTTGGACTGTGGGAGGAAACCGGAGAACTCAGAGGAAACCCACCAAGCACGGGGAGAACATGCAAACTTTATGCATTGATATTTTGATAAAAATCAATATACAGATATGCAAGAATGAATACATCAAAAGTAGCCCTAAAAAAGCCAAATATCCTAATAATTGTATCTAATCAATAGTTTTAATTGTCATGTTTTAAGTAAGCCCTGTGGGAATAAGATATCTAGCCAAATGGAGTCCATCATTGGTTGTAAGATTACTACGGAACAGTCGAAACAGATGCTTCATTCAATTCAATGAGGATATTTACATTCGATGAAAGTTTCACTTCATGAAAGGTACTGTATTGGGTTTGAAGCATCCAGAGACTTTGAGTTTGATGTTGAGTTTGTAGGACACCTTGGGACAAAAGAAGCCAAACATTTGTTTGATCTCCTTTTTGAAGCGCGACAAATACATCCATAAATTTATGAAACATAGGATTTGTCCTGAATCCTATTCATCCTCCTGTCATTTTTTTTTCTGCTTGCCTGAGGTGTCTATTACATAATCGACTGTTCTTGTTTGACTGCCAGTCTTCACACTTCACTGCCACAATCCATCAATTTTGTCTTTTTAGATGACAAGGAGAATTGTAGAATGGCAGTTTTGATTCCAGGATTCTTCCAATTGAGACACTCGAGAGCAACACACATGTACCTAATCAAAGTCCTTCAAAGAATATAGAAATACACACTGAGTTCCAATTCTATGTGTAAACACTAGTTATGTTTACATGAACAATATACTTTCATTCATTCATTTTCTACACCGCTTAATCCTGTGTTCCGGGTCGCGGGGGACCTGGAGCCAGGAGACTTCGGGCACTAGGCGGGGTACACCCTGGACAGGGTGGCAATCCCTCGCAGGGCACACACACATACACACACTCACACACCCAATCACACACTACGAGCAATTTAGGAACACCAATTAGCCTAACCTGCATATCTTTGGACTGTGGGAGGAAACCGGAGTACCCGGAGGAAACCCACCAAGCACGGGGAGAACATGCAAACTCCATGCACACAGAGACGGGAATCGAGCCTGGCCGGGGAATCGAACCCAGACCCTGGAGGTGCAAGGCGACAGTGCTAACCACTACACCACCGCGCAGCCAATATACTTTCAATTAATTTGTATTCATTCCAGTTAGATATTGCAACTGAACCATTAACTCTACTCTACTTGGACGCTGAGCTGATAAGATGTGATTATAAGCTGAAAGCATTTAATCATAATGCCAAATCAACAACCTAGAGCCTTAGCCACCTGAGCCACCACTTACTTAAAAGAGCGTAATAAAAGGAAGTGAATTTGGCTGACAGATCTCACTAACAGTGACACTTCAAATTAAATGCTAACAATTTGCTCCGAGCCTAAACAGCATGCTAGCCGATTACGCTATTGACCACTTATTGCTTGGACAACCACTTATTGCTTTTTTTCAACTGCTAATTTCCCATAGGGTTCCCATAAGGTATCTTCATTTCTCTCTGTCCTTTTTTTTTTTTTTTTTAAACAAATTACACTGAAAATTCCTAATCAGCAAAAAGAAAAAGAAGTTACTGTAAACAAACCAGATACGTTATTTAAACTGTTTTACATCATGTATGATCAATTTGACACAGCTCTAATTCTGTATTAGGACTCCACCTTAATGACATCACAAAAGCGCAGACATACAGTACAGTGGCTTCAGGGAAGAAAAACATCTCCAAGTCTAGAACTGGATTGAGAAATACTGTTGCAAACTATAAACATCCCGTCACAGCATAAACCCCTTTATTAAGGTGACAACAGCATTAAAGGCTTACAGGCATTGCGAAATCTGATGGCCAGAACGTACACACAGATGTGATACAGATGTGTTTTTGCAGGCTTTTCGTTCTGCATTATAGCTCTAATCTCTGGATTTCTCTGCAGGTGAGCTGGTTAAACCTGAACCATGTGCAAGCCACAGTGCTCAGCTCTCGCTGGAGACATCTCTGTCACTTCACCACCTCCTCCCTCTGAGTCACCATTTAAAAGATGGCTCGAGAGATGCAATCATGTAGGTTCTCACGTGAACAAACAGTGCCTCCTGGTGGTGGCTCTGGTCCTGGTGGCCCTTCTGGTGATGGTTCTGCTTCTGCTGTGGAACTATCAGTGCATCATGGTCACCAGAATGTGCCAGGAGGATGGATCTGAGTACGCCTACTTCAAGACAGATTTGATGGGGCCTTCGTTTGCATAGAGGGGCTTTAGAGAAGACGGAGCGATTTGTTTTGGAATTGCTTTAGAATGTAATTTTCTGTTTGAGATTTGTAATTTCTAGGAATGCACCAATCCCATTATTATTTTCGGCTTAGTACAAAGATTTGAGTTTTCAAGAACACTGATACTGATCTCCTCCTGTGTAGCGACTGTGTGCTTTAATAATGATTTTGTTCCCTGTTCACTTGTAAAAAAGGAACTAAGTAACTTTTTTTGTGACTAACAACAGATATCATGCCAACGCAATTTCCTAGAAATCAGTATAATTACTGCATATTAAATCCCTACTGAGTAAGCGAGATGACGACATGAAGATGAAACCTTTAGCGGATACAGATGCAAAATTAAACCCATTCCATCCTCTTAAGTGAAACCCAATAGTGTAAGTAAAAATCATTACAGTACACAGGCTTAAGAGTTTTGAAAAGATGGTTAATATGAGTGTATTGTTATTAGGAATCCTGCAATGAACAAAGAACGGATTTTTTAATTCCATCAGCAGTTTATATGTACAAGGAGCGTTCATGACAAACCAGGACTGGATGGACTTTTTCAAGAATGAAGGAGCCAAGCTGTTAGACATTTACTTCAAGCACAGTACATTAATGAGACGCAATAAAACATCTGAATGGTGCAAAAGTTTTAAAGAAGGCCGTATATCTGTGAATCACGATCCTGGAGTACACTGCAGTCAGTCCCATGAACATTAAGCAAATTGAATGCCTAATTCTTGGAAATCTACTGATAACTTTTAGAAGAGATGCATCTGTCTATGGGAACTAAACACACTATTATTCATGAACGCAACTTGCACATTACAGGAACTCAGTCCTGACCTTGCTCCAAGCCATTTCCACATGTTTAAAGGCGTTCCTGGGAGGCCAGCATTGCAGATGTGTTGTTTTATCGTGCACAAACAAAAGTCCCAGTTTGACTTGAACACCCCTCATATGACTACATATAATAATCTCCACTGAAGCAATTACATGACTTGGGCATGAGCAGTTTTAGGGAAGTGCAGTGGTGGGTAAAAGAATTTACTCAAGTAAGAGTAGCTGTACTTTAAAATAATAATATTACTCAAGTATAAGTAAAATGTATTAAATGAAAAGACTATTCAAGAACAGAGTAACTGTTTTAATATCCGTTTATAATAATTACAGTGGTGTGAAAAACTATTTGCCCCCTTCCTGATTTCTTATTCTTTTGCATGTTTGTCACACTTAAATGTTTCTGCTCATCAAAAACCGTTAACTATTAGTCAAAGATAACATAATTGAACACAAAATGCAGTTTTTAAATGAAGGTTTACGTTATTAAGGGAGAAAAAAAACTCCAAATCTACATGGCCCTGTGTGAAAAAGTGATTGCCCCCCTTGTTAAAAAATAACTTAACTGTGGTTTATCACACCTGAGTTCAATTTCTGTAGTCACCCCCAGGCCTGATTACTGCCACACCTGTTTCAATCAAGAAATCACTTAAATAGGAGCTACCTGACACAGAGAAGTAGACCAAAAGCACCTCAAAAGCTAGACATCATGCCAAGATCCAAAGAAATTCAGGAACAAATTAGAACAAAAGTAATTGAGATCTATCAGTCTGGTAAAGGTTATAAAGCCATTTCTAAAGCTTTGGGACTCCAGCGAACCACAGTGAGAGCCATTATCCACAAATGGCAAAAACATGGAACAGTGGTGAACCTTCCCAGGAGTGGCCGGCCGACCAAAATTACCCCAAGAGCGCAGAGACAACTCATCCGAGAGGCCACAAAAGACCCCAGGACAACATCTAAAGAACTGCAGGCCTCACTTGCCTCAATTAAGGTCAGTGTTCACGACTCCACCATAAGAAAGAGACGGGGCAAAAACGGCCTGCATGGCAGATTTCCAAGGCGCAAACCACTTTTAAGCAAAAAGAACATTAAGGCTCGTCTCAATTTTGCTAAAAAACATCTCAATGATTGCCAAGACTTTTGGGAAAATACCTTGTGGACCGACGAGACAAAAGTTGAACTTTTTGGAAGGTGCGTGTCCCGTTACATCTGGCGTAAAAGTAACACAGCATTTCAGAAAAAGAACATCATACCAACAGTAAAATATGGTGGTGGTAGTGTGATGGTCTGGGGTTATTTTGCTGCTTCAGGACCTGGAAGGCTTGCTGTGATAGATGGAACCATGAATTCTACTGTCTACCAAAAAATCCTGAAGGAGAATGTCCGGCCATCTGTTCGTCAACTCAAGCTGAAGCGATCTTGGGTGGTGCAGCAGGACAATGACCCAAAACACACCAGCAAATCCACCTCTGAATGGCTGAAGAAAAACAAAATGAAGACTTTGGAGTGGCCTAGTCAAAGTCCTGACCTGAATCCTATTGAGATGTTGTGGCATGACCTTAAAAAGGCGGTTCATGCTAGAAAACCCTCAAATAAAGCTGAGTTACAACAATTCTGCAAAGATGAGTGGGCCAAAATTCCTCCAGAGCGCTGTAAAAGACTCGTTGCAAGTTATCGTAAACGCTTGATTGCAGTTATTGCTGCTAAGGGTGGCCCAACCAGTTATTAGGTTCAGGGGGCAATTACTTTTTCACACAGGGCCATGTAGGTTTGGATTTTTTTTCTCCCTAAATAATAAAACCCCACATTTAAAAACTGCATTTTGTGTTTACTTGTGTTATCTTTGACTAATAGTTAAATGTGTTTGATGATCAGAAACATTTTGTGTGACAAACATGCAAAAGAATAAGAAATCAGGAGGGGGGCAAATAGTTTTTCACACCACTGTATGTATTAGTATATATTCATTCATTTTCTATACCGCTTCAACATTTTCTATCCTGTGTTCAGGGTTGCGGGGAACCTGGAGCCTATCCCAGGAGACTTTGGGCACTAGGCGGGGTACACCCTGTATGCATCCCAAAAATTTTATATATACTCAGTAAAAAAAGAAACGTCCTTTGACTTTCAACTGTTTTTACTTTCAGTAAACTTAATGTGTAAATATTTGTATGAACACTAAAGACACCATAAGGGAGGGAGGCTCAAAATCAGTCAGTACCAGTCAGTATCGGCCACCAGCTGCTTGAAGTACTGCAGTGCATCTCCTCCTCATGTACTGGACCAGATTTGTCAGTTCTTGCTGTGAGATGGAGGGATTGTGTGTTCCTGGTGTGACTCGGGCAGTTGTTGTGGCCATCCTGTACCTGTCACGCAGGTGTGATATTCGGATGTACCCATCCTGTGCAGGTGTTGTTACACGTGGTCTTCCACTGCGAGGATGATCAGCTGTCCTTCCTGTCTCCCTGTAGCGCCGTCTTAGGCGTCTCACAGTGCGGACATGGCGATTTTTTGCCCTATAGCCACATCAGCAGTCCTCATGCCTCCCTGCAGCATGCCTAATGCACGTTCACGCAGATGAGCAGCGACCCTGGACATCTTTCTTTGGGTGTTTTTCACAGTCGGTAGACGAGTCTCTTTAGTGTCCTGCGTTTTTAGAACTGTGACCTTAAATGCCTACTTTCTGTAAGCTGTTAAGGTCTTAACGACCATTCCACAGGTGCATGTTAATTAATTGATTATGGTTAATTGAACATGCATGGAAAACATTGTTTAAACCCGCAGTGAACGTATGCAGGACGGATTCACCGGTAGGATGTATTTATATAACACCGGCTGAAGATGTGGTTATTGTTATTGCGGCTGATTGGTCAAACGGAGTCATGTAATTATTGTTGCTGCGTTTGATTGGTTACACAGTCAGGTGGTAGATCTACCGGCTACATGTTTAGAATAAATGGTCAGAAAAGTAGCGAGTCGAGGGTAGTAGTGATGGGAAGTTTGATTCATTTTAGCAACTCAGTTCTTTAATTCTCATTCAACAAAATGAATGAATCTATTTCTCTTAGTCATTTAATTCATTTCGTTCTTTTGATAAGAAATTAAATAAAATGTTGCATTTTCAATCAAAAGACCCCCAATACGTCTACATACACACATTTTGGCTATAGTTCCAGTAATGAAAATATTACCAAGCAGCTAAGGACATATTATAATAAACAGAATGAGCAGCTCACCTCTCATATCTTCTAGTCTGAGTCGTTCATTCTTTTGAATCTATTGCACCGCATAGCGTCTATGGGAGTCACGTGACAAAAGAACGAACGACTCGGAGGAGAAGAGTCATTGAGAAAGAATCGCTCGATTCTGTTTCCTGTACATTACCTACAGGGGTTTTGCGATGATTTGCGCATGCGCGCCCAGTAAAAAAAGAACGAATCACTCTCCGAGACGACTCGTTCTGCTGAGTCGCGTTAAAGATCTGTTCAAAAAGAATGAATCGTTCATGAACGACCCATCACTAGAGGGTAGCGGAGTAAGAGTAGCGTTTCTTCTTCACAAATCTACTCAAGTCAAAGTAAAAAGTATGGTGCAGTAAAACTACTTTTTTTTTTTTTTTTTTTTAAAGTTACTCAATTAGTTACTCAAAAAAGTTACGCAATCAATCACAGAACAAATTTCCCAAGATCTCTTTTAGAAAGTTAGCTTTATATTTAAGGATTTCACTTCGGAAACCATCTCTGATCACCAACATATTACTGTACTGTAGGTCTCTACTGTATGTAGAATCTTAAACACCTCCACAAGAGGAATAAACCAAAGGACCATTAAGGCTGAATAAACCTTTATACAATGTAAATCCAATCTAGAAATAATAAAGGCTGTTATTACTGTATGCCCAGGCTGTGTTCAATGCTTGCTTCTAAAGAGTCACATACTGTTCATTAGGCACTTTTGACCATAATTGCAGTAATGCAACTCACAAGTTGATATGAAAGCCCCATTTTGTTTTTTCATAAATGATCAAATCTGAAGTCATTTACAGTACACAGATACAGAGATGTTGAATAGAAATATTGGGGGATCATTCAAACGGTAAAGTTTTCTCTAAAGGATTTTTGGATTGGAAGGAGTCTCCAGTGTCAGCACTTTGTAATAATCACTGATGAAGATGAAACAATACTTTTTGGGTTTGTCTTCCCTAAGTGAGGCATCAGGAACTTTACAAGCTGAGGTTTTGTCTTACAGACTCAAAATGAGTAAAGAAACAACTGTTTACAGCTGTTATAGCATACAGTAAGTGAAACAGGAACTCACTTGCTTTCACAGACAATTCAAACAATTACAGTGTATGTAACTATTGTCAGATATAAGCACACAGTATGACTTGTAAATGAGTCTGGTTCCTCTTAAGGTTTCTTCCTATTGTCATTGCAGGGAGTTTTTTTTCCTTGCCATCATGGCCCTGGCTTGCTCATCAATCAGCAAACTGATTTTATAATCATTAATATACTGTATATAGTTGATTTTTTTAAAGCTGCTTTGCAACAATGGCTATCAATAATATAAATAAAATTTAATTGAATTCATGAATTGAATGTCATTCTTGTATAATGTAAACCTGTGGTGTTGTAGTGTTATAATTTGTTGTAGTGTTATAATCGTTATAATATTATAGTCTGACACTTGTTGTTTAATTGCTTGCTTCATTTTTTACCAAATAATTAGAAATAAGCACTAAAACATACACACTTAAAAAAGCATGAAAAGTAGAACTTTTTGACAATCCACTGACCTTTTGAATAAGCATTTTCATGGGATTGTGAAACACATTCGGTGGTTCTCTACATTCAACCACATGTTGCACAGTCACAACGTCAGTTTCACAGTGATGATAATGTGTCTGCTGAAACTTTCAGGAAGATAAAATGCCATATAGACAAACATAAAATTATATAACAAAAATAATGACAACTGAAAGTGTTAAAGAATTTTGCATTATGCCTAAAGATTATCATATTTTATTATAATAATATTACTACTATATTGTTATACTAATATTGGCCTACATAAAGCAGAAAAAAAGAAGTTTGGAATGATCAGAGATCTTGATAATGATAATGATGTAGAAAATCTACAGTAAAAAAAACAGCTATGTTTAATAGTGAAAGAAAGCATTTCCATACACACACTGTTACGAGAACTCACAGGATTGAGACTGAACAGCTGAGTGGGCATAAGAAAAACACTTCTTAGTAAGACTAAATGGGGGAAAAAAGCATTAGATTGCTAGGGAGCATGAAGAATGCATTTTGGAGCAATGGAACAAGGTCATGTGGCCTATTGAGTCCAGATTGACCCTAAGCCAGAACGATGGACATGTTAGGGTAAAAAGGGGAGACTGTTAACTGATTGAAGGGTGCTTCTGGGTGCACAAGGAATTATTTTCACACATGAATTGAATTGTCCACCATGGATCACTACTAAGTCTTTAGGATGTGCTGGAGAAGACTTAATGGAGCGTGTAGATGCGGTCATATTATTTCACCAGTTTTGACGCGTAGCTTTGGTTTAAAGTTTCACTCACACGACAGAAGTCCAATCTCTTTGTCTCTTGTAGTTTATTTTGTCAGCATCAAAGAATCAACACTTCATACAGTCGTCTTGAGTAAATCCACTGTGATTACAGACACCAGTTGCTGCATCTTGCAAATCTCTGACTTTTACAACAACCTGTTTGCTGTATCTTATAAATTACAGTCTTAGCTTACGTATATAACAACACTCTTGTTGTATATACCTACTTACGGGAGCTTACGGTTACAACAACCTAGTTGTTGTATCTTACATTCCTAGCTTACGGTCAAAAGCTTGTGTTTCCGTAGCCTTCCGCATCTAAACTGAACTCTCTTTCATACGACAGTCATACAAATGCATGTAATAGTGGAATGACATCATAACTAAGTCATTATGCATAACTAAGAAATTTAAAGCTTATGGCTTATGTAACAAACTTAATGCTTAACGCTTTACTAATGAATAGAACAAGGTAGAATAAATGAAATAACAACAAATTAAATGAAATTAAATAAACACAACAACAAATTCATAACAAGTACGATATGGCTCTTACAGAGCGTTTCGTCATTATGGATAGAAAAATCTCGGGCCAAAAATTAATGCAACTCTGAATGGAAAAAAATGTGATGACAGTGCATTGCATAAGGGGTAGATGACATACAGTAATGAGTGCATGTTGTAATCCATGTTAAAGGTGGACAAATGAAATATTACGTATTCACTCATTCATCATCTATACAGCCTTATTCTGGATACAGGGTTGCGGGGGGCCCTGGACCCTATCCCAGGAGACTTAGGGCACGAGGTGGGGTATACTGTACCCTGGATGGGGTGAGGGTCCATCACAGGACACACGGACACACACACACTACAGGCAATTTGGGAACGCCAATTAGTCTAACCTTCATGTTTTTAAACTGTGGGCGGAAACCACCCAACCACAGGGAGAACATGCATGTGGGAATCGAACCTGGACCTGGAGGTGCAAGGCGACAGCGACTTACCCACTAAGCCACCGCGCCGCCTCAAAATGAAATACTACCCAACCGTAAATGCACATAACAATGAAGTAACGACAGAACTTGAAGCGTTGTAGAGTTTTGTATTATGCTTCAAACTATGCATCATACTTCAAACATTCATGTGTTAATATTTCTTTTCTTTGAACACGTTCCCAAAAGTTTCAATAGCTATTCTCATTTGTATTTTCTTCTTCTTCTTTTTGTTATTACTATTATTTTTTACATTGTCTCAATCATGATTCAACATCATGCAGGTGGTATTCACATACTGTAGTGCCAAAGCCCCTATTGTTGCTGCTAGAATTTACAACATCAAAGGAAGAAGTAAGTCTTTTATGTCTATTAATGTTTGTTTTGCAGCAGCTTGTACACCCTGCTTGTGAGGACACTTGTGCTGAATTGGAGGTTTGCTTTAGTGAGTTGTGTCATGTCATGTCACCATGCAAGAGCCATGCCCAGTTTTATAGGCAGGCAAGTCTTACCACACACACACACACTCGAGACACCGGCGCGCGACTCTGCAACAGGTGAAGTGCGTATACTGTACACACTCACTCTCGCATACACACACACGCGCGCGCGTGCTATCTATCATGGGGAATCAGCAGCAGTCATGCCGCATTATCGTGCCAGTTGCCATGTTATTACTGGCGACTGTCGGCATTCTGCTGCTCGCCATCAACACCGAGGACGTGAAGGAACCCGGAGACTACATGGTAACTCTCTCACTCTCTCTCTCTTTAATCTCGATAATGTATCTACGTGTCTTCTGAACAGCAATTTTTCAAAATGCTTAATCACCTTTACGCATTCATTTATATTCGTAATATACCTAATATTACCTAATATCACGCCCGACTTAATGTCACCCATGCTTCAGTGATCGATTCACTTCATTAACCTGCGCGTATATTGGCACATTTACGGTACGGCAAGAGCGATCAATAGGAACCAAAACTAGAATATATTTGGGCGTTTTAACAAAGTCCTACTTAATTTCATACTTGAATATTTTTTAAAAAATTATTTAAATACATTTAAAATATTTTTTATCGAGTTTTATCATTCTTACTACAGTATATTGACAAATTGATAACGGTAAATAGTGTGCTAATACTGTACTAAAATGACCTCTGTCTCGAGATATCCTGTAAATAAATCTTGTAAATAATTAATGTTCATGTTTAAGCTTAAAAAAATAAAAATATAATAACGTATATTAAAAAAAAAAAAAAAAAAAGCGTTTGTGTACTACTTATTATTTGTTCTACCGTAAGACCTGATATATATGCGCACTATCAATGTGTGTTTACATCACCAAACAGCATTAGTGTTTGTCAGAGACTAATACGTTAACAGGTACAATCCATGAGAATTAGGTAGTAGTATCTACTTGAGGTAGTACGGTAAATGCCTGCTTGTGGAAAAGTTTAAGCATTTCACTGCATGTTGTACTGTGTATGACTGTGTATGTGACAAATAAATTTTTTTTTTTAAATTTGAAGTGTAGTTTGTATGATGAAGATATGTGAATGTACTCATATCTTATTCCTGCCTTCCATGTTCTCCCTGTGTTTGGTGGGTTTCCTCTATGTACTCTGGTTTCCTCCCACAGTCATTGAAAGACATGCCTTTTGGTGGTCCAAATTGCCTGTAGTGTGTGAATGTTGAAGTTCCACAGTCGTAAAAATGGGAATCAACACAATGATCACCTCCACGGTCCCCAGCTGGACTACAGAGGTTCCTACATTAATTGTGTCAAATAAATTCGAAAGTTAAATCCCATATATGTAAAACCCATCAGAGTTATATGATGTGATTTGATGTGACGATGAGATTTCCTCTTCATTTTTAAGCCAGGCTGAAATAATACCGCGCCCTATACGAAGCAATAAATATGAATAGGGAGTGAAAATAAGTTATTTGACTATAACAGACTAAGCAGAAGCATAATTATCGTTATTAATGTAGGTTGAATCATGAGGAAATTAGTATCCACTGATGCGTCCCTATAAATTCAACAACACTGGGTGCCAGTTTTATCTATTTATTTCCTCGGCTTTCCTTCTCCGCTGTCATTATCGTCATCATGATTAATCACAGTGGAAGCCATTGTGGAGAAATCTAATCAAGATGTGAATAAATGGAAGGCGGAGGTCTGACAACCTTAATTAAGACTTTAATACTATCCAAAGTAATTTGAAGACAGAATCCCGAGCAGTGTCTTAAAGATGACACCCCTGAGTGAATTTAAAAGTAAAGACTTGAGTAAATAAGTTTCTCTAATCATGCCTGAAAGAGAAACATCCCTACAGTGGGCCGTAACGTTTCAAAGAAAATGTTTAAAAAAATATAGCTATGCTAAACTGTCTACACAGTGGCTTAGTGGTTAGCGCTGGCGCCTTGCACTTCCAGGTTACGGGATCGATTTGAACCTCGGTGTCTGTGTGCATGGAGTTTGCATGTTCTTCCCATGTTTGTTGGGTTTCCTCCGGGTACTCCGGTTTTCTCAGACAGTCCAAAGAGATGTAGATTAAGCTAACTGGCGTCCCCAAATTGCCCATAGTGTGTACAGTAAGTGAGTGTGTGTATATGTGTGTGTGCCCTACAGTATGATGGCTTGGCACCCCGTCCAGGGTGTACCCCGTCTTAAGTCTCCTGCGATAGGCTCCAGGCCCCCGTGACCCTGTATACAGGATAAAGCGGCATAGACGATAAGTGAGTGTGTGAGTGAGCTATATTAAACTTGAAATTAGTTTATCTATGGTTTAAATGTATCTGTGTTATTTAGGATAACTATGTTTAGTCTTTCTTTAGTTTATGTTGGGGCCAGGGTGGCTTGGTGCTTAAGATGTAGTATCTTAAAAGAGTGTTGGGAGTTAAAAGAGATAGGGCGAGCACATTGAATCTGACTATGTAAGACACAATGGATGTTAAAGGTCTTTTAAATAAAGCACTGTATTCAAAATGGCGTCATGACACAATCCGCATTAACATGTATTATGTCCTGTTTATTAAATACTTTGCAGATTAGCTCTTTTGAATAAGAACAATGTGCATTTAGTATTAGATTATTTTAGGCAATAGTAATAGTAATACCAAGGTATTAAACACTGCCCAGGCAAAAAAAAAAAAAAGTTGCCGTTTTGATTTCCATAAGCAAATGTAAATGCGGCGAGAAGCTTCTCATTTCTTAAACCGCCATGTCGGGAGGGGTATCACATGATGTAGCAAATGAGGTTGCTGCTGAGGTTGTTACAAAAACAATGTATTGAATACAAGTTGTGAACCCGCGTTACTATAGGGTCAAATCATCGGCTTGGCACCAGGTAAGGAAGACAGCTAGGGACTAGGGCTGCACGATATTAGGAAAATATGCGATATGCAATATTGTTGTTGAATATTGCGATAACAATATTTCTTGCGATATAATATTTCCCTAGAGAGATGCATTTTTTAATTATTATTATTGGCTATTTTTTTAAATCATTTATATATGTAATAGGGATGTAATGGTATCAAAACGTACATGGTACGGTAATACCTCGGTATGAATGGCACGGTACGGTATTTATTGAATCATTTACAGGAAAAATTAAACTAATGAAGAGACTCAAAAAAAGTGCCAGAAGTGTTTATTAAACAGTATACATGAACACTGAACATATCAATGGCATACAAATTAGCCATCTATCTGTAAACTTTGAAACAGAAACTTACATTTTTATATTGTAATAACAAAAAATTATTAAACCATGTAAAAAAAAAAAAGTTTCAATTTAGTATTCTTGAAAAATCAGAAAAAAATAAAAATAGCAGCCTACTTATTGCAGCTGGCCCATGTGCTGAATGAGTATTTGAGAACCTCATTCACTCACTTATTCAGACAGAGACAGGATTTTTTATTTCCTTTCCCGTTTCTTTTCAGAGTGAAACCGAAATGACTCGATAAAACTATAGGTCTTCTGAGAAAAGTTTGCTCAGGCGAATGGAGCGAACGGGAGGTAGCGGGAACTACAATTCCCATCAGCCCAGGCGTGACCATCATCCTTTGCGGTCTGTTGTCGCTACAGATCCAGCAAACTTTTCTCAGAAGACCTATAGTTTTACCGTCATGCGACCACGCTATTATCGAAATAAAGTGTTATTGCGGTACGACGTTATTTACAATACCGTTACATCCCTAATATGTAATGATCATACTAAAATAAACAGGTAATAGATATTCGTCTGATGTAATTAAATCTAATTCAGGCTAAAAAGAAACTATATGTCAAGAAAGTTGCAAATATTTAGGCTTCAAAACACTATGAATGACTTTAAAACCCTCAGCAGATATTCTAACTTCTAGTTTGCTGTTATTATAGACCTACCAACACAATATGAATTACTTTCAAGAGTAATTACTTTTTATTTACGTGTAACCATACACTCATCGCTTTCATTTATCGCAATTCTTTGCGCTCCAGATATTGCATATACCATTATCGCGATAACGATAATTTTTCGATATATTGTGCAGCCCTACTAGGGAGTTTGCTGAAATTATTGGAATTGGATAAAGAATTGCCCAAGTCATTATTGCAACCTGGGCTGATCAGGTATAGGGCTGAACCTAAACCGTCAACTTTGTGGAAGAATGTGGTTGGAAAAAAAATTATCAGGGATGACCATGATTGGAGATTACTTGTAAAGTTGCATTGTAAAAAAAAAAAAAAAGAAAGAACAAACTACGGTAGAACTCAGAGCTATGTTATGTAATAGTGAACGTAAGAGCATTTCCACATACACAAACTCAGAGGAGCGAGACTTAACAGTTGTATGTCCATAAGAAAACCACTTAGACTAAGACCTTAGTCTAAAATTTATCAGTTTCCTACGGAGTATAAAGAACGGATTTTGGAGCAATGGACCAAGGTCATTGTGAGCTTCAATCATGAATTGGTCACAAGTCTTAATGCAGTGTTTCGTCTCGTCCATTATGGATACAAAACCTCAACCAGAAAAATTAATGCAACTCTGAATGTAAATAAATGTTATGACATTGCAGTGCATGAGGGGATTAAAGTGAATGCCTTAATTAGGCTTTGCTGTAGGTGGTTAAGTATTAAATATAAAACATATTAAAGTGTGTTTCTTTTTCTTTTTTTCTTTTTTTTTTCTTTTTTGGTCTTACAGTGTGTATTCCTTCACAACAGTGACACGGCATATATGAATATGTAATACAGTACATCTTGGACGTACAATACAGTACGATCAGTGTAACACTCACTATGGAACAAAGTATACGTGGGAGATTAAAAAAAATATCCATACATACTGTACATATGGTGTTTCCTTCCATTTAAGTGGTTGTATGAATGCAAGGGTTTAAATCAATATCAACACCATGCTGTTTTTTTTTAGTGCGTCCATTCTTCGTTTGAAAAGAAGACAAAAAAAAAATCTGCTTCATATTCTGCATGACTGAGCGGAGGGAATGTGTTGCCTCTGGCTCTGGTGTGAGTAAAATCGCAGCTTTCTGAAGCACTGAGTGAATGAATGAATGAACAAACTACTACAAAGTGAGCTACAAAGTAGGAGTCCTGCTGCATTTATTTGATTTATAGGAGCCGCAATCAAATTAAAGCAGCGCCAATAACAGCGTGAGCAGGAGGGCGTGGTGCAGAGTGTTTTGCGAGAACATAATCCTTGGTGACATATCTCCTAAATCTAGCCAGTTTGTTTTGATTTCCTGAGCGTTTATTTGTTGCTAGGGATGAGGAGAAATGAGCGATCGCACCCAAACAAACTGCGAAAAAGATGGCACACTTCCAGCCTCCTGTAAAGAAGTGTGAACACTAGTGTGCATGGAGGCTCGTGTAGTGACCTACTGTAGGAATCATTCAAGCATAAAAACCATTTAACCAGTAAGAACCAGGTGCCGATGATGATATACCGGTGATGCTAAATGCTGAGCGATCGGAACAGACGAGAGGGGAAATGAGGTTGCTGCTGAACTTGTCACATGAACCTTTTTTTTTATTGTACCATTAGGCACTTTTTCCCCCCCAAAAAAATAATTGTAACGTTGAATCCACTTAATTTACTTTAATTTAATATGAAGAAATGAGGGAGTGGATCAAGAATTTTGCACAGAAGTGACTTCTTTGCGCTTTATTCCTAACACACATTACAAGAAAAAAAAAAGGGGTTTATGATCTCTGAGGTTTGTTTTTCGAGAGTCCTCGGTTTTCTATGGTCATGCACCTGAGCAAGTGAACACAGTGAATACACGGCAGCTAGAGCGGAGCGCTACGCAAACTAAGCCCAAGGGTGGAGCGCAGCGGAAATTGGGAACGTTGCCTACCCTGCATGTATTGTCTTGTACACTTGATCTTACCACAGCAAGGAGAGAAAAGCATGTGTGCTTCAGCCTTGCCCTTGAGGCAAATATGCCTTTTTTCCCCACACAACAAAAACGAACAATGAATTACTGTAGGTCCGTTGTCTCGTAAACGCATTACTTACTAAAGTAAACGCTTACTAAACGTGCTCTAAATGTTCCCATGCAGTAAATCTTCATAATAACAGGCGTAATTATACTTACTTGTTTGACTGATTCCTTACACAGACCTTATACCGGTGTAGCTCAGTGGTTAAGGTGTTGGACTACGGTTTGGAAGATCCCAGGTTCAAACCCCACAACCACCAAGTTGCCACTGTTGGTTGTGGCAAGGCCCTTAACCCTCAACTGCTCAGATGTGTAATGAGATAAAAAATGTAAGTCGCTCTGGATAAGAGCGTCTGCCAAATGCCTAAATGTAAATGTAAATGTGTGTTTTGCAGTATGGAATCGTCCTGGATGCTGGATCCTCCCATACAGCCATGTTTATCTACAAATGGCCTGCAGACAAACAGAACGATACTGGTATTGTCAGCCAGCACAGCGAGTGCCATGTGAAGGGTGAGTGAATGCAAGAGTGTGTGTGTATGTGTTTGCCTGTCCGGGCATGCAGACTCTACATGCGTCTATATAAAATACACAAAAACTCTCATACAGTACAGAATGACATGTGAATTAATGAGTGAACTTGTCACATCTACTATACAATACACGACATCAAATCAATCAAACGTGATTAAAGCAGCGCTGAATTGGCTTCAGCGTATAAGGATGAGGATGCGGTAATGAAGCAATACAAGGAAGGTACAGTAGTGAGAAGGATATTTAATTGACATGCTGAGTTATTGTTAATGGTTCTAATCAGGTATAGTACAAATGTGGCTCATGCACATCTGATTTAACTAAGCAGCTAATTAACAAGCCTTTTTTTCTGAATGGAACTGGGTGTGGTAGAGCAGAGAAAATACTAAACCAGGTAAGGACTCCAGGATAGGGAGTTCTTCAGGAACTCCTGAGGAAGACTACGAGACCCTGTACCCTGAGAGATGCCGTCTCTTAGTAAACACTGTATGAAAGGACAAACTCATTGAAACCAAAGCTTGGGCATTAAAGGAGTTCCTGGGAGGCCAGTGTTTAGACATGAATCAGGCTGTATGATCATGGAGAAATCTTTCTACCTTGATGGTGTCCAAGCACTAGTGAAACTCTGGGATATGTGCATTTGTAACAGTGGATTATATAGAGAATAAAGGTAGTTATTCTGCACAATCAAAAGTCCCGGTTTGACTTGAACACCCTTCCGATAAATTTCTGTAGTTCGCATTTGGCAGACACACTTATCCAGAGCAACTTACATTTTTATCTAATTATACATCTAAGAGTTTATCCACCGACAGGGACAACTTGGTGGTCGTGGGTTGTGAACCTGGGACCTTCTGAACCGAAGTCCAATGCATTGAGCTTCCCCTCAATGACAATAACACCACCTGGTTGCCAATGTTGAGCCCTTGAGCAAGGCCTTAACCCTTTCTGTATCATGGGTATCCAAGGGTGCTGTATCATGGCTGACCTTGCACTCTGACACCAGTTATGCTGGGATGTGCGAAGAAAGAATTTCATATTCAGATCATAGAGGCACGTTTTGGTGGCACAGTGGTGTAGTGGTTAGCGCTGTCGCCTTGCACCTCCAAGGTCCGTGTTCGATTCCTGGCCAGGCTCGATTACCGCCGTCTCTGTGAGCATGTTCTCCTCGTGCTTGGTGAGTTTCCTCCATGTACTCTGGTTTCCTCCCACAGTCCAAAGATATACAGGTTAGGCTAAGTGGTGTTCCCAAATTGTGATGGATTGGCACCCTGTCCAGTGTGTACCCTGCCCCGTGCCCTAAGTCTCTTGGGATAGGCTCCAGGTTCCATGATCCTGAATACAGAATAAAGTGGCACAGCAGATGAATGAGTGAGTGAGTGGCATGTTTCCTCTTTCCTACTCAGAAGTTTCCACAATGTTCTGAAAGCGTGTCTGAAGGTAATGACGGTTTTCTTCTCAACGTTCCCAGAATGTGCGCACTTAACCAGAACCTACAGTACAGGAATGTTACGGAAAGTGTTATCATTGGTACAATACAGAACAAAACTTACCCAAAGGTCTCAAATCAGTAGCAGTGGAAAAACAAACAAACCACGTCTCAGTTGAAGCCTAAGGGAAGTGTATTAATATATTATGATTTGTTTCACTTCTTACAGGAGAATTGTTGCTTAACACTTGGCAAAACAGATGTTTATTTTATAAGCTTCCTCACTCAGCTTAGGTTGAATTCATGGGTCAGATCATTTAGATCATTCTCAGAGCTTTCACTTCATTTTATCAAGTTCTCCCTTACCCAATGTGCAGAGCTCCTTAGTGTCATGTCCTCAAAAAGACCCGACACCCACCACTTTCAGTTCAGGTTCCCCATCAAACGGGGTCACAGCGATGGCACGAGCACATGACAAGTACATATGTATTCTGATTACCGTTGCTAGGAGATGGTCTGACGGTCTGAGGAAGCATCTGGTATACTGTATCAATACCAACCGTCGTTCCCTGCATCAGTGCATCCGCTCTTCTGTGAAAAGGGAAGTCCTCAGTTTGAATAATAAAATCTAAATGAAGTAGTCAGTTGATGCTTTTTTTTACTTTCATTTGTAGGAGGTGGAATATCGAGTTATATGGGTAAAAAAGGAGAAGCTGCTCGGAGCCTGGAGGTGTGCATGGAGAAGGCTTTGCAGGACATTCCCAAGGCAAGGCATCCTGCCACACCTTTGTATCTTGGAGCCACAGCTGGCATGAGACTATTGAAGTGAGTCACACACTTCACAGGGCCTGATCAGGTCATTTCCAGAGAAATACTGATTCACACTTTTGGGATCATGCTGGGTTTTAGTAAAAAAAATAATGATTAAGGTTGTTCTTGTACTCTGCAGCATGTCTAATCCCAAAGAGTCAGATGGGATTTTGAAGGAAGTAGAAGAAAAGCTGAAGAGCTATCCGTTTCGCTTCAAAGGGGCCACCATACTGACCGGGCAGGAGGAAGGAGCGTATGGCTGGGTCACCGTCAACTACCTGTTAGAAAACTTTATTAAGGTAATAACAATTTAAAAAAATCATCATCATCATCATCATCATCATCAGTCATCCCAGCATCTTCATACATGAAATGCAGGTCAAAGTGCTTTTCAGGAAAAAAAAAAGTAAATTAGAAAGCGTCATATCTGACTGCTTGGTCGTACCTGCGTCCTCCTCATGTGACGTTTTGGTTTCTCTGATGATCCCAGTTTCAATGCAAACCAAAATTTTTGCCGTTGTGGTTAGCACCGTCGCTTTGCGCCTCCAGGGTCCGGGTTTGATTTCCGCCTCGGGGTCTGTGTGCATTGAGTTTGCATGTTCTCCAAGTGCTTGGTGGGTTTCTTCTGGGCACTCCGGTTTTTTCCAACATTTCAAAGACATGCAGATTAGGCTAATTGGCGTCTCCAAATTGCCATTCGCGTCTGAATGTTGACCGGAGAAATGTCCTACCACGACTACCAATGAATAAATCCAACAGTAATCACCATTGGTTTCCACCATCCACTAGTGGACTACAGAGGTTCCTAGATGGATGGATGGATGAATGTATGGAATTATATTTGTATATGTATAAATTTAGACTACATTTTCTGAATTCATATTGGTGTGACTTTCCTAATACTTTACTATTATGCTAATATTTTAAGAATATTCCTCATAATCTTGTAATTAATGTACATTCTGTTATAATGCTTCCTGGCCTTTTTCTCTCACCAGTACGGGTTTGTAGGCCACTGGCTGTCCCCTGGCAAAGAGACAGTCGGCGCACTAGATTTCGGTGGTGCTTCCACTCAGATTACATTCGAAACGAAGGAAAAAGTGGAGGACAAGAAGAACCTGATGACGCTGCAGCTGTATGGAAGGAACTACAGCATCTACACTCAAAGCTTCCTGTGCTACGGCAGGGACCAGATGTTACGCCAGCTGCTGGCTCACCTGGTTCAGGTACATTAATTACTAGATATTCTGAAATCACATTTCTATTGCTTCTAAGGAGTACTGGGTTCATAGTCCAAGACAACATTCAGCTTTGAATATTTTAGTGAAATCAAGAAAGTAAAATTGCCTTTACATAGTGGTTCCTCTCTTCTTAATAAACCCATATTATAGTCTGGAAATTTCTAATTGGACTCCTTTCGATAATTTCCCAACAAAATCTTTATTACTTGACTTATAACAGTGATTGCTATATGATTTCACGATCAATAGCTCCAGGGCTTTTAGTATTATAAATACCGATTTCAAGCGATCCTCAGGCAATAGCCTAGACTCATATCCGCCAATAAAAAGCACAAAAATACTGTATATGCTCTAATCTTTAAAGGCTTTACCATTTGTCACTGCTTCCCTGGACATTCCATTTATTTACATTTCCATTTTTATTTCCACTTAAATCTATTGCCATTTTTTTAATATTTATTTATTTTTATATTCCTTACATATGGCTAAACTCCTATTTTATTTTATTCCACTATTTCTTTCTTAATTGTTTTAAAAAAACTTTTTTAAAGTCAACGGCGGTCGTAAAAGCATCGTACTGTGTATGAGTGTGTATGTGACGAATAAAATTCGAATTTGAAATTTAAATTAATTTATTTCTTCATTAGCGTAAGTACGTGTCATTCTCAGGTAAAGAGTTTGTAGAAATAGTTGAAAGGTTAAAGCTAAAAAATAATCTGATCAGCTTTAATGTAATCAGTGATATCATTATTTCAGGTCAAAACTCTCTGTCTAACTTATTAATACAAAGAAATCACATTTTGTAATTGACTCCAGCCCGTTAAAATTCACTTATACCACCAGTGGCGAAAATCCCAGTAAAAATATTCAGCGTAGCTTAGCTTGTTTTAAAGTAGATTATTAAATGAGGTTAAACTTCAGGTAGATATCTACATACTGCAAAACGTTCATTAAAATCTGTCAAGCGGTCAATTTAAGACGCGCCCACAGTTTGACGGATGCGCACTTCCGGTTTGTAATTTGTAACGTAACCGCTCATAACTTCATCTCTACTCAACATTTTGATTTCACTTAAGGCAAAGTTTCATTACATTCTGTCCAGCCAGTTTTGCGTGATGCTGTGACAAAATCTTTTGTCGTTGAAATGTTGATCTAAATACTCTCACATACTGTACTGTGCAAAAGTCTTGAGCCTCCTCTCTTTTCAATGAAATGAAATGATGTATTAAGTTAAAGAAGTGGGAAGCAAATGTTTTACTGCGACAGGCTACAAAGTTCCTAAAAATCCGATTTTTAAAATAGTTTGTTCGTGTGACAACCTCAGCAGCAACCTCATTTCCCCTCTCGTCTGTTCCAACCACTCAGCATTCAGCATCACTAGTCTACTAATCACCGGCCGTGCGCCTCCAGGGTCCAGGTTTGATTCCTGTTTCTGTGTGCATGGAGTTTATATGTTCTCCCTGTATTTAGTGGCTTTCCTCTGGGTACTCCGATTTCCTCCCACAGTCCAAAGACGTGCAGATTAGACTAATTGCCGTTCCCAAGCTCCAGGCCTCCCAAACATACAGGATTATCCGGTATAGACAGTAGGTGAGCGATTACTACTGTACTGTATGATGTCAATTGTTGACGAACCACAGTCTGCTCCTGAATAGGGTTTGTCTATTAGTCTGTAATATTATTTCTACAGCGTGCGCTGATGGTAATTTAATCTATTTGATTCCTTGTTCTCTTGTCTTTAGGGATAATGTGTTTTATGTATTGGTGACCACTTGGTTTTTATCTGACACAAAGGTTGTATAAAGGCCTTATTATAGACACCCTTACTATTATTAATTAATGCACTTTCGATTTACTGATGGCGGGAATCTATTGTGAAAAATAACCATGATTAAAAATACATAGCCCCTTCAAAACTGGGCCTGAGCTCACCCCGACCCGGCTCCACTGTCAATGAACTGCTCTGTAGAGATACAGTGGGGGAATCATCAAGAACCTTTTTCTCTCTTTGCCACTCAAAACCTTTAGCCTGGGCTCCTGAGTGCTATAAAAAAGGAATGAAGAAGATCAGTTAAGCCCTTAGGGATCTTTGAAGGTTTGTTTCAGACCTGATACAAGCGAAGTTTCCCATAGTAAATAGTTATTTCCTTTCGAGGAACTGCCATTTAGCCCGCAGTTTTTTGACATCCCACAAATTTCTCAAACAAAACACTAAGAATCAACAGTTTCTAAGATATTCCCCTTTCAGAAGCAAACCTACAGTATGCATTTCCATCAAACTTGAGCTATTTATTTATATAACCTGTGTCTGTGAGACAGAGCGAGAGAGATCATGTTACTGTACATTGTCTGTGTGTTAGTGAGACACACGTACAGGGATGTTGCTAGGACAACCTCGTCCTTCACTCACACTTCGCACACTGAGGATTCATATCTAAGGAAATGGAGGGAGGGGAGATTATTGAGCTGTTTTTTCACCGCTTTGCTCAGGAAAGGCAGTGCGTCCTTATTCCACCACTTCACAGTTTGTCTAGGAATTATGCCAAGTCTTCTTAATTCCTTGGAGGTAAAACTATCTGAAATATATTATCAGAGAATGTGAGTTTTCTGCTGTAACCGGTAAACAAGATAAAGAATCTCATCTCCAGCTGCCGCCATGCTCCAGTATTCATCATCGCGGTTGCTGGACCTCGACAACCACGGCCTCTCCCATCGAAGATTGGAGTCATTAAACAACTGGGACTCCTCCGTCGACCCCGCGGCGTCCATAGGGGGTCCGGCTTGTTTACAACAAGATCGCAAGCTCCATTCCATCTCTCAAAATGTCATACTACATACAGTGGTGTGAAAAACTATTTGCCCCCTTCCTGATTTCTTATTCTTTTGCATGTTTGTCACACTTAAATGTTTCTGCTCATCAAAAACCGTTAACTATTAGTCAAAGATAACATAATTGAACACAAAATGCAGTTTTTAAATGAAGGTTTACGTTATTAAGGGAGAAAAAAAAACTTCAAATCTACATGGCCCTGTGTGAAAAAGTGATTGCCCCCCTTGTTAAAAAATAACTTAACTGTGGTTTATCACACCTGAGTTCAATTTCTGTAGTCACCTCCAGGCCTGATTACTGCCACACCTGTTTCAATCAAGAAATCACTTAAATAGGAGCTACCTGACACAGAGAAGTAGACCAAAAGCACCTCAAAAGCTAGACATCATGCCAAGATCCAAAGAAATTCAGGAACAAATGAGAACAAAAGTAATTGAGATCTATCAGTCTGGTAAAGGTTATAAAGCCATTTCTAAAGCTTTGGGACTCCAGCGAACCACAGTGAGAGCCATTATCCACAAATGGCAAAAACATGGAACAGTGGTGAACCTTCCCAGGAGTGGCCGGCCGACCAAAATTACCCCAAGAGCGCAGAGACAACTCATCCGAGAGGCCACAAAAGACCCCAGGACAACATCTAAAGAACTGCAGGCCTCACTTGCCTCAATTAAGGTCAGTGTTCACGACTCCACCATAAGAAAGAGACTGGGCAAAAACGGCCTGCGTGGCAGATTTCCAAGGTGCAAACCACTTTTAAGCAAAAAGAACATTAAGGCTCGTCTCAATTTTGCTAAAAAACATCTCAATGATCGCCAAGACTTTTGGGAAAATACCTTGTGGACCGACGAGACAAAAGTTAAACTTTTTGGAAGGTGCGTGTCCCGTTACATCTGGCGTAAAAGTAACACAGCATTTCAGAAAAAGAACATCATACCAACAGTAAAATATGGTGGTGGTAGTGTGATGGTCTGGGGTTGTTTTGCTGCTTCAGGACCTGGAAGGCTTGCTGTGATAGATGGAACCATGAATTCTACTGTCTACCAAAAAATCCTGAAGGAGAATGTCCGGCCATCTGTTCGTCAACTCAAGCTGAAGCGATCTTGGGTGCTGCAGCAGGACAATGACCCAAAACACACCAGCAAATCCACCTCTGAATGGCTGAAGAAAAACAAAATGAAGACTTTGGAGTGGCCTAGTCAAAGTCCTGACCTGAATTCTATTGAGATGTTGTGGCATGACCTTAAAAAGGCGGTTCATGCTAGAAAACCCTCAAATAAAGCTGAATTACAACAATTCTGCAAATTCCTCCAGTGCGCTGTAAAAGACTCGTTGCAAGGTATCGCAAACGCTTGATTGCAGTTATTGCTGCTAAGGGTGGCCCAACCAGTTATTAGGTTCAGGGGGCAATTACTTTTTCACACAGGGCCATGTAGGTTTGGATTTTTTTTCTCTCTAAATAATAAAACCCCTCATTTAAAAACTGCATTTTGTGTTTACTTGTGTTATCTTTGACTATTAGGCAAATGTGTTTGATGATCAGAAACATTTTGTGTGACAAACATGCAAAAGAATAAGAAATCAGGAGGGGGGCAAATAGTTTTTCACACCACTGTATGTCTAAATGTGTCTACCTTTGAATGTCCAGCAGTTACAGTAAATATCAGCATCCACTCTCTATAACAATATTCCTTGTTTATCGTCCACCAAAATCAAACCAGAGTTTCATCACAGAAATGCATGAGTTTCGTTCAACTTTCTCTACATCATCCAGGGTGTTGATACTTGGAGACCTGAACATCCATGTAGATACTGTACACCTTCTAATCATTTTGCTGCTGAGTTCCTAGAACCTTTGGACTTAAATCTGAAGTAGAATCCTGAGGTCTCCACCCATAGTAAGGACCACATCCTCAATTTAGTCATCACTGACTCTATTCCCATCTCAAATCTCCAAGTATACAGAATGACCTGGGTGTCTCTGACCATAAAATCATTTCAATGCCTCTTCCTTTATATACACCAAATTCCCAGACACACCATTGTATGCATTTCAGAAATCTGAAAAACATGAATCCTTCTGATCTAAATGCTGACATAAGAAATGTGTCCATATATTTCAAATTCTCCTCAGTCAGTGAAGTATCTCAATAATGTCCTCCAGAATATCCTTGAGACCCACTCTCCTGTTGGTCACTTTTTCAAAAATCTGAAAAAGCCAGTGAGCTCCATCAAATGAAAACAGCTGGGTGTGGCCTTGACCCGCGCTCTGTTTTGACTAATCTAATTATATTATTACAACAAGTTATATATTTTTTTTTCCTCTTCGGGGCATTAACTGTTGTGTTGTTGTATAAACCCTGAGGATAAATGTACTGTAGACATCAGGTGACGATTGTATTGTGCATAACAGTGTCATGTTGTGGTTTCTCGTCATGCCGGATCTTGCAGCAATCCCACAGAAAGTCTGTTTCGTGCCATTGTGTGTTTTTTTTTTTTACTGCAAAAAAAAACGCTGTGTTTGAAGCAAGACAACCTAGATGTGCAGTTTATCAGTGGAGATACAGTATGATCTCCAAATCATGCAAAAAATGCAACAAAAAAAAAACAGGGGACGCATTTGAACTGGACGTTCAAACCATTCATTCATTCATTTTCTATACCGCTTAATCCTGTGTTCAGGGTCGCGGGGGACCTGGAGCCTATCCCAGGAGACTTCGGGCACTAGGCGGGGTACACCCTGGACAGGGTGCCAATCCATCGCAGGGCACACACACATACACACACTCACACACCCAATCACACACTACGGGCAATTTAGGAACGCCAATTAGCCTAACCTGCATATCTTTGGACTGTGGGAGGAAACCGGAGTACCCGGAGGAAACCCACCAAGCACGGGGAGAACATGCAAACTCCATGCACACAGAGACGGGAATCGAGCCTGGCCGTTCAAACCAAATCACTGTAATCACACTACCGCTGAAACCGAGGTGTCCAGTGTGTTGCAAGAAAAATTTCAATGCTAGATGTTACCAGAAACAGAGCAAGCAAAGGACGTGTGTGGAAGCATCTTCACACATTTAAGCGTTATTTTAACTGATAGAATAATTTAAGGAATTTTCGGTTAGTACAGAGGAGTAAAGAAGTATTTTTTTTCTCTTTTTTTTTCCATCTACTGTATCTATATTATAATAATACGAAACACTTTAAAATTCCAAACAGTTACTACTGTACGTTCCATGCTTTTCCATTTGTACAATGAAATATACAGTATTTACTCTACATTTTATTAGGAACCTGTTCTTCTGGATGTTCATGCATTTGCCAATTATTTAGTACAAGCGCAATGCAAAAAACATTCCGACACAGGTCAAGGATTCATTTTACGCAGAACTATAATTAAATGATGAAAAACGATAAACTGTCCTAATTTGGTTAGCGTGCTCCTACAGAAGAGGAACCTACAGTAATGTGGCCAGGAGACCTCCTGTTGTCCTCAAGGTTGTGTGCTTTGAGATGCGTTTCTGCTTATCATGGTTGTAAAGAGCGAGTATTGAGTTAATGTAGACTTCCTGACTTCTCTCATCTCGTGATGGTGTCCATTGTTGTTTGTAGATTTTTTTTCACAATCATTGGTGTGTAAACTTTAGATATTCCTTTGTGTGTGTGTGTGTGACAATCCCAGAAGATGTAGTCATACAGTACTGCTTGTATAAGGTGATTCTCTCTCTCTCTCTCTCTCTTCATCTCTCTTTGTGTCTCTCAGTCCCAGGGCACAGACGGACCCATAACCCATCCTTGCTATCCAGCGGGTCACAACGTATCCCGGGCACTGAACAGTTTGTTTGATTCTCCGTGCACGGCACCCAACAAACCCACTCCCTTCAACGGTGACCAGCAGCTTCACATCACAGGCTCAGGGAACCACCAGCACTGTCTGGGGAACATGTCTCAGATCTTCTCTTTCACCACCTGCTCCTACTCCAAGTGCTCCTTCAACGGTGTCTTCCAGCCCAACGTTACTGGCAAATTTATGGTAGGGCTGTGTTTCATTTTCTTAGGATTGTTTTGTCAGGTAGTTTCGATGTTTTCGAAAGTAGTTCACTTGTCAAAACAGGAACCCAATACGGTTCAATGAAAAGATCCAGATGGTGTATTATATTTGTCCCTCGAATGAAGTGTGACATGAACTTTGTGAATGAACATGCTCCGGATGAAACACAGACCAAAACATACTAGGTCTTGTAACGGCTTGTTTTTTTTGTAGTTATAACCAAACTGTAATTGTAAAAAAGGTCAAACAGACTTGGTAACAATAGCTGGCATTGAATGTAGAGTAGTTGGTTAAAATTGTATAAAAGTCTATCAGTCCTTGTAAAGACTGTATGCTTTAGAGTGTGTTTCAGTTAAATATCGTGTTGGTATTTAAGCAAACTCTCATATGGAAACCAGGTCACTTAGATCTTGATCACATGGCAGCTGTAAAAACGACTTTTGCCACTTAAACCACAGTGTCAAGTATGTGAGCTTGTTTTGGTACGTCGGCTTTTTCCATAGTTTGCAGTTACTGTAAAGCTCAGAGCATTTTGTCCATTATTTGTTTTGCTGTTTTTTTTTAATAGGCACATGTAGTGCTCAGGATTGTGCATTATAAAGTGACACTTGAGTTTTAAACATTTTAAACCCTTGCTTTATAATGACGGCGGCACGGTGGTGTAGTGGTTAGCACTGTCGCCTTGCACCTCCAGGGTCTGGGTTCGATTCCCCGGCCAGGTTCGATTCCCGTCTCTGTGTGCATGGAGTTTGCATGTTCTCCCCGTGCTTGGTGGGTTTCCTCCGGGTACTCCGGTTTCCTCCCACAGTCCAAAGATATGCAGGTTAGGCTAATTGGCGTTCCTAAATTGCCCGTAGTGTGTGATTGGGTGTATGAGTGTGTGTATGTGTGTGTGCCCTGCGATGGATTGGCACCCTGTCCAGGGTGTACCCCGCCTAGTGCCCGAAGTCTCCTGGGATAGGCTCCAGGTCCCCCGCGACCCTGAACACAGGATTAAGCGGTATAGAAAATGAATGAATGAATGCTTTATAATGACGATTGATATTAAACACAGGACAGGATTTCCAGGTGTTCATTCTTTATCAGCAGCAGAGATGTATATTAAACTAAACAATATGCTTTTTATTCCTTTAAAACCTTTTCCATTTGTCTCCTGCTCTTTGCTTTTGATCCTTTTTTCTTTGATCATTTTTTGTTCATATGTACTGTATACTTGGATTGTTTAGTAGCTAGTACATGTCACTCTCATTTATGTCTCAACCGCTTCCAGGGTTCGATTTCCAGTGAGGGAACCGCCCCTAACCACAGGAGGCGGCTGTGCGAGACAGCACTAGTCCCTAACTGGATAGATTAGGAAGGGTAGCATCATGTCCGTCATATGAACCTACGCCTCATCAAATATGGGAAATAGGTAGCGGCTCAAACGGTTAAGGCTGTAGGTTAGTGGGCTGCTGATCGGAAGGACCTTAACCCTATCTGCTCCAGGGGCGCTGTATTCTGGCTGATCACAAATAACTGGTCGCTCAATAGTTTCAAACTGAAATTCCTATAAACAGTTTTGCATCCAAGCCTCAAATTTATATATGCTTATATATGCTCATAAAGGTCATAGCACACAGATTGTTTTATGGCCATACTACAGTATATGATCTCACCCAAACGAAGATGCGTTCCCTGTTGAGTTTGGTTCCTCTTATAGTTTTCCACTGCATAGTACGGCACGACACGGTTCAGTTCAACTCACTTCGGTTCGGCGCAGTTTGGCTCGGTTTGCGCTTCCACTGCAATGTAGTAACGCTTTAGTGTGGGCGGGATTACTCACGTGTCGTTTAGTCGCGGCGCCGCTACTGCCGTGACGTCATCGTAAGCGCGCCACAAACAAACACACAACAATGGAGCATATCGACGGCATGGTGTTCTTCATTCTCGGCATGTGGATGTTTTTAACAGCGAGACGAAGGAGTTTGTTTCAAAAGAGGCCGACGGTTAATACAAAAAGGTGCGTGCGATCCTTCTCTGGCTGTTCTAAATATATCGGTTCTGTTGTGTCTCGTGTCGCAAGTTCAGTAACGCAGTAATGACGATATTCTCCGGCCAATCAGTGACCAGCAGAGTTTACATGTCACGTTTTGGTAACGGTTCGGCGCGCTTGGAACCTCGGCTGAGGTGGTACAAAAAAAAGGACCAGGTACCAGGTACTGTTCCCAGTGGAAAACCCCCCAAAAGTGAGTAGAACTGAACCGTGTCGTGCCGTACTATGCAGTGGAAAAGCGCCATTAGTCATCTCAGGGAGCTTTTCCTTTTCCACCTTCGCTCTGGGCTTGCTCATCAGGGACAATCTCATTGTATTTTTTTTCTTATTCATTAATAAGCATGATATTTTTACTTCTTCGAAGCTGCTTTGAGAACAATGGACATTGTTAAAAGCACTATGCGAATAAAATTTTATGGAAATGAATTGAGAAGAGAGGAAAACCTTCTTCGTGTAATTATTTCATTTCTGAATGATGTTTTTTTTTTTCCAGATCGTGTTGCTGAAAAGTTAATAACTCGCTCGTATCTCTTTAGAGCAAACCGCCGAAGTGCCTGGGCCTGCTTCGACTAAATCGGCTTGTGTACACCGTTTCGGCGCACATTCAAATAGATTAAGTAAAGCAGCATGCAAACGTCCTACAAATGACTTGACCGAGACTCTGTAGCTGTAAGATGTAAGCACAGCTTTACTTTTCATTCTCTCATACCGCATATCTCCTTTTCTCTCTCCCTGACACAGGCATTTTCTGCATTCTACTACATTTACAACTTCCTCCAGCAGGCCACGAAAATCACCGTCACTTCTCCCAAGCACCTAGACGAGGCAGCCATCACCGTCTGCAATATGAGCTTCCAGGAGGTTCGAAGCCTGCTGTGCTAATTCTGAGGAGTGAAGGAGTGCAAGCTGTAGTCTAACATACACTAAATATATATTATATTAAACTATGAGCACTTTATACACAGAATTTCTCATCAGCCTGTATGTTTGGTGTGTAAACACTTTAATGATGCAGCTGCACGTGCACTCGAGGATTTCGATTGTTGTACGCTGTGATATTTACATGTCCATCCAAACAGAAAAATAGCTGCAAATATCATGCAAATATGCAAAAGTTCTTCTTTTTTAGAATGTAGGTCACATTTTAAATAGACTTTTTTTTGGTGTGTTAAAGGAGGTTTTAATATTGGAAATGCTTTCACACACTTCTTAAAAAAAAGTGACCAGGTAGCACATGTGCCTCATTATTAACATTTTTGTTTGAGGTTCTTGCGCGATAAGTTCATGATTCTTTTTTTCTTATTTCTATCCAAATCTTATCTTTACCTTAAGGTTCAGAGAATAAAACGCGTTCTGAAGGTTAAAATACAAGTCAAACGTCGTTCGAGTCAATCCGGGACTTTTGATGAGTGGAATGCGTGATTTTTGAAAAGAACGACTTAGAACTCGTGTAAGAGATGCATCTGTCTGTACACACAATCATTCACAAACACATTACAGGGACTCGGCTGGGAGTTACATACCCCGGGCCAGGGGTAGCTCAATGGTTAAGGCATTGGACTACGGTTCGGAAGTTCCCAGGTTCAAACCCCACAACCACCAAGTTGCCACTGTTGGGCCCTTGAGCAAGGCCCTTAACCCTCAACTGCTCAGATGTATAATGAGATAAAAAATGTAAGTCGCTCTGGATAAGAGCGTCTGCTAAATGTAAATGTAATACGGTCCTGACCTCGCTCCGAGCCATTTCTACATGAAATGTTTGGGCTATAAAGGGAGTTCCTGGGTGCCAGCATTTCAGATGTGAAGCAGGCAGTCTGATCATGGCTCTGGCGTACTGAGAAAACTTTCGACCTTGATGGTATCCAAGCACTAGTCCAAGCAGGGATAAATATATTAGTGGATTATATAGAGCAAAAAAGATTAGAAGAATAGTTTTTACTCTCCTATCTGCGTTATGTTATTCGGCACAAGGAAAAGTCCTGCTTTGACTTGAATTTCTTCTCTGTTGTACACCAGACCCAACTAATCAATTTAAAATGTGACCTACAGTCGGTTTAGCAAAAACATTTGCATTCCTTGCATAATATTTGCAAGTTCATTTTTCCGTATAAGCAGATGCAAAAACAATGTCAAGTCTTATGTACAGTCTGTCTGTTTTTGGGATTAAAAAAACAACAACATTTAATTAATCAGCAAAATATCTAATATAGTATTCTCATATTTTTTAACAATTTTTTTTTTATCTACGCACTGTGCTGTCTTTCTTTATTAAAGATGCTGAAGGTAGTTCCGGATCAGATCAGCCGACTACAAGACTACTGCGCATCCACAGTCTTCATGCAAGTGCTTCTTCTGAAAGGCTACGGGTTTGATTCGAACTCCTTCTCCCGCATCTCCTTCCAGAAGAAAGTGAGCTCTGAGCACCGCACAGCATCTATCAATCAACTGTCAAACAATAACAATAATGAACTTCTGTTGTGGATCGGTTTCTATTCTCATTGTGTCTCACTGTGTTTCTAGGCAGGAGACACCTCCATCGGTTGGGCTCTTGGGTACATCCTGAACCTGAGCAGCCTTGTGCCATCTGAGAGCGTTTCCCTGAGAAAAGCCCTCTGTCCAGGAGCCTGGAGCATGCTGGTCATCCTCTTCACTTTCCTGCTCCTCGTAGCCATCGTGTCTCTGGTAGCAGCCATGTGTTGCAAGAAGAAAGGAAACAATAATGTGCTATGATTATGATTGTTTGCAGTTTCTTTTTTTAATGCACTGAATAAACAGGACGATGGCAAAGGGCTGTTAATGACATCTGAAGTGAAATCCTGATTTCAGTAGATCAGGCAAGGCGAACAAAAAGTACACTGGTATTTTAGTAGGTTTATATAGTTGTAGCAGACATAATCAGTACAAATTGAAGCTGTGGGAAAAGGTGTCAGAGGTCAGAGGTGTCATAAAGAAAAAAACATTTCTCTTTTTTTGATTATTTAGGATTTTTTTGTACATTCAGGGTTATTTCTATGTAGCGCCTTTGATAAAGATTTGAATTCAATAACTGTTCAAAAGGAAATGCTTTGATGTAAGGATTCTTTTTTAACTCAATTTTGTATATGCTGAACTACTGTATGACATTGAAGAACAGTTATTTTCATTTCTGTGCTCTATATTTGATTAATAAAAACTTTTTATATGTGTGTCATTTTTTCCTACACTTTAATGATATTATTTACAAATAATAACTAGCTCGGGCCCCAGCTTTGCCAGGTTGCCGCTGTTGGGCCCCTGAGCGAGGACCTTAACCCTTCCAGGGGTGATGTATAACGGCTGACCATGTGCTCTGACCCCCTGCCCACTGATAAAAAGTTGGGATATTCAAAGAATAAATAATTTAACTGTGCAGTAATGTATATGTGACGAATAAAAGCTGAACTTAAATCTTAACTCACAGACTACTGTATGTAGGAACCTTTGTTTTCAATCGGAACCATTTATCGAGGGTGCACAGGGTTACCCGGTCACTTTTGTTCGGCGCTCAGGAAGTGTGTCATTTCAGAGTAAATAATACACGTCTAGCGCGAGCTGTTATTAATTATTTTAATATTCTCCAACACGCATCGGATTGTAATTTTAAAAATACTGCAGGACAGGAGAGATACACTCGGTGAAAGATGTTTGCCGGGTTGCCTGAGCTCGGGATCTCCAATGGAGAGGATTTGAAAGAAACTTTGACGAACTGCACAGAGCCTCTGAAGGCTATAGACCAGTTCCAGGTAACGGTTATTAGCGACATGGTTTCGGTTGGCAAGGACTAAAGGTTTGGGGTTTAAGTGTGCAAATACGAGGTTTTAGTCCAAAGGGGATGCGTTAAATGTGCAGCAGGCGATTTTTATAGTTTTCTTAGATTAACTTGTAAAAAAAAAAAAAAAAATCACACAATCTGGAAGATATTTAGAACATGTAGACAAACACAAACGGAGAGTTATGTTGTGTCCTTAGCAAAGTATATTAAATCGCTAAGAAAATCAGTTTGAAAACTCTTTCGGGGGAGAATGCTTGTTTTTGTTTGGTTCCGCCTACTGTCAATCATTTTATATACATTCAGCGGGCCAATTGGAATATTACGGGGGCGGGGCTTCGTGAATGTGTCCGGAAATTAGTGATAAGTTTGAATCATTTTAGCGACTCGGTTCTTTGAATCAAAATGAACGAATCTTTTTTTTATTCATTTAGTTCGTTTGATATAAAATAAAATGTTGAATTTTCGATACAAAGACCCCCAATACGTCTTACATACACATATTTTGGCTATAGTGCCAGTAATGAAAATATTACAATGCAGCTAAGGACATACAGTGGAACCTCGGATTGCGAGTAATGCGGTTTACGAGTGTTCCGCAAGACGAGCAAAAAAATTTAATACATTTACAGCCCCCCCCCCCCCCCCCCCCTCCTCCTCCTCTCAGGTTCCCTTCTCTGTCGCGATTGTTTCCAAAGGTGAGGAGCTGGTTAATTTGTTTTTTGTTGTTGTTGTTGTTGTTTTACTTTACACCAGTGATACCGTTTGTATGCGCTCGCGCGAGTGTGACTAGCGGTGTTCCTTGCTAATTTTTAAACGGTTTTAAAAACGGTCTCTCCGTTAATGTGTGTGTGTGTGTGTGTGTGCCCGCACATTACACACACACACAGCGCCTGCGTGCACAAATGTAAACACTTATCTGTCGGGATTTATTTTTACGTCTTTTTAAAGGTAAAGTGCAGGTTAATTTTCATTTATTTTTACATTATATATTTTGTGTTAATTATTTTTATGTATTTATTTTTTGGGGCTGTAGAATGAATAATTTGAGTTTCCATTATTTCCTATGGGAAAATAAAATTTGGTTTACGAGTGTTTTGGAATACGAGCTCGCTTCCGGAACGAATTATGCTCGTAATCCGAGGTTCCACTATATTATAATAATAAACAGAATGAGTAGCTCACCTTTTATATCTTCCAGTCTGAGTCGTTCGTTCTTTTGAATCTGTTGCACCGCATAGCGTCTATGGGAGTCACGTGACAAAAGAACGAACGACTCGGAGTAGAAGAGTCATCACTCTTCGAGACTACTCGTTCTGCAGAGTCACATTAAAGATCCGTTCAAAAACGACCCATCACTAAGTCATTCAGCTATCGAACCGCCCAGACTAGGGCTGGACAATAATTCAATATCAATATATATCGCGATTGAATTTTTTTCAATAACGGTGATACGATTTTTAAACACATTTCCGATATTTCGATATATATTTGAATATTGTATATGAGCCAACGTTTTTTCTCTCTCTTGCGCTGCGGAATTGTAGGTAATCGTCTCCCCTGCTGGGTCTTAGTGCGCATCTCTTACTGGTATAATCAACATCCGTGTATGCGTGTTCTGTTTACTATAACACTGTCACCACGTGTGCGTGTGAAACATATTTAATTTTGTGTTTGTTAGCGTGTTTGTACAGAACGTGTATAAAGCACACACACAATAATAATAAATAAAATAAAATAAAAAAACATAAAATTTATAAAATATTAAAAGCCATTCTAAATAAGTCAGTCTTTAAGCGTCACTCGTATAGTCAACATCCGTGCATGCGTGTACTTCGTCCTCTCCTCTCTTTGGTCTCAATCAGTACAGCCTTTCAAAGGTAAAGATTTATTTTATTTTATTTCGACCTTATACTTTGTATTAATTCATTTTATATGAATATTTTTGGGTTGTGTAACAAATCGTCAGAGGAAAATTAGGGGAAATTTGCTTTGATATACAAGTGTTTTGATATACAAGCATGCTTCTGTATACACTCCCTATTTTTGAATCTTCATTTTGTGCACAAGCGTGATGGACGGATGGAAACTGATTAATGCCTAATGGAAGCTTTGTTAATTCATGCTGTATGTAGCACCTTGGTCATTGAGGAACGTTGTATCATTTCACTGTGTACTGAACTGTATACGGTTAAAATAACAATAAAAGCCTACAGTTAAGCAGTGATGACACCCTGGAATTATTAAAAAAAATTACTTTATTGCAACTTCAAATTATGGAGCTCTTATTTGATGAATGTGATCAAGATTCTGTCAGGATGAGAATAAAAAAACTCATCCTGCATCACCACAGCATCCGATATGATTATGTGCAGATGGAGAACGGCATACTGTTGCCGACGCTGCAGTCCGCGCTCCCGTTCCTCGATCTTCACGGCACGCCTCGGCTGGAGTTCCATCAGTCGGTGTTCGACGAGCTCCGCGAGAAGCTGATGGAGCGAGTCGCTTCCCTCGCCGAAGGCAAAGACGACGACAGGTGAGGGCGGGACATCCATGGCTGTGCGTCATGCATGTTTGTTCTTCTTTTACGATATATTTGATCCAACACAGGTACCACAAGTTGGAGGAACTTCTCGAGAAGAGCTTCCCGCTGGTCAAAATGCCATCCATTCAGCCTGTCGTCATGCAGGTCATGAAACATTTACCGAAGGTGAGAGGTCATCGCTATTTCAGCGTGACGACGATGTTAACACCTGCGACTTTTAGCCTCATTTCCATGGTCCTGTTCGCGCAGGTGCCGGAGAAGAAGCTGAAGCAGGTGATGGCTGATAAGGAGCTGTATAAAGTCTGCGCAGTCGAGGTGAAGAGGCAGATCTGGCAGGATAACCAGGCCCTGTTCGGCGATGAGGTCTCTCCTCTGCTAAAGCAGTACATCGTGGAGAAAGAGGCTGCGCTGTTCAGCAGCGATCCCTCCATCCTGCATAATTTCTTCAGTCAGTCTCCTAAAACCAGGCGGCAGGGAGAAGTAAGCGCAACCAGGCTTGTTATTCCACGATCGGTTTCAATTCCGTAATGAGTGCAAAGTGTAATCTGAGGATGCGTCCTAACAGGTTGTACAGAAGCTCACGCAGATGATAGGAAAGAACGTCAAACTGTACGACATGGTGCTGCAGTTCCTGAGGACGCTTTTCCTGCGCACCCGTAACGTACACTACTGTACCCTGCGCGCGGAGCTCCTCATGTCCCTGCACGACCTGGACGTCAGCGAGATCTGCTCCGTCGATCCCTGCCACAAGGTGAGTCCGATTTTATCTCCACCTTACTCAAAGTAGTTTCAAACCTGCAAAGAGCCGATACAGCTGTTCAGCAACATCTGTAATGCGGTCAAATAGAAATACTGTTCAGACTAGGTCAGAAGTTAGAGGACCAGAGCAGCGCTTCACTTAAACACCACCGTCAGGCCGATTAAATGAAATATTACCCACTGATGATGTTCAATGTCTTCAGGCCAGTTATGAATTTCCGCAGATACAAACAGGAAGCAGTTCTACTTCCGGTTAAATCACGGAAGTAGCTCCCGTGTATTGTACAAAAAATAGACACTACAGTGCTCCAGTTACCAATATTTACAATTATATACAATATTTTCAGTGTGTAAGTGAATGTATAAAATGTCTAAAGTCTGGTATATTGTATGTGGGTGTGGATGAAATGAGTCGGCCTCACGGGTTTCAATTCCGGAAGCACGATAATAGAAAATGTCTGTCCTGTAAAGTTGTCCTGATGGAGAATAATCCTAATTCTGGAGAATCCAGAGTTCACAGTCCAGTACAGTGGAAAACAGCTCTAACACAAAATAGCGTCCGGGAATCCTCTCGCGATTTAAACACGCAGAGACAACATTTGATGTGAGATTCATTGCGTCCAAAAATTCATGCGATTATGGTTTTGGGCCACAAGATGGCAGTATAGGGAAAGAAGAGATTTAGTCAAGTGCATTGATATGCTTTACCGTGTATATTTGTGTCAAAGGAGTATAAGACTCACTTTGTCGGACTTAAGAACAAAATCAGACTTACGGACGTGCTTCCAGGCCGGAAATTGTTCATAAGTTGGGGGCTATTTTTTATTTTATGTCACTTTTATTTAACCAGGAAAGTCTCAAAACATCATTTTCAAGAGAGTCCTGGCCAAGATACAAAACAATTACACAATTTAGATACGAATAAAAACAGATAAAAGAAATTAATTTCTAAACAAACATGTACAAGCAATGGGATCAGCCTCAAAAAAACTAACTGAGACTACCTGTAGTCTCAAACCTACAGTCTTTGATTTTAGAGTAATAATATTAATAGTAAAAAACAAAAACAGTTCTTTGAGCTCATAATTGTCGTGCAGGATCAAATGGAGCTAAAGGGAATTTTCTAATTTATAACAGTATGTCTAAAATGCTTTGAATAAACATTTATTTATTTACAATTCACAGTTCACTTGGTGCTTGGACGCCTGCATCAGGGAAAAGTTTGTCGACGCCAAACGAGCACGAGAGCTGCAGGGTTTCTTGGACAGTATGAAGAAAGGCCAGGAGCAAGTGCTTGGGTACGACTGATTACAAGAAATGTAAAAAAAACAAAGATGATATAAGAAATATAAACAAGTGATGCAACGCTTGGCAGTGCTGTGTTGTGACCCCGTGTTCGTCTGTCTCTCACAGGGACCTCTCTATGATCCTGTGTGATCCGTTCGCCAGCAACACACTCGTCCTGAGCACAGTGAGGAACCTGCAGGAGCTGCTCAGCCAGGACGCCTTGCCCAGAGTAAGTGTTACTCATCAGAGTACGAGAGACGTCATGCTGGTGGATTCTCAATGTTTAATCACTTGTGGTTCTCCAGGTTGGGGACAGCCAGAGGCTCATTTCTTTTTCACTTCTAATTAATACTATTGATTTATTGTAATTAATAAATTAGTTAATCAATGTAAGCATTTCTTTAAATTATGTAAACTTGTTAAGAGATTTTTTAAAAAAGGTGCCAATGATCCAATAAATAGCCACAGCGTTCTTGAAACATAATTATTTGAAGAACGGCCAAATGTTTAAATTGTTGGAGTGTATGTAATGTATTACAGGATATTTAACACATAGTCAGGAATTTTTGAAGAGTCTGTCAATAATTTAAGTATTTGTTTATTTTTAATGTAATCATTTCAAAGATCCTCCTAATGAAATAATTTTGTCCATTTGTTTTGCTGTTATTTTGCCTAGATAAATAAGTGTGAATAAAAAAAGTGGTAAATTTTATAGTTTATTATACAGTAGCAGCTTAAATCGTAATCGCCATACGTGTCAAAAATATTGAAACATGTCAAACCCCAGTATCGCACAATCCTATTGTATTGTCTTACAATAGACTATGTGTCAGATTATATTAGATTCGTTTCAACTTTGTCACTGCACAAGTATGACACAAGGCAACAAAATACAGTCAGCATCTAACCAGAAGTGTGTCTGTCGCAGTGCAAAAAAGTTTGCATATGTAAACAGTACACAGAGAAGGTTATGTATAAAGAGTGCAATTATTTTTTAATTAGAGCATATTGTATAGCATGGTTATGATGGTGTGGTTTGAGAAGGTGATGCAGTTAAACCTTGGATAGCGAGCATAATTTGCTTGTATATCAAAGCACTCGTATATCAAAGCGAATTTTCTCTCAAAAGTGAATAATGAAAATGAGACGATTCGTTTCACAAGAATAATTAATACAAAATATAAAGTAAAAATAAAACAAATGAACCTGCACTTTACCATTGAAAAGACTCGTGAGAGAGAAGAGAATGAGGTTGGGGGGGTTATTGTGAAGGACAACTTTCTTACACACACTAACGAGTCTCTGTCAGCTTTTTGTGCTGACTTTTGAAGATTTCGCAGGAATGTGATGTCGCATTGTCATTCAACAGATTGATCTCCCTTTTTTTTTTTTTTCCCCGGCGGCCGTTGTTGCAGTACATTTACTAAAGAACAGTGGACACAAAATAAAAATAATGCTTTACGCGCACACACACACACACACGTTGTCGCAATGTTATAGTAAACAGTACACACGCGCACAAATGTCGACTATATGAGTGAGGCACGTGCACTGAGACTGAGTATGGGAGATGATTACCCACAATCCCACAGCACGAGAGAGAGGGATGGATCCATCTGTGCAAATTGTTATAGAGAGTCCTGATTATTTATATAGTACAGTAGTGAGTGATGAGCAGCAATTATGGATAGTGCAAGTCTATTTACAGTGTCTGTATAGTCGTATGTTCTATATAACATCACTGTTCGTGTATGAACAGGACAGTCCTGACCTGCTGCTGCTCCTCAGGATGCTCTGCCTCGGACAAGGAGCCTGGGACATGATTGACAGCCAGGTTTTCAAAGAGCCACGTCTGGTAATATCATTTTCTATTCATGTCATCTTGTAAAGAATTTGTTCTTTAAATGTTTTGTAACAACACTTGATAAATGCAGCTGTTTGCAACATGGCATAAAATAAAACTATTTATATTTTGCATATTATAATATTAGTAATCATTTTTATTTATGCAGAAAAGTGTGGAACGGTTCCAGAATAAGATCTGTTTTTTTTTTGTTTTGTTTTTATCCTATTAGGAACTGGAAGTAGTTACACGTTTCCTGCCTGCCATGATGTCGATAGTGGTGGACGATTACACATTTACCGTAGAACAGAAGCTCCCCAGTGAAGAGAAGAGCTCCCTCACTTACCCCAGCACCCTGCCTGACACATTCACCAGGTTTTTATGCACACACTCATCAAGTCCACACACCGTATACGATGCTCTTATTCGTCAAGCTAATTAATCGTCTTTCTTTCTTTTCTCCTCAGATACCTGCAGGAAAACAGAGTGGCGTGTGAGATGGGGCTGTATTACGTCCTCCACATCGCTAAGCAGAGGAATAAGAACGCTCTGCAGCGGTTACTTCCTTCTTTGGGTGAGTAAAGCCACCAAATAAAAAAAATAAATAAAAAAAACGCATGGAAGCTGTAAATTGCAAATCCGGGTAATTATTCCACCAAATACTGGTTTCTTAATGTTATTAAGACAAAGCATTAAGGCAATTTGTTTACTAATTATTATTTAATCATTTAGTTTTATTTGATGCAAATACTGCATGACCTTGGGTTATTTTGATGTGTTGTGATGATGTCATTTCCTTTACATATACACTCTAAATAACAATAGTTATATTTCGTATTTAGGAGAAATATTGTCCGCAAAAAAAAAACTTCATAACATAAGAAACTGATTATTTTGCAGTGGTCTCTTATTTATTATTTAAAATACTGAATTTTTTCAGTATTTGAATTGTAGGATTATATTGACCTCACCCTGATCTTTACTACAGTAATAGACATTTCCACACTGTTTGACCGTATAAAAGAACAGCTAGCGGTGATATTTCACAATCAGCAATAACACAACTGTGCATTTCTTAAAATTGTTATTATTATATACACGTGATTAGCCAGCAGTTCAATATGACATCATTCAGACGTCTTTTCCAGGAAAAACAAAGATTTTGTGGAAATATGGAAGCACACGCCCGCTTACTGGAAAGACAAGGACAGGACACACGTCCTTGATACTGGAGCTTAGAAAGGGTTTTATATACAGTGCAGTGGAAAAGTGTTTGTCCCTTGCTGATTTAAAAAAATAAATTGCATATTTGTAGGCCTGGACGATAAAACGATAACAATATGTTTCGCGATAGACACGTGATCGATATCAATAAAAATGTGTTCGATAGAACGTTCGATATTTTTTATTCTTTGTCGGAAGAAAACACATGTCGCGAAGGTAGTTTGGTTGCTGTCATGCGCACTCGCTCCACGACCGGCTCTAGGACCCGGAAGTAGTACGGTCGCGATTCAGGAAGCATAAACGGAGACAAGATGCCATTGACATTGGCACCCGCCAAATGCGGGTAAAATTCGGCTGTGGCGCGTAATAACCTTAGTCTCACTAGCCACATTGGCGGGTAGTTTATTCTTTGGTATAACAATTATGTTTGCATGAATATGCACAACTAACATCTATAATATTACTTGCTTTTTGTGTGAGACAACCAGAGGAAAAGAAACGGAGGCATGGAGAAAAACGGGATTCTTCTTTTACTGCATTCAGTGCACACGACACATATACGGGTCCTTCTCAAAAAAATAGCATATTGTGATAAAGTTCATTATTTTCTGTAATGTATTGATAAACATTAGACTTTCATATATTTTAGATTCATTACACACAAACTGAAGTAGTTCAAGCCTTTTATTGTTTTAATATTGATGATTGTGGCATACAGCTCATGAAAACCCAAAATCCCTATCTCAAAAAATGAGCATATCATGAAAAGGTTCTCTAAACGAGCTATTAACCTAATCATCTGAATCAACTAATTAACTCTAAACACCTGCAAAAGATTCCTGAGGCTTTTAAAAACTCCCAGCCTGGTTCATTACTCAAAACCGCAATCATGGGTAAGACTGCCGACCTGACTGCTGTCCAGAAGGCCATCATTGACACCCTCAAGCAAGAGGGTAAGACACAGAAAGACATTTCTGAACGAATAGGCTGTTCCCAGAGTGCTGTATCAAGGCACCTCAGTGGGAAGTCTGTGGGAAGGAAAAAGTGTGGCAGAAAACGCTGCACAACGAGAAGAGGTGACCGGGCCGTGAGGAAGATTGTGGAGAAGGACCGATTCCAGACCTTGGGGGACCTGCGGAAGCAGTGGACTGAGTCTGGAGTAGAAACATCCAGAGCCACCGTGTACAGGCGTGTGCAGGAAATGGGCTACAGGTTGCAAATTCTGCATGTCATTCGGAAATCAAGGTGCCAGAGTCTGGAGGAAGACTGGGGAGAGGGAAATGCCAAAATGCCTGAAGAACAGTATCAAGTACCCACAGTCAGTGATGGTCTGGGGTGCCATGTCAGCTGCTGGTGTTGGTCCACTGTGTTTTATCAAGGGCAGGGTCAATGCAGCTAGCTATCAGGAGATTTTGGAGCACTTCATGCTTCCATCTGCTGAAAAGCTTTATGGAGATGAAGATTTCATTTTTCAGCACGACCTGGCACCTGCTCACAGTGCCAAAACCACTGGTAAATGGTTTACTGACCATGGTATTACTGTGCTCAATTGGCCTGCCAACTCTCCTGACCTGAACCCCATAGAGAATCTGTGGGATATTGTGGAGAGAAAGTTGAGAGACACAAGACACAAGAATCTGCTAAAGGATTCCCGACCAAGTATTGAGTGCAGAACTGAACATAATTATTTGAAGGTTGACTTTTTTTGTATTAAAAACACTTTTCTTTTATTGGTCGGATGAAATATGCTAATTTTTTGAGATTTTGGGTTTCATGAGCTGTATGCCACAATCATCAATATTAAAACCATAAAAGGCTTGAACTACTTCAGTTGTGTGTAATGAATCTAAAATATATAAAAGTCCAATGTTTATCAGTACATTACAGAAAATAATGAACTTTATCACAATCTGCAAATTTTTTGAGAAGGACCTGTAGTATACAGTGCGGTATTGCCCCCTGGTGGCCCGCCAGTGAATTAACATCAAACTCAAATATATTACAACAATATATTTTTGTAGTAGTTTTCTCTAAAGGCATCTGCTATAATAAACGCATTGCACTATTTTATTACACTTTATTAAGCATTTCTTACATTTTCTTTTAATTTTGCACCTTAAATGTTAAGAGATAATTGTTAAGTGTTCATTGTGACTTTAGACTTGTGTTTACATTTTAATTTTGATTTTTCCATGGTTGTTCTGACATTTCAGTCTTAATAACTGATGGGACTATGATCATAGGACGGTTAAGTTTAAAATAAAAATGTTTAAATATAATATATTCTTCTCCTGGTCCTTATTTTAAATGGGTCATAGAAAAGATCAATAATTATCGATATCGACCGATATGAAACACTGATATCGTGATAGTTTTCAGCCATATTGCCAAGCCCTACATATTTGTCACAATTTAAATGATTCAGATCATCAAAAGAATTAATACAATATGCGCCAAAATATACTGTACTGAAACACATATTTGCGTTTGTCAACGGGGCATCGCTCCAGACACACGTGTTCCCAGTAGTGAAAATGTCCCGTTCCTGTCTCCTGATCTTACACCACATGGTGCACACACTTCGAACTCTTAGCATATTATGGCACAAGAGTAAATACGAAATGCAGTTTTTAAAGGACAATTTAATTTATTAAGGGACAAAGCTGTTCAAACCTACCTACCTACCTAAAGTTATCGCCCCCTACAAAAATAATAACTGGTGGCAACAACTGCAATCAAGCATTTAACTGGCAATAAATCTTTCATATCGCTGTGGAGAAATTTTGTCCCACTCTTCTTTGCAGAATTGTTTTAAATCAGCCATGTTGCATTAACAGCTTGTTTAAGGTCATGCCACATGGTTTAAGTCCGCACTTTGACTTGGCCACTCCAAAACTTTAAATTCATCAATTTTTTATTTTTCATTTATTCATGTGTTACTTTTTCCGCAGGTTAAGCTTTTTTCCCCCCTTAATAATGGAAATCATCCTTTATAAACTGCATTTTGTATTTACTCGGGTTATCTTTGTTTTATCAATGTTAATCTCAATCATTTAGTGTGCCAAATATGAAAAAATATATAAATCCTTACTATTACATAAGCTAATACTCTGTAATAAACACACTAATAATTTTTCTGTACAGCTTGTAAATTAATCAAATAATTAACGAGTTATAAGTATTTCAATAGTTTTGTAAGGGTATCAGTGTTTTTTTATATTTCAGTAGTCTGAAAATCCCAATATAGCAGCAGCAGGTATCCAAAGGGGCTCACGTTGCCGTGGTAACACCCTGAGGAAGTGGTGACTGTGTTTGTGACTCAGTAGGATGTTTTTGAATGGTCGAGGGTAGTTCACTTTATGGGCAGGGAATAGGGAGCACACTTTAACGTACACTGTGGAATGAAACACAGCCTCAGAACCCATGTCTTCTCCACTAGGGACAGACACACACACATTTCACTATAAGTGATGATCAGAAACTACAACATTATAGGGACTGATATTCAGAAACCACACTCCCTTTATTGGCACAGATGAGGAATAAAAAGGTCTTAAAGAACCTGATATAATCCCCTTTTAAGTAATGTAGTTGCATGGAAATGAAAAGGGAAGCTCTCCTGCAGCTCGATTTGCTGAACATCACTGCAGCCATCCTGTGAATATATACAGTATACTGCAGTCTAGTTTGCTTTGAAATCATATGACCCTCATTTTATCATCACCCTGGTGCCCTCTAGTGGCTCCATTTTTAACCTGCATTTTGTATATGGTGTGTGTATGTGTCTGCAGTGGAGACATACAATGACATGGCATTCGGAGACATTTTCCTTCATCTACTTACCGGCCATCTGACCCTCCTGTCTGACGAGTTCGGCACCGAAGAGTTCTGCACATCCGTTTTCGACAACTTCCTGCTCACGTCCTCATCCAGGTCAGAGTTACAGTGACTAAGCCTGCCTGGGATTTTTGTACTTCTACCCTACTTCCTCAATACAGTCGTAGCCATTGACTTGAGTCATGTAATGACTCATGACAGTCATCATAAACTGTAATCTCTAGTTTCTATCACGACAGCACAGAGTTGTGAATCAGTGTCATCACGGCAGTTGTTCTCTATATTAGGTGTTAAAAGATAAAGAATTAGCTTGAGGGCGGGGGGGTTTCAGTCAGGATTGTTAAATCTGTGAGATTGTAAATCAGTTCCCAATTCGGCTTGAGATTTTTTTAATTTATTTTATAGCCTACATACTTTTTTTTTTTTTTTTTTTTTTTTTTAATAAATAACACTTAGGTATCCGACTGCGGACAATCCATGTGCCAACTTATGTTCAATAAATTTCATAGAGTAAATAAACACAAATCTTAAGAATTACCATATACAGGCAGTCCTCGACTTACGAACAAATCATGGAAGTAGCTCGTGTGTATTGCATAAAAAATAGACACTGCAGTGTCCTCAACTAAACACTCCCAGTCCAATACAGTGGAAAACAGCTGCGAGACAAAAACGCTGTTCAGGATTCCGCTCACGATTTATAGGCGCAGAGACGAGACATTACATTCCACGTTTCACTGTGAGATTCATTACCTTAGGTGTGGTTATGTTTTTTGGCCACACGATGGCAGTGTGGGGAAAGGGGGGGGCAGAAATTTAGTCAAGTAGATTGGTATGCTTTACATTGTATATTCGCAGAGGTGGAAAGAGTAATAAAATTTTGTACTCAAGTACAAGTACTGTTACTTCAGTGAAATTTTACTTAAGTACAAGTAAAGTTACCCATATAAAAATCTACTCAAGTAAAAGTAAAAAGTAGCTCATTAAAAAATGTACTCAGAGTAAAAGTTACCGAGTTACTTTTTAATTTTTTTAACAGCGGGGGTGGGATGAGGCATTCTAGCGTAGTTCAGAAAAGATGAGCAGATATAAATCTCAAACTAGTTGTTTTTAACTGAAGGAACACCTTTGCATAATAAAGCTGTTGTCTTTCTTGTGCTTGAAAATCAAAGTGGTCACTTAAATATGGTGTTACGTCCCAGTCTAGGGCCAAACAGCAAAAGAATGGTTCAGGGTTCTATTTATAATATTGCGGCGTGGGCGGGCCGGCGGCTGACGACCGTTATGCTTTGCGGGGGTTTTCTCTGTCTCTACCATGAGAGAGAGGGGCGTTTGGGTTAGTGGCTTCGGCCAAGTTGCGCGTGTTTATGTGTGTGTGCTTGACCTGTGTATGTGTATGTGCTTGACCTGTGTATGTGTATGTGTGCTTGTGCTGAGAGTAATAAACTACTCCCCAGCCATTTGCATTGGGTAGCAAGTAAGCTCACTCGTACTCCAAGATCCCTGCAAGCGTCGAAAAACGCTACAATATATATATAACTGTATGGAAATGGTGGTATATGGCAGAAAGAACTAGATCCAATCATTAACTGATGAAATAATGAGGTTTGTATATACAAACACACACAACAGGAGGAGGAGGATCAGATTCAGGTTGGACCCAGGCCAAAATAGTAAACAAAATGGTATTTATATTTAGTAGCTAGATTACCTGCAAAAAAAAAAAAAAACACACACACAAACAAAAATACAGGTACCTTCCCGGACTCCCTAAACCAAAAACAGTGAAATTATCTACAAATATATACAAAGACCAACCAAACCAAAGCGACAAAGCAATAATCAAAGTCAATTGGAGGCAAAAAGTCAAAACCGGAATACACAACCAAATATCAAAACGCCAAAATCACAACCTCTTTCATCTTTCCCGCGTCTCTCTCCGGTTAATATATGTTCGCGCTAATCGATGACGTCACTCAGGGCGGAAGCGGCCGTGTGGAAGGTCAGGTGATGCCGATGTCAGAAAACCTGGAGTGGAGTCTGGAGCGGCGCGCGACCAGGACATGATACACACACGCGGCGCAACGGAGCATTTATACACAGCATAATATCTTTTATTATTTTATCATTTTCATTCATTTATTTTTTACTCAGTAGTGAATATGATTTAAAATGTAGCGAATTACAATACTTCAAGCAAAACGTACTTAAGTAAAAGTAAAATTACAGATTTTTAAAACTACTTTAAAAAGTAGAAATACACAAAAAAGCTACTCAATTACAGTAACGCGAGTAAATGTAATTCGTTACTTTCCACCTCTGTATATTCGTGTGTGTACCTAGGGTTCGGGTTAGGGACCCTAGGGATGCAAACATCCAACAAACATTTTCTCATTAAAGAGTGATGTATTCAAGAAACTGGTTATTGTTAAAATGGGTTAAGGAAACAACAACAATGATAATGCATTGCTTTTTTTTTTTTTATGCTAATCCTTTTCTGACGACATCTCATTTTCAGCAAGGAGAACGTGCACAGACACACCCTCCGCTTGTTGAACCATCTCCACCAGAAAGTCAACCCGTCCTCCATGGAAGCCCTGATGAAAACCCTCGAGCCACCCAAACAGGTACGGCTGCGGATTAAATAAACCAAAACCACAAGATGACACACTTTCCTTTATCGTGACCTCATCTTTATTTATACTTTTACATGTGGAAGTAGAAGAACTGAGATTTGTTTTTTTGTTTTGTTTTTTAAAGTCTGTTTCATGTCCATCTTGAAAAGTTTATGTACCTGTTGAATGTGATGAAAAAAAAAATATTATTGGAGATTTTTTTTTTTTTTCTAAGAATTTTTTTCTTTTCTTTTTTTTTTATTAATCCTGTAGGTGACACTTAGCTTTTAGCAGATAGCAGTATCGCATCCAGCCTGCAGGGTTTGTGGTCCGAATCGCGCTTCCGGACTGTGTATGTGGAGTTTCCCTGTTCCGTGTGAAAAATCTCCCAGAGTTTAAAAAAAGTCTCTTGATAAACTCTCTTGCCATATTTATCAAGTTATCAAAGTGTCCTGTGCAAAAGTCTCGAGCCCCCCTCAGGTCTTTGAATTTCAAATATTTTCAATGTAGTCTCAAGGAAGACTTTTTTTTGTCTCTCGTTTTCTTGTGTTTGTTAAGCCGCACAGTGACCTATAAAGCACCTATTAAGCATAAAAAAAAAAACATTTAACTTAAGGCATGATCCAGTGAGAAATAGGTGCAGATGATCAGGCCAGTAATTAGTAAACAGATGATGCTGAATGCTGAGTGGCTGGAACAGACGAAAGGGTAAATGAGGTTGCTGCTGAGATTGTTACATTAACAATCACTTTTTTTTAAATTGTATATTAAGGCACTTTACATCCTGTAGATAAATTCACTAAGTGATGCCTGCAGTGCAAGAACTCTGTCCTAATAGGGCATTTGATCGTATCATCATAGTTATTCTGCCCTGTTGTTTTCTGTCCACAGAGCAGCGAGCCGGTGAAGGAGCTGTACACACAGCTTGTGGAGAAGATCGAGGCGTCTAAAAGGAGTCCACCCGAACCCGAGGAAGCTCCGACCCTGGACCTGGGCCTGCACCCTGTCACCGTCCCCACTACACCCACCACTCCTGTCTGATACAGACTGCACACACACGTACACACACACACACACACACACACGTACACACACAAACACACATACACAGGGGTGGAGCAGATTTCAGTTGTGTTTTGATTCAGAGTCATTTCTGTTTTTTTTTTTTTTTCTTCCATCAAGAGGTCATTGTAAAAACTTCAGCTTGGTTTGAGAATGGCACCGGCGAGAGCGAGTGCTTGTTTCGTAATGAGTGAGTGTTTTAAAGTGTGACCTGGTTTAATTGTTGTGTCAGTTAAAAGTGATACTATGTGTACAGTGATGTTGTGACTGACTGTATGGAGTATGGATTGGTTTTGTAGCTCAACTGTAAATAAAATTATTTAGTAAATAACCATGTCATTCAAAGACTTCCAATTATGTCTATTCGTAGTTTATTTTTCTTCTTCTTTTTTTCTCGCTGGTTCTAACAGATAAAATGAATTCTCTGGCAGGGAACATCATCCACAAGTATCACGATTTTATAAATATCACGATTCATTGCTACTGTTTTTAATTTTGTGACAGTTTTTTTTTTTTTTTTTAAAGTTGCATCATAACTCATAAGTTTTTATACTTCGGCTTTATTCAACAGCTTCACAACCGAATCGAACCTTACTTTTCTCGAATAAGAACCATGGGCCATATTTAAGCTATACAAAATCATTTCAAATACAAGAGTTTAACATTTAACGTTTTCTGACATAATTTTTATTTCTAAACAAACTTAGCAAATAATTCAGTCCTACCACATAGGATGCCAGTGTTTGAATAGTTTAGAGTGTACCACCTGTAGGATTGTAAAGAAACAATGAGGTTTTACCTTCAAAGTCTCAAAATCAACTTGACACGGAGTGTGTGTTGAGCAGTTGCTTCTTTTTCTAGATTTTTCAAGACTAATTTGTGCTCACTGTGTTTTGAGACTGGAGTAAACATGTTTAATGAGTGGGTTTGAGACAAACTTGCACCATTTGGGATTACGGTCACTGGGTACTCAACCAGTCACACATTTGATTAAATTAAATAACAGATTTATGACATAAATTAGTGCTGTCAATCGATTAATTTTTTTTTTAATTAATCACAATCACAATTTTAAAATACTTTGATGTACTTGTATTATAAACGTGCAGTGTTGGAATAAAAGAATGCATGACAAACTGGTTATACTTTTATAATATCTTAAACATTAACATTTAACAAATCTCATTAAAATCTGGAATGGTAAACTCCTTACAGCAGCAGTCATATTGTAAGACAGCGTTTTTCTTGTCATCTCCTTTTCAATTTGGTTTGTGCAATTAACTAGCACATGCTTCGATCTTTTGTTTTTAACACGCCCAGAGTGAATGAGTGCAGTTGCCATTTGTCATTGATTAGCTGTGCTTTTACACCGAGATAGTTCCAGTTACTTACTGATGTCCAGTGGTCTAAAGTAAGTGCAATAATATTAGCTTTTGCAAACTGCCTCACGTTCATAGCATTTTTTTATAATGTATTATATTTAATGTGTTCTTGTAAAAATAGATTGTAGCCCGAGCACACAGCCTTGATTTTATCTAAAGTTTCATCTGGAAGCTTTTTATAATGAAACTTGCCGTTTAGAACACCTGCAGATGTTCACCTTTTTATTCATGTCAAACTGTTACGGGAAGCCATTAGGGTCAAACTTGGTCATGTGATTAATTTGCATAAAGAACAAATAGCAACAAGTTAAAATTTACACATTTATTTAATCTAGATTCATCACATGCATTAACGTGCTAATATTGACAGTCTTATTATAAAGTGAAAAAAACAAATAAAATATCTATATATATATATATATATAGGAAACATAAATGAAAGAATCTCCATTCATAACTGAACCGATGCCCCGCCCCCATCTCTACGCAGTCAGGGAAAACCCCAAAACACAAAAATCCCAGGTTTTAGATTCAACATCACATTCTCTAGCTTGTTTTCTTAAAGGCAAGTGGAAACTAAATCTAAAACTACTAGTTCTTGTTGGTCTGCTTTAGTTCATCTGCTTTATTATACAGAATTAATTTAAAATGTACTTGTAAATCTATTAATTTTATATTTATAGTTACTTTTTTAACAAATACAAATCTGCTTCCTATATTTGGTAGAGAGGTTATTTGGAAAGTACCCCAACATAAACATAAATAGGAATTGAAAACAGGAATTTAGTTGTATTAGAAACTGAAACGTGCCCATGTGCCTAAACCCAAGGTACCAGGCGATGGGAATTTCCTCAAGGGACTTTAACCATAAAATAGCTGCTGTAGACTTAAGCGAATGCAACAGGTCATGATCTGAAAGGTGGCATGGTGGAGGTCTGGTGGCACATCAGATTGTGTTGGAGGTGAATGGAGCATCCCGTGACGTATAATACTGTAAATTATATACGGACTCACTCATACCCACATCAAACCCTACCTAGTATTTGTATATCTTACGTCCATGCATATTTATTGTGGACGTTTGCTACATTTTATTAGAGAAAATCTAATGCCTCACTCGCTTGAGTACTTACTCACTGCCCTTCATGCCCATGCCATGGTGCCAGGTGTGAGTCGGGACCTGCAGCTCTCCTTCCACGGTACAGTAGGTATTGTCTGGTGGAGTCTGCGAGTCCTCACGCATACCTTCTGTGTCTGGTGAAGTGCAACTGAGGTGACGTCAGCTCTTTCTCTAATGATAATGGTTTATACTCCATGATGGTTAAGCGTGAGTAGTTATTGGTTAAATATGATGGTTAGCCAGAGGATTTGGAGGATTCTGCGAAGGTGCTTCGTGTGAAAGGTCTACCAGGTTGCGCTTTGTCGTTCATTGAGCATCATAGAAAAGCATACTGTAGAACGGACTTTCTAGCTTTGGTACAATCTTAGCTTGATGTTGGTGCTGTATTTGGGTTTAATTAGATTGATTGATTGAAAATGGACTTAATTGACTTAATTGATTCCACTGTTGTCATATCCATACATAATATTTTTACTTATAGCTCACAGTTTATTTAATTTTTACCTCATTCTGGTCCTCGGTAGTTTCTACAGTATATTTCTTTTAGTTCATAAAATTTGTAAATTTCCAACCTAAATTTTTACATTATTTTTATTAAAGAGTCTATGTTTGGTTTAATTGTAGTCTCTAGTGCAATATTTTTTTTAATTGTAGGGAAATCTGCTATACTACTACTGTATTTTTGGGTATGTGACAAAAATTTTATTTGATTTGATTAACTGTAAAAAAAAATATTTATATGACATACTGTATTTTATACTGTAGAAGTTTGGGGTGACTTTAAAGGGTGTTGCCAAAAAATGATTCCTTCATGACATATACTATTAATACCAAATAAAATTGAAAATTGTATTAAGAACAACATGCTCATGGTGTTTTTATGTATTTTTTTATTTTTTTTTTACCTTTTATTCAATTCAATTCAATTCAATTCAATTTTATTTATATAGCGCTTTTAACAATGGTCATTGTCTCAAAGCAGCTTCACAAAAATTTTAGAAATTTAACACACAAAAAAAAAAAAAAAAAAAAACATATTATATATTATATATATATATATAGAATAATTATATATAAAGTAATAAATAAATAAATAAAATTATAATAGAAAATAAATAAATAAAAACAAATAATAATAATAATTATAGAAAAGAAAATAATTGGAAGTGTGGATGTGTGAGAGAAATGTGCAGATAATAATGAGATGAATGAATGAAATGTCTCTGATGAGCAAGCCATGTCTCTGATGAGCAAGCCAATTTATTTCCTCTAAGCATGTTCCACCATTTCTATAGCAGTGGGTTCAGCAACAGCAGAGTGATGTTATATGGTCCTATGGTTAAGGGCCTTCCACAAGGGCCCATATGCTCACGTCGGTTTACGGATATAGTTTCCTTTAAGACAGAGATAAAGAATGAAGCTTAAAACCTGTGCCGAGTTTTATTAAGATTTATTTAGACCGCTCTGAATGCAGAAGATACCATATAAGAATATACTAACCTGACAGCCGAGCAGCATCAGGAGCGTAGGATAGGGGTTGTATAAATGTCACAGGAAATGATGGTTTGGTTTGTTTCTGCAGCATGATGCCCATGCCGTAATGCTGAGCATTATTCTAGATACCTAGTTTCAGATGATTCGGGTTACAGGCAGGGCATGGAGAGCAAAGGTGCACTAAGAAGCAAGATTTGAGAGACTTAGTTCTTTTAACAGACATCTTGACTCTGCCTTCACGCACTTCCGAGCATGACACAGACATCATACAGATCTACAGTACATATATAGTATGGAAGTGGGCAGGGTTAGATCAGCGCTAAACGATCACAGCTCGACGCTTCTTCTGACGGCTTTGCTTCTTTCAAATGTCCTCTGGAGGCTATTTCTGAATATGAAACCAGACAGGAAGTCATACAAAGTCGCTCAAAGGTTGAGGTGGTTTGAATGCTGAGCGCAAGACAAAGGCAATTTCACCCTGAAAGCCGTGTGACAACGTGAGTAGCTCAAAAATCTTCTTTTATTTAGAGCAATTACAGAACTGTAGTAATTATTTGAAGACATATTCATGCTGCAAGTAATTTGAAAATTATATATGTATACCAAAATGTACAGAACTGTAAAAAAAAGTATTTGCCCCTTCCTCATTTTTTTTCCCTATGTATCACACAATGACTGATACTTTATCATTAAACAAATATTAATATTAGACAAAGATAACACAAGTATGAATTTTGAATGATGATTTTATTTATTAAGTGGAAAAAAAAACTGTGCAAACCTACTGTACCTGGCCCTATGTGAAAAAGTAATTTCACCCTAGCTAAATCATGAATAAACCATGATTTTTGGAAAGCTGAGTTAAATTTCGCTTGCCAGACCCATGACATGATTACTGCCAGACCTGTTGAATCAAGAATTCACTTAACTTAGAACCTGTCTGACAAAGTGAAGCATGTTAAAAGTACTCAAAAAGCAACACGATCTAAAAAAAAATTCTAAAACAAATGAAAAACAAAGTCATTGACATGTATAAGCCTGTAAAGTGTTGCCAAGAGTTACCATTCCTAAGGATTTGGGACTCCAGTGAACCACGGAGAGGCATCAACCACAGATGGAAACAAAACTTGGAACAGCGGTGAACCTTTTAAGGAGCGGCCAGCCTACCAAAATTACTCCAAGGAGTAATTACATTCAGGAGCTCAAAAAATCTCAAGAACTGCAGGCCTCAGTTGTCTTAGTTAAGGTCCGTGTTAATTATTCAACAATAAGAAAGAGACGGGGGCCTCCATTGGGGGGTTCCAAGGCAAAAGCTACTGCTGACCAAAAGGGTCGTCTCACATTGGCTAAAAAACATCTTAATCTTGAAGACTTTTGGGCTTCAATATTCTGTAAAACAAGAGTAAACACAATGTGAAAATCTATAACAAAACACCTTTTGAAAGGTGTGCGCCCTGTTACATCTGACGTTAAACTAACGCAGCATCTCATAAAATAACATCATACCAACAGTCAGGCATGGTGTAATGGTCTGGGGCTGCTTTTCAGCATCAGGATCTGGACAACTTGCCATATATTAATGAACCCCTGAATTCTGCTCTCTTGAGTTATGCAGCAGGACAATGATCCAAAACACACCAGCAAGTCCAAGAAAACAGCACAATTACAGTTTTTGGAGAGGCCTAGTCAAAGTCCGGACTTAAATCTGATTGAGTTGCTGTGTGACATGACCTTAAAAAGGCAGTTCATGGTCGAAACCCCTCCAATATGGCTGATTTAAAACCATTCTGCAAAGAAGAGCGGGCCAAAATTCCTCCACAGTGAAGTGAATTTAACTTATTGAACTTATAGCCAGTTACTGTATGGCAAACGCTTTTTGGCAAAACCAGTTATTAGGTTTTTTAAGTGGACAATAACTTTTTTACGTAAGGTCAGATAGGTTTGGACAGCTTTTTTTCCTTAATAAATGAAATCATCATTTATTGATTCAAACTGCATTTTATATTTACTCGGGTTATCTTTGAATAATATTAAAACTTGTTCGATGATCTGAATCAGTAAATTTGACATATACTGTATGCAAACAAAAAAAATCAGGAAGGGACAAATACTTTTTCACAGCACTGTATGTAAAGATCACGACATAATTTTTTTCCCTTTCAATTCTGCCCTTTAGATGAATTCAACAACTATGTCTTCAATCCATTCCACTGTGTGTTCAATGGAGCCGCAACATGCATCCATTTCTGGGCTGATTTGCTTGGTCCTCATAATTGGGCTTCTCCTGAACATCTTCAGCATGTGGGTGTTCAAGTACCGCACTCCTGAGTGGAAGTCTGGAACGGTTCTCCAGTTCCACCTGGCCATCAGCGACCTCATTGTATGCCCCTTAGCACCCTTTTTGACAGTTTACTTTGCCTTAGGGGACTGGCCTTTCGGAAGGGTCATGTGTTACATCAAGATGATCCTGCTGGCCGCCCACTTTTACGGTAGCATCTTCTTTCTCACTCTCATCAGCATCCACCGTTATGTATCCGTGGTCTCCCGCGGTCAGGAATTCCGCATGAAGCAAAAGAAATTTGTAATGAAGCTTTGCTTAGGAATTTGGGCTTTCGTGCTGATTATGGGAGTGATGTGTAGTTTCTCTCTGGACATAAGCACAGTGGGAAACCGCACGCTGTGTCTCAGCATCCATCAGGATAAATACAGCAACAAGTTTTTTTTCTCTAACTTCATCCTACTCTTACCAGCATTCCTGATTCCTTTCATGATATCTCTGGTTTGCTACAGCCTCTTGGTAAAATCCATGTCTAGCATCAACATCTGCAATCCGAAAGGCAAGCTCATGAAGAGTAAGTCACGCAAAATGGTGGCTGTTTGTTTGCTGATTTTCGGACTGTGCTTCATGCCCATGAACGTGATTCGTTCCATAATGGTGGTGGTCAAGAAATTCTACCCCGAACACTGCAGTCTGCTTTTGCAATTAGAAACATCGTACTACGTCTCCTGGATCCTTTCTTCAGCCAACTGCTGTCTTGATCCGCTGATCTACTGCTTTGCCTCACAGAACTTCATGGCGGCCTTCCGCAGCTCACTGAGAAAAGTAGGAGTCAGGTTTCCAGAAACTCGTGACGATGTCGAGCCTGAGAGCGCTGCGACCACCCAGGTCATCCCCACTCCTAGGACGATTAAGAGGAGAAGCATATCCATCACTCAATTATAATTGCTGTACATCCTAGATGGGAATGAAATAACTGGACTCATAACTCAAACCTGCATGAAGACTGCCATGATACCTTTGAACTTAAAGATCATTGATTTACGTAAACCGTGTGAAATGGGAATTTCTGAAATCCCTGTGTAAGTGATGTGAAAATGTTCAAATAGTTAACACAATAGGTTTTTTTTGTGTGTGTGTGTGTGTGCTTATGCAACAGTATGTTAGTGCACTCTCACTTCTCAGGGGACTTTCTCGGACAACCCAGTTTTCCTTACACAACAGTGACTGAATAAATCTATGAAATTCCCAATGTTCAGAAAAGAAAGTCCGAAGCAAAGATAGACAGATGGAAAGACAAAGAAAGAATGATAGATGGGTATCAGGAAAGAAAGACAGAAAAGATGGTCTGAAGGAATGAAGGTGGGAATGAGTATGGACATGGAGGGTAGAAAGGAGGCAGGAAGGATGTGGAAAGGAGGAAAGGAAAGGAAATAAGGTTGTAGGAGAGAAGGAAGGATCGGCAGTGGGAAGGGGAGAAGGAAGGAGGGATGGTGGAATGAAGAAAAGAAAAAAGAAAGAAAGGATAGTGGGAAGGAGAAAAGGAGGTGAGGACATCTGCAAGAGGAAAGGTACGAAGGATGATGGGAAACAAAAAAGGAGCAACAGATGGTGGAAAGAAGGGAAGGAAGGAAGGATTGTGGAAAGAAGGAAAGGAAAGACAGTGAGAAGGAGAGAAGGAAGGAACAATGGTGGAGTGAAAAGAAGGAAGGATGGTGGGAATGAGGACCTTGTGGAGGAGGAAAAGAACAAAGAATGGTGGAAAGTAAAGAAGGATGGTGGGAAGTAAAGAAGGATGGTGGGAAGGAGGAAAGGAACGTAACATTACACTTGTTTTCTAGACATGACACAGATTTCACATTCTGTTTACAAACTGTATTTTCATAATTAGTGCATTGCTTAATTTGTGCATTTTTTTTATTTAAATTTGTTATGTTTACATTGAAGTCCTGCGTATCAGCCATAACGTTAAACATGATGGCCAATATTGCGTGGGGTGTCTCTGGCACCTTTGGGGCAAGTCTGCACAAGATGTCTAGGGGTATGTTGTGGTGTCTGGCACCAGGACGGTGGCAGTGGATCTTCTGGGTGCTGTGGGGTGGAGCATCCGTGGATCGGACTTGTTTATCCAGCGCATCCCATGGGTGCTTGATTGGATTGGGATCTGGGGAGTTTGGAGGTCAGGAAGGTGGTCTTGGTCTCTTTTGCCTTTAAGAGGCAGCATCGACTTTTTTTTTTGGCGAGTTTTGGCGTTCCTGGATAGGGTGGCCGTTGATCACCACAGGCATGAATAACTCCCTGGGTGCCCATGATCCTGTCACCAATTAACTGGCATATAATTGATAATAAATTGTTAATGTTATGTGGTGTTAATGCTACGGCTGATCGTTGTACATATACCTGCCATGTTCTGCAAATGGAACAATGAATGGTACAAATAACTTGATTTTAAGGTGAAGTTGTTTAAAAATGTAGTATTTTTGCTATTGCAATGTAACTACACTAATGGACAAGAATATTTGGCCAAATCTGCAATGGGATTGAATTCAAATAAAAGGGGAGTCGGTCAGCTTTTTACTACCTATTCTGTTCCTTCATTCTGTAGAGCATTTATGAGGTCAGGCACTGATGTCAGATGAGAAGACCTGGCTTGCAATCTCCATCCGAAAGGTGGTTGATGGGGTTGAGGTCACAGGGTTCTGTGTGCGGGCCACTCAAGTTCTTCTACACCAAAAACCTCAAACCATGTCTTTATAGTCCTTGCTTTGTGCACTAGGTCACAGTCATGTTGAGATACATAGAAAAGGGCCTTCTCCAAAACTGTTGCCACAAATTTGAAAGCATAGCATTGTTCAAGATGTCTTGGTATGTTGAAGCATTAATATTGCCCTTCACTCGGGATAAGGGGCCTGATATATGAAATACTTGAATTCAATAATTAACAGGTTCGGACAAATACGTTTGTCCATAAAGGGTATTTATTCATTCATTATATTGCTCATAGTGATGTTCTGTCAAATGCTTGTGCTCTAAATACTTCCTTGTTGCTTTTAAGTATCTGGAATGAAGCTGTAGAACCAATAAAGGAAGTTTTATTTATATACATTTGTGGGTCGTAGGCTTCAATGACTCAAAGCACGAACAGCTGAAGTGGCACGAAACGGCATGACGTTTTCACTTGCATGTTAGAAACCGAAAGATGACGTTCACTGTACAGTCTTAGCTATTTAATATGTTTAAAATTAGGACACATTCTGTAGACATGAAGGTTATTTACAGTCTACGCCGATTGTTTCCTGACTGCAACTTTAAGAACTTAAGCTTAATATGTTTAATATAATTATAATTGATCACCTTTCTAACCATTTATTTTTAAACAAAGCCCTGATGGATCTTGACGTATACAGCAGAATGTAATATTGTTAACGTGAATTGATGCAAAACCCTTTGAGTTTATTTGTTCCTCAGAAAGAAAAAAAAATACAGAAGAACTGCCTTTGTTCTTCTTCCTCTTTTTTATCTTCCACATCCTGTAGCAGTTACTGTATTACCCCACGAAGTACACAGTTTTCATTTTCTCATCGTTCCCTCGAAGATGAGCAACGACACTGTGGCTTGCCAACCAGAGCAGCAGAACATCAGCCTAACCATCTTCCTCTGCCTGGTCTACATGGTAGGCCTCCTTCTTAATTGCTTCAGCCTCTGGGTCTTCATCTTCCGGATGTCCAAATGGAACGCCGGCACGGTTTTGCAGTTCAACTTGGCGATAAGCGATGCGCTCGCCTCTCCTGCCACGCCGTTAATGGCGGCTTACTTTCTCAACGGGAACAACTGGAATTTCGGACTCGTCCTGTGCCAGATGAAGATAGCCTTGCTCAGCGCTCACTTCTACGGCAGCATAATGTTCCTCACCCTCATCAGCATCCATCGCTATGTTGTCGTGGTCCACTTCAAACGATCGTCGCCCATAAAACGGAAAGCCTTTGTGAAGAAGCTGTGCTGCGCAGTGTGGTGTTTTTTGATAGTCGGAGCCGGGGTGTACGCGTATGTACTGGGTGTTACCCATGAAGACGGACACACTCAATGCCTTTCCATACATCAGAGCAAACTAACCAAAGTGTACTTCGTTATTAACTTTGTACTCTTTGTTGGTGGCTTTCTTATACCTTTCACCGTGACTGTGGTTTGTTACGCTTGTCTGGCTCGATCGGTAACCCAAATAAACAATAAATCACTGCAAGGGCATTTGGTCAAGATGAGGTCGCTACGGATGATAGGATTATGCCTGGTCATCTTCGCAATCTGCTTCTTCCCAATGAACGTTACCCGGACTGTCGCGGTGATACTTAAGAAGTTCTACCCTATGGAGTGTGCGCTTCTGCTACTAGTGGAAAAGGTGTACTATTCATCCTACGTCCTGGCAGGAATCAACTGCTGCCTGGACCCGCTTATCTATTTCTTCGGCTCGCACGGTTTCAATAAGGCATTTCGGAACTCCGTGAAAAGAGCAAGAGGTCAACAGGAAAGGGACAACAGAACCGAATCGGACACAACAAGCTGCAGTGTGAACAGAAATGCTGTCTATATGATATCTTAACAGGTACTGGTACAGCAGTCCTAGACTTTTCTTTTGTATACACTTTAGAACTACAGTATAAGGTACGTTTGGTAGGGCTCTCATCCTGCAGTTTGGTTTAGTCATATTTCCTGTCAATATGTTTTCCGTGAAGTCGTCAATTAAGGAACTTTTAAGTGTGCGATGATAAAAATACCCTTGGTCCACACTGTAAGATGTTTTCTTTGCAATGCCATTGTCTTCCTTATGTGTTTTTTTTTTTTATCATATATGGCTTCTAACAATATTGTAGAATGATGTACTGTATGTAAAAATACTGTATGATCTACTGTATGCTATTTGCTGTGTTGTAAAATGATGTATATGTTTTAACACTGATGTAAAAAAAAATCTATTTGGTTTTAGATGATTTCTCGAAAAAATATAATAAATTATTATTTCTGAACTAAGGAGTACATGTAACTTACAGGCTTGGAGAACCTGCTTCATCAAACAAGTACAGTTACCTTGAATAATACACTCATATAGAGTCTTACAGTATTACACACGTACCATCGAGTGAGGTGGAGTGTGTGCTGATCCTGGGAACATTAAAGCATCCATGACATGGCGCTATACTTGTTCCCAACAACGGATGATTTATCACAGACTGGCACATTTTTTTTGGAGGTGGGATCAATGAGCCCAATAACCATCCTGGGCGTATATTGAATGATGCAACAGTATCACATCTAAAGGATCCCTGTTTTGATCCTGAGCTCGGATTACTGTATGATCTACTGTAATGTACTTCGTAATGTAGGAGCTCGGATTACTGTATGTAGCATTAGAGTTTCACATGCTCTCCATCATGTCTCTTTGGGTTTCCTCTTGGTTTTGTGGTTTCGTTTCACTTCTTGCAAACAAGTAGGTTGACTTAAATTGATTCCGTGTGGGATTATTCCGGAGATAAGTTCTGAATCCAATGCAACTCTCACCAAGTTAATGTGGTTACTGAAGATGAATGAAATGAATGAAAAATTCTAATCCATTTAGTGATCTATTTGTCAAGTGATTAAGAACCTGGTGCCCCACTGATACCACATATGGTGGATGTCTTTTGAAGGTCTTTTGAAGGTCAGTTTGACCAACTCAGTCTGTCTTTTTGAAACTTGTCATAATTAAACTAATGCATGCGGAAAAAAACCCCAAAAAAACTCAGTATTGTATTTAATCAATAAAGTTTTGCATTACTGATACTGTTGTTGCTTATGCAAACAAACCACAACCCTGACCTTCTTATGTACCAACAATTTGGTCTCAAAAATGGGAAGATGTTTTCGCGTAAATATATGCACTTGACAAAGAAACAATAGTTACTATATCGTCCTTTTTTTTTTTTTTTTACCAAAATGATAAACTAAGACTATATTGTCCAACATCAACGACACCAGTGACTCCAATTACACATCGAAAAAATGACTTTAGAAGAAGATTAAGAACTTGCAGTGTGACCTTTCGCTGATGGAAACTGGAAGTTAAAGGTTTTAAGTTTGTTCCTGTAAACAAGTATTCATGTTTTTTTTTTTTTGTAATTTCACAACATTTCAAAATATTTGACACCAATGACATGATTGCAAGCTGAAAGGGACTTTTATTATATATTTATTCTCCTAAATGTTTAATTCATTCTGCTAGTTATTTCTTTAATTCAATTTACTAAACTAATTTTCATATTCAGTAAACGCTATACTGTACTTAAATTGTAAAAAGTTAACTTACCTAGTAAAATTTGTTAAAACAAACAGATTAATTTAGGGCTCTGCATATTTACAGGTATATGCACACAGGGTATTATTTAATAAAGTTTTACATTATTTTCTTTTATTCTCCTAAAATGATTCCCAATGTTTTTAACTTTTTTTTAATGGTTGCAATTTTCTATTAAGGTTAATTTTTCATTGATAGGTTCATTTTTTTAACATAAAAAAACACATTTTAAAAGACTTTTATGTCTACCATTTGTTAAGCCTGTGACAAAAAGAAATAGAAATAATTTTTAAAATGTAAGCAAAAGTAATTTAAGGAGTACGGCTGGGTTGGAAAAGATGCTATTTTCCCAGCATTGAGCAAATATAAAGAAAAAAGACTAAAATGAGACCCGTTTCTGCCCATCTGAAATAGAAATCTAATGCAACACAATTTGTAAAAGTCAATAATAGTGACAATAGACTTGTATTAAAACACCCAGTGCACCACAATCTGGCACGCATTAGGCCTAGCTGGGTTCAGGTCTAACATCCCAGATACCAATTCTGTTGAGCTCACATGAGGTGTCAGACAAATTCAATTCAATTTCAATTAAATTTTATTTATATAGCGCTTTTAACAATGGTCATTGTCTAAAAGCAGCTTCACAAAAATGAAAGAAATTTAGCAAAAAAAAAAATAAAAAATAAAAAATAATAATAATAATAATAATAATAATAATAATTATAGAAAAGAAAATAATTGGAAGTTATTGTAACAAACAAGTTATTGTAACAAACAAGCCTGATAACTGCAGCATCCAAATAATCAGCCAACAGTTGACAAAGTCATGGTTCCAGACACCACGGCCCACCCCTTGAGTGGAACCTACACGATATGTTAAGGGTAAAGAAGTGGGCTCGTATTCCAAAACACTAAACAGTAAATCAAAGCAAATTTTCCCATAAGAAATAATGGAAAGTCAAATTATTCGTTCCACAGCCCCAAAAAATTAATACATAAAAATAATTCATACAAAATACAAAAGTAAAAATAAAACAAATTAACCTGCACCTTATCTTTAAAAAAAGTAAAAATAAATCCCGACAGATAAGTGTTTCCGTTTATGCGCACAGGCGCTGTGTGTGTGTATGTGTGTGTGTGTGTGTGTGTGTGTGTGTGATTCTGTATATGTGTGAACTGTGTTAAATTACGTACACACACATAATGACAGAGAGGGAGAAAATAGATCTTCAACCTCTCTAATGAGACTTTCTTTTGCTTTACACGCGCACACACACGTGTGTTATAAGAAACAGTACACACGCGCTTACAAACACAAAATAAAATGTGTTTTACGTGCACACACGTGGTCACAGTGTTAGAGTAAACAGTACACACATGCACGGATGTAGATTATACCAGTAAGAGACGCGCACTAAGACCCAGCAGGGGAGACGATTACCCACAATTCCGCAGCGCAAGAGAAAGAAAAATCCTTGACTCAGTTGTGATCACGTACTTTGCGTAGCCCCACAGGAAAAAAATCACATGAAGTGAGATTTGGACTTCTTGGAGGCCATTGATGAGTTAAGAGCACAATGGGATGGTGCATCATGGGGTAGTCATCCAGTAATACTACAAGTTCTAACGACATTAAATATTGCGTAGTTAATTTTCACTCACCCTGTAAACACACACACACTCACACACACACACTCACAGTACTGTGTAAACGTCTTAGGCATCTATAATCTTTAGTACAAGTTTTGTGCATGTTTTAATGTTTTGATGTTTAATTATATGTCTGTAAAGAAAGCATGATATTACATAACAGGCCAGTTTTCAGATGGAAAAAAAAACTAATGTGGGTTTTGTGGTTTTTGCATGAAAATAGAAATGAGCCATTGTGACACCTCTGCCGGAAGAACGCTGGCATAATCTCCAGCATGCACAGAAAAATCTAACAGCTGCTTTACTGATAAAACTACATGAATCTGTATCTGTACTGATTTTTAAATATATACAGTACAGTATCAGTGCAATGCAATCAGGAGGACAACAGAATGTACAGTATATTATTTATAGTCCTTATTTATAGTGATGTCAGAGATGTAGCTCCCTCTCCTGACACACAGCAGAGTCATTGTAAATATAATATGTAATATGTTGCTTTCTAAACAGGCATGCAAATATTCTTTTGTAATGTTATTTATTTACTATTTTTTAACCCTAATTGTATGACTTTTGCACTGTACTGTACATACACACACCAATCAGCCATGACATTTTGTGTGGATTCTGCACTAGTCGTGTGCTGTGGTGTCTGGCACCATGAGTTAGTCAGCAGATCCTTTGCGTGCTGTGGGTTGTATGTGGTGTATTGGGTTGTATAGCAGTACAGTAATGAGTAAGAGACGGTTTACAAATAGAATATATACCTATAAAAATATGCAGAATATATATACAGCATATGTTAATGGTATATCTGACTAGTTACTAGTTACCTGAACCCTGGAATATGTGCAGAAAAAAGATGTAACAAAAGTGTGAAAGTGTGAAAGGTAGTAAAATGTATCGTAGCTGTGTGTGAATGTAGTGGCTGTGTTTTTGTTCATTTGATAATTTTCAAATTTTTACTTATATACTATATGTATGAAAACTACAGCTGGGGGCAGAGCTTTTTCTTACAAAGCCCCAAAATTATGGAATAGTCTTCCAAATAGTGTTCGGGACTCAGACACAGTCTCAGTGTTTAAGTCTAGGCTAAAAACCTATTTATTTAGCCAAGCATTTTTATAAATAGATTTGCCATAAGGTAAAGAAGCAGATCTGGGGGACTCATGGACGTAGAGTATTATGGTGAACTGGTATGTTTTAGATGCTGTCTTCCTCACTCTCATTTGATCACTCAGGTTTGTTGACGGTGAGGTGATTGTTTGCTTTACATCTCAGTTCCCCCTCATGTTTGTGTTTCCTTCTGGCTCTCCCTTTTAGTTATGCTGTCATAGTTAGTCCTGCCGGAGTCCCTGCTTGCACTCTACAGTAAATATACATTCACATTAGACATTATGTGACTGTGACCATACCTAATTGCCATCTCTCCTCCTCTTCTCTTTCTCCCCTCTTTCTCTTTCCTCTCTCCCCCTGTCTCCCCCTTTCACTCTCTCTCTCTCTCTCTGTCGAGCTACACATGTGGTTCCTGAGCTGCCAGTGATCCAGACTCCCTCTGCCCTCCGGACCTGTCTGATCCATCCTGGTGCCCCGTTTCTGGTTGGAGGTCTCGTCGCATGGATGCCCCGTGTGTCTCTTTGGGATGCGTCTGGTGTCTGGGGATGATTCTATCTACTTAGAAGATGGTTCTGGCCTCGACTGGTGTTGTCAGCTGTTTCTCTGAGGACTTGACAATTCGATAGTTCAGGACTAGAGCTTTCTACAAGTCTATCTGAGTCTCCAATAACTACTGGACTCCATTTTACATCAACTATTATAACATCAATTAACATCAACTATTATAGCTGAACCTAACACTTAACACTGTATAAATGCAGATCATTTCCTGCTATCTGTTTCACCCAGATGAGGATGGGTTCCCTGTCGAGTCTGGTTCCTCTCAAGGTTTCATACACATTCACATTGCACACAAACTTAAATAGTTCTTTTGATTGTGTAAAGCTGTTTTGAGACAATGTCAATTGTTAAAAGCGCTATACAAATAAAACTGAATTGAATTGAAATAAGTTCTATAGCCATTATTTATACAGTATATATATAAATCCATCTTTAAAGTGCTGTAGTGTAAAAAGTAGTGCTTTTGTATGTAAACATAAACCAGAATGTGCAAAAATAAATCATAATGTGTAAACATAATCCTATACATGTTTGCACATATCTCCGGTTATATTAAAACTTCTGTGCTAACTTATCAGCTCTTTGCGTTCAAGGCTACTGTCTCCCCAGTCACTGCTGTGCAGGTGTGAACGTGTTATATCAGTGCATATGTAACTGCGATGCAAGCAAGAATGGATGCTTTATATATTATATGTATATATATATATATATATATATATATATATATATATATATATATATATATATATATATATATATATATATATATATATATACAGTATATATATATACACTGTATGTATGCATTATTTGTATGTGTATACAGTTCTTACTTTTTAGTATATCTTACTTCTTTAGTTCTTACTTCTTTAGTATATATACAGTTCTTACTTTTTTACATTTTACATTTTTATATACGTTACACTTTACTTTTTATTCTATTTTATTTTATTGTAACAAAAGATCTTACCTTTAATTTTTTTTTTATTCTTTCCTATAAGCATTAATGCCTCCTTATACTGTGTATGGTTGTGTATGTGACAAATAAACAATTTAAATTTGAAATTTATTCTTTGCCATTATATTAGGCGACTTTTTTTTTATTATTATAATTTTTTTATCGTAAGCATTTCAGTGACTTTGACCAGAGTCAGATTGTGATGTCTAGAGAAATTGGTCGCAGCGACTCCAAAAACTGCAGGTCTGGTGGGACGTTGCTGGTCTGCAGTGGTCAGGACATATCAAAAGTGACCCAAGGAAGAAAAAAACATGGACTGGTGACAGGGTTATGCGTAACCAAGCTTCACAGATACACATGGGCAGTGGAGGCTGGACCACAAAGTCGGATCCAACAGAAGATCTACAGTTGAGGAAACGTTTAATGCTTGAACTTTCCATTCAAAGGTCATGTAGTAGATCATCACTGTTTAGTTGGGAAGCTACTCAGTATTAGGCGAGGTGGGCATAATGCTATGGCTGATATTCCGCGCAGCATGGCTACTCGAGCGCCTCTTGTGGCGCGCGAGCGCTCCTCCAGGTGATACATTGTATTTAACGCCCTTCCGGTGTGACGTCACGCAGAGCCTCGCGTGTGCGCAGGTGGAAAGTTTTCCTCCTCCTTCTCTCCCTGTTTTTTTTTTTCTTTTTTCTTCCCCTCCTCAGTTTCGTTCAGCCACCCGAGCGAGGCAGTAGGAATAAGAAAGAAAGACAGAAAGATGGGGAAACTGCAGGAATTTCAGATAACCCTGAAGGACAGTAAAGTGGTGTACAGTCCCGGAGAGTCGATTTCAGGGACGGTGAGAATCTCCACCGCTCAGCCCATCCAGTGTAAAGGTAAACAGCAACACTTTCCTAGCCGTATAAGCTACTTGTAGATAGTTTATAGTTTATTGTTATTTACTCAACACCGCATGTTAGAAGTAAATATTTAGGAAGAAGTTGTGAGATAATGAACCTGTTGTTGCCCGCATACACTTAGGCCTGAACAAACCCACAAGGCAAAACAAACAAACAAAAGCTCTTTTCAGTCTATTGTTTATCCAATCTAGGACTTGTCACATTGCCTGCTTATTAAAGAGTGATTCATTGTATCCAAACAGTATTTATTACAAGTTCAGATTATTCTTGATCAGTCTTTTCTTTTCACTATAGAAGTGTTGGAACCCTTTTAACTTTTAATTTAATACTGAAAAGTTTGTGGTTCTGGTGCCTTCATTGTTTTTCCAGTTGCCTTTTATTTATTTATTTATATATATATATATATATATATATATATATATATATATATATGTATGTGTATATATATATGTATATAAACCAGTCTGGACGGTTAATCATTCACCCTATATTCATCTGCTCTTAAAATCTCTCTCTGAGCATCCTAATTGTCGTGTGTTGTGAGCTGTGAAGCGAGATCCTATCAGTTGTTAAACTCGACACTGTGCATGCGTCCTTTTTGTCCTCCAAGGTGTTTTAAAACACTACTTTTTTTTCTTTTTTTTGGCAATCACATGGTGTTCCCTAATATAGGTGTGTCTCAGGCACATTCTGAACACAGCCTTACTCTCTCAGAACACACTGATCAGTGATTTTACTCTTATTATTAATATTATTGTTATTAGTATTATTGTTATTATTTTGGAATGTTTTCTAAAGCTGCCTTGTTTACACCATGTGTGTTATGTGGATGTTTAGTTTTTTTGGTTTTTGTTTTCGTCTTTAGCCCCACCCACCTTGTTTGATTGACTTTATCACAAATTTAGGAATGGAGTGAATCTAATGGCGCGTCCACATATTTAACATTCTTTATCCCGGTTCTTCCACTTTTTTATTTTTTTGAAACATCTAAACCTTGACACCTCAACACCAACTTATTTATAATTATATTTATTTATAACTAATTTCTTCTGTTGTTTTCCGGTCCTGATGTAAGAAATATGGCTGTCACTGTCGCCTTGCACCTCCAAGTTCCAGGTTCGGTTCCCACCATGGGGTCTACGATCATGGAGTTTGGTACCCCGTACTTGTTCGGTCCCGTTCTCCCCACAGATCAAATACATTCAGATTAGGCTAATTGGTGTTACCAACTTTCCCATGGTGTGTGAATGAGCATGTGTGTGTGCCCTGCTATGGATTGGCACCGCGTCCAGGGTGTACTCTGCCCGCACTAAGGCTCTCGCCCCCCGTGACCCCTGACCCCGTGACCCAGGATAAAGCGGCATAGACAATAGACACATTGATTTCAAAATCGATTTTTCCCACAAGGTGACCCCTCTTTTTTGTTACTTAAACATGTGTACAGAAGATCCTAACGTTTTTCTCCGTAACATGCGGTGTAAAGAATGATTGTTGTGTTTTATATTACAGTCACGTATTACATAATGAACATAGTGTCGTGGATACTGGACTCGTTTTATTTTGTCAAAAATAACGGTACAGTGTGGAAATCCCCATGTGAGTGCTAATCGGCTATTCCGGGGCTGTTGCTAAGTACAAGCCTCTGGCTTTTCCTCACACCACTGCATCACTCCAGGTTAAAACGCCATGGCGAAGGGAAGCTGTTTTGAGTGATCTTATTGCGGATCTTTTCCTGAAACTGCAGCTGGGGAGGCTACTGTCGTCCCAGTCAGACAGCATTTAACCAACACAATATGTAACCAGCACAAACATGGTGCGATGCAACAGAAAAACATCAGAGAATATCGGATGAAACTGATATACAGCAAATAAATCGTTCTATCCTTAATGTAAACTCTAGAGCTGAGTCATGTGACAAAAATGTAATTTAATGCTTTTAAAAGGCAGTTTGACTTAGCTTTGCTAATGAAATGCAAGCAAAACCTAATTAATTAATTAATTAATTAATTAATTACTTGGGTTAATTACATAATTACACTAAAAACCTAATTCATTATGTAGACAGTAAAAGAGCTAAACTAAAATTTTGCTTTAGAGTCAGCCAAAAAATGTATACACACTTCAGGAAAGGAAAAATAGTATAATTCCTAATAAATTTAGTATTAAAATATTCGTTTTTTCTTTTCCTCAAGTGTGTATACTTTTTTATGACTGTGTGTGTATATTAAAATTTAAGTTTAGCTATTTTAATGTTTACTTATTTTAATGTAGTTATCTCTCTCTCTCTCGTGTGTGTGTGTGTGTGTGTGTGTGTATATATATATATATATATATATATATATATATATATATATATATATATATATATATATATATACAGTATATAGATTTATTTATTTTTAACTATATTGTTTTACTAAGCAAGAGTATTTAACATGAAAGAAACATCGGTTATAAAACTGGAGCAAATTTGTGCTTTTAAGCTTTTTAAATTAATTAAAGCTATCATAATATCCCATATTTAGTAATTTTGTAATATCGATATTATATCACCTGGCCCTTGTTTGTACACATCATGAAATGTATTCCGTGAAAAAGAAAATTTTGTTATTTAATAAAAAATGTTATTTTAAGTCGCACTGAAAATGATCTTATAAACAGAAATGGTGACATCATGCTCCCCTTTTGTTTATATCAGCATCTGTGTGGGCCAAACCCGGTCGGAGAAAACGTGCGGGTGGCACCTGGGCGATACACAATGCCCCAGCTGCTGTTAAAACCCATATTTCCATAAAGTGCTATAGAATAAACGATGTCTCTATTGTTGTATGTACATAAAGGATGAGCGCCGTGTCCGGATACATTATAGAAGTACGTTATAAAGCAAATGTGTTCGGGTCACCGTTTACATCCTGATCGTCATGTGACGTTCAGACTCGGCGTTATCAGTATTGTTGTGGAACGTTGAAGCAAAACCAGCTCAGGCCTTTGCTAAGCTGTAGCAGGACTGGTTTGATGACATTCCTCCTCTGTCAAAAAGGAGAAGAATGAAAACTGCTCAGAATGGTTACATCGCAGGAGTCATGAACACAGGAGTGGAGAAGTTAATGAATGATGAGAGTGCGCTGGGAGTTCACGTTTAAGAGGTGTGGGAGGGACCCAGAGAAGGAAAAATCTAATCAGTGATGTATTGTCATTGTTTTAAAAAAAAATTTATTTTATATATATTTACATTTGACTTGGTAAAATTTTGCAGTTTGTCTGTAATCCTACACTAAATTATTCATTGTAAGATACACACACACATGCAACGGTGCACAATTCTTGAAGAAATAAAAAATGCACTCGTTTTCAATTCAGCTTGGCTTTAAAGCCAGAGCGAGATGTAGTACGCGATACAGAACGACACCGGAAGAGAGAGAGTTGATGCAGATGAAGTCATTGCATTTGGTGGGGTTTTAGATGATGTCTTTGGAGGAGTGTTTATGTACACTGTGGTTTCTTTACACCAACATGATGCTATTTCCTTCATCCATCACCACTCCAAGTACAAACATGTAGAGCGTGTGAAACCCCGTCTGATGAAACCGTCGTACGCTGTTGTATTTTATAGCAGTGGCTAAAAGTATTGAAGCAAAAGTCAAATTCTGTGTTTTGATGACATTCTCCAGTTTTTGAAATAATCACAAGCATGATAATTAGAATAATTTTGATTTGATGAAATGAGATTTGCTACACAACAATAGCAAACAATGGGCATGGAGTCGAAAAGACGTCTGCAGTACGCTCGTGTGTCTCTCTCTCAATCCATCCCTGCGTTAGTTTTAGAAAAGACAAAACCTTTATATTTGTTACCCTCAATGTTGTCATCAGCCACGAACATCTGGCTCATTCATGATGGCTATCCTTTAAATTGCGACCTTTTCCGAGCGTCTGTATGTATTCGTACACAATTCTTTGCAACTAAAAACACCGTCCATACTGCGCACAAAGTCTTTGATAAATAACAGCACCAGATACCCCCTCTCAAACCACAGAAAAAAAAACAAAAAAACAACGGCTGCACACTGTGCATACATTTTTGTGCAAATCACAAGTGGGGTATCCCTTTTTTTTCCCAGGCCCACAGTTAAATCAGTTAATTTGTAACTGCATTCACACCTGCACAGTGACCGGGGAGACAGTAGCCTTGATCGGAAAGCGCTGAAAAGACAACAGAAGGGCAACAGAAGCTTAAATATATTATTTATTAATTTCTTGATCCTCTTTTTTTTTTTTTTTTGTTGTTGTTCAGCGATCAAGGTGAACTGCTACGGGGCCTGCGGTGTGACCAGCAAAATGAACGACATGGACTGGCTCGAGGAGGAGCAGTACTTCAACAGCTCTCTCTCTGTAGCTGATAAAGGTAATCTCTCTCTCTCTCTCTCTCTCTCTCTCTCTCTCTCTCTCTCTCTCTCTTACTCTCTTTTCCATTTCCGCCCCATGGAAAGAGGTTCATGTTGTATTCAGGATCACAATGCCTGGATTTTTTTGTTTTGTTTTCAAGAAAACGATTGCTCTGGACCAAGACATTAGCGTTCTGCTGCACGGTGTTATCAGTTCATTTCAAACTGAATCATAAAAACTCAAATACAGCAACTTGTGTTGAAAGACATTATGGTTTAAAATCTTTTTTTTTCTTCACTTTTTATGGCATTTCAAATGTTATTTTATTGTTAAATGTATCACATTTTTGTTTGTTTTTTTTTTCTTAGTTTTTTTTTATTTTATACAAATTTTTTACTTTTAGTCCATCTTGTCTGTTTTATTTATGTATTTTTGTCCTTTATTTATTCTTGGTGTGTGTGTGTGTGTGTGTGTGTGTGTGTGTGTGTGTGTGTATATACAGTATATAAAAAATTTTTTTGTTCATGTTTTATTTACATTATTATGTTTGCTTTTGGACATGTCTTTTCGTTTATCTTTCTTTTTATTCTGTATTTGTCAATTTTATTTATTTATTTATTTATTTTTCTCATTCGGTTCGTCCTCGTCTTAATTTTTTCTTATTTTATAATTTTTTTTTTCCTAGAAATTTTTTTATTTGACTTTATTTTTTAATTAGCAAACATTATGTTCAAATTGTTTTTAAAATGTATTATTAATTAAATTTAAACATATTTTTCGTGTCTTAAATTCCAGGGTTAATTAAGGGTATAACATTTAGCATTTAACACTGGCGTTATGTTTCGTCCTGTTTCATGGTCATTTCTAGCTACTGATTGAGGTTCTAACGCCCCTTGTAGTTACAAGAAACAGTTTTTCTTTTTATTGTCTCGAGTTTTTACATCTCGGTGTTCTGTCACAGACACTGTAAATATCTGCGGTGAGAACCGCATCGAATTTATGATTTCATACTCTGTAAAGACAATTTCGCCTACATTTTAGCTCACATGTCGAGCTTCTCAGCAGTATCATTTACACCAATAATCTGTGGCTTCGGTTAGCGTTACATCATGAGGTAGCCGGAGGAAGCAATCAAACAAAACAATCTTTTACTCGAGCCAGAGCGTCTGATGAAAACGCTTTCACTGACACACTGTTTATAATCAAGTGCTTTGGTAATGACTTCTGCCAGATGTAACAATCTCATATCACACTCAGTCGTGGCATCTAATGTGTGTGTGTGTGTGTGTGTGTGTGTGTGTGTGTGTGTTTCATTTGCTAGGCACTTTGAAACAGGGTGAACACATTTTCCCCTTCAAGTTTCTCATCCCAGGTAAGACCGAACAGCTTTAACACACGTGTGTACACACACCTACACCTGTTTTTCCACATTCACACACACATACACAGACACACCTGAGCTGGCTGCTCTGTTTATTTACCCTAGAAACTGCAGTTAAATGAACATTGCTGTTTTTTCTTTTGACTTTAACCCATTACAGTGCTCTCTCTCTCTCCCTCTCTCTCTCTCTCTCCCTCTCTCCTTACTCTCTCGTCTTCTAACATATTATTTTAGCATATTTTCTGCAATAAACCATCTACATGTATTAGTGAGGAATGTTTTCTCCTCCGGACGGTGCAGGATGATGTGATGATAAATCCGAACCCGGAACTATCCACACCCTATCTGAGTATCTGTTTCCCATTCCTGTCACGTAATGTGAAAAAGTACAGTAGAAGCTCTCTGACAAGTTATCAGGTGACAACCAAGTGAGTGCTGGGCATGACGAGTACAACAAACCTTGATATTCAAAAAGCTGAATCTTAGCCAGAGCACCAGGACAGGTTTGGAGCAAAAGGCTCTACAGTAACCGTGTGAAATAACAAATGCAGGTGCAAGAAAACAAGACATTAAAATATTATTACCGGATATTCTCACAGGAATGTTTGTCTTTTAGTATATAGTAGTACGAGGGGTGTTCAAGTCAAACTGGGACTACTTTTGATTTATATGAGTAAAAACTCACTTTATTTCTCTATATAATCCCCTGCTACACTACTGCACTTATCCCAGCGTTTCACTAGTGCTTAGATACCATCAAGGTAGAAGCCATGCTTCACATCATAATCGCCGGCCTCCCAGGAACTCCTTTAAAGGCCCAATCTTAAATGAGCAGTTTGAAAAGATACGGCTGGCTGGCTGGAGTTACGTGGTTCGGAGGAAACACGTGACTGTGTGGGAGCTAGTCACG